>JAENPR010000139.1:0-600000 GCA_018135685.1 Themeda triandra
CCATCCATTCATCCACCATGGATCCATCCATCCGAGCTCAATTTGTTTCTTGGAAGCAATGAAATGGAGGAGGAGAGAGAAGAGGAGGTGAGGTGGTGCAGTGTGATTGGTAGGTGAGGAGGCACTAATTATGAGGAGGACAGGGATGGCTACCTGCATTGGATCTGGTGAATGCATAGATCCATCAACTCCACTCCACCCTTTTCTTTTCTTTTTTCTCCTGCAACTCCAATTCACCCTCTTGGCCTCTTTCTCTCTTTTGTTTATTGTATTACTAGTTTCTTTTTCCTTTTTCTTTTTTTGGTCCATGGTTCCTCTTATATTATTATTAACTTAATTTGTGAGGGGAACCAAGAGAGAGATGTACATTGTACATAGCAGCTGCCTCCACTTGACAATATTATTGGAATGGAACAAATAATTTGTCTCTCACTCACATGCATGGACTATCAATATTGCCAACAACAAAAGTAACCTCTGTGTGTACATATGTGCTTGAGCTGTGCTAGCTACATCCCATATTGTGTGATGTCATCAGCATAGTGCAATTTGGCTGGTTGTGTCTGTGGCATGATGTATGCATATGGGTGTATGTGTATCTCTAACTGGGGGTTCCCAATGGATGTGCCCCTCTCATGTTTGGTGATTAGGGGCCTGTTAGGTCTCTCAAGCACCGTGTAGGGGGCAATCAGGATATGAGCCTTGCTTAACGCAACGTGCAAGTGCCTAGGTAGCCACCACGCCACTAGGCCCCCTGACCCGGGTATACGTAGGCATGATGTTACCATAGTACTACTTGGGATATAGTATAAGCATGGTTTGAGTAGTTAACAATGGAGTTCCCTAGAGTGTACTTGGATCCTAGCTATACCATGTAGTAGTAGCAGTAATAATAATAATAATATATATATACAAGCATATGTCAAAGAGTTTCGTATTGGTAAACTATTCCCTAGTATGTTGCAAAATGTGGGCCATTTAAATTTTGTTCCTAGTCAAACTTCTCTAACTACTATGAAGGTTAGAGAAAAATTCAGCAACATCCAAAACACATCAAACTAATTTGACCCAATCCACAATGATTTATCTCTTGATAGTGCATTATTTGGTATCACAAATGCTAATATATCTCTATACTACTTAGTTAGGAGTAAAAACTAAAGACTTCCATTTTCGGACACGGTAGAAGATTTTCAAATATCACGGTTGAAGGTGGAGGTTGTCTTCTAAACTTTGCTCGCTATAAATTCCTCCACCCGAAAAAAAAAACTTTTTTTTTCTAGTAGTGAGGTTATTGTTTGGAAATTTGCATGTTTGCTAGCTCAGAGTGCAATAATACAGGCTTTTATTTGTGGTTGGTAGTCCAAATAAAGCGAGGCTTGTCTCCCTTGGCATGCATATGACTATATGAGAAGTCACTAAAGGAAAAAGGCTCGCTTAATAAATGGAATGACTTGGGTCATGAATTCGTGATATGGTACTATGGTAGTGAGGCATCGACAAGTTTTTTACGGCTTGACCATGGGGAACCATGCAAATATAGTACATCTCTACAAATTAACTGGTCCCCTTATCATATAGCACCGTGTCACTGATGTATGTGACGCGTGGTGGTACTGTACTGTACCTGGCACGTATGATCTTGCGTGTTGCAACTTTACGACACGTCCACCGTGCAACTGCAGTGCAAGAGTGGCAAATGTGTTGGGCCCCCGGCCCAGCCGGGTGGCCCGGCCTGTCCACGGCCGGCGGGCAATTACCTTCTGCATTCTGCAGTCCGTCCGGCAGTAGCGCCGCGCCGCTGTCTCCTTATCAGTAGGCTTCAGTTTTTGAACTGGACGCGACGAGACGTCGAAAACAGTTGGCTCGTCGAGATGATGATGAACCGGACCCTGTTCTGTTCTTTGCTAGAGTGGGTGGTGTGGTTATTTGCTTTGCTGCCTGCTTTTTTGCTCGTTGTAATTTGCAAAGCCAAGCGAGCTGAACTGTGAGGCGAAAGGCGACGGGAGCCTCATTTGCAGTGACGCAGGAACGGTGTTTATTCTCGAATTCGAACTTTGTGACAACTGCCTGCCGAACCTTCCTTAATCAGTTAATCGATGGGTGAAATCGCCTTGTAATTACCGGGTTAGTAAAATCCGACAATGGCAGCAAACTGATGATAGAGTTGCAGTCAGTCAAACAAAAGAGGGGTCAGACTTGCAGACTGCAGTACAGAGGCACTGAAGACCCGGACCTCTCTATGACTCTATGCACAGGGTAGGAGGAGTAGGACAGCTTGTTCGCTCCCTTTGGTAGCAGCAATGCATGTGCGTGCTCCCTCGGTCTCGGGTTGGCCTGGCCTGGCTGCAAGCGGAAAATGGAGCAGGGTGACAGGCCCATCTAGACTTTTGGCCCGCTCTTTTCCGGCAGCGATTCAATTCCCTCGTAGCATCAGTGCATGTTCAGAACTGGATGATGCACTGCAGGCAACGACCACGCCGGAGCTTTCAACCCAGCAACTACAGGGATTTCTCCATCTTTAGCTTAGCTGCCTGCCCCACTAGCTACCACAAGGAGCTAACACACTCCGGCTTGTGGTCTTGTGGAAGGGTATGCGAGACTGATATGAAGTACACCGAGATGCTTGAGCGGAGGGATATCGACAACTTACCCAAAAAAAAAGTATGATTTATTATTATTATTATGAGAAATGCCTTGGAAAAAAGAGGAACTCTTCGTGATAAAAATTGTTACTACTTTTAAAACCATTTGTTATTATAGATGTAGCCTCCGCTTAAAACTCGAAAATCATTTCGAAAAAGGCCCGGCAAGGCGTATTGGATGGCAAACATCCATTCTTTTGGTGAAGGTCCACTGTCTACGGTTTATGGTTTATATGGTGATAAACCGGCTTATACTGTTTGGTTATGAGACAAAAATATTGTACCGTGATTGATAAGCTCAAGCGAATATAGTCATTAATATGTCTATTTCAAACTTGCTATGTCGCATCCGTTTTGGAGGATGACCTACAAGTGGCTCTACCATACATGGTCATGGCCTTCAAAACAACTTGCAAATGAATAAGCATTTTTTTTTAGTACATCGTTTCTACTTAACTTAGAGCATCTCCAAGGGACTTGGCATTTGGAGTTGGCATTTGTGGTTGTTTGCAAAGTCCCAAATAGAAATGCAAAGTTTAAAAATAGGTGTACTCAAGGATTTGGCAAATGAAACTTGTCATTTGGGAAAGTGGACCGTCGGCCGAAAAAAATTCCCGCGACCTCCTCGCTCGCTCGGCCCACCAATAGTATGCGAGATTTTCCTTTTGCCAAATTTGTGGATGGCTTGGCATTTTTGCCAAGTCTCTCCCTCAAATGCCAACTTTGTCAAAATGTCAACTTGGTTTGCAAAACCATTGAAGGGAAATTTCATTTTTTTGCTCTTTTTGCATTTTACTAAAATGCCAACCCAAATGCCAAGTCCTTTGGAGATGCTCTTAACAGACCAAAAGTTGCAAATGCTCCCACATGCTTGAGATCACATTTTTTTAGTTTAATACTCTAATTGACGAAGCCACAACCTATAAAGAAATTGTCACATTACTTGGAGGCCACCATATATATGCACCAGGGAAGGACTTTCCAAATAAATTTTGCAACATGTGACGGTAAAAAAGGTATCGGGCCTTGTTTGGATTACCCCAAATTCCAACTTTTTTCACTCTCTCTCCATCACATTAATTTTTGGACCTATGCATGAAGTATTAAATATAGGTAAAAAAATAACTAATTACACAGTTTAGTTGTACATCACGAGACGAATCTTTTGAGCCTAGTTGGTCCACGATTGGACAATATTTACCAAATACAAACGAAAGTGCTACAGGAGTTGAATTCTAACTTTTTGAATTCCAACTCCAATCAAACAAGGCCCAGATATTTTTTTTCGGTGCTATTGTTTCCGTTCCAGGTTCACTTTATGAGATTGTTCTTTCAATAACCTCCTCAAATAAGAATATGAAGACCTCTATACTGATGGTGTAGTTTTAGCGAGACTCATTCAAAGTTGTTAATGATATTTAGTTTACTAAATGTGTATACATTGATGCTTGGAAATCCCTTGATTAGTGCCATTCAATGAAATCTTTCATCTTGGAGAGAAGTATGGAGGGGTAGAAGATCACATGGGTGGTCAAGCTAAATTAGAGATCCAATACATATCAACTTTGAGTTGATCTCAAACTCCACGAGCAGATGGACGTGATGAAGTTGATTTGGACCGTTAATCGCAACAAAATTTGTTTTTTTAAAACTAATCCTCCCATAAGTTACCCAATGTATGGGATATATAGAGTATAACTTTTTTTTTTTAATTCCTTCATGATGAAAAGGCAAAACTTGAACTCCACGAGCAAATGAAGGAGGTGGATGACGCAGGGATTGGAAGATGAAGTTGATTTGGACAGTTTGTTCTTAATGACTGAATTGCAACGAAATTTCATTTAAAAAAACTCTAATCATCCCATAAGTTACCCATATAGGGGGACATATCTATACTTTTAGTAAAACATTTTTCTTCAATTCCTTCGATGAAAAAGCAAAAAAATAAACTAAAATGCCTCTATGTGAAAAGTGTAAAAGACACTTCAAAACGAGAAACATGGGGGAATCGTCGTAAAAAAACCCGGAGAAACATGGGAAACAAAAGGGAGATGTCTGTAGAAGACACGGAATAGAATCCCTCAAAGCAGCGTCTTTGCCATTTTTTCTTGCTAATTAACCTACACCACACACACATGCAAACATGCCATGCTGACGTCACCACTCTTATGACACCTGCAAGACAGCAAGAAGCCGTTTTCCTATGAACTTTTCATTACGTCCCAAAATACACTAGTGCAAAAAAAAAAAAATGCTACAGTACAAAATCTGAATTGATACCCAAATCCGGGCAAAATTCGGCCGAATTCATTCAAACCCGGCCGAAAAAGCCAGGCGGAATCAGGAGCCCTCGTGGAATTCCCATCGCCGCCCCTTGGCTTCCCTCCCCTGCTCCTCGCCAAATCGCCGACCACCTCGTGCTCCCGCACGGCCGCCGCGTAGATCTGGTAGAACAGGCGCCGCCGGTGGCCTCGGGCGCGCAGTGGTAGAGGCTTCTTCATCGGCGGCGACGGAGGAGGAGACGGGGGAGCAGCGAGCAGTGGCCGCGGGCGCGGGGTCGGGGTCGGGGTCTCTGAGCCGGGGCTCGGGTCCCGGGAAACCCTAGCCGCCGCCGCCGCGCGATGGCGTCGTACAGGCCGTACGCGCCGCCGCCGCAGCAGCAGCATCCGCCGCCGCCCCCGCCGCCGCAGGGCGGGTACCCGCCGCAGATGAACCCGTACGCGCCGCCGCAGCAGGCGCCGTACGGCAGGATGCCGGCGCCGCCGTACCACGCGGGGCCGCCCCCCCGCCGCCGCCCGGGCCGCCGCCGCCTCACCAGCCGCAGTTCAATTTCGGCCCCGGGCCTCCGCAGCCACCGCCGCAGATTTACTACCAGCCGCCGCCGCCACCACCGTCCTACGGCGGGAACAGTAACCCGCCGCCGCCTCCCCCTTCGGTGCCACCCCCGCCTCCTCCCCACCCCCTGCGGCCCCGCCCCCGCCCCCTCCGCCTGCGGCCCAGCCACCGTCGGCCCAGGCCCCGCCGCCCCCCCAAGCAGCAGCAGAGTAAGGCGACGCTGCCGAGAGCGGAGACGGAGGAGGAGCGGCGCGCAAGGAAGAAGCGCGAGTTCGAGAAGCAGCGGGTGGAGGACCGCAAGCAGCAGCAGATGATGCGCCAGACGCAGGCCGCCATTCTGCAGAAGACCCAGCAGCGCTCCGCTCAGCAGCAGCCGCAGAGCCGCCACCACCATCAACAGCCTCCGGGTGGCTCTCGGGCAGCGGCAACCGGCTCTCGCGCAGCGGCAACTGGCTCTCGGGCCGTGGCAACTGGGTCTCGCCCAGCGTCGGCGCCTAATGCTGAGAGGTTTGAGAACCGGCTAAAAAAGCCAACAACGTTCCTCTGCAAGCACAAGTAAGTCCAGCCAAGTTTTGGCCCTTTCGGTTGCGTTCGCGCCAAAATTTAAATTCCCAGCTTGTGGTTGGGTAACATTTTGATTGATCATGCACGTCTTAGGGGTGTAAAACTTGGCAACATATTCTGTCCTTAGTGCGTGATGTAGGCTGCTTACTATAATTTTTACGTTGTCGTTGAAATGTAGGGGTGCCCGATGGAAAGGATCATTGTTTTCTGAATTTGGTTCATAGCTTCTTTAAATTTTGTGCTTCTCTGTGTGCTTAGAAAGATTAGTACTTCTGCTTAGTTCTGGAGAACTATTGAGAATATAGTGCTTGAAAGGTGCATGAGTTGGTCTACCAAAGCAACTTATTTGTTATGAACCTATAAATGGGCCCCTTTCTTGTAACAGGGCAGTTATATCAAAACATAGTAACAGTTTGAAAGCGTTACTCTGCTATTATGCAGTGACAATTTTCTGTTGCCTGTATATTTAAAATATGTTTCTGGATGCGTACTGTTTTTATGGAGCCTGAATCAGCTATTAATTTGTGCTAAATATTTGGATCTTGGCGATCTATGTCTATTTGTAATTATATATACACCTGAATGATCCTGTTTTGCCTTTTCTTTTTGGTTGACACAGATTTAGGAATGAACTCCCAGATCCAAGTGCTCAGCTGAAATGGCTGCCCCTGAGTAAGGATAAGGACCGGTACGCATCACTAGCTGTCTAGTCCCCATCCCCTTTGTTTTTTATTTAAGGTGGCATCTTTGGAGCAGTACAAGCCATACTTCAGTGTTACTCATCTACTAAGAATGGTCATATTACTTGTAGATCATTTGAACTTATGCTTTCTTATTTTTTTTATTTGAAAATCTTTTCTACGATGGCACGGGTCCATTGTTTTTGCTTTCTACTGACTTCCAATTTATGCCATGCTTCTGCTGTTGTATAGATAATTGTTGGTAATTTTGTACATTATGTTATGGGTAAAGAACACATTTTGATCCCTGTTGCATTTATGCGAATCTAATTTTCTGTGGGGTCATGGTTAGATTGATATCAAGATTCAGCCTGGTTTCACTGGGCTAACATGGGTAAGGGCATCAGACTGGTAATTTCAATGTACTGTTAGGATTGATCATTTCACCTGACCAAAACTTAAAATCAGGTCTGTTTTGGCTGCAGCGCTGCAAACTAGTGCAGCTGAACAGGCCCATGGTTTCATTATTGCTGCTACTTATGCATAGATATGAATATATAGTATCATTAACTTGCTTTGGAGGAGATTAAATGGATTGATATTTTGTAGCTTACGTAAAAGTCATAACTGGGTGTCCTGTACTCCTGTTCAACTGCCATAACTCCATCTGTTTTTCACTAAAGCAATTTTGCACTACTCTGCTTTGATACTGTAGAGTTTTTCCGTCGCCTTATGCTGTTCTTTTCTGCTACCTACAGTATACTGAGCTTAATATGTGCTCTCAATTGTGTTTGGCTCTGGCATTTTAAACGCTTCTATATCTTGGAGGCAGCTATGCTTATTATGTTTTGCTGTCTTTTCAGATATACCAAATACAGGATAACTTCATTGGAGAAAAACTACATTCCTAAAATGATTGTCCCCGAGGATCTTGGGATACCTCTTGACCTACTTGACATGAGTGTATACAAGTAAGGATCTGAACCATATGTCTTCATGAGTTTGATTTTTGTCTGAGTATTTATTCTAGTGTCCTTAACTCATCTACCAACCATGTCCCAGCCCCCCAGATGTTCAGCCGCGCATGGCTCCTGAAGATGAAGAGCTATTGCTTGATGATGAGGTCCTCACCCCTATTAAACAAGAAAGTATAAGGAAAAGGGAGAGGCCCACTGACAAAGGTGTTTCTTGGCTGGTGAAAACACAGTACATATCTCCACTAAGTACTGATGCAGCCAAAATGGTAATTCATATTGAGTTCTGTGTGAATACACAATAATTACTTAATGATATATACTGAAGAAAGTTGCTTGGCTTTCCAGTCCCTTACTGAGAAGCAAGCAAAGGAAAGGCGGGAATCAAGGCAGGGTCGCAATTCTTTCCTAGACAATCTTAATGATAGGTTTGACTCTTCTTTTATTCACACTTGTTGGTCTTTAAGGTTATCTTATGTTGTGACTTGCAAAACCTGGTGCAGTCACTGACACCATGTTCCTGTTCATGTGTACTACCAGAGAGAAACAGATCAAAGCGATTGAAGAATCCTTCAGAGCAGCCAAGTCAAAAGCCTGTTCACCAGACTAAACGTGGGATGCAAGCTGAGTGGGTTATGCCTTTGCTACCTGATTTTGATAGGTATTTACTTCTCAGGTGTTGCTTTTATGTGTTACAAGTATTCATCTTTGATACCAGATGTTTGCCGTTACTTTACTGAGCTATGCCTTCTTGCCTGTCCATTTCCATATCTATAAAGCAAAATGATCTTGATTTATGTTTGAAAAGTTCTCTTCTTTACCAGTAATTTGTGAAATTTCTCTAGTTTCTCCATTACTTTTTGAGGGGTATAACTGCACAAAAGTCTGCCTCTTGAAGTATATAGGAGGTTTCTAATTTATTCCTCTTATTGACCGTTTTGTTCACCTAAACAGGTACGAGGATCCGTTTGTTATGGTGAATTTTGATGGTGATCCAACAGCTGATTCTGAGCAGTACAACAAACTTGAGAGATCTGTACGTGATGAATGTGAATCCCGGGTGAGTTCTGTTTCCTCTGCCTTAGGCTTTCTTGCTTAATGGGAATGCATGCCCACCCACTATCTTGTGAATGAGATCAGTGTTACAGGGACCCATGGCAGGGCTATGTGCAGGGCCAGCCAGATCCATTGAGATTACTCTAGCAAAACTGAGAGCATTGGACACACAAGGAGAATGAGTTGTATTGATTCTATTTGGGTAGTCCTCATTGTGAGGAATTTAGGCTGTTGCCAGCACTGTTGCAGAAGAAGAGAGAAGTAGTACAGGGGATTGTCCCCCCCCCTTTTTTTTTTTTTTGGGGGGGTGGGGGTGGAGGTATAAATATGATGGCTGCTGGCTGCATGATTGTTTGACACAAATCATGGTTAGAGGTGGACTAGTGGGCCAAGAAATGACAGCCCCATAATGATCTCTTTCCCTTTCGAAACCTGTGATGCATCATATATGTCTGGATTCATCCATGGCATATTTATCAGCCCAGGACTCAGGAGCGTGACATGACAGTAAATGTTTGTAGACATAAAATTGATTCTAATTTCTAATTAAATTTATTAAAATAAAAACTAGATGAATCCCTGAATCCTTCTTTTCTAGAGTTTGCTGAACAGGACGCCTGCACCCTACTTGGACTCTGATACTTGCACCCGTGCCCACTGTTTCTGCCATGTGTTGCAAATGATATTACACCTAGATAATGCCTTTGCTTGTATTTGTAACCATTTCATGTTTTCATGGCAGGCTGTGATGAAAAGTTTTGTCAGTGGTTCAGACCCTACAAAACAAGAGAAGTTTTTGGCATACATGGCCCCAGCACCTCATGAGGTACGAATTCATCTCTGGTACATTGGTACATTTCTATTTTAAAAAGTGACCTGCTAAATCAATCTGATTGTGACTATTGTGATTTCATCAGCTTACCAGAGACTTGGATGATGAAGATGATATCCAATATTCCTGGCTAAGAGAATATCACTGGGATGTATGTGTAGTTTCCTAATTATTATCTAATTGTGTCTATGAACTGGTGGCATCGTACTCGTCCATTGTACATATACACACTTGTTTCATGATTCAGGTAAGAGGAGATGATAAAGATGATCCTACAACATACCTTGTCACATTTGATAAGGAGGAGGGTGCAAAATATTTGGTAATTGGTTTTGTGCATTCTCTATTACATTTGGTTTCTGAGAATGATTCATTTCACAATAGTGTAACATATGCCATTATTTTTTTTTTTCAGCCTCTTCCTACTAAGCTAGTTTTGCAGAAGAAGAAAGCAAAGGAGGGAGGTCTGGGGATGAAATTGAGCACTTTCCAGTGCCTTCCCGTATTACTGTGAGCAAAACAGCTCATGGTGGTACCATGGAGCGTGGAGAATCTTCTGGCTTGCATGTATGGCTTGTTCTTCCTTGTTATTCATTATAAAATCTCTCTTTTAGTTAAAATTAAAGTAAACCACCTAAGTATTTTATGTAAGCATTATATCTTCTCTCCAGACCTTAGGTCTGCTTGCTTGACTTCTTGCTACTAATTAAATCATTGCCTTTTTTATAATCACTATATTAAGACATTTGATGCTTTCTATTTGATTTTTTTGTCATGTTTTTACACGAGAGCACACTACTAAAACACCTGATGACCATGCACCCCTTTTGAATATTGCTCTCTTGCTTCCTCATTAAAATTGTCTAATAAACTATTCATTGTTAAATAGTGACCTCTGAACAAAGGGATGAATTTTTAATCTAACACGCATTGAATGAGATGGGGCACTTTATGCAAATGTACTTTTGCCTCTACAAAAAATCCTACAATGGTGGTAAAAATAGAGTGCATTACCACTCAACCCATGAAATAAAATGGAATGAAAACAGTTGTTGTTGCATTACCTGTACTCTTTAACTCTAGGTTTTCTTCCTTGTAGGTGAATTCAAAGCCACGAAGATCTCATGTTGATGATGATCTTGATGAGCATCAAAGCGTTCTCGAGTAGAAGATATTGACCAATATAGTGGAGACGAATATTCTGAGTGATGAACTGAAAATCATAATTATTTTGCACCATGAATCTGATCAGTACATGTGAAGCCTTGAAAGGTTTCATGACGTAGGCACAGGTGGTTTTATGGTGCATGGTCATGCAGTGAAAGAAAATGCCTGACAAAGCAAGGACCTCGAGGCTTGGGCAGTTTCTTAAGGGCAGAGTATGTGAAGCAAAGCTGAGTGTAACTGGAATTCATGACTTTGATCTCTGTAGCGATTATAGAAAGTGTTACATTGTTGTAAAGAAGTTTTGTCTTTAAAGTCTTGGAGCAGTTCTCAACTGTTTGTTTTGATAATATATAGACCCCCCATTTTGCACCTTTTCTCTCCGCTTTTCTTCTCCCCAATTGACTGCAAGTACAACAATTTGTTCATATTATTAAGATGGACAGGTCATGTTATGCTACCCACCCCTTTTCTGTTAGCCCTGAGGGTTTGCTAATCGAAGGTCATATTTATGCACATGAACATCCAATGATAATTAGAGCATCATGGTGAGGAGTAAATTGCTGCTGGTCACATGTTCCAGGATAGTGAAATTATATTGATAGTCGCCTGATAAAGTCTGGAATTATATTCATTTTCAGCATGGCTTGTTTTATTCACATTCCTTTTTGCCTAAAATAATGCAAAGTATATGGGATGATAGAAGGGTAATTATGAAACAGTTCCCTACGTTGCAATTTTATTCCAGCACAAAGTGACAAATGATATGATGACTATATTGGTCTGGTATTATTAATTCTTGACAATATTTTAATAGCTGTGGTAACAGCAAATTATTTCAGGCTTAAGCTGACATGCAGGAGATTACACTTTGTTTCCATTGTTGTCACTGTATTTGCCTTAGCTTTGACACTTAAATATGTCATCTTATGTAGCCTGAAGGACCATTTTCTCTGCTGGCAGCCAGGTATTCTTCTATCCACGATCCATTTCCTGAAGTATCATCTAGTAGTTTTTATGTTTGATAGTTTCATCTGCTGTTAGGTTTGGCTGAGTTTTATGGATACAAGATATGGTTCCCCTCAAGTGACAGCATTGCCTTGTGGTATGTCTGACATCTTGTACACTAATGCCATCAGCAATCATTTGGAGCTTCACGTCTGATGTGTGCTGTTTACATCATAAACTCTTGTACTGTTGCAAGGAATAATATTATAGCTGTAGCTGTAAGGTGAATGTAAGTCACAAATTTCTTTGTTTTACATAGGATGTCCATATGCTCTTTAAGAGACTGGTACTAGTTGTTCACTACAGGATTCTTGCAATCTCTGCATTATGCAGTCTTTTCTGATACATGTTGCATCCTTTGTAGTTCTTTAATTTCTTATGGTTTATAGAATATTGCAATTTTAGATTCAAGTACTGTTCTCTTTATTTATACTTGTGGATTTTTTAGAGTCATCTGATATTTTTGTAAACATTCATGTTTTTGAATTACCGCTTAGCAAGTTCTTAAGTAACTTATTAAGCAGTTGGCTTTTTTTGAATACATTAAGCAGTTGGTTTGTTTGGATGGGGCCAGGATGCAGTTGCCTCGCAGGGCTTCATCCAAACAGGCTAATTTGTCTGCTGATAGTTATGGTATAGCTAGCCAAAGTTGGCAGGCTGCCAACAACATAACTCCATTTCCACTCTTTTTAGTACTGGCTGATCTATATTGCATATACTTCTTCCATTTGGATTTCATGTAGACTTGTTACAATGCAACTATCTCATTAGTGCATATTGACCTTTCTTTTGTTTGATGGAGTGCATATTGACCTTTCTTTTTGTTTGATGGAGCTTGTCACCTATTTCTTAATTTGTATCTGTGACAGGATCCCTGTGAAGCAAGATGTACAGAAGTTTCAAGTAAAAGGATTTTTTGATGTTTATAAATTGTATCTCGGTTCGCCAAGTTGCATGTACAAACGAGAGCGCACTTTCATTTTAGAGAAGACATCATGATTTCCTGTCCAGAACTTTTGTTAAGTCGAATTGTCTGTGCTGTGAGCTGGGCCTTTTATCTCCCTCTCTTTTCCTTTCTGCTGTTCCTGATTGGATCATCAAGCATAATCATTTGCGTTCATCCAGCTGGGAAAGGAGATCACATCATATCTCCAGTTCCGTGTTGCTTGTCCTGTCCATTTCTGATGCTATGACTATCTGTTCTGTTCATGTTTCTAATAAAGCTTGATGCCATGTGTGCTGAAAACAAATGCGTTGCTACTTCTGCCTGTATGTTGTTGATGCTATTCAAAAGCTTTGGTGTGTAATCTTGTATGATGCGCCTGATCTGAAGAACGTGATGTATGAGGAATATTTTCGTAACACTCAGGGAACGATGCCAATTGCTGGAACGAATTCAGCTAATGTAAGGTGAGTAGTCACACAATATATAGCATGTGGTTCTATGTTCATCAAGATTTAAGAACATAACAGGAACGGCTGGAAGGTGACGTAGTGATCTGCTGTCTGTAGTGTGACAACTGCGGTATCATGGTCCATAGGCAGTGACAAGCTCCTACCTACATTTCTTAAGCATACAACAGAAGGAAGATAGATACAACCTAACAAGATGCAGATAAGATGCCAGCTTTCTCCACTACAAATTATTGATCAAGCTTGTTTCACAAATGTCCAATGTTTTCGACGTTAGGGTGTCGCCATTGACAAGCCACGAGATGGGATGACGATGACGATGATGAGGGGTGGTCACTCGAACACTCATCTTGCTGCAGGTACCTCATGCCTTTCGTCCCCATGGAGCTATTTAGTGGATTGGGTCAGGGTTGAACTTGAGAGACTCCCTCCAGATGAGCTCCTTGATATCTTCTTCGGTGAGCGATGGCTGCTCGAAGTCGAAGCTGAAAGGCGCTGGGCAGGCGGGTTCGTCGTTTATCTCATGAAGAGATGCCAAGTATGGGTGGCATAGAGCCTCATCAACTGCAATTCCACCAAAACAAAAGCAACAAGGTTAGTATATTTCATGAGATTGCCCCCTTTTCCCTAGGAATGCAATAATGATAGTTGCATGAATATAATCTTCATTCAGTTTCAACAATTCATTTCATGGTCATATTATATAGTTCATATATTATGAGACAGAAAGTGCAGAATTTCAGACGATGGTATTGGTTCATTCTTTCCTGTCTGGACGAGGGCGGTTGAGCTAGGATTTAGCTCTGCTTTGAACTATATCCCAACAGAATCTACCGCATCCAGACAGGCATGTCGCACATTCTATATGATTATCAATCAATGCAGCAAGTTCATGCAGGGCTGCAAGATTACCAGTAATCCTCTTGCTCGGATCAAACACGAGCATCCTCTCAAGCAAATCCATGGCACCACTAGACATAGTAGGGAACCGCACACGGAATTGTTGCTTGGGGTGTTGAGGAAGGGACCTCACGTATCTGCGGGCGTGATCGCTTCGGAGGAACCCAAGGCTGGTGTCATCAGGTGAGCCTACCAGCTTTTAAATCATAAAGAATGAAGAGGAAGAAATTATAAGTAAAGAATAAATAAGACTTGTCAGACATTACCATTCAGGTGTTAGCTTGAGAAACCATGATAATTACATGCTTCATGCTTTGACAAAATGTTAGCTCTTAAAAACAAGTGGAATGAGTAAATTCCAAACTTCACTTAAACCAGTTTACAATTATTTATTTTCACCTTTCTAGACATTATTATGTGTAAGGCATATGTATACGCAAATCTAAAATTAAATTGCTCTTCAGCGTAATGGATCAGGAAGTTGCCCCAAAAGCGGACTGAACTGGCATACCTCAGTTATTAGCAGCAGTTGATGAACATAATCCTTTCCAGGAAACAAAGGCTCTCTTGTGACCATTTCACCGAAGATGCAGCCTACCGACCACATGTCAATAGCCTGGGTATATTCTGAGCAGTTGAGCAGGAGCTCAGGCGCTCTATACCACCGTGTAACAACGTACTCCATCATGAAGTCATTTTCATTTGTGGTCCTTGCCAGCCCAAAGTCCCCAATCTTCAGATCACATTTGGCATTCAGCAGCAGATTGCTTGGCCTGAGGTCTCTGTGCAAGACGTTTGCTGAGTGTACATACTTGAGTCCTCGCAGCAGCTGGTAGACGAAATACTGCATCAGGGAAAATTAACAGTCAGATCAGCAGATTCAGCTAACATACAGGGTGTGATATGCTGATGTAAAAGAAAACAGATGACACAACACTATGAATGACAGTAACATATAGGAGTATGTCGCAAGGTGAACCATGCTTGGAATCATTTGTACCTGACAATGATCATCAGTTAATGGCTGGTTTGATCGAAGAAGGTGATGAAGATCAGTGTCCATCAATTCGTAAACGATATAAACATCGTTGAAGTTCTCCCTCCTGGGTGGGCGTATGATGTCCTTAATTGAGATAACCTGCAGAAAAAAGGGGTAGGTGTTGTTACAAGTCGATCATCAGAAGTGGTTTAACAGTATTGGCTGCGAGTGGCGCCATATTGAGAGACACACCGTGAATGAAGAACATCAAATTGAATATCCATATAGAAATGAATATCATCTACTATAAAATAAAAGATACTCCCTCTACTCCAATTTATAGACGAATTAAGGAGAATGGTTTTGCGTCGATAGAGAATCACCAGAAATTTTGGCAGATCTCTTCTGGACGTCTTACCTTTGCTATGAGCTAATGAGCTACAGAATTAGCCATACAGTTAAATAAATGCAATGACAAAAACAATTATTGATAGGGAGCATCTTTAACTGACGAGAGGCCCGGGGAAGATCACGGCCACAGAGATCATCAGTTCGTCACGCGGCTCATCTATCACAATGGTAGAGAAATTAAGGATGACTCACATTTTCATGATTCATGTGCCTAAGCAACTTAATCTCTCGGAGAGTGCGCTTTGCGTCAATCTGGTTGTCGAACGCGTTGCCGATCTTCTTGATGGCCACCTCCTCGCGAGTCTGCGCATTGACAGCAGCACTGCATACACAAAAGGAATACATACATACACAAAATAACCATCAAGTAATAGTCCAACATATGCATACAGTAATCATCATCAGCCAGTAGTCATCATTACAAACTTTTGAGATGAAAGAAATATGTAATTGCACATCCTTTCTATTACCACCAGTCAGTTTCACAAATAAATTAATTATAAAAAGGACCCATCTTTTTTCATGTTATAGGAGAGATTATTTTCCTATTCGGTGGATATGTACCTAAGCTAACAACAGTCTGGATGTGAAGGTTAAAACATTCAGACTTACATGAGATCACATGCTTTTATTCTTCAAGAAAATTTGGAATGATTTATAATTTAGAATTGAGAGACTAAAATTCTAAGGCCATATCTACATGTACATACACCACCTAAACGCCAGAATCTTTTCATAGCGCAGCGGTGGATTCGAAACTCGGCCTTTGCGTTTTGCATAGGGCGATGGTAGGGCCCATCGCAAAACCTTGGCCCAGAAGGCAAGAAGGTTTCCATGCAAAGATTCTGACGAAAACCCCTGTTGCAACGCTTGCACGAGCTAGCGCGAACGAACAAGAGGAGAAGCGAACACACAGAGACAGATGCATGGATGGACATGGATGATGGACGACGACGAGGTATGTGTAGTGTACGCACCAGATGATGCCGCAGGCGCCGCGGCCGACGGGGCGGATGGGCGGAACGTACTTGGCGGACACCTCGAACAGGTTGCCGTAGACGTTGTACTGCACGTAGCGGCCGCCGTGCGTGTGCGTGCCCTTGATCTGCGCCTCGCCCCCGTGGCCCAGACCCAGGCACCCTCCCACGCCGGCGCCGCCGCCTCCGCCTCCTCCTCCGCCCCCTTCCATGCGCATGTATATATCGGATCCGATCGAATACGATCTCCGGCCGGCGGCACCTCTCCCGGCCAGCCGATCAGTCCCTAGCTCCCTCTTACTAGCTACTCCCTTTTCTCTCCGACGAGAAACAACACAAGACGACCCAACGCTGCCGGACGACGAAGCGCATGCAAGCAAGCTCTCTGATGACGCCTCTCGAGAGCTCAAGCTGAGATAGAGATCGAGAGAACAATGCAAGGTGGCGCGTGGTTGGTTGCGCGGAGGCCAGGGAGGGAGGAGATAAGGGGGAGCGTTGGGGAAAGTGGAAAAGGCGGGAGCTTTTTCTCCACCGGAAATCGAACTCCCCGTGACGATGCCCAAAGCGAACGAGTTGGTTGCTGTAGCTGTTGCTCCCTTCAGCCTCAGGCCGGCCGTCGTCGCTCACTCGTGTCCTGGTCTCCTGGGACTCGGAGAGGAGGCCCTGGCTCCTGTGGCTGGCCTAGCTGCATGCCTGCACACGTCGACAGGTCGATCGATAGAGATAGATGCAGGGACGATATCCTCCGGCCTCTTCCAGACCATTATTCCTCTCCTCCATATCTTCTTGGGTTCGCCCGGCGGTGCATGCATGAATGGTTCCCTTCATCCCTTGGCCTTGCTGCATGCCTGCCTTTTGCAGCGAGATGTTGGATTGCTGGGCCATGTTGGATTGCTGGACTGCCCACAATTAATATGGGCCTCCCTTGGTGTCGAACAGCCCAGCTAAAGATACACAGCATTATTTGTCAAAAAAAAAAAAAAGGGTAATGCTTGGGAGTGGACGTTCTAACCATAGAACGAGCCCACTGGGCCGGAGACTGCCCACCACGCGCTCGACCAGGGGTAGAGTGGGACTTTCGCGCTCGGCAGGGGCAAATCGGGAATTTGGCGCGCGCGCCTCGGCCGCTCCGCCTGGCGTGGATGACCACTCTCCCTCCCCCTGCGCCCGCTCACTCTCTCCAGGTCATTTCACATTGCTGCTCTCTCTTCCCCCTGCTCTCTCTCTCCTCCATCCTCACCGGCACCTACTGCTCCCTCCTCCACGGCGACGAGGTCATCCCGCTCTCTGGCCTCTCATGCCCATGCTCCTCCTCCCCATGGCGGGCGTCGTCAGCCGTCGATCTGCGTGATCCGACGCCGGCAGCGGCCATGAATCCGGCGACGCGCTGGTTGCCCGGGATCCGCCGAATCCGGCGGGCCCCGCTTTCCGGGATCCGCCGGATCCGAGGGCGCTGCTCCGGGATCCGCCGGAGCCGAGGGCGCTGGCCCGGGATCCGCCGGATCTGGCGGCTGGCCCTGCTCCGAGGCGCCTCTATCATCTCTCCCCTCCGGCAACCCCTCCATGGCACCGGCGGTGATGGATCCCGCCGGATCCGGTGATTGCTACCACGTATCCGGCGGATCTAGTGGTGGCTTCGACAAATCGAAGGTAGTCGTCTTGCTCCTCCTCTCTCTTTTTCTCTTCTGCTTTCATTTTTTCCGGTGGCGTGGGTTCCGGCGAGCACCATCTATCATCGCGCACCACCGTTCCCCTTTTGTTTCGATTCCACTATCCTTGTTGTTTCATTGTGGTTGGTGTGTTTGTTTCAGATGGTGTTTTCATATTGTTTCTTTTTTTCGTGTGTGTTCTCAGGGTTTGTTTCAAATGTTTTGGTCATCTTGTTTCTCTAAATCTCAGTTTTTGTTTTAAAAATGGCGCCCCCTGTGTTTCATTTTCTGTTTCTTCATACAATGTTTCTCCAGGGAGGGGTGGCTGGTGCCTTTGTTTCATTATGTTTTTCGTTTTTGTTTCATATGTTTTAATTTTTTGTTTCATCTGTTTCTCATTTTTCTCACCCTCTCTGTTTGTTTCAGTTCATATATTCTTTTTTTTGTGTTTCAATTGGTATGTTGTTGGTGTTTCTTTTTCTCTCTTAGATTTGTTTCAAGTAGATTGTTCATGTTGTTTTGTTTCCTATGTTCTTTCTTTTTTTTTGTTTCAAAACGTTTGTTCACGGTGTTTCTTTTATCTTCTCAAGTTGTTTCAGATTATGTTTTCATTTTTGTTTCATTTATTTGTTTCAACTTTCATTTATCTGCTGTTTCATTTTTTTTCTAATTTTTCTATTTATTTTTTTGTTTTCTAGAGCACGCGGGCCATGTGGGGCGGCGGCGGACATGGCGGGCAGCGTCGGGGTCACGGAGGAGCAGGGGGCGTCGCGTCCGTGGGGGGGGAGGGGCGGGGGACTCCGTGTGTGCGTGTCCGCGTGTGTGCGTACGCGTTGCGTGTGCGATGCGGTGGGGAGGCAGTTGGGCCGGGCCTATGCTGAGCGTTCGATGATCGAACGTTCGAGCGCTAGTCGCTCCCAAAAAAAAAAAAAAAAAGACTGACCAAAGCAAGAATTTATTTATTTATTATATACTCCTATTGCAAAAAAAAAAAATGATGAAACATCCCCTAAAAGGATGATTGATGCCTAAACACATCGCTAGAGGAAGAAATCCTGTTACAAGGCAGCGAATAAATGTCTGCTAAAGATAAGGTTTAACGTATCTGGAGTTAATAATAAATGGTCTTCAAAAATTGATAAAGCACTTCTAAATACAAAGGTTTTTGAGCAAGCAGCATTGCAGCAATTAATTATCTGCCATGTTTTCTTAGCTCACCACCCTCTATAAAAAGCATGGTCACAGAGCATGGCATTATTTCAACTCGATCCACACATCCAGACACGCGCAGGCAAGATTCTGACAACTACTCCACACATACCTCGATCAGCATCTCGATCATGGCGCTTCTCAGGCGTACTGAAACTAGGGTTATGTTCTTGGCTGCCATCGTGGTCATGGCCATGGTCATCACAGCCCCCTGCAGTGCGCAAGCAAAAAAAGGCGGCAGTATGTACTATAAATGTGCATTCTTATTATGTTTCTATAAACAGAATATATACATCCTTTTTAGACATGAACACGATCATCATTATCATAGCATCCAGTGTTTATTTGATTTCACGAAAATTCGTGCAGTGTGCCAGCATCTGCCAGGGTGCACTATAGACTCATGCCGCGCCAATTGCAAGTCCAAGGGCTACGCCAACACTGTCGTCAACTGCGGGAAGAAGGGGGTGGACAAGTGCTGCTGCTTTAACACTTCTGCCACAGAATTAGCTTGATTAGCTATTAGTTTCAGAGTTGCCATCTGGGAGGGTGTGGGCGTACCTGTGCTTGCCTAAACCTCTATTATCAAAGAAAAAACCCATGTCTCAGATCAGTTATCCATTCCATGCCCTCCTCAAATTTTGGCTGCTGCCAGTTTCTACTGCTAGGTGCCCGTTCACAGCCCCGAACGTCTCAAAGGAATCGACATGGTCAGTTAAAATTTCTACTGGTTTTGGAAACCACTGAAACTATAATAAATAAACAGCACAGCACAGCACAGCACAGCACAGCACAGTGTCAACGGTCTGCAAACCGATTCCAGTGAATGAAATCGAATAAACATACTAGGGCTCACCCCCAATGCCAATCCATGCTTAAAATTCACCAAAGGCAGAGCAAGCAGCAACAGGAACATCAAAATTAAGAACGAAGTGTCATATCAATCCATTTGAACAGCTAATAAATCTTATCAAATTTTGCCACAGAATTAGCTTGATTTCAGAGTTGCCAGCTGGGAGGGTGTGGGTGTACCAGCGCTTGACTAAACCTCTATTATCAAAGAAAAAACCCATATGTCAGATCAGTTATCCATTCCAGGCCCTCCCCAAATTTTGGCTGCTGCCAGTTTGTACTGGTAGGTGCCCCTTTCTGTTCACAGCCTCGAACGTCTTAAAGGAATCGATACGGCCAGTTAAAATTTCTACTGGTTTTGGAAACCACTGAAATTATAACAAACATCACAGCACAATGTCAATAGTCAATTCCATGTTTAAAATTTACACACCAAATGGCAACTGGCAACAAGAACATCACAGAACAAAGTGCCATAGCAATCCATTTGAACAGGTAATAAATCTTGTCAAATCAAAGACGCCTTCCGGAACCCAAATCTGATGCTACAATTAAATCACCGTAGATTGCACTAATAATCTGCAAAAACTTGAAGGAAAGACAATGTTTTGGTGGGATCAAGATTCAAGAGGTAAGCCAGAAAACAAAGCCACCAGCAACCTTTCAAACAGCAGTTCACCATGAGGAAATACACATCACCCAAGGTAGTTTAGTTGGCTTCTTCCAAACGTCATATATTGAAAAACGGAGGAAGTACTTAGATTAACTAGGGCATATAGTTAGACACATCTCAGCTTAGCAAGGAAGTACTCCTACAACTTGAAAGCTGTATAGCACCAAACCAGTTTCATGACAGGAGAAGCCCTAGAGCTGAAAGAAACCCCGAAGGAACAAAATAGGCTCATTGAGCACTGCCTTATCACCCACCTCGCTTCGCTTAGCGGCACCACTTGGTACTTTGGCAACAACTTAATTGAGCATTGCATATATTAGTTGGCTTCAACTTCATTGAAAATGCACATCTGCTTGTGGCAGCTGACGGAAACATTATAAGACAGGATATATCAGTAGGCAGCAACTTCATCGAAACTGCATATCACAGCATGTCACTTGGTAGCAACTCCACTTGATATACCTCCTTATAAGCTGGCAGCAACTTCATGATGAAAGAAGAGGCTCACTGTTCATCAAGCACTTCATATTCTAATATGCTCCAAATTAAAGGATATACGAGATAATGCTCACTGCCATTCCAAAACACTAAGGTAATATATATAGTCGAACTTCTAAACAATATATCTCAGGAGATTTAAGCATTTAAGCATTCTATAACACCACCCTCCCCACCAGCTCAGCAGCAAGTGTTGGGAATTTCTGCAACAGCATGATATAACCATCTGTGACCACTGCCTTCTTGAAATTTTCCTTCACAGCAAACATGTCCATGCACTTTGTCTTCAACTTCAGACAGCCATATGTCTCGGCGCAAGCTAAAACAGAAGCGACCGTTTCCGCCGTGACATTTTCACATAACTTGAGTTCACATATAACCTTGAGACGGTCCAGCGCATATCGGTCAGCTGCAGCAAGCAAATGTATCACCATCTCAACAAGAGGGTCTCCAAGCTCATGATCAGCAGGCAAGGTGTCCGTGTACATGAACTGGAGCATAACTCTGAATGCCGCTGGCTCAATGTCGTGCAGTGTGACGGATGACATTGTGGCGTCTGCCATCTGGCCAAAGAGTTCAGCACTGAAGACCGGTGATCGGGCTGCGAGCACCGCACGGTGAGCAGGGAAGACCTCACTGCCGACGATGAAAGACACATCTGTCCCCAAATTGGAATCCAGTAGGTGGCCCAGATGGCTTGCTAAGTCGGGCTGTGGCGGCACAGGCAAGGTGTTGTCAATGTCAGGCACAACTATGATGCCACAGAAGATTGTGACCGTGCCATTTATCATATAGGTTGATTCGAGATCACTTCGCTTCATGAAGCATTCCCACCCCACCTCGATGCTGTCCTTGAGGGAGTAAACATCCATGGTCCTGAGCGCTTTAGATTTCAGCTGGCCATCTTTGCGCATCACGTAAGCATCGAAGATGGCTCTGACATTCTTGGATTCGGTCACCAGCTGCAGGTAGATTGATAAATACTTGCCATCGCTATCTATCTCGTACCCACGAGGGTAGCAGTTAATCCTCCACAGGTAACGCCCGGCGGAGAAGTTGTCAGAGCTCACCACGTCCCCAATGCCAAGGTCATGGGTTTGCGCGTAGTCGAGCTTGAACTCGAGAAAAGTAGATCCCAACATCCTAGTGCTTTGGTGATTCCTAGAAGAATTCCCGTGTAAATAAAGCAGATTCACAAGTAACAAAACCCTTAATCGTAAGAAAAACTTAAGAAAAGGATGTGGGAAAAAAACTCACTCACATTCCAACAAATGGTTGGGGACTTGTGGTGGTGTAGGGTTTGTGGGCCTGGCGGTTGCTCTAGCTGCCGCGGCCGTGGTGAGCTTAAGACTCCCATGGAAAGGAACAGCGTATGCCTTGTCGATCTCCGGCAAACCTCCTGCCGGCTTGCCGCCACCGGCAGCCCCGTCCCACAAATTTCAAGGGCCCTTGGGCGAGTAAGCCACTAAGGGCCCGACTATGTAATATTTTCTTCTAAAGATAAAATTATATAATACTATTGAGACGAGATAATTATAGCATATATTTAATTCTTGAAAAAATAAGAGTACATCAAAAAAAAGATACTATGATGGTTACCTCTAAATTTGCATCAGCTTGTGCATCTAACATCGGCTAATCTGTACCACCATCATTGCCATCAGCTTGTGCGAGTGCAATTATTTGTTGATCACGTTCCTCACCCTAACCCTGATCTTGACTGGCTTCGGCATTTCTTGATGGTGGAAAAAACCTATGTAAAGCACCCTTTTGTGTTTCTTTTGACTGAAGTTTTTGTTTTTTTTTTTCTTTTCTTTTCTGAGCACCGGACTTATGTTTCTTGGGCAACATCTAGCATTATAAAAAAGTAATGAATTACAAATCAAATCCCTAATTTGTATTGAATTACAAATCAAATTCCTAATTTGATTTGAAGACAAACGTACACGTACTGAACTTACCTTGCTTGCCTGCCTGCCTGCCTACTGGATGGATGAATGACGATTGACGGATTGAGGATTGGCGATCGTCGTGCTGGAAGATCGTCGAGTGCTCCATGCCCCGTGCTCGATGCGATGCCTCGATCGATCGATGTTGAAGTGCGCCGTGCTGCTGTGCCGACGGAGTCGCGATCCAGAACCAGAATACGAGCCGGCGCCGAGCGGCTGCCGCCGCTAATCTCTACTGCAGCGTTGCGCTGATGGGCTGATTGCTCTACCAGTAGTATACACATGGATACCTCATGGCCCCCAGTCTACATGGGCCCATGGGCGTCGCACGGCCTGCCCCTCCCCCAGGGACGGGCCTGGCCACCGGCTGCCGGCCGCCAGTCTCCGATCGTCGCCTCCGATGAGTCTCCGCAGCACGCTTCACGGTTTGGGGCTGTAGGCACGGCAGATAGTGAGGCTGATGGCCGTGGCGCCGCGACCGCTTATTACAGATCAAATAAACAGTAACATGAACATGCTTATTACAGATCAAATAAACAGTAACAGATCCACTCATGTATACTACACCTACACTACATACATTGCATAGATAGAAAGCCATGCGCGCACGTTCGATGGTCCATCGAGATCACCCTCCGACCTACTGTCTGTAATTTTGGAGGAAGCTGGTCTCTGGACCTCGGCGGGGTTCACGAGGCTAAGTGTGCTGGAGGCAAGAAGGCAAGGTGTTTAGGACTAGATGCTTTCTTTCGGAGTTTTATCTTTGATCCTGTAATACACAACCACGTGCAAGCTTGTGGAGGGTGTGAGTGCGTTCGGGTTCGGTAAGCTACGGCTTACTGCTTTGGGTGTAAGGGCTTATTCTGCTTAATGAAACACATGCGGTTGCATGTTCTCGAAAAAAATAGATAGAAAGCCACAGACCACATATTCACTGATTCACAGATCAAATCCTAAGAAAAACAGGGCCATAGGGGTTAGGGTTAGGGAATAGGAATACTTACATTGCACGACGATTCCGATGTAGCAGCCGTCCTTCAAAGGTCGCCGGGCGCCGGATTCTTCCCCGACGAGGTGACGCGCGGTGGCCTGACGGGGGCAGCGCGGGGTCGAGCTCCGGAGACGGGAGTAGGGAGCAGCGGGGTGAGAGAGGGCGGCGCAGAGTTGCAGAGGTGGGCGAGGGCCGAGGGAGTGAGGGCGGCGTCGCGCCGTTGGCAGTCGTCGTCTCGCGGACTCGCGGCGTCGGTCGCGCGGTGTGGTGATACGAGGAGTGTAGCGGTCTGGCAAGGGTTTTTTCATATATGATGGATACGGGGACTCGGGGAGACGGGGAGTCTGAGTTAATGAGGAGCCCAAGCCGAGGAGGCATGGTATTAATTTGGGCATGGGCAGTTTCCTGGGAAATTTCCACGACGCCTCGACTTTCTTGTGTGTGTTTCGGTTTTGGTTCGACGAGCGTTTTGTGACGTTCAAACTACTCGCTCTGGCAATGGCATGGCATGACAAATGCCAGTCAAGACGTACAGCAGACCAGAGGCGCCAGTATCCAAACGGAAGAAAATTGCGTGGACTATCCTGTAGAAATACTAAATGGGCTGGGCCTCATGAGCAACACGGTGCACGATCTGTTTAATGAAGACACAAATATGACACAACATGATTTTTTTTTTTGACAACTACACAACATGAAAGTTAACATGCATCTGTATAAAAGACTTGCGCACTCTAGGTTTTCTAATTCGTGAGTAATCCGCTTAGGATGAAACGTATGTGAACGGCGCTTCATGTAATATATTAACTTCCAAAACGTATGAAAACACGGGTGTAAAAACTCTTATATTTAAATGCAAAGATGCATAAGTCTTTTGCGTATTCAAGAAAAAAAAAAAGCAGGCATGTGTCGGCACGACCACAACCTTGCTTGTGCTGCTCCTTCGGCCCGTAGTGCCAGCATGGTCTTTTACCCATTTAACAAGTGGTCGGTTTAAAGCCTTGCAAATGAAAAATCTTAGAAATAAATCTTAGTTTCCAATCTCACACATGACTGATGCGCCCTTCCTCTCCACGTTGCTTCCCACATC
This sequence comes from Themeda triandra, assembly GCA_018135685.1. Taxonomy (NCBI): domain Eukaryota; kingdom Viridiplantae; phylum Streptophyta; class Magnoliopsida; order Poales; family Poaceae; genus Themeda; species Themeda triandra. The sequence goes on from JAENPR010000139.1 coordinate 25,350, forward strand.
CACGTTGCATGCTGCTAAGCACAAGGACTGACAAGCCCTAATAGTCTCATGATGCACCACACACGCGTCCTGATATTTGAACGTGGCTTTTTCATTTTATTTTAAAATAAAAGATTTACTTCCTTATTTTATTCTAAAAAATTCAAAAAAAATACAACCAGTGTCTTAACAAATAAAAAAATGGGGAGTTGTGAGGATTGAACTCACGACCTCTTACTTCCTAAGCAAGAATCCTACAACTGGACGAAACACCCAACTCTGTGTTAATAAAATGAAAACATTAATTGTAATTTAGTTCACAATTTTTTTGGAAGTGGCTACATGACATTCGGCTGATTTCTATCCGTGGATCAATCAATTTTTCTAAAACCAATTAGAACGCAGCATGTGCACGTGGATACACAGGAACCCAAGCATTAGCGGGAGACCCACTCACCTTCGCCACGCTCCCACTGCATGTGGCTGTGCATGCAAAGCTAATGCAAAGCAGAAAAACATTTTTATTCAAATTGTTATAACTTTTGAATGATGTATCTATTTTAAATTTTGTTTGCACCGGTACATTGCCGACCAAAATGAGACCCCACTTGCCTAAGTTTCAAAGAATTTTATTTTAATAGAAAATTATACGTGTAAAAATAATGTAGCAGATTTATGAAAGGAAATTTGCTACTCAAAATATACTTTAACTAATATGTAGGATTTATGTTTGCATTGAATCTAAAAGGGAAACAAAACTAACAAAATAATAAAGAAAACTTGACTAAAACTGAAAAAAGGCTAAAACATTTGACTAAAAATTGAAATTTAAAACATTGAAAAACATAACTCATTTCAACATCGAGAAGCAACATCGAGAAGCCAGCCCAAAACAATAAGATGAAAAATCGACCGGCGACGGAAACAAAAAAAATAGCCGACTGATCAGTAGAAATTTCGATTTTTTTTAGCAAAATTTGGTAACAAGGGCGTCCCCGCCTAATAGTTTCGGGTCGAATAGAAAAGGCCCAGTCCAATGGAAACGAGACGTGTGTAGAGGAGTCCACGAAACAAACAAGGCCTGCTGCCCTCCTGGATCCTCTGGGCCATGTTGGATTGTCGGCCTCAAATGTCAAAACGCAATTTGTTTGCTGGACTCCCCACAGTTAATATGAGCCTCCCTTGATGTGGAATAGCCCAGCTAAAGATCAGCCCAATGCAGCATACCAATTACCAGAGCACGGTTTTTATTTATTTATAGGATAATATTGCAACAAAAAAATGATGAAAAATCCCCTAAAAGGATGATTTTTTGATGCCTAAAAACATCCAATCGCTAGACGAAGTCCTGTTACAAGGCAGCAAATAAATGTCTGCAAAAGATAAGGTTTACCGTAACTGGAGTTAATAATAAAGTCTTCAAAATTTGATAAAGCACTTCTAAATACAAGGTTTCTAGTCTGGTATACTTATACTGATACACAAAATTGGGCAAGCAGCAATTAATTATCTGCCATGTTTTGTTAGCTCACCATGGCATTTCAACTCGATCCACACATCCGGACTCATAGCAAGGCAAGATTTTGAAAACTACTCTACACATAGCACCTCGATCAGCATCTCGATCATGGCGCTTCTCAGGCGTACTGAAACTAGGTTTATGTTCTTGGCTGCCATCGTGGTCATGGCCATGCTCTTCACAGCCCCCTGCAGTGCGCAAGCAAAAAATAGCGGTATGTACTATGTTCCTATAAACACAATATATATCCTTTTTAGACATGGACACGATCATCATATCATCGAGTGTTTATTTAATTTTATCATGGAATCTGTGCAGTGTTAGATGGAGGCGAGCGACCAGCATCCAACACCGAAAAGAAAACAACAACCCTAAATACTGGATGCAACTTAAAAGATTACAAGGCAACCCAATTTTGCAACCAAAGTGCGACAAGCGTGGCGTGGCTCAGGTGTCGCGAACAACCCTCCAAGCCCTCGAGGCCCAATATACCTCCATTGCCACCCTAGTGGACTCAGCCAGAGGCGCGTCGAAGGCAGTTTGGAACTCCTCAAACGAGGCCACATCAGGGTGCTCCGTCTCCACTATGGATTCGTGCCGCGCCAAGTGCAAGTCCAAGGGCTAGGCCAACACCGTCGTCAACTGCGGGAAACCGGGGTTGGACAAGTGCTGCTGCTTTAACACTTCTGCAACAGAGTTAGCTTGATTTCAGAGTTGCCAGCTGGCGTGGAGGGTGTGGGTGTACCTGCGCTTGCCTAAACCTCTATTATCAAAGAAAAAATAAACCCATGTCTCAGATCAGTTATCCATTCCATTCCATGCCCTCCCCAAATTTTGAGTGCTGATGCCAGATTCTACTGCTAGGTGCCCCTTCCTGTTCACAGCCTCAAACGTCTTAAAGGAATGGCGGTCAGTTAAAGTTTCTACTGGTTTTGGAAACCACTGAAATTATAATAAACAGCACAGCACAATGTCAACGGTCTGCAAACCGATTCTAGTGAATGAAATCAAATAAACATACTAGGGCTCACCCCCAGTGCCAATTCCATGCTTAAAATTCACACACCAAAGGCAGAGCAAGCAGCAACAAGAACATCCAAAGAACGAAGTGCCACATCAATCCATTTGAACAGCTCATAAATCTTATCAAATCAACAAAGACGCCTTCCGGAACCCAAATCTGATGGTAGAATGAAATTACCGTAAATTGCACTAATCTGCAAAAGCTGGAAGGAAAGACAATGTTTTGGTGAGATCTAGATTCAAGAGGTAAGCCAAAAAAGAAAGCCACCAGCAACCATTCAAATAGCAGTTCACCATGAAGAAATACACATCACCAAGGCAGTTTAGTTGGCTTCTTCCAAACGCCATATATTTAAGAACAGAGGAAGTACTTAGATTAACTAGGGCATATAGTTAGACACATCTCAGCTTAGCAAGGAAGTACTCCTACAACTTGAAAGCTGTATAGCACCAAACCAGGTTCAGGACAGGAGAAGCCCAAGAGCTGAAAGAAACCCCGAAGGAACAAAATAGGCTCATTGAGCACTGCCTTATCACCCACATCTCTTCGCTTAGCGGCACCACTTGGTACATTGGCAACAACTTAATTGAGCACTGCATATATTAGTTGGCTTCAACTTCATTGAAAATGCACATCTGCTAGTGGCAGCTGACGGAAACATCATAAGACAGGATATATCAGTAGGCAGCAACTTCATCGAAACTGCATATCACAGCATGTCACTTGGTAGCAACTCCACTTGATATACCTCCTTATAAGCTGGCAGCAACTTCATGCTGAAACAAGAGGCTCACTGTTCATCAAGCACTTCATATTCTAATATGGTCCAAATTAAAGGATACGAGATAATGCTCACTGCCATTCGAGAACACTAAGGTAATATATATAGTCGAACTTCTAAACTATATATCTCTGGAGATTTAAGCATTCTATAACACCACCTTCCCCACCAGCTCAGCAGCAAGTGTTGGGAATTTCTGCAACAGCATGATATAACCATCAGTGACCACTGCCTTCTTGAAATTTTCCTTCACAGCAAACATGTCCATGCACTTTGTCTTCAGCTTCAGACAGCCATACGTCTCGGCGCAAGCTAAAACAGAAGCGACCGTTTCTGCCGTGACATTTTCACATAGCTTCAGTTCACATATAACCTTGAGACGGTCCAGCGCATATCGGTCAGCTGCGGCAAGCAAATGTATCATCATCTCAACGAGAGGGTCTCCAAGCTCATCATCTTCTGGCAAGGTATCCGTGTACATGAACTGGAGCATAACTTTGAACGCCGCGGGCTCGATGTCGTGCAGCGTGATGGATGGCATTGTGGCGTCTGCCATCGGGCCAAAGAGCTCCACGCTGAAGACCGGTGATCGGGCCGCGAGCACCACACGGTGAGCAGGGAACACCTCACCACCCACAATGAACGACACATCTGTACCCAAAGCTGAATCCAGTAGGTGGCCCAAATGGCTTGCTAAGTCAGGCTGTGGTGGCACAGGCAATGTGTTGTCAATGTCAGGCTCAGGCACAACTATGACCCCGCACAAGATTGTGACCGTGCCATTTATCACATAGGATGATCCGAGATCACTTCGCTTCACCAAGCGACTCCACCCCTTCTTGGCGCCGTCCTTCAGAGAGTAAGCAGCCACAGACCTGAGTGTATTTTTAGAAGACAGCGTGCCATCTCTGCACACCACGGAAGCATCGAAGATGGCTCTGACGGTCTTGGATTCGGTCAGCAGCTGCAGGTAGATTGATAAGTGCTCGTTGTTGATGCCATCTACCTTGTCCCCACGAGGGTAGCAGTTAATCCTCCACAAGTAACCACCGGCGGAGAAGTTCTCAGAGCTCACCATGTCCCCAATGCCATACCGATGGATTTGCGCGTAGCCAAGCTTCAACTCGAGAAAACCAGAGCCCAACATCCTACTGCTTTGGTGATTCCTAGAAAAATTCCCGTGTAAATAACACCGATTCACAAGCAACAAAACCCTTAATCCTAAGAAAAACTGAAGAAAAAGATGCGGAGAAAAGAGAAGACTCACTCACATTCCAACAATTGTGGACTTGTGGTAGGGTAGGGTTTGTGGGTTTGGTGGTTGCTCTTGCTGCCGCCGCCGCCGCCGCGGTGTGCTTAAGACTCCAAGGAAAGGAGCGGCGTACGCCTTGTCTCCGGCAAACCTCTTGCGCCGCCGGTAGCCGGCCTCCGATCGTCGCCTCCGACGAGCCTCCGCAGCTCGCTTCACGGTTTGGGGCTGTGGTGACGGCGGAAGGCGGAAAGTGATGGGCCGCCGCGGTACCGCAGCCTAGTGACGTATGCCCAGCCCATTTGCGAGTGCTGGGCTCTCATTTCCCCGACTCAGCCCAGCCCGGCCCGGCCCATTTGCCTGTGCCCGCAGCCCCTCAAACTTGGCGGCTCGCCTCCGCCGCGAACCGCAGCGTCCCCACCGATGGCGGCGGCGGCGAACGTGGCGGCGGCGTCGCTCTTCGGCGCCGACATCCTCGCGCCGCCCGAGGCCAGCGCTTTCTCCACCTCGCCCATTACTTCCTCGCCGCGCTCGCCCCCCCCTCCTCGCCGGCCATCTCCGTCCTCCCCCTGGTACGCCGGTTGCCAAACCAGATTTCCCCACATTCCTCTCTTAATGCGGTGATGGTTCTGCTTGCTTCGTCCACGTTGTTAACACAGGATTTAGGTCCCTAGCCAATTTATCACAATTTTTCGTGATCAATTATTGCGAGCTGTGCGATTCCAGTTCAGACGACCATTGTGAAATGTATGCGAATTGTATGTATCGCACTGACCAATGCAGTGTGTAACAGTTAGTTGCAAAACATTCTGAATGAATTGCTTTTCCCATGGCAGATTAGCCGGCGCTCTGCCAACTGCAGCCTGCGCAGCGGGTTGCTGAGTGACGTTTCGTCGGTTTATCTCTCATACACCTTCTGCAAGAGGTCTCTGATGCACAATCCACCGGCGTTTGTAAGAGGTTGCCATTGTTTCTTCAGTATTTCCGGGAACGAAATTGACCCCATCCATTTGTTCTGCTGCTAAAATGGCCGTTTATTGATGCATAGTATGGAAGGTCATGGAGATGTGCTACAAGATCTTGGGGGAGGACAAGCTGGTCCACCAACGGGAGTTGTTCTACAAGCTCCTGTCGGACTCACCCAACTACTTCAGTTGTCAACGTCATGTTAACCAAGCGATTCAAGGTGGATGAAAATTCCTGCAACACATTTGATTCTTGTTTGGCTTATGTGTAGTTTGGTTGTAATCAGATTTGGTGCCTTCTTCATGTGCAGATGTTGTTTCCTTGCTCCGGTGTACAAGGCAGAGCCTAGGAGTCATGGCATCAAGCAGAGGGGCGCTCATTGGGCGCCTTGTGTTGCATGTGTGCTCCATGATATGTCCTGATTATTGGAATTATCTGTTGAGGAAATGCACGATAAACTCTTGTTTATCTTTTTGCAAAGCACCTAAACTGCATGTTTAAACTACCTTAGGAACCAGATGAAGAACAGATTGACTGCTCCATTCTTGTAGCTTCAGGGCATGCAATTACAGGGGACCTGAACCTGTTGAGCAAACTAAATTTGTCTTCAGATGCTCGGTACATCATTGTGGTGGAGAAGGTACCAATCTTACTGCCATAATCTAGTAATGATTTGTCTCTATACTATATCCTTCTAGCTTACAGGTCACTTGTTTGAAATAGGATGCCATATTTCAGAGGCTGGCTGAAGACCGCTTGTATAATCAGCTCCCTTGTATCCTGATCACTGCCAAAGGATATCCTGATATTGCCACAAGGTTGTGTACCTCCATTTCGAGCCTTTTGTTTTCTTATGTAGGTTTTACCTGCTTATGTAATGGAGCAAGTTTGCCTCCAAATTCTTTATGATAATATTGACAATATTGTTCTCTTGATGTATTTATCCCCTTTGCCTTTGCTGTTACGATACAGGTTTATCTTGCATCGACTGAGCCAGACATTTCCAAATATGCCGATTTTTGCATTAGTGGATTGGTTAAGCCCTCTCTTTTGCTCATCACTATATAGTATAACTGACTGATATCCTTTGAACCATATTAGATAGCATTGATTTGTTTTTTCAGGAACCCAGCAGGGCTTGCTATAATGTGCACTTACAAATATGGAAGCATATCAATGGGTCTGGAGTCATACAGATATGGTACTTTATTTGGGTGATCATCAGATCCTTATTCTGCGCATGTTGCTGAACCATGTGAATCTTGTTCTCCATTTTCAGCTTGCAATGTGAAATGGCTTGGGATGAGAGGAGATGATCTGCAGCTTATCCCTGAGAGTGCGTTTCAAGTGCTGAAGCCACGTGATTTGCAGATTGCCAAAAGCTTGCTGTCATCAAAGTTCCTACAGGTGTGTATTTGGCTTCTCAATTTTCAAGTAATACTGTTGTGTCGGAAGCTGTGGGTTTCAAATTAGGTGCAGTATGATAACCACCTTTACGTGCAGTATGATAACCACCTGCTAGAATCATGTACTCGTACAAAAGTAACCAGAATAATAGCTTATGGACAACGAATGCTGCTAGTGCAGAATTTATATGAAACTCTTGCAAACTAACTGGGATTGCAAAATGTTAGTGTAGGACATTGAGCAAGTAGGAATTACCTGCTACCTCAGCTTCATCAGATATGGAAAAGCTTAATTCCCCTGAATCTAGTGTTTCTGTTTGTACCTGACTAATCTGATTATGGAAGTATGGAACTAAATAACTAATAGGTTCATGGCCATAATACGACATATCGGAGTCCTGATGCTTTATCATTTGGCCTTGTCACACCATAAAATTTAGCTTAAGGTGGTTTTTGGCATATGATTTATGGTGGTTTTCGGCTGTAGGAGAGTCACAGAGCTGAGCTGACACTAATGGTGGAGAGGGGCAAGCGCGCAGACATTGAAGCTCTCTACTCCCACGGGTTCGATTACTTGGGAAAGTACATCGCAAGAAAGATTGTACAGGGCGATTACATCTGACGCTGCTGACTGCCGTGCTGTCTGTTTCTCTGTTTGTATTGACTGCTGGAATGGTTGCATGGGACAATCTCTGCTTATATTGGTCGCGCTGGAATGTTTGTATGGCAGGATATATTAGCTACATCCAATGCTTGTTGATTGAAACAACGATGATACCGAAATGTACATAAATACAGAAGATTTGCTTCTCCTTGTCGTTACTCCTAGTCTGATATTGATTTGGATCACTACATGGGGTGGGGTCTGCCACCTTGCACCGCCAAAATAAACAAGCTCATTCTGGGGAAACCGTGAAAGCCGAATGAAGAGGCAGCTATTTTCACTCATTGGCCACTGAATCACATGGGTTTTGAGTTTTGATCTTCAGTGCCGGTGTATTGTGGTCTGGCCGATGCAGCTGCAGTTGTGGATGGCAGGAATGCATGCAGCAGCTAGCGGTGATCCATTCTCCAGAATCGACAGCCTGGTGATCAATTTTTTGGGAGCACTACTTCACATAATTGCTGATTTTTTTGTCAAAGGAAATTTAACAACACATGGATTACAAGAGTAGCACAAAGGAAGAGTAACAAACGCAACTACCATAAAAAGGGAAATTTAACATGAATCCAAACTAGTAAATTACATTACACTATATTCGAATTTGGCTGCCCTGCAATAGATTGAAGAAATCTTGGCACTGGAGGTGTCTCAACTTCAGATAGACACTCGAGAAACTGCACCACCTCACTCATTGTAGGTCGATCAAACTCGACATCCTGAATACACCAACATGCGACTTTGCAAACTCTCTCAACCTCCTCCATGTTGGCTTCACCCAGCAATTTCGCATCCACCAGACTAGCAATGTCCCCGTTGACGAGACCGCGTGCAACTCGCACTGGAAAATATGCTTCATGTTCACCATCTTGGGATGATGATTGTTGTTTTCTCGCGTTCCTGCTACCTGATATGATCTCTAACAAGACCATCCCATAGCTATAAACGTCAACTTTGGACGTGATGGCAGTCCCACTGATCCATTCAGGAGCAAGGTATCCAATGGTTCCTCTCATTGTAGTCACAACTTGGCTGAAATCCCTCCCCAAAAACTTGGCCATTCCAAAGTCTGCAACTTTGGGAGTGAAAGACCCATCTAGTAGTATGTTCTCTGGTTTGATATCGCAGTGTATGATACAGTCCCGGCAACTAGCATGCAGATAGGCTAGTCCTCTAGCAACTCCAAGAGCTATTTGGTACCTGACAGTCCAATCCAGCACCTTGCCATCACTTTGGAGGAAGAGATGGGAATCCAGGGAGCCATTGGGCATGTACTCGTACACAAGTAACCTCCTGTCACCTTCACAGCAAAATCCAATCAGTTTAACCAAGTTGACATGCTGGACGACTCCTGTAGAGCTCACCTCTGCCCTGAATTGCTTCTCTCCTTGCCGGACTCCATCGAGCCTCTTCACTGCTATGGTAGTTGAGTCACTTAGAGAACCCTTAAACACTGAACCGAAACTGCCAGCCCCCAACTTGTCTGAAAAATTCTTGGTTGCATACTGCAAATCAGTGTATCGAAATGCGATGATCCCGATGCCACCCTGAACATCATCAACATACCTCTTCCTTCGTCTTCTCATCACCCAAATCATCACTAGAAAGATGAAACCCAAAGTGGCAATGGTTGCACCAACAGCAGCACCAGTGATCACTGCCTTTCTGTTGGCACGGCTGCCAATTTGCATTTCCAATAATTCTTTTGCAGCGAGGCGAAGGTGAAGAACACTGTTACCTTGCTGCCCTACGTTGAGCAGCTTGTCGTGCCAGATGGAGCAGCCACCAGCTTGGTCGTAGGAATAAGCAGTGCAGGAGCAGCTTCCCAGGCAGGCAGCTGAGCATTCATCTTCACTGGTAGCCCTCCCAACGTTCTGCGGATCAGCAGGGAGTTGGACAGACGCCATAGTGTAGAACTTGTCCGGCTCGAGGCCAGTGGCTGCGCCACCGCCGCTGTTGTTGCTGTTGCAGTGCAGTGGAGTATTTATCGCGCATCCACCAGTTCGATCACCGAGCTCCCAGTCTTGAGGTGATCGTATGGAGTAGCCCTTCATGCAGTCACAGGACGGGAACGGGACGTCGTTGCAGACCGTGAACGGGCCGCAGGAGGCGTAGACGTCGCAGTGGGATTTGGGCGCCGTGTAGATGGCTTGCCAGTCCGTGGACGACCCCTCGTACCACAGGAGCACCTTCATCTGGCCGGTGACGTCCATGACGCCGCGTGACAGCACCGTGGGATCCTCGACGGCGTACTCGATGTACGTCTCCTGTGCGTCGCTGGTGAAGCTGAGGGAGAGCCAGGTCTGGCCTACCGTCTCCGGGATGTTGCTGAAGTAGCGGCCGCCCCAGGTCCCGCTGGACCAGTACTGTTTGGACGAGTTGTACGTGGAAACGATCTGGATGGAAGTGGCGCCGGAGCCGGAGCCGGACGACGACGACGACAGCTCGATGGAGTAGACGCCGGGGCTCTGGTCGACGGAGTTCTTCCTGGAGACGAGGCGCCGGACCACACCGGTGGCGTTACTCCAGCCGATCTTGCTGCCTTGGAGGATCGTATCCGTCGGGTGATCGAAGCTCTGCCAGAAGATGGTGGACGCGTTGGAGGCGCTGTGCAGGACGAGGTTTCCGTTGTCGAGGAGAGACGCAGCCATGGTGGTGTTGGTTGTAGTGGCGTTGGTTTTGCTGGACCAAACCGTTGACGACGACGACGATGATCCTGGCTGGTGGTGGCTGTCGCCGTCTTGGGTGACGAGGAGGTTGCCGTCGTGGGAAAGCACGAGCTTGCAGGACGTGAGGTTGGCGACGATGGGGTTGTCGGCATTGGCGACCCACACGGGAGTGAGCTTGGGCACCGTGTGGAACCAAATCCCGAGATACCATTTCGGAGTAGTGTTGTCGGCGTCATTAGAGAAGTTGCTCCCGGTTTGGAAGAAGCCAAGCGCGAACCTGCCGTTGCTGGACAGCAGCGTGTCGCCGCCGGCGAGGCCTTGGGTAGGCAAGAGGGTGTCTGCCGTGGCAGCTTGACACGGCGGGAGAATGTGTAGCTGCTGCTGGTAGAGGAGGAGGAGAAGGGCAGCGAAGAGTACGGGAGACACTACGGATGGACGCATGGCGATGGCCATTGATAGAAGAATGGTATGTAATGGCCAATATGGGTGTCCCTTTATAGAACCCCACCACTTATCGCCACTTGGTAGGAGGAATTGGGATGTTCCCATCACTCGATTGGAGACGGGAGAGGGCATGGAGAAAACGAGTGTACGACGGCCAGGAGTGACTGGGAGTCGTGTGGATAAGTACACACGTCGTGTGGACTGGGAGTCGTGGATCGATCGTGGTAGGCAGGCGTGCCCACACGGCACTAGAGACTTTGAACCAATACATTCTGAAATTTCCGAGCTATCCCGTTTAGTAGCTGGGTCTAAAACTTTTACTATATCACCTGAAATTTTCAGATTTTTTAAATAGGTTTGCCAAAATAGACTCCAAAGCCCACCCCATACTCTAAGTCTCTAACCTTAATCCCTGGTTCACTTTCACTCCTCTTCTCTTCGAGGTTCAAGTTGTCATCTGCGACAACACATTTGTGTTGGATGTTTAGTCATTTTACACCATGCTTTAATCCATAAATACGATAAGCAAAATACTAATGCAAGTATAATGCAAGCGACAGTTTCATATTTGCTACTGCTACACATTCCAGTAAAGCACTTCATGCTAAATGTTATAACTACGGCAGCAGCAACATAAAGCATACAGAGAGGAATAAGTTTATACCCCATCGTGGCACTTCCGGTACCCGCGGACAGTGAACCACTACCGTCGCCACTCATGTTGACGTCGGTGTCCGTGATGGTGTTGTTGATGATGACGTCGTCAGCAGCAGCAGGAGTTCGCCTAGTGCTCACAGGCATAGCCCGCGAGCGTGGAACAACAGCAGCAGTCGCGCCTGTTCGGCGCTCCCCAAAAACTTGATTTCCCGCCTACCCGAGCAGGTACGCTTGACGGGAGAAGTTCCGGAGGCCTGCTACCAGAGACCTCTGTGCGCGCAGAGGCTCTGGTCGGAGATGCTGCAGAGCAGCTCGAGCTCAGGAAGGAGGTGGCGGCTGGAGAGAGAGAAGCACGGGTAAGGGGTTAAACCCTAGCGTGCGGACAGGGGCCTTTATATAGGCGCGCCCCGCCCGCGGCTTCCCGTTACGCCTGTCCGGGGGATGAACTGGACAAGGTGGTTGGGAGTTGGCTGGCGGGCTGGCGGCGGCTAGGGTTTAGCCGTTGGCCGTTCAGGCTGGCTCCCTGGCGGCGGCTAGGGTTTGCCTTGGGCCGAGGCCCAGTGGCAAAAACTTAGCCAAGCCAGCCCGCCCACGCCCACGCCCACGCCCACGCTGGCGCTCCCCAAAACTTGATTTCCCGCCTACCCGAGCAGGTACGCTTGACGGGAGAAGTTCCGGAGGCCTGCTACCAGAGACCTCTGTGCGCGCAGAGGCTCTGGTCAGAGATGCTGCAGAGCAGCTCGAGCTCAGGAAGGAGGTGGCGGCTGGAGAGGGAGAAGCACCGGCCACGGCCCGGCCGGCCCGGCCCGGCGCGCGTCGCGTCCGCGCGCGCGCGGGCGGCGGGCGGGCGGGCGGCGCGGCTCGGCTCGGCGGCGGCGGCGGCGCGCGCGTGTGGCTCCCAGGTTCTCCTTCCCAACTTGTCTATGAGAGCATCCCAATACTCATTATTTAAGTTGATTACCCTCTTAGTGATTAATCCATTTGGTACTAATCACTTTAGCACCTAACACTAATTGTGGGCCTTTGAGGTTTATTGAATTATTAGATTAATTAAATGGCCTTGGCCCAATAATTCTAACAATCCCCACCAAACATCAAAGGTACACAGTTAATGCCTTCGGGTCTGAACTCGTTTGATATACCAGTGTTTCGATGGAGACTGTTAAGTTGAACTTCCATCTAGAATAAGGGGCTTACACTCATTCACAACTGAACAATGGACTATGCCTTAAATTGACAGTTTTGTGCGAAGTGAGGTTCACCCAAATTCTTAACTGATACCAGGCTGCCTAGAGCATCTCCTCGGGTGGAGCATATAAACTCCGTGCCTTCTCGTGAGCATCTAGAGATCACCCAAACCTCATAGACTGGGACCAGCAGTCTAACTCACATAGGTGTGTTCCTTCTAGGATGTCCTGTAGGCCGACATCCTTGCTTTTATAAGCCACTCGGATCACATTAAGGCATATGCCATCCTGCCTTACAGCTTGGAAAAGAAGTGCATTTCCAAAAGATAGGGACCTTTGTCAAGGGTCTTTTCCCTCAGTCTACTCATAGCTTGTTTCACCACTCTAATTCACGGGATCTCCGATCACATAGAGCGAGTTACCACTATAGCAAACTTTAAGTGGGTCTCGGTCCCATCTCGGCCGATGCACCTTTTGTCTATCACGTTACGTGACAGCCCCTTGGTGAATTGATCTGTCAGATTCTTAGACGTGTGGACATAGTCCAACGATATTACTCCAGAGTTTCTCAATTTTCTGACAGACTTTAAGCGCCGCTTTACATGCCTTGTGGTCTTCAGGTTATCCTTAGAACTGTTAACTTTGATTATCATAGTTTGATTATCACAGTTCATGGAGATGGCGGGCACAGTTTTTCAACCACCGGCAAATCCATCGGGAGTTCCCGAAGCCATTCGGCTTCAACGATGGCGGTGTCTAGTGCTGCAAGTTCGCTTCCATAGTTGACCTCGTGATGATGGTCTCGCTTGCAAGACTTCCAGGGGAAAAGACACCACCCCCAAGGGTAAACGCATACCCACCTTTGGTGGCTTTTAACTCGTCAACATCGAGATATCCAATTTGCATCTTGAAACTCTCCAGTACCTTTGGGTACCCGGTGTAGTGAATGCCATAACTTGCGGTTGCCCTTAAATACCGCATTACTCTCTCAAGAGCTTGCTAATGATCATCTCCTGGGTTTGATACAAACCGGCTCAACTTGCTCACAGCATATGAGATGTCAGGTCTTGTTGCACTGGCTAAGTACATTAGTGAACCAATGATTTGGAAGTACCTCAATTGGTCTCTCATGATCCTTTTGTTCTTTCTCAGAATTAGGCTTGGATCATAGGGAGTGGACACAGGTTTGCAGTCACTGTAGCCAAAGCGACTTAGAATCTTTTCCACATAGTGGGATTGCAAAAGGGTAACCCCACCATTTTCTCCCTTTAGTAGCTTGATGTTTAAGATCACATCAGCCACTCCCCAATCTTTCATATCAAAGTTCTTAGACAGAAATTCCTTGACTTCCTCAATCACATTGAGGTTCGTGCCAAATATTAATATGTCATCCACATATAGGCACAGGATTACTCCTTCTCCCCCACCGAAGCGGTAGTAGACACATTTATCAGCCTCATTGGCAACAAAGCCTGCTGATGTCATGGTCTTATCGAACTTTTCGTGCCATTGTTTAGGAGCTTGTTTTAGGCCATACAAAGACTTCAATAATTTACACACCTTCCCTTTTTGACCTTCTACTACGAAACCATCAGGCTGATCCATGTAGATCTCCTCATCTAACTCTCCATTTAGGAAAGCCGTCTTCACGTCCATCTGATGAACGAGAAGACCATGAGACGCAGCCAGGGCAAGTAGTACTCTGATTGTAGTCAATCGAGCCACTGGTGAGTATGTATCAAAGAAGTCCTCGCCTTCCTTTTGGGTATAACCCTTGGCCACAAGCCTAGCCTTGTATTTTTCAATTGTACCATCAGGCCTAAGCTTTTTCCTGAACACCCATTTACATCCTACAGGTTTGCACCCGTACAGACGATCAACCACTTCCCAAGTTTCGTTAGACATAATTGAGTCCATCTCACTCCGTATCGCTTCCTTATGCCTCTTTAATGGTCGTTGGGGTGTCATCCACGAGGTATATGGTAAAGTCATCACCAAAGGATTTTGCAATCCTAGGTCTCTTACTCTTTCGAGTGACTCCATCATTTTCCTCCTCAGGACTTTCAGTGTTGGGTTGTTCAGTGCACTCCATTGGCACAAAAGTATCGGGAGCATCAGGAGGTCCCTCACTAGATGTGCTCGGTACATTCCCTCTCATAGGGAACTCATTCTCGAAGAATGTCGCATCTCTGGACTCAAATATTCCGCCGACCCTCATGTCGGGGACTCCAGATTCCACAATTAAAAATCTATAGCCTACGCTATTCATTTCGTATCCAAGAAAGACACAATCTATAGTCTTTGGCCCAAGCTTGCGCTTCTTATTGATTGGCACATTCGCTTTGGCCAAGCAACCCCAAGTGCGCAGGGTATGAAAGAGTTAACCTCTTCTTTTCCCATTCCTCGAATGGTGTTTTCTCTTTATTCTTTGTGGGGACTCTATTCAGGACATGACTCGCAGTCAATATAGCCTCACCCCACCATTCCTTGGAAAGTCCCGAGTGTCTAACATGGCGTTAACCAAATCGTTAGAGTGTGGTTCTTTCTTTCGGCAATCCCATTGGATTGGGGGAGAATGGAAGCGTCCTCTCATGAATAATTCCATGTTCCTCGAGAACGCATCGAATTCTTTTGAAAAGTATTCACCCCACGATCGGACCGCAACCGTTTGATTTTCTTCTCGAGTTGATTTTCAACTTCGGCTTTATAGATTTTAAAATAGTGTAATGCTTCATCTTTAGTGTTTAACAAGTACACGTAGCAAAATCTAGTGCTATCATCGATGAGTGTCATGAAATATCTCTTGCCGCCTTTGGTCAACACGCCATTCATCTCGCACAAATCAGAATGAATGAGGTCTAGTGGTGCCGTGTTCCTCGCCTCTTTCATAGCCTTGTGAGGCTTGCGAGGTTGTTTTGCTTGCACACAAGCATGGCACTTAGAACCTTGGACCAAATCGAATTTAGGGATTAAACTCATTTTAGCTAAGTGCGTCATACATCCAACATTAATATGGCAAAGTCGAGAATGCCAAATATTACAATCATCATCATGTCTCACATGGTTCATGACATTATTATTACAAGAATCCATCAAAGAAAAGCGGAACAAGCCTCCGCTCTCATAGACCTTACCAACAAATGTTCCATATCTCGATACGACACACTTATTGGACTCAAAAGCAAGCTTAAAACCATCCCTACACAATAGGGACCCGCTGACGAGATTCTTCTTTATGGAGGGGACATGCTGCATGGTCTTTCCCGAAGTAAACTTCAGATTGACCGTGCCAACACCATGAACAGCCGCATGAGAGCCGTTTCCCATCAGCAGGGAGGAACCTCGTCCTTCCTGGTACAAACAAAACAAAGAGCGGTCAGCACATACATGAATATTAGCCCCTGTGTCAATCCACCAATCAGGAGAGAGACAAACTGAAAGAACTGTTGGTAAATAATTACCATACCCAGATCCTCCAGCTTCACTAACAACCATGTTGACTGTCTTCTTCTGCTGTGGCTGCTTGTCCTTGCGGTCTGGGCACTCCTTTGCCCAATGAGCATTGCTCCCGCACACATAGCAAACGCCACTCTTTTCGCTCTTTTCCTTGTTGGCCTTCTTCTTGAAAGCCTGAGCTTGAGGCTTGAAAGCATTCTTGTTTTGCTTGTTTCCTCTTGCGGGAGGTCGAGGGTCCCTCTTTTGCACCAAATTGGCGCTAGAGCCTCCTCGACGTGCACTTTCTTGCCACGTGTGTCTTTTGCCCTCGCATTCTCCTCAACACTTAGAGAAGCAACAAGATCAGACACACTGAACTCTTGCCTCCTGTGCTTTAGAGAAGTGGCAAAGTCCCTCCAAGTAGGTGGCAGCTTAGCGATAATACCGCCGGCCACAAACTTGTCAGGCAGCTCACACTTGTTGTTCTCAAGCTCCTTGGCTAGCGCCTGTATCTCATGAGCTTGTTCTACCACAGAACGGTCATCGACCATCTTGTAGTCATAGAACTGCTCCATGATGTACAGCTCACTGCCAGCGTTAGGAACCCCGAACTTGGCCTGCAGTGTATCCCACATGTCCTTGCCCGTAGGCATGTCCATGTATAGTGGTATCATACCCTCATCTATGACGCTAATGAGCGACAGCTTGAGCAGGTTATCCGCCTCACAGAACTTGCTCTCTTCCTCAGGAGAAAGAGGCGGTTCCGTGCGCCTTCCCATGACAGCGTGGTCGCAGCGCATAGCGGTAAGCCACAACATGCAACGGGACCGCCATATCTTATAGTTGGATCCACCATCCTTCAAGGGTGGTGGCCTCTTGGATGCAGCAAAGCTAGCAGATGAAAATGGCCTATCAAGTTTTTGGATTGTTGGATGTTTAGTCATTTTACACCATGCTTTAATCCATAAATACGATAAGCAAAATACTAATGCAAGTATAATGCAAGCGACAGTTTCATATTTGCTACTGCTACACATTCTAGTAAAGCACTTCATGCTAAATGTTATAACTACGGCAGCAGCAACATAAAGCATACGAGAGAGGAATAAGTTTATACCCCATCGTGGCACTTCCGGTACCCGCGGACGGTGAACCACTACCGTCGCCACTCATGTTGACGTCGGTGTCCGTGATGGTGTTGTTGATGATGACGTCGTCAGCAGCAGCAGGAGTTTGCCTAGTGCTCACAGGCATAGCCCGCGAGCGTGGAACAGCAGCAGCAGTCGAGCCTGTTCGGCGCTCCCCCAAAAACTTGATTTCCCGCCTACCCGAGCAGGTACGCTTGACGGGAGAAGTTCCGGAGGCCTGCTACCAGAGACCTCTGCGCGCGCAGAGGCTCTGGTCGGAGATGCTGCAGAGCAGCTCGAGCTCAGGAAGGAGGTGGCGGCTGGAGAGGGAGAAGCACGGGTAAGGGGTTAAACCCTAGCGTGCAGACAGGGGCCTTTATATAGGCGCGCCCCTGCCGGCAGCTTCCCGTTACGCCCTGTCCGGGGGGATGAACCTGGACAAGGTGGTTGGGAGTTGGCTGGCGGGCTGGCGACGGCTAGGGTTTAGCCGTTGGCCGTTCAGGCTGGCTCCCTGGCGGCGGCTAGGGTTTACCTTGGGCCGACGCGCGGGCGGGCGGCTCGGCTTGGCGGCGGCGGCGGCGCGCGCGTGTGGCTCCCAGGTTCTCCTTCTCAACTTGTCTATGAGAGCATCCCAATACTCACTATTTAAGTTGATTACCCTCTTAGTGATTAATCCATTTGGCACTAATCACTTTAGCACCTAACACTAATTGTGGGACTTTGAGGTTTATTGAATTATTAGATTAATTAAATGGCCTTGGCCCAATAATTCTAACAATTTGCACGCTCCGGCAGCGTCGCTGCCCTCTCGTCATTGAACAGGCCATCGATAATATGGTTTTATTTAGTTTTATATGTTAAGTGGTTTATAAATGATGTGTGAGTTTTCTTGAACAAAATGAGTTACATTTTGTTGTCTAAATTTTTTCAAAAAAATTATCACTAAATATATGAGTAGTGTAAACCTGCAAGCAAGTCGATCGGTCAAAGCAGACAGACGCGTCATTGGTACAGGGCACATGGCCCATGCAGTGTGACAGTGTCCTGTCTTGGTCAAGGGCTGGAATTATATTGCTACAAGCAATCAGTAGTCCAGGATCAAGTGGAGCTAGCTAGTGGATCACATATAACAGGACACTGGGCCACTGGGAGTTTCCTTTTTCTGTTCTGTAAAATCTATTTGAACTGAAAATTGATCAAACCCTAGGAAGAACGCAACGCAACAGTAGTGTTTCTCTGTATATAGACATCGTCCACAAATAAAGTACAGCATACAATGCAAGTTGGCTTGCAGCAGTTGGTGATTAGCTAGTTAGTCGAACACATGCAATGCATGGACGACACAAGTGGCTGCCGTGCCAATTGTATAACAAAAAGATGATATGTACAACAAAGATGAACGCGACGCTCTCCTTTTGAGGTTTCATCATTTGTAGAGTCAAGTCTCTGTTTGTGTTCTCACAGCAACTATATATTTGTGATCATAGTGTTCTTTGGTGGTGATGATGATTAATGCAGATGAGCCGACATCGAAAACCACTGCTTTGTGGACGGTGGAGACGTCGCGAGAACCACATGGTATGGTGTGGCCTCATGACCGACATGTGACTTGACTTGGTAAGTCGAGTCCTCCTACTGAATACTGAACTCAAGCGTGTGTTCTATATCGTACGGCAGCCACCGGACGCGGCCTGAACATGCGTCGTTACATGTGTTACTTGGTCGGCGAGAGACGGCTACGACCACAGAGTAAGACGTGCTCACGACCTAGGCGGCCGCCGGCCGGCCAAATGCACAGGATGGTACGGTCCTGCCTCCTGCGTGCTACGTCGACCATTGTTCTAGTGCAGTCGCATATGAATCAGTACAGGACGACGAGCGCTGCTGCCATGCAGAGCTATAGCATCGTCGGTCGGTTGTTGAGCGTGGCCACGTCGAATGTGAATTTGCTTGGTATGGGCTGGACGTGGATAGATCCTGGCCCAAACAAGGTCCAGGTAAATACTTATAGTAGTAAATAATTGATATTTAAATAGGAAATTGCTTTGGAATCGTGCAAAGTTTAAGACAGGAGTGTACCGGAGCAATTCTCATTTTTCAATTGTCTTACTCTTTTCTTTTATATATAATAATAGACAGATAGCTAGATAGAAAAAAAATAAATGTCTTCATTCACAAAAACCAGCTGGTTTTTATTGAAGATCTCCATATATCTAATAAAATAAATGTATACCCTGGGCATCTTTGTACTATAAAGGAACACTCAGAACAACACTTTACACCCCATGTCGCTCGATGGACCTCTTCACAAGTAATGACGGAGATACCGTGCAAAGTTACAGAGATCAAACAGGAGGAATTTCGACAGTCTTATTATTTACTTCTGGTGGAATATTTGGAAGGAGAGGAATAGAAGAACTTTTTAAAACAAAAGCTTACAACCAAAGGAGGTACCTGAGAGAAAATGCTGAAACCAACTAGTGGAGGGTTTTTTTCTAGTTTTTCTTTGTTTTGTTTTCCTTTTCAGGGGGAAGAAGAGTGAGAGTTTTGTCGGGGAGAGCAATGGTTTTTTTCAGAGTTTGTTTTAGTAGTGTAATGCATGTTTTGTAAAGCTTTTTTCTTTTCACCCATCTAATAAAAATACGGAAAAAAAATTTTGCCGCCTTTTGAAACAAAACCCATGTCGCTCGGTGGCTGACCTTCTTATCGCGACATAGGTTACTTCCTTAGTGCAAAATCCATGCAGCACCGTTAGGGTCGGTGACTTGTGTTAGGGTGCAACCGGTGATGGGTCAAAGGGTTCATTTGGTCGTGTAGACTGAAACTCCTTATTCTCTTAATGAAGTATGTGCCAAGCACACTTTCGAAAAAATACAACCCATTTGGTGTCCCCCCTAAGAGAGTCTAACCATTGTGTTGAAAAAAAATGAAGTTATGATTTTGAAATGGGCGAGAAGGGGGCACGATGCACGAGTGGGGCCGGAGACGTGCACTTAGGCGCACAAAGGACAGCGGCGGCTGTTCAGCTCACTGTCTTGGGGAAGGATAAAGGGAGTGGGTGACGGTTGATGAGCACAGGCAGGCCCCTGGCGGCAGTAAGAGAGGGAGTAGGGAGGTGTGATTTTAGGAAAGGTCGGGTGGGCTTTTGGCCTTTCAACCTAGTCAAAAGGAGAGAGGGCGAGAACCGCCTTGGGTTGGTGTGGGAGGGAGGAAGCTGTGGAGATCGGGTGGGCCTTGGCCTTCCTGCCCCAGTGAGAGGTTTGTTTGATATGCCATTACTGTAGCATACTAGCTTAAGTGTATAGAAAAAATATTGTCTCTTGCCTTTTATTATGACGTTATTACGGGCATACTACTAGTAACAACACAAAAAATTCTCGTTTGAGATAGTCTGCATCAGATTCATAAGTTAATTTTGGACTTAATGTAAACCCGTAGCATATGTATACTACACATGATTAATGGAAATGTTTTTTATGTCCTTTCTGATGACAAAGTATCGGGAAACTATAGTTTGAAATTTCATGTATTAGTCTGGGAGCATTTACCGCAGCGGGCCTGTTACGTTGCCCGCTGCGGTAAATCGTCCATTTACCGCAGCGGGCCTGTCACGTTGCCAGCTGCGGTAAATCATTCTTCCGCAAGGGCCAGTGGGCGACCAGCCGGCCTCCCATTTACCACAGCGGGCCACTTTGGCGTCCGCTGCAGGCCGCCAAAGTGGCCTGCTGTGGTAAATCAAAAGTGGCCTGCTACGGTAAATCAAAATTGACGTAGTGTACTCCTGTGTCAGATAAAAAAAATGGCATGCAACACTCTAATTAGATTGCATAACCCTTCAGCATTTTGCTTTTAGTTACTATCAACATATCTTTGCTAGCCACAATGCTGATCTTTTCAACTGAAAAGGAGGCATCAAGCGCCACTGATTAGTGTTGAAAATGCATGCTAAGATCATAATCCTGAATTAAAAATAAAATGATAAGTGAAATATATAGGGGTGCTGATCGGAATGAATCACCCGATAATGTTCTCCCGGGCTAGATGCTGGGTTGATTGCATTCTTGAAATCTTGAAGAGCTCTCCTCTCTTCTCGATATCCCGATGCCTTGATGCCTGATTTGATGGTGAACGCTAGCTGCTGTGTATATGTAACACGTTGGAAAACATCACCAGGCGTTGAACCTGGACGCCTTGTTTGTTGATGGAGTTTGGGACTTCTTTTCAGATCAGCTATATATTCGAGATAGTACACCTTTATCTTCTTTGTCACTTATTTTATTGTGTACACTGAACCTGGACAGGATTTTAAATATTACAGGAAGTTTTTCATTAAAATTTGAAACATCAGAATACTTCTGGCGCGCATACACACACACACACAAACAATAAGAGAAGTATGGCACATTCTAGTGGCTATCGGTTCGTAAACTAGAAAGTCACCGTGATAAGTTCAAGCGACAAAATGGAAACAATATATCATTCCCACTATACCATAGTGACCCATGAGTTGCAGCTGCTCCTAGCAAAATTAGTGGTATTCAAAAACCTTCCCAAAACCCCTTAGCCATCTACGAAACATTTAAGATACTTTGTGAGATTTTGTTAGACCCATCACTACCTGCATAATTAATAATTGGCCAAACAACTCGGCACTACCACAAAAAGTTTTTTTAATAGGCCGCTTGAAAGCCCTCTGCTTTTTTATTTCTACGAATCAACAATTTATATAAGCGGCTAGAAACATGAGCTGCCAGCCTGCCACTACAAATGCATTGGTAGAGACGTCTCCTGAAATCACAAATCAGGCCAAAAAATAACAAGTTTATTTTAATCCATAAAGACGTCATTAGAAGTCTCATGTGAGGCATTTTTTGTGTGTGAAGTATTTATAAAGGCAGGTCTAGCCACTTTTACTTTTTCATTTTTTACAGATCAACAATCTGTAGAGACGGTTAAAAAAATGAACCGACACTACATATGGTTTTATGGGAGTAGTTGTAAACAGGAGACATCTCCAGAAATCACAAATCCGGCCAAAAAATCTGCAAAGAAAGTTTTAATCCACAAATGTGCCATTAGAAATCTTATGTCAGGCAATTTTTGCGGGCGTGCAGCCGAGGGGTTCAAATTCGCGACCTTGTGGCTTGCATTCCCCAAATTAACTTGTAACTAATTAAAGGGCATGAGCATTCCCCTCGTATTCACTTGTGACCAAAGCCTGCTGAACAGCAAAAATGCACAAAAAAAAAAAAAAAAAAAAAAAAAAAAAAAAAAAAACACATGCTGCATCCAAGTAAACAGGGGCTTTGGGTGCTAAGGAAGGCCACTTTGTTCGTGCTTGTAAGCCCACACATTATATAGGTGAATTGTCAATCTTTTTTTATTAGTGTAAGTTTTCAGGTTAAACTAGTTGACCCATATTTTTAGTTGACCCATACAACTTAATATGATATTAGAATCAAATGCCTCGAGCCCAAATTCTAACCACTGCCATTTAAATAAAAATAATTCTTTAAACTACTCCAATCACATTCAATTTCTAAGTCCTGAGGGAGCCTTTAGGTTATGGGAAACTCAATTGGTTGAAAAAAGGCTACATATAAAATGGAATTATAAAACTCGAGAAACACACATATGCATGGAAACGATACATATTCCTGGATATCCTAACTTCCCTTTTTTTTATAAAAAAAAAATCAACCATATGTAGATGATGATCTATCTAGCTATATATTGTGTGCATTTGGATATGATGCTAAAGACCGTGTGTGGTTAAAACAGGAGCGACGTTTCCCTCCATGAGCTACTGAACTTTCTAGGATTCGATCAAGCTCTCACAGCACTATCACACGTGCCCACCAGAGGTTCCTTATTAGACCTCTCCCTCCGGAATTAATCTTGCAGCAATCATGTCCAGGTGCATCCATATTCAAACTAGGTCCTCGCAGAACGAATGCATGCATGCATGTGTCTTTCAGGAGTGTACACGTACGAGGAAGAATAATGGAGAGCATGCAGATGATCAGAAACTAGCTACCCATCTTATAAATACCTTGCACCACCTATGTGTGTTCATCGTCCAAGATAGGCAAAGTTCAACGTGCATTTTAGGGTTTGGAGTTCTTGGTTGGTTGTCCCCTGGAGTTCCTCGCAAACACTTCACAAGCTAGACCATAGTATGCCCTTGCACAATGTGGTATCTGATTATTACCTAGCTAGTGAAGTGTTTGGAGGTCACCCAACAATATTTCTAGGTGTCACCTAACAATATTTCACAGGTGTTTGGAACGCCAAAATGTATTGGTAATAAGGAGGGCCGCACTTGGTGTTACAAGGAGTTCCCTTCAAGCACTTCACATGGATCTTTATTTGCATTGGCGGATGTAGATGAGACCAATGTGAAGTGTTTGGGGGGAACTCTAGGTGTTACCCAGCAATATTTCACAAGTGTGTGGATCGGTAAAAAAAGGTCTTGATAAGGAGGATTAGGCTCGGTGTTATCAAGAGTTCCCTTGAAGCACTTCACATAAAGCTTCGAGTTGGCGGATATAGCCTTGAGACCAATGTGAAGTGTTTGGAGGAACTCTTGATGCCAACAAGCATTTATGCCCAAATATAAAGTTGGTTCCTTAGTTTGTAGCCGGTTGCTTCCAAGGGTTCCTCCCAAACACTTCATCAGCTAGGCCATGCACAATGTGGACCTACTTTAGGCTAATGAAGTGTTTGGGTGAACTCTAGGTGGCACTCCGACAATTTGCACACCAAGTCAATGAAGGTAAAGGTTAGTAGATTCACACTTGGTGTCTTCATGAGTTCCCTTCAAGCACTTCACATATAGCATTCTTTGTCTTGAAAAAAGCTTAATTTGATGCATTGTGAAGTGCTTGGGGAACTCTTGATGTCAACAAGTATAATATGAATGTGATGATCTTCTCATGATGCCCTTTCTCCATGGGTCAAGCAGGAACACATGGTTAGTTAACTTGTCTGTTGTCACCAATTCACTATATGTTCCTTTCTATCACTTCACACAATAATTTTCTTAACCGTTTCTCATGCCATATTGTTTTTTACCAAAGCAGGGAGCAGCCAATCTTATTAATAAAGAAGGTCCAAGACAAACACCGGTCTAAAGAGAATACAACATAAAACAACACTAGTAGCAACAACCATAATGAGTAACTAATACAAATCTACTAATCACAACTTTCTCTCAGTAAAGACAAACCACAATTACTCATAACCGTATTAATTAAAGACAAACCCCTAAAGAAAGGACAAAGAAATCACAACCATCATGTCTCAGAAGAAACATTAATGTTAAACCCATTGGCAGCTTGAGGAGGTCAGGTGACAACACATTCTTTAGGCATTCTGCATATATAGTCTTATTTTGTCTTCATTGAGCTTCCCCACATTCCCAGCATTGCTCAATTTTTTTAACACATTACAATGTGCACGAGGCCACTCTGATGAAGCGGTGTCATAGGACTTACATTGTGTCTTCTTGTGGTCAATGTAGAAGTGGGATGTATAGGAAGAGGCCATTCAAGATCCTCCACACCCTAGAAAGATTTTCCAACAAAAATTCTTGTAGACAAGTTTTCCCTACTATTCCTGTATGATATGAAGGACATGGCTAATTGAGGGTATTTAATATCTTATTTTTCTCTTCAAACCCTAGTTTATTATTCAATCTTAACCTTGGTAACGATGGCATGCGCTCTAGCTAGGCATTCGGTAAATACCGATCGGTTCGGTTCCTCAGTACCAAGGTAAATCTGGTTCCTCAAAAACTAGTACCGATCGATTCCTGAAAAAACGGTACTGAGGAAATTCGGTTCGGTTCCGGTATTTACCGAACTAATTGCAGAGAAGATGTAATAGCAAGTTCAAAAACTAATTTTGACATGATTTCATAGATAATAATTGTGCAAAATACATATACATAGAAAACTCAACATGATTATAAGTGTAAGTGATAAAAATACATAATATAATAGTCTCTAGGAGTACAATCAATAATATAACAACACTCAAACTTATCATATTTTAGGTAATTTCGGTAAGTTCGGTAAATTCGGTTCGGTATTTACCCCCATAAATTCGGTTCCTGGAAACTTAGAACCAAATATTTTGGTTTCATTACTTTCGGCTCGGTCCCGGTTATTTCGGTTCGGTTCTCGGTTCTCTAGCCTAGACCAACCCCAAGTGCATTTTTTCCCAATAAATAAGGTCTCTTGCCCCAGGCCAGTATTCGTGTTTGATGCTGAAATCTACTAAGATAGGGTCATCCTGTTCGCCTCATGTGGTTTTGCACAGTGACGCTGAAAAATTGGCTCTACATATGACGTGCTCGAGTATTCAGCGGCGCGTGGTGGCAGTAGAAAGAAAAAGGGAAAAAAAATAAGGTCAAAAAAACTGTCAGAGGCGTCTTGAAGAACTGTAGCAAATCTGACAAAACTGTCAACAAGCTAAAAGCCACCGTGATCTTTGTACAGCAAAGCGAACCAAAAAGAAGATATTCCAAGCATATTTCATTGCAAACACAAACAAAATCATACGTACATCCAGATGCAATTCAACACTAAACGCCGGCATCCAGGGTAGTGCGGTCAGACGATTCTGCCTGACTTATCGTTGCAGCAGTGAACTCTCTATATCACATCCAGTTTCAGAAGGCGCTGTCAGATCGGCAAACATGTTGTCCTCTCTATTCTTGGCCCACAGCACCACGTACAGTCCAACAAACATGAGCACAATCCCCACAAAGCTGCAGCAAGGAAATGATATGAACATCATTAGGTGTAAAAGTGTGCTAGTTAGTTGAATTCAGAGGATGCAGCAGCATTGCATCCCTGTAATGGACGTGCATTACCATCCTAAGCCGATCCATTGTCCGAAGAAAATGAAGGAGATGAATGCCGAGAACACCGTCTGAAATGGGTTGAACATGGACACGAGCACAGGCCCCTTGCGCCCAATGGTGGATACCTGGAATGCCGTGCACAGGCCGATCACCACGCCTCCCTACAGTAGCAGAAGCAGCACTCGTTTCACTTTCTTCAGCCTTTCATTGCAGTTCTTCAGGTTACAAGAACGCAACATGCAACATTTGCTGAATGCCTGAATATTCAGTAGATATGGACAGATGTGTACCACAAGCACAATTTCGCCAATGATCCTGGTGAGGTTGTCAGCGGTCCCTGCAGTGACCTTCCCCTCCATCAAGACCTGGACGATGGCGCTGAAGATCGACCCCATCATAGCGGTGATGGAACAGATAGACAACGGTGCAGGGAACCTCTTCAGAGCTGCAGCCTAGACATCACCACATTCAGGCATTCAGATATCAATATAATTCAGACAGACACATGGAAGAATTTCTGAAAATGTTCAGTTATAAGTACCTGTATGACAGTATTGCAGGCGAAGATTATGACCCCAGTCAGAAGACAGAAACATCCAAGTATCCAATCGTGCCTGCCTTTGGCATATGAGAGCTCTTCATCATCGCCAGGAACGGATACACTGGGATCGGGGTTCTTCAGGAAGCTGACACACATTGCCCCGCTGAGGCACACCAGAGTGCCCAAGATCTTTGCTCTGGTGTACTTGCACTTCCAGTCAAACCTCTCAAACCTAATAATACATCAACAGTTAATTAGCAGACTTAGGACTGCACGTATATGCATATTTTGTGAACTGACGCTTATGTGTCAGCAGAAACTCAGTCGGTATAACACTGACCCCAGGCAGGCTGCGATGACGAAGATGAAGCCAGGGCAAAGATTAGGCATGGCGGAGGCGATCGCCGGCGAGGTGCGTTCGACACCGAGCATCATGATGACTTGGTATATTGACACCCTACACAATATGGGACGGAACTTCAAACTTGTTCAATGAAGTGCTTAGCAGCAGTTTGCTAGATGAAATTGGTCTCTCACCCTCCTAGTGAAATGATGATGAGCTGAGCAACTAACATGGGGCTCCATACTTTGGGCCATTTCTTCCTGAAGTCAAAGGCGATGCATCAAGGGACTAAATAAATGAGCCAAATCTTAACAAACAACAATTTAAAATCCCGTTTAACAAATAATAAATCCCAGATTAACGAAAAAGTGTTTAAAGTTTTTTAAAAAAAAAACAAATGTGACCTGATAAACCAAACGTTCGCGTGCCACGTACCTCTCGAGGGCGAGAGCGAAGGGGAGGACGACGACAGAGGAAGCGGCGCAGGCGACGACGATGATGAAGAGGGAGGACACGCCGGCGGCGAGCAGGGCGCTGAGGAACATCATGTACAGACCGTAGATGCCCTGCACGGCGAAGAGGCCGGCTATGGTGAGCACGTCGGAGCACGACATGGACGACACGCCGCCGCAGCACAACGTCCTCCTTGATTGATCCATGATGCTCCGCATCGGTATACGCGCGTGTGGGTGTGGCAGTGAGCGTGCAGTGTGCAGCTGGAACAAGTATATCACTTGTTAGCACCAGCAAGGACTCCGGCGATCGGAATCGGGGAAGAAGAAGGAAGGGTGTAGATGTCAACGCCGCAGCGAACTGCAAGTAGCTTAGGAACAGTTTGATACAATTTCTTGGATGCCCTCTCCACTCTCTGTCCTAGAGTTTATAAAGACTACTACTGAATCCACTCAGCGGGTACAACTTTGTAGCCGATGAGGAGGTGACTTCTTCTTCGTTGGTTCCCGCCATGTCGTCCCGGTCGTCTTCAGGCATCAGGGGTCACCTAACGTAACAGCAGGCAGGATTTGGATGTCAGCAGCAGAGAAGCCGGTTGAAAACTTGGATTTGGATGTCAGTCCTCGGAAATGGTGCTGCCTGCTGGGTCAGTCCGCGTGATTGGTGGCGGGCGGCGACCTCAGGTGCTCCGACACATGTTCATGTGTGCATGCGAGAAGCGCTGACGTGGAACCATACGTGGCGCCGCGAGGGTGGCCCCACGGACCATGGTTCCATTCTGCCCACTCCTTGGGAGACTGGAGAGACCGGCACATGGAGAGCAGTCGCTTCTGGAGAATGGATCACTGCTAGCTGATGCATCCATTCCTGCCATCCAGAACGCCAGACCATAAAAACCCTTGTGATTCAGTGGCCAATGAGTGAACATCGCTGCCTCTTCAATCTTCATTCAGATTTCACTGTTTCGCCAGGATGAGCTTCGTTTACTTAGTGGTTATGTAAGGTGGCAGACTCAATCATCCAGATCAATATTAGACTGGAGGAGCAGCAGCAAGAAGAGGCAAATCTTCTGTATATCTATCTATGTACATTTGGGTATCACCTTTGTTTCAATCAACAGGCATTGGATGTAGCTGCTATATAGTCCCATGCAAGTATGCAACCAAGAAAACATTCCAGCGGTCAATACAAGCAGAGAAACAGACAGCACCAGCAGCAGCGTCAGATGTAATCGCCTTGTACAATCTTTCTCGTGATGTACTTCCCCAAGTAATCGAACCCGTGGGAGTAGAGAGCTTCGATGTCTGCACGCTTGCCCCTCTCCACCATCAGTGTCAGCTCTGCTCTGTGACTCTCCGCACCATAAATCATATGCAGATGTATAAGCACCTTGAACTAAATTTTATGGTGTCACAAGGCCAAATGATAAAGCATCAGGATTTTGGCAGTCCCCCTGCTGCTGTACTGGGAACAATACTAATTATTTAATGATGCCCGGTCATCCTTAGTGTATAACATGCCGTATTATTTGCCATGAACATATTAGTTATTTAGTTCCATATTCAGATTAGTCAGGTACAAACAGATACAGTAGATTCTGGGGAATTAAGCTTTTCCGTAACTGATTGAGTTGAGGTAGCAGGTAATCCTACTTGCTGCATGTCCAACACTAACATTTTGAAATCATATATCCAATCCTATACTATCTTTAATTGACTCAAATCTGATCCAATCCCTCTAATTGATCCTATGGATCCCTAACTGACGCCCCATAACATAGCGTTCATTGGCCATAAGCTATTTCTCTGGCTACTTTTGTATGGGCAAAAGATTCTAGCAGGAGGTTATCATACTGCAGCTACATGGTCACAGATTTTTTTTACTCCATGTTCCCAATTGTATCTAGAAGCCCGCAGCTTCTGACACAACAGCATTACTTGAAAGGTGAGAAGCCAAATACACACCTGAAGGAACTTTGATGACAGCAAGCTTTTGGCAATCTGCAAATCACGTGGCTTCAGCACTTGAAACGCACTCTCAGGGATAAGCTGCAGATCATCTCCTCTCATCCCAAGCCATTTCACGTTGCAAGCTGAAAATGGAGAACAAGATTCACATGGTTTGGCAACATGTGCAGAATAAGGGTCACATGATCACACAGATAAAGTACCATATCTGTATGACTCCAAACCCATTGAAATGCTTCCATATTTGTAAGTGCACATTATAGCAAGCCCTGCTGGGTTCCTGAAAAAAACAAATCAATGCTATCTAAAATGGTTCATAGGATATCAGTCAGTTATACTATATAGTGATGAGCAGAGGAGAGGGCTTAACCAATCCACTAATGCGAAAATTGGCATATTTGGAAATGTCTGGCTCAGTCGATGCAAGATAAACCTGTATTGCAACAGAAAAGGTAAAGGGTATAAATACTTCAGATAGCCAAATACTGTCAACATTATCATAAAGAATTTGGATGCATAGTTGCTCTATCACATAAGCAAGTAAAACCCAAATAAGGAAAATAAAAGGCTTGAAATGGTGGTACACAACCTTGTGGCAATATCAGGATATCCTTTGGCAGTGATCAGGATACAAGGGAGCTGATTATACAAGCGGTCTTCAGCCAGCCTCTGAAATATGGCATCCTGTTTCACAAGTGACCTGTAAGCTAGAAGGATATATAGCATCTGAAGACAAATTTAGTTTGGTAGTAAGATTATGGTAGTAAGATTGGTACCTTCTCCACCACAATGATATACCGAGCATCTGAAGACAAATTTAGTTTGCTCAACAGGTTCAGGTCCCCTGTAATTGCATGCCCAGAAGGTCCAAGAATGGAGCAGTCAATCTGTTCTTCATCTGGTTCCTAAGGTGGTTTAAACATGCAGTTTAGGTGCTTTGTGAAATAGTAAACAAGAGTTTATCATGTTCCAATAATCAGGACATATCATGGAGCAGACATGCAACACAAGGCGGCCAACGAGTGCCCCTCTGCTTGATGCCATAACTCCTAGGCTCTGCCTTGTACACCGTAGCAAGGAAACAACATCTGCACATGTAGAGAGGACCAAATCTGATTACAACAAAGCTAAACATTTGTCAAATAAGAATCAAATGGATTGGGGATTTCCATCCACCTTGAATGGCTTGGTTGACATGACGTTGGCAGCTGAAGTACTTGGGTGCGTCCGACAGGAGCTTGTAGAACAACTCCCGTTGGTGGACCAGCTTCCCCTCCCCCAAGATCTTGTAGCACATCTCCATGACCTTCCATACTATCCAACAATAAACGGCCATTTTAGCAGCCGAACAGATGGATTCGGATAATTTCGTTCCGGCGGGGATACTGAAGGAACAAATGGTAACCTCTTACAAACGCCGTTGGATTGTGCATCAGAGACCTCTTGCAGAAGGTGTATGAGAGATAAACAGAGGAAACGTCGCTCAGCAACCCCCTGCGCAGGCTGGCGTTGGCAGAGCGCCTGCTAATCTGCCATTGGAAAAGCAATAAGAGAGTACCATACTACCATCATCACTGCAGTAAGAGAGGAATGTGGGGGAGTCCAGTATGGCAACCGGCGTACCAGGGGGAGGACGGAGATGGCCGGCGAGGAGGGGGAGGCGAGCGCGGCGAGGAAGTTGAGCACGGCCACCTCGATCCTTGCCCGGACCTGTCGACGACGAAATAGGACCCGTCAGTGACCACAATAAAAAGTGCGCGGATGAAGAAATGGGTGAGGCGGAGAAAGCGCTAGCCTCAGGCGGCGCGAGGATGTCGGCGGAGCAGAGGCGGCTGTCGGCGCCGAAGAGCGACGCCGCCGCCACGCTCGCCGCCGCCATCGCTGGAGACGCTGCGGTTCGCGGCGGAGCAGACAGGCGAGCCGCCACGTTGTGTGCTGCGGCCTGCGGGCACTGGCAAATGGGCTGGGCTGAGTTTGGGAAATGAGAGTCCAGTATCCGTATATGGGCCGAGAGTAGTATGGACCCCACATCTCCACGTGGAGAGGAACGGAAACACGTCTTCCTCTCCGACCAGAAGCAAGGAATTGGGTTTAGCAGCTTGTTTCGATGTTTTTCATTTTTAAGAATCAGGAGGCGACAGAGGCTCCTACCTACTGTAAATGCATTAAGTTTAAAAGAAGAAAAAATGCGGTTACAAACAAAGATTACAAGCAAGCTTGTTTGAATGTTAGCCAGCTTATCTTGATTTCTATGATAGCAACTTTTTCTTTTTGATATGGGAGAGCCAAAATGGATCTCTTGCCCTAGCAAGTTTATTGTTATTTGTGCTAGCGAAGTTAGGCGAGGTATGTTAACCTGCCAAGCATGACCTCAGAAGTTATTAGCCCCTATTTGCCCACACCGGATAGCTCTAGATGCAGAACACCCTTTTTTCCTTCCCTCATGGTGATTGGTATTGCACATTAAGATCTAGGAATGTCATTTCCCCGGCCTCCCATTAGAGCTGCTCGTGTGGTGAATCTCTTTTGTTAAGATCTAGGGATAGCGACCAACACCAGCTCAGACCGTGGGGGCATGGTGAGCCCTGCTGCCTCGGTCACGTCCATTTCCTCAGCAGCCATCCCTTCCGGCATCTCCCAGTCGAAATGGAACAGCAGCGCCGCGAGCGCGAGCTCAACGTGCGCCAGACCGAAGGCCATGCCAGGGCACATCCTTCTCCCGGCACCGAACGCGAACGGGAGGTACTCAAAGTCCGCCCCCTTGAAGTCCCTTCCACTTCCACCATGCTCGAACCTCTCCGGCACAAACTCCGCCGGCGCGTCGCCCCAGTGCGCCGGGTCCCTGCCTATCGCCCACGCGTTCACGAGCACCATGGCGCCCTGTGGGACGTGGTATCCGAGAACCCGGCACGCGCTGCG
Source organism: Themeda triandra (assembly GCA_018135685.1). NCBI lineage: Eukaryota > Viridiplantae > Streptophyta > Magnoliopsida > Poales > Poaceae > Themeda > Themeda triandra. Next base: position 57,546 of record JAENPR010000139.1, read on the forward strand.
GCACTCCCGGAGCAGCACCGGCGGCGGCGGGTACAGCCGGAGCGTCTCCTTGATGACGAACCGCAGGTAGTGCAGGTTGCTCAGGCCGTCCTCCGTCACCTTGCTCTGTCCGGCGACGGCCAGTGCTGTCCGGACCTCGCCTTGCGCTTTCTGCATCGCCGCTGGGTTCCGCATCAGCGAGATCATTGCCCACTGCAACGCCGTCGCCGATGTCTCGCTGCCGGCAACAAACAAGTCCTGTGTGTATGCAAGACGGACATCACAACAGAATGGATGACATGTGCAATGCACAAAATGTAGTCACAAGATATATATAGAGTTTACCATGATGACAGATTTGATGTTGAGGGTGGTGAGAGGGTACTGAGAGTCCATGTCCTTCTGCAGCCTCAGGAGCACGTCAAGCAAGTCGTCGTCGTCGTCGTCCCGTACGCCGGCGGCGGCAGCATCGTCGTCTCTCCTCTCCAGGTGTTCCCGGATGATGGAGTCCAAGATGGCGTCCAAATCCGGAACGAGTGACCGCATGGCGGCACGACGGCGCACGATCAAACGGGGCACGTAGCTGGCGAGCGTGGCGAGGCGTGACGGTGGGAAGAAGTCCAGCAGGCTGAACTTGGGGAGGTTCGTCCTGAGCGCCTCCTGCAGCGTCCGCAAGAACTCGTCGCGGTGCTCGCTCCGGCTGCCGCCGCCACCGCTGGCGATCGCGCGCGCCGAGGAGTCGAAGAGGAACCGCGATATCCCCCGGGTGAGGTTCACCGGATTCGCCTCCGTCGCCGCGACGGCGCGGAGGAGGCGGGCGAGCTCGTCCTCGCGCACGGCGCGGAAGGAGCGGACGCGGGGCGCGGCGAAGAGCTCGAGGACGCAGACCCTGCGCATCTGCCGCCACGCGTCGCCGTAGGGCGCGAAGGTGACGCCCTCGGCGCCGCGGTGCAGGAGCCGCAGCGCCGGCGAGAACGGCCGCGACGCGAAGCAGGCGACGTCGTGGACCATGGTGACCTCGCGCGCGGCGTCCGGGGAGGAGGCCACCACCACGGGGACGTCCCGCACGCGGAGCGACATGAGAGGCCCGTGGGTCCGCGCGAGGTCGCGCAGGGCGCGGTGCGGGGGCGCGGCCCCGGCGAGGTGGTGCAGGTGGCCGATCACCGGCATCGCCCATGGCCCGGAGGTAGCCTAAGCCGGCAGCGATGGGCGTCGACGACGACGTCGTTCCTCCCATGTGCACGGCGACGGCGGCGGGCCAGTAGCGCGAGGACGACGAGTGGTGGCGCGAGTAGAAGAACCAGCAGCAGCAGGTACGGCGGCGAGAGCTCGTTAGTGGCCATGGCCAACGACGTTCTACGTCTACCAGGTTCTTGGTCACGTTCTCCTTGGATCAGTGGGTATCAGTCCCTAACATATGGCTGGCTTGGCTGCCTGTGCCTGGTTGTACGCACGAGCTACTCACTCTAGCTTTAGGCCCGCTACATGGTACATGCACACTGTACAAGTTTCATTGCACGTAAGTACTTGGATGGCAGACGGACTAGCAGACGGACGAAAGTATCTTTCAAACGTGCAACTGAAGCGTTAGCCCCTGCGTAGAAAACAAACAAAAAGTGCGTAGAAAACAAAGAAAAAGTGAGCCCACACCTCCGTCGTGGAGGTACTATTGGCCACTAGTGCGGTGCCCGTGGTTCACCGGGACGACCTGTTTGGTACAATCAGCTTGAAGCTCATGTATACGGTATACGCTATTTCAATGAAGGGCCAATTGCGCTATTGAACACTAATATGTTTGGTACATACTGCATACATCTCCAAGGTGGACCTTCTGATGCCCATCACTATTTGGTAATAAGACGGAGTGTATGAGTGAGCATACAGGACACGTGTAGCCCCGAAGCCCTGAGCTCATTAGGAGAATCAATCAGGGGAAAGTTAATTGTATTGTCATGGTGCTAATCAGAGGGTTTAGGACCTACTATGTTTGATACTCCCTCCATTCTAAATTATAAGGCATTCCAAGAATCTTGGAGAGTCAAAGTTTTCAAGTTTGACCAAATTTATATAAAAAAATAATAATAATTATGATGGCAACTAAGTACCATTAGATTCTCCAATACTTATATTTTCATTGCATATCTAATTGATGTCACAAGTTATTATAGTTTTTCTATAACTTTGGTCAAACTTGAAAAAATTTGACTCTCCAAAATTCTTGGAATGCTTTATAATTTGGAATGGAGGGAGTACAAAATAAGAGCCCCTAAAGCCTCCCGAGCCATCTCTAGTATGGCACTAAGGGATCTTTACTTTATCTCAGCCATTCACTCAACCAAAGAGGGGAACTCCTGCGTCTGAGTTCAGATGTCTGTCTAAGAACACGAGGATCATCGTCACAACATCTTGGTAGGGTAGCACCCTCGATGAGCTCAAACCAAGTAAGCATGAGTGAGGGGGCACTCAATCCTCAGAGGATGGACAGCTTTGGGCCTCTGTGCTACCCTGCTTACCCAGCTCATCGATCGTGGGTCAAACGACTTGGCTCAGTGCCAGCTCATCACTCAATATCCTACCCTTTTCAAAGGGTTCGATAGCTGCCATCACTTAGAGGGAGCATGAAAACAAAGTGGTAAGGAAAAAATAGCTAATGCGAGAGTGTGGAGGTGACCAGCACCATTGCCAACGAGAACTAGAAAAGGAGGCTTTTAGTAGAGGTAGGATTCCAACCATAGTTCTACGCATCAAATCGGTAGAGAGAGAGAGAGAGAGAGAAGATGGAATTAAGATTGCTGGTGCATCGAGTCAATCCCACCATCAATTCTTACATTATGTGATAGAAAAGGCAACCATGGGTCTAGGTGGTTGTAGCTCCACTATCATTTGAGCCTTGGAGGGCCCTGGGGTTAGGGGTCAGCATAGAGACAAAGAGGAGTCCAGGCTCATAGCTAGAAGAATAGATGGCAACCGACTACACTACCCCCTCATCGCTCCACTACCTTGTATCTTGGTTGTTTAAGACACAATCAAGTTCCCCTCTACCAAGCCATGCTCCATACACAAAAAAAAAAAAAAAAAAAAGAGCACAAAGAGGGAGATTTGATTGCATCTAGGAGAAAAGAAGTAGAAGCGTGCAAGACAATTAGATAGGCACGGTCGTAAGTCCAATTATCTAGGAGTATGGGGTCATAAGTCCAATCATCAGCCTTAAGAACGAAATTTAGATATACCTTGAAAATAAGGTGCATAAAGAGAATATACATATCTAAACCTGCTGGTGTATGCCGACTGCATCCTCACGCATACAGATCTTTGAAACCTTAAGAAATCAGCTTCATTTGTCTTTCTTCATGGGGATTGTGATAACAACGTACTGGTCCATTTGGATGGTTCGAAATGATGTCATATTGAGACATATTCCGCCATCAGTGCACCGGTGCAAGCCAATTTTTTTAGAAAGAGTTTGCTCTAGTTACACTAAGAGCCAAATTAGCTTATCGCCCTTCAATTGATTTCTGCCTAGAAGCTTTTGTGTAATCCTTTTGTGTAAGAAAGATAATATACATAGAATAGCTATCTGCACACAGATATAGATATTAAAGTTTATAGACGTTTAGAGATGAACCCACTCCATGGACGTCACCTTTTTCATGTTTCCAGTCGCCCTGTTGATAAATACTTTCCCACAGGCCGTCTGCTAGCGGTGCGAGACGTGCCTGTCCCCGTGCCATCCAACTTGGTATTCGTGACTTCTCGAGTTGAGACTATCTAAGGTTTCAAAAATAGGTTTTGAGGTGTCAAAAATTCAAAATTCAAATGGTTCAAAAATTGTCAAATAAAAAGTTGACTATTACACCAAATGTAGATCTTGAAGAGTTTAACAAACATGGTATTCGTGACTTTTCTGTTTGAAGCAATTTAGAGTGTTAGAAACTAGAGTCAAAATGTCTTTTTTTTTAAATAAAAAATTTGATTTGGTCAAACTTGATCAAATGAGATACTAAATGATCTCGAGATGAAAAACTTTTGAATACCATGTTTCTACAACTCATCAAGATCAACATTTGGTACATGGGTCATTTTCACATTTAAGAAAGTATTAGTAAACTCTAGTCACAAAATCTTTAATCCAACATAGATTTTTTGAAACTATAAGTAAGACTTGTAAATTTAGAACTACACTTCCCTAACACTTTGTCAAATGCAAAAATGGTCTGCATGACATTTATAGATCTTGATGAGTGGTCCATACTTATTATATAAAAAAGTGGTCCATACTTGGTATTCAAAATTTAAATAGTTTAAACTTTATCAAAATTTAAAAAAATCTAAAGATATATGACTTTTTTTATTTCGGTCATTTCACCATTCGAGGCCATTTGAAAAAATTCGAATTAAGTTCCACCGTTATGCATTATTTTCTAACTATAACCATTTCGACATTATTGGTATCAATTTAATTATTTATTTCATACGCTGTTGGAAATCAAATCTCAAATATACTATTCTTTATATTCTATTCGTATCTAGATGTTCTATATATATTTCTTTTGAACTGAGAAGGTTCCAGCCACTCTATTGGCACAGTTCACTCATCAAGTTCTTTCGTCAGTTATCTCGTGGGCATTGCTCAGGCATTCAGGTGAAAATTATATGATCTACTCTTGGACCAAGCTGAATATTATAGGTCGCACGCTGCACCAGAATTCCACTGCTCCCCCTCACCTGATTGCTTTCTTTTCCTTTGTGTGTGTGGAAACGAGTGCAAACAGCTTTAACAGTTTTTCTTTTGCTTACATACAATGCAGAGCCATCAGATTACATTGTACACACAAGAGGCCGATTACCAGCAGTTTCAATACACGCTAAATATATCCAAAGAAGAGATTCAAAAGGTGCACAAAATAAAATAGGTTATATTACAGTGAAAGCGCAAAGCTTGTCTGAAACGTTGTTCAGTGAATACATATAGAAAGCACAGAAAATAATTCAAATACAAACTTTGTAGTCTGTGGATACATATTGAAAGCACAGAAAATAATCCAAATACAAACTGTGTAGTCTTGCAAGTTCAGCGAAGATGCCTGGATGTCATTAGGCCCTTGGTAATGGAATAAGACTCTCAGTGTAGGGAATCATGTAAATGAAAAGACGATCCTTGCCAACAAAATCCAAGTCACCTGTCCTAGGATTCTTGTACCTCAACTGATCCACAGAAGCCACTTCCTTTGTGGTTCCAGTTGCCTTGTCGTGGCGGTAGATATGGTAACCACTTTTTAGAAATACACAATCACCAAGGAATCTTATTACTTTGCACAACTTTGGTAAATTATTAATTACATAAACACGATGCCACTGATTGTCACCTGATGGTGTCATCCAAAAAACTAGTTCTGTTGGAAGATGTTGAACTAGGCATAATTTCCCACCTAGTTCAATGAAGTGAGGGTTCTGCCCAGCTGATGGCAACACAGGATGAGATATGAAATCAAACTTTTCCTCTTGTAAATCTAAGCGTAGGAAGCCTTCTAGTGGTGTTCGTAGGAGCTTCCTCTCGATGTGCCAGTACAGAGACCCCTTGAAGTAGGCAGGCTCCTGTGGCATCCTTACAGGGTACGGTGGATCCTCTATTGTCCTCCAGCATGAACCATGCCCACCGATAGTAAACACTTCCATCCCATTATTGTAGGTCCGCTCAGAATAATCTACCCATCGGTAAAAGGTGCTTACAACCTTGTAAGTGTTGGTACCAAGATCGAGGCCTAGACCAGAAGCTTGCGGATGTCCCGGAGTCTTTTGGCTCTCGGGCAGGGTGAGGACATCACCTGTGCCTGGGTTGAAAACATATAGCTTGGCGTCCGTGGGAAGCAAAACAAGACCGTCGCAGTGCAATGGGCAGTAAGCAAACCTGGAGTCCCCAGGGAGATCCATTGTCTTTACAAGGGACGCATTGCCCTGGCCAGGCACCTGCCAATGGTAGAAGGGGACCTTGTCAGGGTGCCAGGTCTTGGGCATGGACTTGGCTGTCATGTCATAGATGGTGTGTGCGGCAATAAGGAAGGATGGTTCACACTCATTTCTGGAGGCGGACTGCCTGAGGTGCATAGGGATGAATGATGGACTTGAGATGATTGCACACCAGGCTGTGCACACAGACTTAAACTGGGCAAGAGTTTTAGGGGGCAGCCGGAGAAGGATCTCCCAGACGAGCTCGTCTGGCACCACCAGGCGCACCCTTCTCTTGTATGTCTTCAAAGCAGTCCCCCCATCTGAGTTGTTCGAATCTAGAAGATTATTCTTATTCCTCACGGCAATCAAGTCCATGGCCTAAATGCAACAACAAAGAGTGGGCTCGTTAAATTACGAACAGAGGCAGATCTATGAATTGCGCTTGTGCGTGCATAGCAATTTATAGACAGGTAGGGTGGCAATCAACATGAAAATTGGAAACGAATCGGACTCGCTGTCTCGCACGAGTTTGGAGACCGTAAGTCCCAACCCGTTCGACTCCAATTCGGAGAGACATACGAATAGATAAAAAATCCTCTTTTTGGCGAGCGCGAGACAGAAACTTAGAATAGATCCATGGCGCTAAATAATCGCTTTTTTTAGACTGAGGAGCAGTAAGAATCAATAGCAGGGAATACGGAGCTAACTTACATGTATCAGTGGCCCCGCTACGTTGGTGCAGCCGTGCATCCCGTGGCTACCATCTGAGGGCGTCCCTCGGCGCCACGAACGAAGTTGCGAGGGAATCGGCGAGAATCCACCGGCAATACCATCTGAGGCCTTCCCACGGCGCCGCAAAGAAATTTGCGAGGGCATCAGCGAGCACCTGCCAGCAAAAATCCAATCTTTACCCGCCATGGCAATCCTACAGAAGGTTAAGACTAGTTCAAGATCTGGTTACCGTCGTTGGTTGCCGTTTGCCGCAGCACCAGGCTTCCTTCCCCTCACTCCGTCACCTCGCGGAACGGAACCAGCAACAGATCACCAGCGCGCGAGGCCGCCGCCGCAGCCACCTCTAGATGCGGCCCGCCGGACAGCCGGAGGCGCCGCTTGCCTCGACCCCTGCTGCCGAACGGAGCTGCGTTTCCACAGGCGAGGTGGACCCCAAGACAGCCGCCTCGCCGAGTTCGAGTAGCATCAGCTCCCGGAGGGACGAGGGGGGCGCGGGAGGCGCTGCTCACCTCGACGTGTGTGGGAGATGGAGGTGCGGCTGCGCCGCCCCCAGACTCCTGTGCCGGTAATAGAAGGAACGGGAGGATGAGCCCCGTAAATGAGCGAGTGGTGGAATGGGATGAGCCCCCAGACTGCCATTTTATTTTACCTAAATCTACTTGACTCCCTTTTTTTTTTACCTAAAATCTAGGTTCCGCCTGTGCGGGCGTTAGGGCTCCGGCCTGCACGCAACTCGCGTCCGTCCGATCCCACAGACCACCTCTCCACCGCTCGTTTGTTGACCGGCTCTCCACCAGAGAAAATTCCTTGTGGCCACGACGTGCAGCCCCACGTCGTTCAAATTTATTTTTGACCCTCAGATTCTCAATCCAATCGGTGCAACTGTCTTCTCTGCATCATATATATATATGATGCTCTAACCCTAGCCCTAACCCTCCTCTCCCAGCCACAGCCGCCTCCTCCCTCTCCCTCCTCTCTCTCCTTTTGCAGTGGCGGCCACAGCGGGGCGGAGCCGGCGCGGCGCCGGGCGCGCGGCCGCGCGGGCGCGGGCTCCGCGGCGGCGGCCGGGGGTGCGAGGCGGGCGGAGCCAAAGACGGCGCGGTCGCGGGCTCGGCGCGCGGCGCGGCTCTGCTAGCCGGCGGCCACGGCGGCGGAGTCGGTGCCGCGCCGGCGGCGCGATCAAGCGCGGGCGGCGGCGACGCGGGCAAAGCGCCTCGGTGCGGCGGCCAGGGCGCGGGCGAGCGCCCGCCTTGGGTTTGCGAGGCCAGCGCGCCCCTGGCCGGCGGTGCGGACGAGCGCGCACGTAGGCTAGGGTACCCTCCTATTTGTATGGTTTTTCTGGCCCGGTTTCCAGTCAAAAAATTGGGCTGCCACTTGCCTTTTCTTTTATGCGTCTAATAGAATTTCGGCAAAGCTTTTGCCAGCCCTTCTAAAAAAAACCTAAAAGTGACATTTGTTAAGGTGCAATGATATCAACTTTGACACTGAAGCATGACTATACTTTCCTTGTAGGTGCAAGTAGCCTGGGACCTAATGACCGCTGCATGCTTCTTGTGATTTCTGTAATCCTTCATTGGCCTGATTAAATCTCACACTAATTAGTTCATGCTCTAATGTCACAATAATTAAATCTCACACTGAAGCATTAATTCTTGTGATTCAGAGATTTAGTTAAATCCTCTAATCTTTTGTGATTTTTTTCACTTCGGTAATAACGACATATATGTTCTAGACTAATTTGTAGAACACATGACTAATTAGATCTGAAACACTAGATATAAAGAAGCACATATATACAAAAGATGAGAAAAATAGAGATACACATCACTTAAATTTGTACTTAGTATATTTTAGTAGAAAATAGGAAAAGAAAGAAAATACATTCCTTGCAGCATGGCTTCAGGCAATGCCTCAAATAGGGATGCAATCAAACTTTTGTCCAACAGGGGCAGCCTGCAGGCCGGCCTTTGCATCCCTAACATGTATATCAGGTGTATATTAGTGTGGAGATATAAATGAATATATCATGTGTATATTAGTCTCTGCTACACCACAATATAAATTTGTAGTTGTTGCTAGTTCTATTATTTTTACTATGAGTCTATTATATCCTGCATAATGAGTGTAGTTTCAGTTGCCCTCTCTTTTCGGTTTTGCTTATTTGACTACAAATTATAGCATCCTCATGTGTTTGTATGCTTATTATTTATTTTCAGGTTGTTTTTACTGGCTTTGCCTATTGTGTTCTGTCAGAATTATCTGAAGTTGCGCAAGAGAGCTGAAGTTGTTACAAAAGTGGGGGCCTACATGAGAACATTTTCTAGAGATTGCTCACCTTTAGATCTTGAGACAGCTTTGCAGGTATGCTTCTGTTAAAGCATTCTTACTTTTTAGATACACGTTTGATGCAACAGAAAGATCGCATCCATCATTAGATGCCCATGGTTTGAGAGGGTTACAGCTTTCATAATGAAAAATTGTCAATGTGTTCGTCGGTCTCTTACAAGCCTAGACTCTTCCTAACAATGCATCATTTCGAAGTGATTAGTGGATGAACTGCATGGTAAAAAAAAAGGCAAAGTCCTCTTTCTACAGAACTAGGTCAATCACAACATTCTATGTTGGCATTGAAAATGATCCCAGTGCCTTTTTATGATGCAATTGCCAATCAATGGGGAATTTTGAAATCTAATTGCACGCACTGCAGCTTTTTAGTTGTGTAAACCTATAAATTGTGTAAGTTGTTTAGAGCTAGACTTGTGTCTTCACGACAACCTTCTCTTTTATTTTCCATTATATATTTCACATTTACTAAAAAAAATAGGGATACTTATGTCAATACATGGTTGGGGAGAGCTTTAATGATCACAACAAAAGAGGTATTAAAAGATTTTTGTTAACCAGCCTATTTGATTCCACACATTCATTTCCTAAAATGTAATAGGACAGTGTTACCACTGATTGTTTTCTTGCTCGTTGGCACCAAAGCCATCTTGGTGAGAGTGTGAAGGTTCTACAGTAAGTCAGTAATAGTGAGCTCACATAGGGCTTTCTTCAGTAATAGTGAGGTAACTTTTTCTAGTGAAGAGAAACTTACAAATGTTACTTTTTGTTTTTCAGCTTAAATAAAGTGCTAAAAAGATGATAAAGTAAATCTTATAGAGAAGGTTCAATATGTTACTTGGATTCTAAGAAATTCCATGAATCAGAAAATAGAAGTGTCTTTATCTTATACTAAACTTATGTAATACCCTTCCCCATTCAGATTGGGCTAGGATAAGAGAAACATAGACAATATGGACTCTGAACAACGAAGCTTGAGAAACAGGTATTCTGCATTTGAAGTGTACTGTCCTATATTGTACTCACTTGTATTGAAAAGTTGATATAATTAGTAATATGCTTTTTTTTTAATCTAAGTGTAAATTTTTTAACCTAGAAAGACAATTTTGTTAATATGATAGTTCAGAGATTCAAACTTGGCAATGCAAATTGAGTAATGTAATGGTTCAAAGTTTACTAATTCGAAGTGTATAGTTTTGAACCTAGTAGTACAAAGTTTATTATGTGGTAGTTCAAAGTTTTGAACCTAACAATACAAAATTTGTAATGTCATAGTTCAAAGGTCATAAATTCTAGCAGTACAAACTTTATAATGTAATAGTTCAAAATTTTGAATCTAGCAGTAAAAAGTTAGTAATTTGATAGTTGAAAGTTTTATAATCTTGAGTGTAGAAGTTTTCAACCTAGCAATGCAAAGTCTATAATTTGACATTCAAACTTTTACACTAAAAATGTATAAAATTTTGAATCCAACAATGTAAAGTTTTCCACCTAACTGTATAATGTTTATAATGTCACAATCCAAATTTTTGTATAATGTTTATAATGTCACAATCCAAATTTTTAAATCTGTAATTACAAAAGTTTACAATGTGATAGTTCAAAGTTTTCCAAATTTAGATATAAAGTTTTGAGTAGTAACACAAAGTTCATAATGTCATAGTTTAAAGTTTTATATATTCCATGTGTAAAGTTTTAAACTTAACAAAACACATTTTATAATGTGATACTTCAAAGTTTCAGATCTAGCTGGACAAAGTTTATAAATTCTAAATATAATTTTTTTATTTGGAATGCAAAGTTTTCAACCTAATAGTTGAATTTTTATTAATTCGGAATGCAAAGTTTTCAACCTAATAGTGTAATGCATGTTTTATAAACCTCTTTTCTTTTCACTCGTCTAATAAAAATACAGCAAAAGTTTTCTGCCGCCTTTCGAAACAAAACCCATGTCGCTCGGTGGCTGACCTTCTTGTCGTGACATAGGTTACTTCCTTAGTACAAAATCCATGCAGCACCGTTAGGGTTGGTGACTTATCTTAGGGTGTAACCGGTGATGGGTCAAAGGGTTCACTTGGTCGTGTAGACTAAAACTCCTTATTCTCTTAATGAAGTATGTGCCAAGCACGCTTTCAAAAAAATACAACCCATTTGGTGTCCCCCCCCCCCCCCAACCCTAAAAGAGAAATGGGCGAGAAGGGGGCACGATGCACGAGTGGGGCCGGAGATGCGCGCTTAGGCGCACAGCTCACTGTCTTGGGGAAGGATAAAGGGAGTGGGTGATGGTTGATGAGCACAGGCAGGCCCCTGGCGGCAGTAAGAGGGAGTAGGGAGGTGGGATTTTAGGAAAGGTCAGGTGGGCTTTTGGCCTTTCGGCCTAGTCAAAAGGAGAGAGGGCGAGAACCGCCTTGTGATGGTGAGGGAGGGAGGAAGCTGTGGAGGTCGGGTGGGCCTTGGCCTTCCTGCCCCAATGAGAGGTTTGTTTGATATGTCATTATTGTAGCATACTAGCTTCAGCGTATAGAAAAATATTGTCTCTTGCCTTTTACCATGACGTTATCACGGGCATACTACTATGTCTATGTAACAACACAAAAAAATCTCGTCTGAGATAGTCCGCATCAGACTCATAAGTTAATTTTGGACTTAATGTAACCCGTAGCGCATGGATAGTATACTACACATGATTAATGGAAATGTTTTTGATGTCCTCTGTGATGAAAAATACTCCTGTGTCAGATAAAAAAAATGGCATGCAACACTGTAATTAGATCGCATACATTAACCCTTCAGTTACTATCAACATATCATTGCTAGCCACAATGCTGATCTTTTCAACTGAAAAGGAGGCATCAAGCGCCACTGATTAGTGTTGAAAATGCATGCTTAGATCATAATCCAGAATTAAAAATAAAACGACAAGTGAAATATATAGGGGTGCTGATCGGAATGAATCACCCGATAATGTTCTCCCGGGCTAGATGCTGGGTTGATTGCATTCTTCAAATCTTGAAGAGCTCTCTTCTCTCTTCTCGATATCCCGATGCCTTGATGCCTGATTTGATGGTGAACGCTAGCTGCTGTGTATATGTAACACGTTGGAAAACATCACCAGGCGTTGAACCTGGACGCCTTGTTTGTTGATGGAGTTTGGGACTTTTTCTTCAGATCAGCTATATATTCGAGATAGTACACCTTTATCTTCTTTGTCACTTATTTTATTGTGTACACTGAACCTGGACAGGTTTTAAAATATTACAGGAAGTTTTTCATTAAAATTTGAAACATCACAGTACTTTTGGCGCGCGCGCGCACACACAAACAATAAGAGAAGTATGGCACATTCTAGTGGCTATCGGTTCGTAAACTAGAAAGTCACCGTGATAAGTTCAAGCGACAAAATGGAAACAATATATCATTCCCACTATACCATAGTGACCGATGAGCTGCAGCTGCTCCTAGCAAAATTAGTGGGATTCAAAACCTTCCTAAAATCCCTTAGCCATCTACGAAACATTTAAGATACTTTGTGAGATTTTGTTAGACCCATCACTACCTAATTAATAATTGGCCAAACAACTCAGCACTACCACAAAAAGTTTTTTAATAGGCCGCTTGAAAGCCCTCTGCTTTTTTATTTCTACGAATCAACAATTTATATAAGCGGCTAAAAACATAAGCTGCCACTACAAATGCATTGGTAGAGGCGGCTAAAAATGAGCCGTCTCCTGAAATCACAAATCAGGCCAAAAAATAGCATGTTTATTTTAATCCATAAAGACGTCATTAGAAGTCTCATGTGAGGCATTTTTTTGTGTGAAGTATTTATAAAGGCAGGTCTAGCCACTTTTACTTTTTCATTTTTTACAGATCAACAATCTGTAGAGACAGTTAAAAACATGAACTGACACTACGTATAGTTTTATGGGAGTAGCTGTAAACAGGAGACATCTCCAGAAATCACAAATCCGGCCAAAAATCTGCAAATAGGCCTGGCTAACGAGCCAGCTCGGCTCGTTAGAGCTCGGCTCGTTATAGCTCGGCTCGTTAGCAAGCTGGCTCGACTCGGCTCGTTAAGCAAACGAGCTGGAAGAGCAGCTCGGCTCTGGTCGTTAAGAAACTCGAGCCAGCTCGTTTGGCTCGCGAGCTAGATAATAAAAACACATTTTCAGGGAAATTATCAAAACAAGAACACAATTATACAAATTACTTATAGATAATCCATCCATCGATTAGTCCACCATGACCATTAGTCCATACAGTTTACATATCATCCATATGACCACACATAATCCAAGAACAAAGCAAAATAAATAAGCTAAGTCATAGTCTGTATAGACTGATCAAGTTTTGACTTTGTAGGTAATATATATAAAACACCAAAAGCAAGATAGCAGCTGCACAAGCACAACCAATACTCCAGCAAGATAGCCCAAGGTAGATTTAGGTGTTTGGCTTGTTAATTTCCTGGCTCGTTCGAGCTAACGAGCAGCTCGCGAGCTGGCTCGAGCTAGCTCGTTATAAATCGAGCTGGCTCGTTTTAAATCGAGCTGGCTTGTTATAAAACGAGCCGAGCTCGAGCCGAGCCATTAACGAGCGAATCGAGCGAGCTAGCGAGTTTCGAGTTTTTCGTCCAGCCTTATCTGCAAAGAAAGGTTTAATACACAAATGTGCCATTAGAAATCTATGTCAGGCAATTTTTGCGGGCGTGCAGCCGATCGAGGGGTTCAAATTCGCAACCTTGTGGCTTGCATTCCCCAAATTAACTTGTAACTAAAGGGCATGAGCATTCCCCTCGTATTCACTTGTGACCAAAGCCTGCTGAACAGCAAAATGATGCCAAAAAAAAAAAAAAAAAAAAAAAAATATTGCTGCATCCAAGTAAATAGGGGCTTTGGGTGCTAAGGAAGGCCACTTTGTTCGTGCTTGTAAGCTCACACATTATATAGGTGAATTGTCAATCTTTTTTTATTAGTGTAAGTTTTCAGGTTAAACTAGTTGACCCATACAACTTAATATGATATTAGAATCAAATGCCTCGAGCCCAAATCCTAACCACTGCAATTTAAATAAAAAGAATTCTTTAAACTACTCCAATCACATTTAATTTCTAAGGCCTGAGGGAGGCTTTAGGTTATGGGAAACTCAATTGGTCGAAAAAAGGGTACATAAAATGGAATTATAAAACTCGAGAAACACACATATGCATGGAAACCATACATATTCTTGGATATCCTAACTTTCCTTTTTTTTAGAAAAAAAAAATCAACCATGTAGATGATGATCTATCTAGCTATATATTGTGTGCATTTGGATATGATGCTAAAGACGGTGTGTGGTTACAACAGGAGCGACGTTTCCCTCCATATGAACTACTGAACTTTCTAGGATTCGATCAAGCTCTCACAGCACTATCACACGTGCCCACCAGAGGTTCCTTATTAGACCTCTCCCTCCGGAATTAATCTTGCAGCAATCACGTCCAGGTGCATCCATATTCAAACTAGGTCCTCGCAGAACGAATGCATGCATGCATGTGCCTTCAGGAGTGTACACGTACGAGGAAGAATAATGGAGAGCATGCAGATGATCAGAAGCTAGCTGCCCATCTTATAAATACCTTGCACCACCTATGTGTGTTCATCGTCCAAGATAGGCAAAGTTCAACGTGTGTTTTAGGGTTTGGAGTTCTTGGTTGGTTGTCCCCTGGAGTTCCTTGCAAACACTTCACAAGCTAGACCATAGTATGCCCTTGCACAATGTGGTATCTGATTATTACCTAGCTAGTGAAGTGTTTGGAGGAACTCTAGGTGTCACCTAACAATATTTCATAGGTGTTTGGAACGCCAAAATGTATTGGTAATAAGGAGGGCCACGCTTGGTGTTACCAGGAGTTCCCTTCAAGCACTTCACATGGATCTTTATTTGCATTGGCGGATGTAGTTGAGACCAATGTGAAGTGTTTGGGGGAACTCTAGGTGTTACCCAGCAATATTTCACAAGTGTGTGGATCGGTAAAAAAGGTCTTGATAAGGAGGATTACGCTCGGTGTTATCAAGAGTTCCCTTCAAGCACTTCACATGAAGCTTCGAGTTGGCGGATATAGCCTTGAGACCAATGTGAAGTGTTTGGAGGAACTCTTGATGCCAACAAGCATTTATGCCCAAATATAAAGTTGGTTCCGTAGTTTGTAGCCGGTTGCTTCCAAGAGTTCCTCCCAAACACTTCATCAGCTAGGCCATGCACAATGTGGACCTACTTTAGGCTAATGAAGTGTTTGGGTGAACTCTAGGTGGCACTCCGACAATTTGCACACCAAGTCAATGAAGGTAAAGGTTAGTAGATTCACACTTGGTGTCTTCATGAGTACCCTTCAAGCACTTCACATATAGCATTATTTGTCTTGAAAAAAGCTTAATTTGATGCATTGTGAAGTGCTTGGGGAACTCTTGATGTCAACAAGTATATTATGAATGTGATGATCTTCTCATGATGCCCTTTCTCCATGGATCAAGCAGGAACACATGGTTAGTTAACTTGTTTGTCGTCACCAATTCACTATATGTTCCTTTCTAGCACTTCACACAATAATTTTCTTAACCGTTTCTCATGCCATATTGTTTTTTTAATAAAAGCAGGGAGCGGCCAATCTTATTAATAAAGAAGGTCCAAGACAAACACTGGTGTAAAGAGAATACAACATAAAACAACACTAGTAGCAACAACCATAATGAGTAACTAATACAAATCTACTAATCACAAATTTCGCTCAGTAAAGACAAACCACAATTACTCATAACCATATTAATTAAAGACAAACCCCTAAAGAAAGGACAAAGAAATCACAACCATCATGTCTCAGAAGGAAAGACATTAATGTTAAACCGATTGCCGGCTTGAGGAGGTCAGGTGACAACACATTCTTTAGGCATTCTGCATATATAGTCTTATTTTGTCTTCATTGAGCTTCCCCTCATTCCCAGCATTGCTCAATTTTTTTCACACATTACAATGTGCAAGAGGCCACTCTGATGAAGCGGCGTCATAGGACTTACATTGTGTCTTCTTGTGGTCAATGTAGAAGTGGGATGTATAGGAAGAGGCCATTCAAGATCTTTTGCACCCCCACCCCTCACCCCCTCCACACCCTAGAAAGATTCTCCAACAAAAATTCTTGTAGACAAGTTTTCCCTAGTATTTTTGTATGATATGAAGGACCATGGATAATTGAGGGTATTCACTATCTTATTTTTCTCTTCAAGCCCTAGTTTATTATTCAATCTTAACCTTGGTAACGATGGCATGCGCTCTAGCTGGGCATTCGGTAAATACCGAATCGATCGGTTCGGTTCCTCGGTACCAAGGTAAATCCGGTTCCTCAAAGACTAGTACCGATCGATTGGTACCGAGGAAATTCGGTTCAGTTCCGGTATTTACCGAACTAATTGCAGAGAAGATGTAATAGCAAGTTCAAAAACTAATTTTGACTTAATTTCATAGATAATAATTGTGCAAAATACATATACATAGAAAACTCAACATGATTATAAGTGTAAGTGATAAAAATACATAATATAATAGTCTCTAGTAGTACAATCAATAATATAACAACACTCAAACTTATCACATTTTAGGTATTTCGGTAAGTTCGGTATTTACCTCCATAAATTCGGTTCCTGGAAACTTAGAACCTAATATTTCGGTTTCGTTACTTTCGGCTCGGTCCCGGTTATTTTGGTTCGGTTCAGTTCTCTAGCCTAGACCAACCCCAAGTGCATTTTTTCCCAAAAAATAAGGCCTCTCGCCCGAGGCGGGTATTCGTGTTTGATGCTGAAATCTACTAAGATAGGGTCATCCTGTTCGCCTCATGTGGTTTTGCACAGAGACATTGCAAAATTGGCTGTACATATGACGTGCTCGAGTATTCAGCGGCGCGTGGTGGCAGTAGAAAGAAAAAGGAAAAAAAAAATAAGGTCAAAAAAACTGTCAGATGCGTCTTGAAGAACTGTAGCAAATCCGACAAAACTGTCAACAAGCTAAAAGCCACCGTGATCTTTGTACAGCAAAGCGAACCAAAGAGAAGATATTCCAAGCATATTTCATTGCAAACACAAACAAAATCATACGTACATCCAGATGCAATTCAACACTAAACGATGGCATCCAGGGTAGTGCGGTCAGACAATTCTGACTGACTTATCATTGCAGCAGTGAACTCTCTATATCACATCTAGTTTCATAAGGCGCTGTCAGATCGGCAAACAAGTTGTCCTCTCTATTCTTGGCCCACAGCACGACGTACAGTCCAACAAACATGAGCACAATCCCCACAAAGCTGCAGCAAGGAAATGATATGAACATCATTAGGTGTAAAAGTGTGCTAGTTAGTTGAATTCAGAGGATGCAGCAGCATTGTATCCCTGTAATGGACGTGCATTACCATCCTAAGCCGATCCATTGTCCGAAGAAAATGAAGGAGATGAATGCCGAGAACACCGTCTGAAATGGGTTGAACATGGACACGAGCACAGGCCCCTTGCGCCCAATGGTGGATACCTGGAATGCCGTGCACAGGCCGATCACCACACCTCCCTACAGTAGCAGAAGCAGCATTCGTTTCACTTTCTTCAGTCTTTCATTGCAGTTCTTCAGGTTACAAGAATGCAACATGCAACATTTGCTGAATGCCTGAATATTCAGTAGATATGGGCAGATGTGTACCACAAGCACAATTTCACCAATGATCCTGGTGAGGTTGTCAGCGGTCCCTGCAGTGACCTTCCCCTCCATCAAGACCTGAACGATAGCGCTGAAGATCGACCCCATCATGGCGGTGATGGAACAGATAGACAACGGTGCAGGGAACCTCTTCAGAGCTGCAGACTAGACATCACCACATTCAGGCATTCAGATATCAATATAATTCAGACAGACACATGGAAGAATTTCTGAAACTCTGTACAGTGACTTGCTTAATAAAGATTATGATGTTCAGTTATAAGTACCTATATGACAGTATTGCAGGCGAAGATTATGACCCCAGTCAGAAGACAGAAACATCCAAGTATCCAATCGTGCCTGCCTTTGGCATATGAGAGCTCTTCGTCATCGCCGGGAACCGATACGCTGGGATCGGGGTTCTTCAGGAAGCTCACGCACATTGCCCCGCTGAGGCACACTAGAGTGCCCAAGATCTTTGCTCTGGTGTACTTGCACTTCCAGTCAAACCTCTCAAACCTAATAACACATCAACAGTTAGCGAACTTAGGACTGCACATCAGCACATATATGCATGTTTTGTGAACTGGCGCTCATGTTTCAGTAGAAGTTCAGTCGGTACAACACTGACCCGAGGCAGGCTGCGATGACGAAGATGAAGCCAGGGCAAAGATTAGGCATGGCGGAGGCGATCGCCGGCGAGGTGCGTTCGACACCGAGCATCATGATGACTTGGTATATTGACACCCTACACAATATGGGACGGAACTTCAAACTTGTTCAATGAACTGCTTTGCAAAACTTGTACAATATGAAACCTTGTATAACTTTCTTCTACTTAAATACAATGATGTGCAAATCTTTTGCGTATTCGAGAAAAAAAACTGCTTTGCAGCAGTTTGCTAGATGAAATTGGTCTCTCACCCTCCTAGTGAAATGACGATGAGCTGAGCAACCAACATGGGGCTCCACACTTTGGGCCATTTCTTCCTGGAGTCAACGCGATGCATCAAGGGACTAAATAAATCAGCCAAATCTTAACAAGCAACAATTTAAAATCCCGTTTAACAAATAATAAATCCCAGATTAACGAAAAAGTATTTTAAGTTTTTTTAAAAAAAAACAAATGTGACCTGATAAACCAAACGTTCGCGTGCCACGTACCTCTCGAGGGCGAGAGCGAAGGGGAGGACAACGACGGAGGAAGCGGCGCAGGCGACGACGATGATGAAGAGGGAGGGCACGCCGGCGGCGAGCAGGGCGCTGAGGAACATCATGTAGAGGCCGTAGATGCACTGCACGGCGAAGAGGCCGCATATGGTGAGCACGTCGGAGCACGACATGGACATCGACACGCCGCCGCAGCACAACATCCTCCTTGATTGATCCATCGGTGTACGCGCGTGTGGCAGTGAGCGTGCGGTGTGCTGGCCGGAACAAGTATATCACTTGTTAGCACCAGCGAGGACTCCGGCGATCGGAATCGGGGAAGACAACTTGGGGAAGAAGAAGGAAGAGGGTAGATGTCAACGTCGCAGCGAACTGCAAGTAGCTTGATACAATTTCTTCGATGCCTCTCCACTCTCTGTCCTAGCTAGAGTTTATAAAGACTACTGAATCCACTCTGGGCATCCGAAGCGGGAACTGGCCATCGTGCTCTCTTGGTTCCTGCCATGTCGTCCCCCGGTCGTCTTCAGGGTCGTGGCCGTCAGGGGTCACCGTGCTGACATAACAGCAGGCAGGATTTGGATGTCAGCAGCAGAGAGGCCGGTTGAAAACTTGGATTTGGATGTCAGAGTCCTCGGAAATGGTGCTGCCTGCTGGGTCCTCCGCGTAATTGGTGGCGAGCGGCGACCTCAGGTGCTCCGACACATGTGCATGTGTGCATGCGAGAAGCGCCAACGTGGCACCATACGTGGCGCCGCGAGGGTGGCCACACGGACCATGGTCCATTCTGCCCACTCCTTGTCCTGGGAGAGGCCGGCACATGGAGAGCAGTCGCTTCTGGAGAATGGATCACTGCTAGCTGCTGCATCCATTCCTGCCATCCAGAACTGCATCTGCATCGGCCGGACCATGATACCCCAGCACTGAAGATCAGAACTCAAAACCCATGTGATTCGGTGGCCAATGAATGAACATCGCTGCCTCTTCAATCTTCATTCAGATTCCATTGTTTCACACCAGGATGAGCTTCGTTTACTTAGTGGTTATGCAAGGTGGCAGACTCAGTAATCCAGATCAATATTAGACTACGGGGAGTAGCAGCAAGAAGAGGCAAATCTTCTGTATCTATGTACATTTGGGTATCATCTTTGTTTCAATCAACAGGCATTGCATGTAGCTGCTATATAGTCCCATGCAACCAAGAAAACATTCCAGCGGTCAATACAAGCAGAGATTGTCCCATGCAGCCATGCTAACATTCCAGCCGTCAATACAAGCAGAGAAACAAGACAGCACCAGCAGCAGCGTCAGATGTAATCGCCTTGTACAATCTTTCGCGTGATGTACTTCCCCAAGTAATCGAACCCGTGGGAGTAGAGAGCTTCGATGTCTGCACGCTTGCCCCTCTCCACCATCAGTGTCAGCTCAGCTCTGTGACTCTCCTGCAGCCGAAAAACCATCATAAATCATATGCGCCTTGAGCTAAATTTTATGGTGTCACAAGGCCAAATGATAAAGCATCAGGATTCCGCAGTCCCCTGCTGCTGTACTGGGAACAATACTAGTTATTTAATGACGTCAGGTCATCCTTAATATATAACATGTTGTATTACTGGCCATGGACGTATTAGTTCCATATTCAGATTGATCAGCAATACAAACATTAGATTCCGGACAATTAAGCTTTTCCATGCCTTGACAAAATTGAGGTCGCAGGTAATTCCTACATGCTGCATGTCCAACACTGAAAACATTTTGCAATGCCAACTATGCTTGCAAGGGTTCATATAAAATCTGCACTAGCAGCATTCATTGTCATTGGCCATTAGATTGCAATTTTTCTGGTTACCTTTGCACAAGATTCTCCCTAGTTCTCATACTGAATGTACATCGTCCCAAAAATAAATGTTAAAACATACTAACTTTTTACTGCATGGTCACAATTGTATCAACCTGCAGCTTCCGACACAACATCATTACGGGAAAATTGCGAAGCCAAATACACACCTGTAGGAACTTCGATGACAGCAAGCTTTTGGCAATCTGCAAATCACGTGGCTTCAGCACTTGAAACGCACTCTCAGGGATAAGCTGCAGATCATCTCCTCTCATCCCAAGCCATTTCACATTGCAAGCTGAAAATGGAGAACAAGATTCACATGGTTCGGCAACATGCGCTGAATAAGGGTCTGATGATCACTCAAATGAAGTACCATATCTGTATGACTCCAGACCCATTGATATGCTTCCATATTTGTAAGTGCACATTATAGCAAGCCCTGCTGGGTTCCTGAAAAAAACAAATCAATGCTATCTAAAATGGTTCATAGGATATCAGTCAGTTATACTATATAGTGATGAGCAGAGGAGAGGGCTTAACCAATCCACTAATGCGAAAATTGGCATATTTGGAAATGTCTGGCTCAGTCGATGCAAGATAAACCTGTATTGCAACAGAAAAGGTAAAGGGTATAAATACTTCAGATAGCCAAATACTGTCAACATTATCATAAAGAATTTGGATGCACAGTTGCTCTATTACATAAGCAAGTAAAACCCAAATAAGGAAAATAAAAGGCTTGAAATGGTGGTACACAACCTTGTGGCAATATCAGGATATCCTTTGGCAGTGATCAGGATACAAGGGAGCTGATTATACAAGCGGTCTTCAGCCAGCCTCTGAAATATGGCATCCTGTTTCACAAGTGACCTGTAAGCTAGAAGGATATACCGAGCATCTGAAGACAAATTTAGTTTGGTAGTAAGATTATGGTAGTAAGATTGGTACCTTCTCCACCACAATGATATACCGAGCATCTGAAGACAAATTTAGTTTGCTCAACAGGTTCAGGTCCCCTGTAATTGCATGCCCAGAAGGTCCAAGAATGGAGCAGTCAATCTGTTCTTCATCTGGTTCCTAAGGTGGTTTAAACATGCAGTTTAGGTGCTTTGTGAAATAGTAAACAAGAGTTTATCATGTTCCAATAATCAGGACATATCATGGAGCAGACATGCAACACAAGACGGCCAACGAGTGCCCCTCTGCTTGATGCCATAACTCCTAGGCTCTGCCTTGTACACCGTAGCAAGGAAACAACATCTGCACATGTAGAGAGGACCAAATCTGATTACAACAAAGCTAAACATTTGTCAAATAAGAATCAAATGGATTAGGGGATTTCCATCCACCTTGAATGGCTTGGTTGACATGACGTTGGCAGCTGAAGTACTTGGGTGCGTCCGACAGGAGCTTGTAGAACAACTCCCGTTGGTGGACCAGCTTCCCCTCCCCCAAGATCTTGTAGCACATCTCCATGACCTTCCATACTATCCAACAATAAACGGCCATTTTAGCAGCCGAACAGATGGATTCGGATAATTTCGTTCCGGCGGGGATACTGAAGGAACAAATGGTAACCTCTTACAAACGCCGTTGGATTGTGCATCAGAGACCTCTTGCAGAAGGTGTATGAGAGATAAACAGAGGAAACGTCGCTCAGCAACCCCCTGCGCAGGCTGGCGTTGGCAGAGCGCCTGCTAATCTGCCATTGGAAAAGCAATAAGAGAGTACCATACTACCATCATCACTGCAGTAAGAGAGGAATGTGGGGGAGTCCAGTATGGCAACCGGCGTACCAGGGGAGGACGGAGATGGCCGGCGAGGAGGGGGAGGCGAGCGCGGCGAGGAAGTTGAGCACGGCCACCTCGATCCTTGCCCGGACCTGTCGACGACGAAATAGGACCCGTCAGTGACCACAATAAAAAGTGCGCGGATGAAGAAATGGGTGAGGCGGAGAAAGCGCTAGCCTCAGGCGGCGCGAGGATGTCGGCGGAGCAGAGGCGGCTGTCGGCGCCGAAGAGCGACGCCGCCGCCACGCTCGCCGCCGCCATCGCTGGAGACGCTGCGGTTCGCGGCGGAGCAGACAGGCGAGCCGCCACGTTGTGTGCTGCGGCCTGCGGGCACTGGCAAATGGGCTGGGCTGAGTTTGGGAAATGAGAGTCCAGTATCCGTATATGGGCCGAGAGTAGTATGGACCCCACATCTCCACGTGGAGAGGAACGGAAACACGTCTTCCTCTCCGACCAGAAGCAAGGAATTGGGTTTAGCAGCTTGTTTCGATGTTTTTCATTTTTAAGAATCAGGAGGCGACAGAGGCTCCTACCTACTGTAAATGCATTAAGTTTAAAAGAAGAAAAAATGCGGTTACAAACAAAGATTACAAGCAAGCTTGTTTGAATGTTAGCCAGCTTATCTTGATTTCTATGGTAGCAACTTTTCCTTTTTGGTATGATTTCAAGCAAGCTTGTTTGGATGTTAGCCAGCTTATCTTGATTTCTATGATATCAACTTTTCCTTTTTGGTATGGGAGAGCCAAAATGGCTCTCTTCCCCTTGCAAGTTTATTGTTATTTGTGCTAGCGAAGTTAGCCGAGGTCTGTTAACCTTGCTCGAACGCCAAGCATGGCCTCAGAAGTTATTAGCCCCTATTTGCCCACACCGGATAGCTCTAGATGCGGAACACCCTTTCTTCCTTCCCTCAAGGTGAGTGGTGTTGCACATTAAGATCTGGGAATGTCATTTCCCCTCCCACTAGAGCTGCTTGTGCGGTGAATCTCTGTGTTAATCTTGCGCATCAAGAAGAAACAAAGAACCAGTAGTTTCCAGCACAAATTAGTTATGATTGTCTGCTTATAATTAACTAAAAGATCTCATGTACTGAGGAACACCTGACTGCACGTCACAACTCACAAGTCACATCGATCATCTAGCAGAATGTTTTGGTGGCTATGGATATTGACGGTGACACAGATGTCTTGGGAGATTATATTTGAATGTGGCACGAAGCCAATAGTAGAGCAAGGGGCACGAGCCCCACCCCTCTACTACGCGAATGGAGATGATTGATGTCCTCTGTGAATTTTAATCATAGGTACATAAGGTACGAAGGGCTGAGATTTGCTAAAAGTAGAAGATGGCATGCAATGATTAGAAACAGGTAATATATGACCTAAAACTAACTGAATGCTACATATATGTATATCGAGGACATGGTCTCATTTTACAATTTTGCAGCATATTTACAAATAAAAAATATCTTCTAGATCCAAATAGTGATAGTTTCAATTAGATCTGAGTCATGTTATTCCTTCTACCATTTATTACTCAACTAGGTTCATGCCAGTGCGTTACTACGGGATCGCTAAACTTCTATACTAAAAACACGCGGATCGTATGATAAGATAACAATACTCTGAAATATAAATTTTAATGTCTAACTTTGTAATATAACATGAATTTTGAAACACTATCTTTCCACCAATTGCTGCGAAAAAAGGCTAGAAATATGACTCTCTCTCCATCACATCAAATATTGTGTCGTATGCATGGAGTATTAAATATTGATAAAATAAATAACTAATTACACAGATTAGTTCTAAATCACGAGACGAATCTTTTGAGCCTAGTTAGACCATAATTGAATAATATTTGTCAAATACAAACGAAATGCTACAGATTATTTTGTGCTAGAAATATCACCATCTAAACAAGGCCTAAGTAAGGAAAGTTGCAAATTCATCGACTTCCTCGCGTCCTCAACTTTTCACCACTCCACAACCTCCTATCTGGCATATGAGGGGATGGAATGGTAGGCTTCATGTTGTCACTAACACACAGGTGCCCCTACATGTTAGTAACACATATCCCCCCTCTATGTCAGTAACACGTTCCGGGTGCATCTTTGCCATCCTTATGGATGGAATGGCAGGCTTCATGCCATGTCAGTGTCTTCACTACATGGTGAATCTCTTTGTTTGGGCATTCACTTTTGTTTTATATTTGTTGATCTGTTCTCAGAGTTGTCTTGGAGCGTGCTACTTGTGTATGTATTCGAATCTAGATGAGCATTGCAGGTTTTGTGTTGTGTGAAGGTTGGCATGATCCTCGACGCCAATCTATGTGAGTTCCTTTGTTTCTTCTGTAGTAGAAGTGTAGAACAGTGTAGTTTCCACCTTGCTTGGATGCAAGACGTGGCGCCAAGTTGTGTGCTGCGGGCAATGGCAAATGGGCTAGTGTGGGCTAAGTTGGGGAAATAAGAGACACATAATCAGATTCAACCAAGGAGCCGGTTCTCCTGACCTTTTGATTTTCTCGAGGCACCACGTGGCGCAGCCATCCAAGCTAGAGGCGTACGGATGGGGGCTTTGGACCCATTGCCAACAGTATTATCTTCCGTGGGCATACCGTGACGTGGAAAATCCATATTTAACATAGCACGCCACTACTTACTTACAATCTTTGTGAAGCTTTATTGCACCCATAATAAAAAGCAACTTCGATTTCGGCTCCACTCTAGGAGAGTTAAAAGGTGCCGCATGCAAATAGCCATACCGAAAGAGCCAGGCCACAACCATCAACCCAAGTACTCCATCTATCCATAAAAGACTACCACTTTCACCTTCAGTGAAACAACCTTTTGATTTAATATAAGTATTTATAGTATATAGTTAATATCATTAGAAAGATATTTGAATCTAGTTTCTTAATAAATTTATTTAGAGATACAAACGTTATGCGTATTTTCTACAAATCGAGTCAAATTTGTGGGAGACAGACCAACTGCGACAGTCTTCTGAAAACAGATGGGAGTACACAAATAAGTTTACATGTTATTACACGCGAGAAGTACCATAATACCACTACCCAAATACAAGCGCTATTTGTTCAATCAGTTGGCACGGACACCCTAGGGATAGCGACCAACACCAGTTCAGACCGTGGGGGCATGGTGAGCCCTGCTGCCTCTGTCACGTCCATCTCCTCAGCAGCCATCCCTCCCGGCATCTCCCAGTCGAAATGGAACAGCAGCGCCGCGAGCGCGAGCTCGACGTGCGCCAGACCGAAGGCCATGCCAGGGCACATCCTTCTCCCGGCGCCGAACGGGAGGTACTCGAAGTCCGTCCCCTTGAAGTCCCTGCTTCCATCGTGCTCGAACCTCTCCGGCACAAACTCCTCCGGCGCGTTGCCCCAGTGCGCCGGGTCCCTGCCTATCGCCCACGCGTTCACGAGCACCATGGCGCCCTGGGGCACGTGGTACCCGAGCACCTGGCACGCGCTGCGGCACTCCCGGAGCAGCACCGGCGCCGGCGGGTACAGCCGGAGCGTCTCCTTGATGACGAGCCGTAGGTAGTGCAGGTTCGTCAGGCCGTCCTCCGTCACCTTGCTCTGTCCGGCGACGGCCAGTGCTGTCCGGACCTCGTCTTGCGCTCTCTGCATCGCCGCTGGATTGCGCATCAGCGAGATCATTGCCCACTGCAACGCCGTCGCCGATGTCTCGCTGCCGGCAACAAACAAGTCCTGTTTGTGTGGAAGACGAACATTACTTTAACAGGATGGGTATGGGTGACATGTGCAATAATGTAACCAGAGCCTACCATGATGACAGATTTGATGTTGAGGGTGGTGAGAGGGTACTGAGAGTCCATGTCCTTCTGCAGCCTCAAGAGCACGTCAAGCAAGTCGTCGTCGTCGTCGTCATCTCGTACGCCGGCGGCGGCAGCATCGTCGTCTCTCCTCTCCAGGTGTTCCCGGATGATGGAGTCCAAGATGGCGTCCAAATCCGGAACGAGTGACCGCATGGTGGCACGACGGCGCACGATCAAACGGGGCACGTAGCTGGCGAGCGTGGCGAGGCGTGACGGCGGGAAGAAGTCCAGCAGGCTGAACTTGGGGAGGGTCGTCCTGAGCGCCTCCTGCAGCGTCCGCAAGAACTCGTCCCGGTGCTCGCTCTGGCTGCCGCCACCAGCGATGGCGCGCGCCGAGGAGTCGAAGAGGAAGCGCGACATCTCCCGGGTCAGGTTCACCAGCGCGCCCGTCCCCGCCGCCGCCGCGATGGCGCGGAGGAGGCGGGCGAGCTCGTCCTCGCGCACGGCGCGGAAGGAGCGGACGCGGGGCGCGGCGAAGAGCTCGAGGGCGCAGACCCTGCGCATCTGCCGCCACCCCTCACCATAGGGCGCGAAGGTGACGCCCTCCGCGCCGCGGTGCAGGAGCCTCAGCGCCGGCGAGAGGGGCCGCGACGCGAAGCAGGCGACGTCGTGGGTCACGGTGACCTCGCGCGCGGCGTCCGGGGAGGAGGCCACCACCACGGGGACGTACCGCATGCGGAGGGACATGAGAGGCCCGTGGACCCGCGCGAGGTCGCGCAGGGCGCGGTGCGGGGGCGCGGCCCCCGCGAGGTGGTGCAGGTGGCCGATCACCGGCATCGCCCATGGCCCCGGAGGTGGGCGGCTCCGGGCGTCGTCGTCCCTCCCGTGCGCACGGCGACGGCGGCGGGCCAGTAGCGCGAGGACGACGAGTGGTAGCGCGAGTAGAAGAACCAGCAGCAGCAGGTACGGCGGCGAGAGCTCGTTACTGGCCATGGCCAACGACGACGTTCTACCAGGTTCTTGGTCACGTTCTCCTTCGATCAGTCCTTAACAAATGGCTGGCTGCCTGGTAGTACATGGATGTACATGCACACTGTACAAGTTTCATTGCACGTAAGTACTTGGATGGCAGACGGACTAGCAGACGGACGAAAGTATCTTTCAAACGTGCAACTGAAGCCTTAGCCCCTGCGTAGAAAACAAACAAAAAGTGAGCCCACAACCTCCGTCGTGGAGGTACTATTGGCCACTGGTGCGGTGCCCGTGGTTCACCGGGACGACCTGTTTGGTACAATCAGCTTGAAGGTCATGTATACGGTATACGCTATTTCAATGAAGGGCCAATTGCGCTATTTCAATGAACACTAATATGTTTGGTACATACATCTCCAAGGTGGGCCTTCTGATGCCCATCACTATTTGGTAATACGATGGAGTGTATGCGTGAGCATACACGACGCGTGTAGCCCCCAAGCCCTAAGTTGATTAGGAGAATCAGTCAGGGGAAAGTTAATTGTATTGTCATGGCGCTAATCAGAGCCCCTCAAGCCTCTCAAGCCATCTCTAGTATGGCACTAAGGGATCGATCTTTACTTTATCTCAACCATTCACTCAACCAAAGAGGGGAACTCCTAAGAACATGAGGATCATCGTCACAACATCTTGGTTGGGTAGCACCCTCGGTGAGCTCAAACCGGGTTAGCATGAGTGAGGGGCCACTCAATCCTCGAAGGATGGATAGCTTTGGGCCTCTGTTACCCAGCTCATTGTGGGTCAAACGACTTGGCTTGGTGCCGGCTCATCACCCAATATCCTACCCCTTCCAAAGGGTTTGATAGTTGGCATCACTTAGAGGGAGCATGCAAACAAAGAGGTAAGCAAAAATGGCTAATGCGAGAGTGTGGAGGTGACCAACACCGTTTCCAATGAGGACCAAAAAAGGAGGCTTTAAAGTAGAGGTGATGTGCGCATGGCACTAATAGAAGTGTAGTTAATAGGTTTCTAACCGTAGTTCTACGCATCAAATCAATAGAGAGAGATATAAGATGAAATCAAGATTGATGGTGCATCGAGTCAATCCCACCATCAATTCTTACATGAAGTAACACAAAGGCAACCTGGTTCTAGGTGGTTGTAGCTCTACTATAGGTTTGAGTCGGGGAGGCCTTGGGATAGGGGCTAGCATAGAGATGAAGAGGAGTTCAAGCTCATAGCTAGAAGGAACATATGGTGATCGACTACACTACCTCCCTCATTGCTCCACTGCCTAGGTGCTAGGTTGGTTCAAACGCAATCGAGTTCCCCTCTACCAAGGCATGTTCCATGCAAAAAGAAAAGGAACAAAGAGGGAGATTCGATTGCATCTAGGAGAAAAGAAGGAGAAGCATGCAAGACAATTAGATACGCACAGTCTCTTGGCATAGCGGCAAGGAGAGAGATGAAACAACACATCTAGGAGGAGATGAATAGGTGTATGGGCAAGGTGGTATGGAGGGGCGTGGCCGCGTTGTGCGTGTTGGCAACTGATTACTAAAACCTGCGGCAGCCCGAACACAAATTGTGTGCCAATTTTGCTTCTGGTTGCCTGTTATCCTAACTTGTACGAGTATGGGGTCATAAGTCCAAGATATGGATATGGATATGGATATGGATATGGATATGAAAAAATAGCCGTAAGAACGAAATTTAGAGATTTTGTTGAAAATACAAGATATGCATAAAGAGAATATACATAGAATAGCTATCTGAACATAGATTTAGAAATTAAAGTTTAGAGAGATGAACCGATCACTCCGTGGACGTCACCTTTTTCATATGTGTTCCAGTCACCCTGCTGAAAGATACTTTCCGTCTGCTAGTGGGGCGAGAGACGTGCCCGTGCCATCCAAGTACGCATGCAAACATATAGACCCGGGTAGTTCGTGCATAGGATACAACCAAGCATCGGAATTTGGAAAAGGAGCTTTCCTCTCATCCATCGACCATCATCCATGCCGTGAGTCCGTGACGTCGTCGTGCTCGTGCAGTTCAGTGCAAGCCACATCACCAGCTGCAAGAGCAACTGCAGCCTCCCAATTTTTTCCCCAAAAGAAAGCAACTCGATCACTTTCTGCCTGGCCGTGGGCCGTGGCGTCGATCGTCGTAGTCGGCCATGTCTGCCAACGAGCTCTCGCCGTATACCTGCTGCTGCTCCTCGCCCTACCACTCGTCGTCCTGGTCCTGGCGCTGCTGGCCCGTGCGCATGGGAGGGACGACGCCCGGAGCCGGCTACCTCAGCTCGCAGGCTGATCATCCCCGCTGAAAACTACTGAAAACGAAAACCTGACCGCTAAAACCACCTCTATTTTTTTTTAAAAAAAAGAACACTGATCACCACAGCAAGAGATAGGAGAGAGATTTGGAATTTCTGGGTAGGAAGAACAGCGGTTTGGGGAAAAAGCTTGAAATGGCAAGCATGTTTTTGAAATGAAAAAAAAAATGGCATGGCTTGATGGATATCAAGCTTGTTCGGAGTATGCAAACAGTAAATTTGGGATGGTAGTATTGAACAATGAGGGGGCGATGGCGATGGTAGTATTGATGAGGGAGACTGAAGTAACAGCAATACTTCCAGAATGAGAGGCACAAGTGCGACTTAAATGAATATATTCTTGATCTTAAGGAATGATTTACTATGAAGAGAGATGTAATGCTCACAAAACGTAATACTTCCAGAATGAGAGGCACAAGTGCGACTTAAATGAATATATTCTTGATCTTAAGGAATGATTTACTATGAAGAGAGATGTAATGCTCACAAAACATCCTAGGGGAGTTCTAAAAGTGCTCAAAACGCAGATACACACTAATGCAAATACTCTTTTTTGCCGGCACCAACAATAGATGATTTAATCAGGAGACAATCTAAGCTTTGAAGAAATTTAATTTAAAGGTACACTCACGGTTAAGTACGATGAGGTCAATTTTGAGGCGAAAAATTGGTCAACTGGGCAAGTAACATCAACACAATATCTGACATCCACAGAGCAAGTGAAAAACATTCCACCGAACTTACGTTACAAAACTTAAGGATCCACAACTTACGCTCAAAATTTAAACAACCAAATCCATCTCACATACTAGCATAAGTACCAGGATTCCCCAAACCCATGAGAAAATTTCTCAGTGAAACAAATTCAAGGGACTTAAACATTGTGGTAAATGCCTATATTGCAATAGTGTCTAGCTCTTGGAGGCCTTGTCCTTGGTCTTTTGGATCTTCAACACCTTCTTCACGATCTTCTGCTCCTCGACCAAAAAGGCACGGATGATCCTGCAAGGTGCGGGCGGCTTAGTTTCACCATTCGCCATTTTAACTGATGAACATGAGATGCAAAAGAATGATCACCTCTCTCTAACTGCAGTACCAGACAGAACACCACCATATGGACGGTTCACAGTCCTGCGGTTCCTTGACAACCTGGACCTCTTGTACTCAGCAGGTCTCAGGTGTGGAATCTGCAATTCAAGCATATGCAATATTTGTGAGCAGTTAGATATAAGATGTAAATGACACAAAGTTGTACTCCATGGTTAAGATTGTCTATTCTGATTAATCAGTGTAGTGGCTATGGAGATTCAATGAACAGTGTGCACATGGAATTCGTCCAAAGATATTGCTACCAAGCACATGTACAGTTGATGTGATTAAGTACTCAAATAAAAGAAATCTCCATTGACGTGTGCCAAGGAGTCATAGAACTTCTCAATTGAAGTACTAAAAAATCAGATAACCATAAAAAGCAGTGCCCTAAAGATAATTGTACACAAAAATCATCCATGATTACCAGGCAAAATCAGGTGGTCAGAAGTTTGTCAGTTCACCCCACCTGAAGAGTTCTACCAACAAAGATACTAACAAATGGATAGAAGATAGCAAAAGAGCCAACAGATTGATTGCTTTGAATTGAACATAAAAGAAATAAAAAAAAGTGTGTGCCAGAGCAAAGGGCCTCATAGAGAAGATTAGGCAGAATCCACATGAAAGTTTCAGACATATGCTTGTCATGTTTCTCAGTAATCATAGGCCCAGTAGTACACCGGAAACAAAACAGGTGCAGTACATGGATCCAAACTGGAACTGCAATTTGGAAGTTACCACAAAACAGGTTTGTAAGGTGAAAGCCCAGATGAAAAATCAACATCAAGAACATCTCATCAACCAGGAACACCAAAGGGATCCGATAACAGTGTCCTGACATTTTTTTTAGTGTGGTGTCCTGACATTTATAATAACCTGTACTACACAAAAAAGAAAACAATCCCATGCCAGTATGTAACCAGAATCACTACCAGTTATTGAAGTGGGAGTAATAAATCAGCAATCCAACCAGTAGGGATACTTGTTCATGATATGAACTGTGATGATAACCATGCACCATAGTCACTTAATAACATGAACAGGCACCAGGGCAAGAAAAGAGAACCATCAAGCTCACAATTAATAATTTACGAAGTACAATTAAATTCCATGTAATTGGCTTCAAAGCTCACAATCTCTGCCATCCTGATTCGTTCTAAACAAACAGCAGAAGATGCTTAAATCTTCATCTTCATTTAAAGATGAATGCATGCTCTAGCAATCATTTAAAATAAGATGGACATCAAATATCAACATCAGTCGATATCATTCAGCATTCAAACAAGAAAGTTATGGATCAATTCATCCTACCTTTAATTACTACAGCTCATCACAGGAACTGAACCGTAACAAAGATGCAAGCCAACCATCACAAGAATTAAACACAAACAATAAGCATGCAAATTAAATGTATATTTTGGGGGAAAAGCTTCAGGCTTCAAAACTAAGACAATGAGGAAGACACGACATTGGAAGGCCTCATAGATAAGATTAATCAACATGAAAATTCAGACATATGCTTGTCAATTATAACTATGTAATCATTGGCCAACAAACTCAAAAGGACAGGCAGAATTGTAGAAAAAGAAACAATTGGTACAACCTGAAACTCAAGCAAAACTTAGATAATACACTGTGCTCAAATGTGCACACTGCCAGTGCCCTGGAAGGCTGGAATGAATAATATAGTACCAGTACCAAAGATAGATTGACATGCGAATTAACAAGCTTCGGCAGCACATGTTTCATTACAATAAGCTAAAAGGCTCAAGGGTCAAAACCAATATAAAACCCCAATCAGAAACCAAAACCAAAACCTAAGAGCAGTCAATTAAGACGCAGTAAACAAGGCAAACGCTCAAATGCTAGGGATACACTACAAGTACAGTTTGTCAAGAGCCTAGAGCATTCTTTAGATCTAGGAATAATAAATTGTTCCAACCAAGAGCCCAAAGCATGATTCAACAAGAATAGGTGCATTTTAATCACCAGTTTGTCACACTTCACAAGAATACGAGCCATTAGCTACACAAAATACTAGTGCCTCGGCTCATCAAATACATGTTCTGTCCTGAACTCCTAACCTAGGTTAATCACACAGCATTCAAATCGAAAATCCTTCGCAAGAACAAGTGGACATAACAGAAAGGTGGGCGGAACATACTCCTTGGATCTTCTTGCCGGTGACGGGGCACTTCGGTCCGCTCGCGCGCTTCTTGGTGTACTGGTACACAAGCTTCCCGCCTAATCAACAACAACAGCGATTCAAGATCCGAGAAATAATGCGCAAAATTAAACGTCAACAGCGCGACATCCGATGCAAACGGATCACAAATCCCTCGCGCAGATCCATCTAACTCCCAACCAAGACGTGAGCAGGGCACCGCAACCCGCACGAACAGAGACAGCGCGCGATCGACGACGAGAAGGCGAGGCGCCGGTGGTCTTACCAGGGGTCTTGACGACGCGGGTCTGGTTGGACTTGGTGGCGTAGCTATGCCGCTTCCGGTAGGTGAGCCGCTGCACCATCTTGCCGCCGGCCGCCGCTTCTCCCGGGCTCTGGCTCTCCGCGCGCTCCTCCTCTCTGGCGTGGCGGCGGGGAAGGGGGTAGGGAGGAGAGATGGAGGAGAGGCTTTATAGGATGGCTGACGGGCCGGGTGACCTAGATCTGACGGCGGGAGGTGATTTGCCAAGCGAATGGACGGCCCGATCTGTGACTTGGGATTGCCTCCTTTCAATATCTCTTTTTTGGTTTGAATTTGGTTTGATGATAAACGATATCTTTTTTTTATTTCTTTCTATTCAAAATTCATTTGATAGTAATTTTGGATTTTTTCTGTTCTTACCTCCCAGTCATGCTTATACATTTTTTTAAGAACAAAATAAATTATACGTCGAGGTTATGTTGCCATATTAACACGTAGTATATTTTTTTTGGCACTACTAGTGCTCGCATGCGCTAGCAAGTGTAGCTCTACACGCACACCTGCATCGCCCACTCATAAAAAAACACATTGTCTTCCTCCTCAGTATCTTTTTCCATGTTTGGCGACTCCTACTACTACCCTAACAAAACTCTATTGTTGGTAGCAACCTCCTTCTTCCCCTCCACCTTCCTTCTCGCCCTCCCACGTGGCCACGTGCACCATGGCAAACTTCGACAAGCTCGATGAAGTCCACCTATGGTGCCCCTTTCCAACCTAGCCCGGTTATCGCTACCGCCACCAACTCCCATAAACCACCGACCGACCATCCCCACTGCCTGGCCTATCTGCCTCCCCCCAACCAACTATTCTATAGCCCTAGAACCCTAGCTCAGTGATCTAGGTGAAGGAGGAGGAGGCCCACTTGGCACGGATCTGCCACCGCCCTCGCATCTGCCGGATCCGCCATGGTCGGTGCGGGGAGGCGTGGGCGGACACGTAGCGGCACGGTTGGGCGTGGGCACGGGGAGGAGGTTACCGAGAAGAGAGAGAGAGAGAGAGAGAGAGAGAGAGAGGGGGAAGGGAGGGAGGGAGGTGGTCGATGGGTGTGGGTCGGTGATCTAGGTGATTTGGTGTCGCCGGATCCGCCATTTGCGGTGGGGCACGGCGCGAGCGGCAGGTTGGGCGTGGGCATGGGGAGGAGGTCATTGAGGAGAGTGAGACGAGTGTGGCTCGATAGGTGTGCAAGTGAAAACTAGAAATTGTGCATTTTCAATGATTTTTAAAAATTGTTTGTACAAAAGTAGAATGCACCATGAGTTGACCACGAGCTTATTTGGAGCTACTCTCCACAAAAAAAACGTCATTTGTGAACATATAGATTATAAATATGTAGCAATGCTCTTATATGTTGACATTGAACAAACGATTTGATGAGTAGTTTTATTAGACACACAATACAATAACAATATGTTGTCATATGAGCAAGAGCGAAAGCATAGGTTGGACCAAGCTAGCCACGCCAATTCTTAGGGTGTCTCCAACAACATCCAAATCGCCAACCTAGCTCAATTGGATCGAAATCCAATTTAAGTGAGATTTGAGAGACACCTACCTAAGATTCTAACTTTGTGGGATGAGGTTTCCAATAAAATATGTCTAAGTGTCTATGGTAGCCTCATTCAGAGCCCATGCAATGCGAACTTACTTATTGTCTTTTTGGTTTGGAATGTCTAAGGACCACTAGGTTGGCCATCTAACAATTAGTAGGTGCCTGATCCCTTTTTCACTCGCACAATGCAACTACTAGTAATTACTGCATTTTTTGTGTTATTTGTAGCCTTTATTAACCATCTTTCTTTGAGGTTGATTCCAAGTAAAATTAGATACGTCCTAAGCATTGTGAGGGCTCTCCCCAACCCTCTAATTGTGAAATTGAGTGATTCAAGATAAATCCTAGTGTTGTGTTGAGATCGATTGAGTTAGAGAGCAAACCGAAGTCTCTAGCACTCGAGGGAAGATGAGAATGTCATGAGTTTTTTTACTACTCTTGGAGATATGTTTTTGCTAAACGACTATGTCTGTCCGATGCGTTTGAGCTTTTGAGTATGAGAAAGGCCACATAATATTTTTTGTTGACTTTAATTTCGCCTCAAAAAGGGAAAAATAGTTGCTCATGGTTGCCTTATTAATGGAGATGTAGGGCTCAAGTAGAAACCAAAACTTCGTTTAAATTTAAACATATCTTTGCCTACTGAAAAACAACGCCATTAAAATTTAGAATATTCACGGAATATTCGCTTCCATGAGAGTTGAACCGAAGACTCGAAGTGCTACTAAGACTCTTGTAACCACCATACTAAAGACTAGTTACATATATTTTTTTTAGAAAGCAAGCTCAAATCAAAGACATAAGGAAACACAACCACTTGGTTCTAAATTTTCACACCAACCTCACTATGCTTCAACAATTTTTGTTAACAATATATTTCAACAGGTAGTTTATAAATAAATATAACCAGATCATAATATTTATACCACACTCCACTATACATACAATACATAAAACAAAATTAATAAAGAACTAATTCCCTGTATATGCTAATCCGATTTCACCACCGAGCTAGCGTTTGGAGTTTGGACTCCTATGGCTATTACCAAAAACCTACGATTATAAAAATTTGTCCTACTGTCGAAGTTGGGAGAGTCAAGAACGGATACCTGCAATTACGAAGACCAAACAAAGCTGGAAAGAAAACGAGAGAGCCAACTTCTTCTATTCTTTTCCCACCCGTCATCTCTCTCTCCTCACCCACCCTGCGAGATCTCCCCCCTTCTCTCTCCTCGCGCCGTTCCTCTCTCCGCCTCTTTGATTTGATCCGGCAATGGCCGTCCCCGCCGCCGCCACCGCCGGCGAGCTCCTACGCGTCGAGCCCATCGAGCTGCGCTTCCCCTGTACGCCGCCCTCCCGCCCTATCTGTTCTTTTCTTCTTGGTTTTGGGAAAGAAACCGTCTTTTCCCCCTCTTTTTGTGGATCGATTGGCCCCTGACCCTTGCTGGTGTTGTTCTCGTGAGCAGTCGAGTTGAAGAAGCAGATCTCGTGCTCCATGCAGCTGTCGAATCACACCGACGACTACATCGCCTTCAAGGTCCGTCCGTCCGTCCCTTGTTCTTAGCAGCCCCCTCCGCCCCTCGCCGTCTATTTGGGTGTTTTTTTCCATGTGAAATTGTCTCATGTTAGAACCCCGTAGAGATGGATTGGACCATGCTATTTGGGCTGTTGTGCTACCTGATGGGTCTGTGGTGACATTCCTTCAAGTCTGTTTTACATGAATTGAAACATCGAATCGAATTTGACCATCCAAAAATTGGGGCCCTCTATGTAGATTGTTCTGTTATGTCGTACCCTCGATTTGGACTTTTGCTGTATCAAGGAAGGGCGAGTTGCGTGATTCAAAAAACTTTAAATTGTCTGTTCTATTCATACTTGCGTGTCTTGCTTGCTCACACTTTGGAGCCATTGGAGTTGCATTGCCAATATCTTTATATTGAGGTTTGGCTCTTGGAGGACATTGTTTTCCTGTGAGACCCAACTATTAAACTGGGGTAAAAATGCCTGCTCAGTTCAAAAAAGAAGTGTTGACCTTTGGTGATTTATTCACCTGTTAGAACTAGCACTGATGTTATTTCTCTTAGAGGTTGCAACTTGCAATGAATTGTGATTTAATTTGCCATTGATGATTGAACATATGATGATGATGTTTTTTCTTGCTACTCTAACTATGGTTAGTGTGACATCTCTGTGCCGTTTAACATATGTTCAAGGAGGTCTTATCTTAACCATGTATTTATTGTTTGACTGTTTCTTTGATTATCCAGGTGAAAACTACAAGTCCAAAAAAGTATTCAGTGCGGCCCAACACTGGTGTTGTCTTGCCACGGTCTACCTGTGATGTTGTTGGTTTGTGACTCTTAGCATATTCAAAGCGATATGTGTTTGGTCAAACCATCATCCATTTTGTTGTGTTTATATATTTATCCGTACTGTTGCAGTTACGATGCAAGCACAGCGGGAAGCCCCGCCTGACATGCAGTGCAAAGATAAGTTCCTAGTCCAAAGTGTCGTTGCCCCTGCTGGTATAACTGTGAAGGATGTCACAGGGGATATGGTAATATTTCTTTCTTAAACGTTTTTTCAGGAATAATCTAATGAAACACTATATTATACATATAAGGATAAAGGCATCAGTTGTGGGATTATTTTTTTTATAGATAAAATTGTCTTGTCTTCATAGGCACTCTTTATCTAAATTGACCTTCAGATTGCTGCTATATCAAAATCTCTCTGCTTTTTATTGTCGTGTGACTTGATAGTTTACGAAGGAGTCTGGGAACCAGATGGAAGAGGTCAAGTTGCGAGTGACCTATGTTGCTCCTCCACAGCCACCCTCTCCAGTTCCAGAGGAATCTGAAGAAGGTTCTCCATCTAGGGTTTCTGAATCAGAAAATGGAGATGGGCCTGCTGGAGGATTCACCAGGGTGAGTTACCGTTGAACTTTGATTTACCCATTTACCATTTTTATTTCTCGTTTGGAGGATAATGTATTTCTGAATTCATTGCAGGCACTGAGAGAGCGCATCGAGCCTCAAGACAAATCTACAGAGGTCAGTTAGTGTTCTGATTAGTATAATATATTAAGATTTCATAACAGAGTCAGCATCTTTTGTACTTTATTTCCTCTGTACTTTTCTGTATAGTCTCATACTTTGTGAGTGTTGGTGTTGCAGGCTGGAGCTTTGATTTCCAAGTTGAATGAAGAAAAGAATTCTGCGATTCAACAGAATCATAGACTTAGACAGGAACTTGTAAGTGAAGCATAGCATTTTTATCTTTCTATCATACATCAGGGAACATATCTAGAATGATCTAACTGTTTGAGTATATCTTTAGTCCTTTTGTGTTATCATCTCATCAACAGTTGTAGAGGTAGTCCTTATATCTCATGAGATTTCTGTTCAACATAAAAATTGCTAAGAGAATCAATAAAGAGAATTCTGTTGTGCTTTATGCATGTTTTTCTAAACCAAAAACACTGTTATTTTTTGTAGATACAGTTTCCCCTTTTGAGATGATTTGGGTGGATTTGAATGTGTTCAGAATATTGAAATCCATTTGATTCCCATACTAATAGATTACAATAATACTCCGTCCATCCATCAATATAAAGAATATTTTAGTATATGGGAAAATTCTTTCAATTAGATTTTGACCTCTAATTTCTCTTATGATATGATATATTTTCAAATGCTATAAATCAACACCATCTCAAAATTACTTCCAATATGTATCTATTGGTGCAATTTTTGTACACTAAAACTG
This sequence comes from Themeda triandra, assembly GCA_018135685.1. Taxonomy (NCBI): domain Eukaryota; kingdom Viridiplantae; phylum Streptophyta; class Magnoliopsida; order Poales; family Poaceae; genus Themeda; species Themeda triandra. Next base: position 96,060 of record JAENPR010000139.1, read on the forward strand.
TGTATGATTTGACAAGACTTTTCATTATGTAAAATATATATACCTTGCACTGATGAACGGCACGGAGGGGGCTGGTTTTCAGTAGAGATGCCATCTCCTTTCATGCAAATCCACTAGTACAACAAGCAGTATGCATGTTCATGAAAACTCAATACACATTTAGCGTTAAACAGTGTAGACTTTGGTTGTGTGGTCTTCTGTCTTCAAGCTCTTGCTCTCTAGTTCTTGTGATGGCCTCTCGACGGCGGCCTCAGACTTGACAGAGCAAGCTAGAAAAAGGCTGGAATCGATCTCCCCACAGCCCAAATCGAGCTTTCTGCTGCCACAGTCAAGGTCTCAATCACCCAAATCGAGCCCCCTCCCCGCCACCCCCACCCACCCACACACACCCGAGCTCAAGTATGGGTGTGTTTGGTTCACTGCTCCACAGTGCATGCACCAGCGTGCACGCATATTCTGGCAGAGAAGCATGATTGGTTGCCTGCTAACTGGGCGGCGAGGTCCGGTGGATTCAGCGGCAAAGTGAGGGGCCCACATAAGTCTCACATGCTGAACAGATTGCATCTGCTCATACAGGCAACCAAACATCTTAGTTGTTTTGTTTGTATCTGTTCATGCAACCTCACCAAACACTCCTTTTGAGAATCTTTTCCTGCTTAGCCTGCTTCCTCCCGTCCAGGATACATGATGTGGGTCTAAGAAACACCATCCGAGCAACCAAACACACCATACACTTCTACCTAATCGAGCTTCACTGCACCGAGCTTGAGCTCTCAGCTGCCCAAATCAAATTTCTTCTTGCTGTGCTTGAACTCCCCCCTGACCAGGGGCGGAGCTATATAGGACGTAGTGGGTGCAGCCGCACCCATGAGAAAATAAATAAAAACAGTGTTAAGATCTAAATTTCCACCATATATACACCCATATATTGCAAACTCTTGCACCCACAAAGGCAAACACCCCTCTGATTTGTTCTAGCTCCACCACTGCCCCTGACTAAAGTCCCTGCCACTGTAGCAACCTCACCCTCCTTTTGCTGCTTTACTGAGCAAGGGAACCAAATTCTAGGCATATTGTTTGTGCCAAGCTAAAGTAGGAAAGGGTCCAGATTACTACTGAGCAAGGGAATCATTTCCTACTTTGGCTTGGCACACTAGAGTCAGAAATGAAGAATGGCCTGGGTGCAGTTAGTCTTCCACATGTGGCCTAGAGGTTCTTAATCAGCCTATTTGCAAAAACAACTACAATGTTGCTTAGAAACTCCCTTTCCTAGATCCCACTATTTTGGGGAAGTTTTAAGCCACTGGACACACACCTTTACACTGGTTCATTCACAAACCAAACAGGCCTCTAGGCCAAAATTGACTTTGTAAGATACGAAATTGGTTGGGAAACAGGACAGAAACACCACATATTCATTTTTTTGTTTGTTTTTTTCTTTGTTCTTTGTTCATTCTTTGTCAATTTTATGTATCACACAAACAAGGCTGAGTTGGGCCTTGATTTTTTTTATATGCCTGTCCATCATCAGCTTACTAAATGGAGTCTTTCTAGTCCTCTAAACATGTTTGATGAAGGAATTTTCACAGTTTGACGGACCATGGGGTGTTTCCATTGATATACATATATATAAACTTCATTCATATGAAATGCTGACTCTTTACACACACACACACAAAAATAAAAATAAAAATCAAATGCTGACTCGAAATCAGCTTTTTAAAAGCCACGATCCATCCAGATTCTAGAATTAAGTTCCCAAAAGCCAAAGCACAAGCAAACAGGCCCTTAGTCAACCAACACCCAAGTGAGTTGCATTGGTCCCTGTCTTAAGCTAAGAGCTTTGAAAACACATCTAATCTTCTTTTACTGATTCACGAAGTAATATTTAACATCAAGAGTTTTTCAACTGTTGCCAATGCCTACACTATGCATTTTCAGGATATATGATCTTTAATTTTTGTATTTTGAAGATTGAAGTTGTTTCCAAATTTCTTCTATTTGTCCCAAACTTTATGTGTGATTCTGCTTTTGAGTCTAAAAACATATCCTATATCATGTTCCACTTCATATTTTGCCCACCGTCTACCTAGTAAAGCCAAAGAATTGCACCAAGAACTACCTGAAGCACAATTATTGTCTCCTTGAGGACAACTACTATTTTATCATTTAAGCTTGTACTGCCATCTAGAAATTCTGGGGTTTTACCTTCTCTTGTCAGTTGAGAAACTCAGTATCCATCTGTTTCTGTTTCATGTGGCAGGATTTGGTGAGACAGGAGATCAGCAAGAGGCGTGGAGGGGCTTCTCCTTTATCGTTGTCATAATCGTTGCTTTGATCGGCATCATCCTGGGATATCTGATGAAGTCATAATTCTTTCAGGCTGTCCTCTTGCCATATCAAAGACAGTCATGCAAGTTGTGTTTGGGAACTCGAAAAAGACTATTCAAACCAGATGTCTTGAAGTTCTCCTGCCTATTTTGTCGATATAGGAGTGCGTATGTGAGGAATGCTGAGCCAGCTTAAGCTTTTCTTTTTCTTCTCTTATTATTTTTCGTTGGATGGGTTGTGCACATTGCTGACAGTGTAACTTGGAAAATGCATCAATTGCTTTTGTTCACAGTTTATCTTGCTGACGAAATCTTTTTTTTCTCCCCAAGTAATAAGCCGTTCCAATTCCATTATCCGGAAAGCGCATGTGATTTCACCATGTTTTTTTTGTGGGAGGCTTTGAACGAGTCTCGTTGTAATTATTGCCCAAAAGCAATTAAAAGTCGATAGCAGTTTGTCAAGTCCTCTGCAATGAAGTTGCTGGTGCCTGGTTATGTAGGAAAATTGTATGATGATAGAGATCACATAACAGTTCATTACAACCTGCAAAATTTCGAGCTACAGTTCATTACAACATGCAAAATTTCAACACTTGTGTGGATGTGTTTCTACAAATCTGTGCCAGTTCCAAAATTTTAACGCTGTAACAAAAAAAGAACAATAGAACTACAGAAATATGGATGCCAATGTTTCTTGAATCAACACTTTACGAGTGTTTCAATTCAAAAAAATCTTAAACCTTCTTCACACTGTTTACACATACAAAAGTAGGCCAACATTCCAAGTAAATGCAGAGTTGGCCATTCAGGTATAATCTTTGTACAGAAGGGTGGTTCGTCATCCCTTGATCTACCCTGATGTAAGAACAATCACATACAATTACATAACTAGCAGTGCAACCAGTACAAGCCCGACCTTATTGCCCAACATATTTACAATACAAGGTGTCTAAAATGTGCCTATATTTGGGCTCTAGAGCTTTTGAGGTGTTCTCACCTCTATCTGGTAAACCTGAAAACTAATCTAAGTGCACACTCCTGCCTTGTATCACCTCTATACCTGAACACACAAAAAAATCAACTGAAGTGGCATTTGAGCAAGTCACTCAGCAGCCAAATCTCTTTCCCTTATCAGTCTTTCAGACTGGTAGACATCATGAAAGGCAGTGGGAAGCAGCAACCGGCCAACTTCTTAGTAGGCATATTCACTGGAACTACTTCCATGGCACAACCATCTTTGGATTTACACTTCATCTGAGTAGGTACCTTGTGCATTGGCAACGTCCTTGCTCACATCGGAAGACGTTTTTTCTTTAAGCTCGGCGCATACAAGCTTTGTCAAGAGGAGCCCAGCAAGGAAAGCTGCTGCCATCAACATTTGGAACACAGCACTCCAGCTCTTCGATGAAATGTATCCTGTTAGCAAGGGTCCAATGGCAGCTCCGACAGATCCTGTCCCATCAATTATTGCTGTCACAGTGGCCAGTGCTCGAGAGTTGCCATTCAAAGAGCTGTGGGTGCCAAGGTCAGCTGACACTGCAGTTGTGATCAGGGCATAAGGGCCATTCACAAACATTCCAGTGATGAACATGAGGGAGATGTTCCACATTATCGACATGCTTCCATATGTGCGATACAGGAAGAGGGCAGGTATCGCACAATACATGAAGCTAGCAGCTGTGATTGCTCGCGCATTTAAGCGATCAGAGATGTGACCGGCAAGGACTCCTCCCAACACACCACCAACATCAAAGACTGTTGATAAGCTGCCAGCCATAGCATCAGAGAGGTATTGACCACCAATACCTGAAACAGGTGAAGGCATGTTAGAAAGCACATTCCTAGGAACAGTTCCAGTTCTAGAAAAAGGGCTTGTAATATGTATACTGAACCATCAAATGAGAATGATGGCAGACAGATTTAAAGGTTGAATATGAAGACTTACGTGTATGGCTGATGTAGAATGGCAGCCAATACAGGAAGGTATATGCAACCAATTTGGAGAAGAAGAGGCAAAGAGCAAATGGCGCAACTCCAGGAATCCTCCATGCCTCTAAGAAACCCACCGCATTATGTCTCACTTCTTGGCCTGGTTCCAAAAGGGGCTCCTTCACAGTGTCCTTCTCACAGTTAAATTCACCACTGTCGATGTCTATCTCCATTACCTCAGGATTAACCGGCAAGAAAATATACACCATCAAACCAACAAGAGCCATGATAAGGCTGGGGATGGCAAATGACCAACCCCACCCAAACTTCAGGAGGAATGCAGCAAGCAGTGAGCCAGCTATATTTCCAATAGAAGTGTGTGCATTCCATATGCCCATGATTAACCCCCTCTTGCTCTTCCCAAACCAGTTACCAACAACTGCAACAACTGAAGGCCACCCAATTGATTGAAACAGGCCAGAAAGCATCTGAATAGCCAAGAAATAGTAGAAGCTGTGGACATTCAGCCAATATCCAGCACCAAAGAGGTTGTGAATATGGCAGTTCCAATCATGCCAATTGTCAGAAAGATCCTTAAATCCATGCGATCCCCCATATGTCCAGCAAAGAACATCCCGATCGAATATACAGCAAGGAACGCAACATCTATCTCACCAAGTAATGCTGAACCATCAACAGTGTTAAATGGCAACCAGCCAGTGTTAAGACCATTGCTCGCGTGCAGTCGCCCCCAGTGGGAGAATCCCACCTTCGTCTGGGGGTCGAGAGCGCTCTTAACTATGCTTGTGATCTTCCGGGTCATATGAAAGCATGCGTATGCAAAGAATGTAAGGACCAGGACTAGTGTCTGGTACGTTCGCAGCGACCCGGCACCTCCAAATAACCGAAAACCAGGAGGTTTCCTACTCGTCATCTGTTGAGACTGAGCCATGAGAACACAAGATTGCTGCCAGCTCAGGGACACCTTTCTGGAATCAACAAAGATTGCCACCCACCTGAAAGCAACAAATGAAGATGTAATCAGGATAGTTGGCGTGCAAGGAGCTTATGAATTCTATTCTGATAACTGAGACAGCAGATGTTATGCAACTCTTAGTTCATAGTATGCAATCATGGTCTAAAAGGTTGGAAAACAGGGATTTCAATGCAGCCTCGTACAGCTGTTTCAGTTACACCACAAAAAGAGGAGAACTGATGCACCCAGTGATCCAAAGCATCTCAGCATATTTCAGGAAACAAATTAATCTGCTTGTTCAGTAATCAAATTCAATGATCACAGGCGCAAGACATTTGTTCCTTAGCAACTGTGACCTTGGATCAGAGACATTCACACACAGCAATCAAGTTTGCACCAAAAATATCCCACTGACCAAAATCTCACCAAATTAGTGGCCTTTGCTAACTCCTAATATTAGCCTAACTACGTCTGTAGCAGCCGATAAACTAATTAGACTCTAGACTCTCAACTCTCAAGCAGCATACTTTCTGAAACCTGCTGCACAGGAAGGAAGTTTCCATGTGAACGCAGGTAAAAAGTTGATTTTGACACTTGGGCTCCACCGTCCTTGCAATTTTGCAAAGATTTCGTGAGTCCCGTCACAGGAGCTGGCCCCATCCATCCTATTTCCATCTCAACAGGTATGATCTCACACCTGACGCCCCCCAGTTCAGGGATGGAAAAACAAACACCACCTTGTCCCAAAACTCCCATCAAATCCTTCACCAAAATTTCCCTCAATTTGCACCCAAAACCCCCTGAACGGCCTAAACCCATTACAGTAGTACAAAATCACACACCGCCATGAAGGACAACAATACTCCGTATCATCGAAGAAGGAAGAACCAACAAAACAAAGAAGCTGCCGATTCAGCCCAGAATTGGCGCAGAGATCAGGAACAGAACAAAGCACGGACCTTTAGTTTTTTTTCTTTTCAGAGGCCGGCCGATCTTCTTCGCCGAATCGGGGGGCCGGCTCCTGCGCCGGGGACGTATTCGCGCAAATGCACACGCGACGCGAGGCGGCGGAATCACGCAATGGGGGATGGAGGGGGAAGCTTGGAAAAGGAGAAGCCCCGTGCCGGTTCCTTCTCGTTGGTGGTGTTCTCGAGCTCGGTTTGGGTGGTGCGAGTGCGGAGAAGTCACCGAGCGAGGAAGGGGCATTTATTGGAAACTGCGCCGGGTATTTACGGTACTGCCCTTGGACGGAATTGCCCCTTGCTTTGGTGCTCATGGTGATGCAGACAAATAAAAGTGGTTGCTGACACCACACCACGGCTACGAAAGGGAGCCTCTTTACCTAAGCTGGCATCATGGATCACGATGGTGTTTGTTTATCATCACTGGCGTTTTGCTAAATCAAAGGCCGGCCAGGGCAATTAGGTAAACCGACAAACTATCATACGAAGTGGCGAAGTGCAAGTCCTGTTTGGAACTCCACTTGTGTGTTGTGAAACCTCGCGTCCAATGTCTCTAATCCACGTTGGAAGAAGCTGATTGTCTGTCTTGATTTTCCATGTGCTGTCCAATGTTGTCATGCCTTTTTTTTTTTTTTTTTTGAAACATGTAGTAACTTCTGCCGTACCATGAAAAGTATGGTTGTGCTCTGTTTGCTTTATCGTAGATCAAACTCTATAACCTTAACCAAGATTATAAAAAATTGCACAAATATCCACACCATCTAGCTAAACTAATAAGATACATACATGATAATTTTTTATAGATATTTATTTGATATTGTAGACATTATGTATTTTGTTACAGACTTAATAAAAAATATTAGATAAATTTAGTTTAGAACAAAGCTAAAAATACTTACGATTGTGCATTGAAAGAAACTAATCGAAAGAAACATTGTGACCTGTACTAATTTACGAACATGACACATGCGCCAATTAATAAATGGTTAAAATAAGGATTGGATAAAAGCAAGTACCTCTAGCAATCACGGAGAGGGGAGTAAAAAGAACTCTTGGATCTACTTGCTCCATACCAGAGTAGCAGTAGTATTTTGGGGTGTGCACCAGCGCAATCGAGGGCTGCGCAGCGTGGGTATAATATAAACAGGAGGCGACAAGGCAGGGGTAGAATCGGAAATAGAGGGGAGGATCGAAACTCATGGCCGGCCCGACGGGGCGGCGAAGCTCTCCGAATATTCCCTTCCTGCCACGGGAATTATCCCTCGCGTGCCGTGCGGGTCTTCCGCTCGCCCGCCGTTGCCAACTTGCCCCCAGCCCGCCGCGTCACGCGCGCCCGTCGCCCGTGCCCGTCCCCGTCCCCACGCGCGCGGCCCGCCCACAGGCCACAGCACGGGCCACACGACCGCCCAGCCACAGGCACCGCACAGGCCACGACTCGCCCCCGCTGCGCCTGCGCCGCTGTTCGCTTCGCCGCTCGGCCGCTTCCGTTTTCCGCGGCCGCGGGAGGTGGGTGGGGCCCTGCGTCGCCGGTCGACGTCAATGAACGTGGGCCCCGCTTCGAAACTGTCCCGGGATAAACTGGGCCGCGCGAGCCGGCACCGGCACGGATCTTGTGTGGCACGCGTGTCTGTACGTCTGTGGCGGCGTCCGCAGCCCACAAGTTTGAAGGATCTTGATCGGCCGCCGGGTATATTCTGGGAATAAACCGTGCGAGATGCGTTCAACCATTCAAAATCAATAATTGGCTCCATAGCCCATGCTTTCAAGTAGTACCGTATATTATATTCATTATGATAATACCTCCGCCTTGTTTAGATTGCCTCCAAATTCCAAGTTTTTCCACTCTCTCTCCGTCACATCAATTTTTGATCATACGGGAAAGATTAAATGTAGGTAAAAAAATAACTAATTATACAGTTTAGTTTGAAATCACGAGATGAATCTTTTGGCTGGTTGGTCGCGATCGGACAATATTTTTCAAATAAAAAAAAGTTACTATTCATCGGGTTGAAATTTTTTGCAATCTAAACAAGGCATCATGGTAGTACTTCTCCCGCCTCAGATAATGTTTTTTTTTCATGTACTAGCAAAGGGGTGCAAAGAGGGGGCACTCAAATGTTCTGTACTACGGTTCTTGGCCAAAAATATTGGAAGACATTTGAAAAGCCTAAACTATATTTCCACAAACATTTGCGTCATAATTTATGAATGTACCATAGTAGCCCACATGGTGCATTTTAGGCAAGAGGTCATTTATTCAATCCCATGCACTCTTTTTTTTGTTTTTATTTTCTATTTTATGGTCAGCCTCAATTTTGCTTTCACTTTCCATTATATTGTTGTATACCCTACGATGAAATCCTAGGTCTGCCACCTATAAAGGTTGCTTATTAGAAGGACGAACATGCCACTTATGTTGAAGTTTCTATTTTAGCATGGTAGCGATCGTTCTTGGCTAAATGACTATTTTTAGTGGTAAGCAATGTGCTCATCATCAGTCTAGATATATAACAGCCTAGTCAATGTTGTAGAAAATAGGGCGTGCATTTCTGCGATTATAGACACGAGTCGACTTTCTATATATTGTCCCTTGCCAAACCCACGAAGGAACGTACGATGCCCTCAAGTTGGACTCATTTTTTTTTTCAAGAAAAAAACGTTGTATAACATACACGCTTGTATACGTAGACACTCATCCCAACTTGTAAATTCTGCCCCTACCATCTATTGGAGATTGGGCCAACAACTTTTGAGATTGATGAAGGCACTAAAAGTTTCCCCTGAAGCTACATGTAATAGAAGATATGATGAATGGATAAACGGTATTGCACACTGCACGACGAGCCCAGGGTCATCCGAAGAGATTCATGGAAAGCCCGATCTATCGGGACCAAGATTTCCACGTACTCTCTTTAAAAAAAAAAGATTTCCACGTACTCCCACGCATTTGGTGCCAAGAAAATCATGTGGTGGCAGTAGAATTACCTTAATATAATCACCATAAATAAATAAATAGAATAAAACTCATATACAGAGGAGTGCAGTACCTGTATAATCTGTGCACGCTAAAGGTTCGCGTGAATTTTTCAACGGGTCTCTCTCACATGGTGGCCAGATTAGACTACCCGCAGCGCTGCCTGTATAGGCTGCCTGTACCTGGCCACGGCGGATGGATGGCGTATCCGAGTGCTGCAGCGGGGGCCGGGAAACGAGCCGCCACGCCGCGCCGCACGCCATATATCGCGCTCCAGCCGGCCTGTGGCGTTCATGCGCCACCCACCTCTAGCCGGCCCCACGCGCACGCAGAGAGCATGCATGGGAGAGAGAGGAGAGAGGTAAGAGCGACCCCACGATTTGAAGAACTAAATAATGTTATATCTCACAAATAAAAATTCCAAATTAAATTCGATTGCACCATTAAATTCGTTTCAATAAATCGCTTAAAACTAGATCTCACATGAATATATTTAGATAAAATGATAAGTGGGTTCGATTTTGATAGTTAAAATGGAGTATGAGATATGGAGGTTCATGAGTGCAGAAGAAACGTATATGGAGTAAAGAATCTTGATGACCAGGACGTATAGAGTAAGAAAATAGAGGTTCATGGCTGCGGACAGTCTTAGCAGAAGACGCCGAAACGATAGGTGGCGTACCGCGGCGGAGGCGCAACAGACACAGCGACGTGTTTCCCGATGTTGCATACCGGATATGGCGTGCGCGCCTCATGTTCTTGTCTACAGTATCGCTTTTTCTTTTTCTCGCCTGTTGCTGCTGGCTGCCGCTGCTGCTTCAAAGAAAGCAGTTGTACTAGTGTTGTACTAGTGGCTGCTGCGGATCATATCGGGGCTAGTGGCTGCTGCGGATCATATCGGGGGTTGGATTTTGCCCGGCGCTACCTTGACAGACAGTGAGACAGCCACACAGAAGACAGGGACGGACAGAGCCATCTCAGAGTCCAGAGACCCTCGTCTAGTTTGGCATGGTTTCGAAGCCGTTTGGCAGCATTTTTCGAAACAATTTTATGTTTGGCAGCATTTTTGGAAGCAATTTTATGAGAGCTTATCAAACATCAAAGTATATTGATATGACACAATAGTAATAAAGAGAAATAATCAAAGTCTCATAAGACTTAAAAAAACAAGTCCATAATGTTTTCAATACCTGAGAAAATTAAAAATTGGTATAGGTAAATTTTTGTGCTCCTCACTGATTGAGCCACTGTTCATTGTTCAATTCTTATTGAAATTACTTGCTCCTCAACTATTATCGAACCCTGTTGTTACTAAACCCTGGAATCACTCTTTCTCGGAGAATTAAGGAGTTGAAGCTAAAAAACATAGGGTGGAGCTCCAACGATGAATCCTTATTCCTTACCCAGCTCTAGCTCTAACTCCCTAATGCACGGCATGAAGAAGGCTCAACTCTTGTATTTTTGTCTTGTGAAGATAAAAACGGCTTTTCTAAGAACCGGTGCTAGTCGACGGTACTAGTAATAGTCAAAGCTCCACCGGACGGAACCTAAAGATGAAGAAAGCTCGCCTACGCCTAGGTAACCTAGATATGAAGAAAGCACGCGTAGGTAAAGACACATGAAAACCGGGCACACGCAAAGACTTTCAAGCTACTTTCAAGTAGGTGACGCCGCGCCGGCCAAAGACTTGAATCGGTAGTCTTCTTGAAGTTCTATTTGCTCGAGAGTGAAGTGTGACCACTCATCACATTTTCACACACGAGCATAGGTACCGCGGAAAGCTAGGAAATTTCGCTTGACGCCGTGCGACGTCGTACGTGTGGCCGTGTCCGGAAACGGCTAGACGATCGTGCATCTTCGATATATAGATTGTCCTGCAGATAATAATTGACTATATACACATGCATGTTTATTATTGATGCGGATACTATTAACTGCAGGAAAACTACACATTGCTGTCGGTCAGGACGACGATACACCCATATCCTGTTTGATCGATTTCGCTCCAATATTCCATTGTGGCGCTTTCTCGTGCATGGTGACGGTCGATGGCGACTGGGTGAAGCAGGTAACGTACGTGGCGACTCATGACCGGGGAAGGGGAAGACTTCAATGCCAATGCAAGCGTACGTCGTCGCCGGGCCATCGGTTAATTGACTCCACAGTTATACAGTAGGGGACGAGTTTTCTTCCTGTCTCCCTTCATTTGTCGTGCTGCCCCCACAACGATGGGTGCGGGTGGCTGCAATGATATTTGAGCTATGCGAGATCTTGCATGATGATGTTGTCTTTAATCAAATGAAATATAACTCTATTATGCAGGTAATTTTCAGAGAAGATATGGTTACGCTCGTGGGCTCAGTTGCAACGTGATGGGACAGTCAAGGACGCACTCTCCACGATGAGCAAGAAGTTAGAAGTAATTGCTCTAGAGTTATCCAATAAAGGATAGAAACATTTATATTGTTTAAACTAGCGTCCGGGTCGATCTATAAGACCTTGGCTTTCTCTTTTATTAAGCACAAGCTTTGTAATAATGGTCGTGTATATTCTTAAACGTAGAGACCGGATATTGTTCTATCCATTATTAAAAAAAAATTGTGGTGCTGCCGACCACAGTGTGTGGTGAGTGATGACTTGGACTGGACAGAGATGGTATGCATGCTTGGCTAGCTAATATAATATAACATCTGGGGAAGGCTAGGCTCTACAAATGCAATGAGACACGAGAGCGGCTCTACAAATGCAATGAGACACGAGAGCAGAGAGCACGCGGACGCACAGATGAAGTCATTTACTAGCATCCAGCCAACTCACCCGTGTAAACAGTGCTACTAGACTATACTACTGCAACAGGGACTTGATCACGTGAACTGTTTAATAAATAATGATGTGTGCAAGACGAAGAAAAAAAATCGTTTGACGAATCATTGTAAACGACTAATAAACGAGGGCAAAAGGACACGTAATGATACACAGCATAACACGTAAAGTCTTATTCCAAAAAAAAAAAAAAAACACGTAAAGTCTTTTGCCGTTTTGCGTGTTCTCGACAATGATAGAAGGAAGCACACTGGTTACAAACTAAGATTAGCGAGAAAAGACACCATCATGCAATTTTCTGGTGGGCTTAATAATAATAAAGAGTAATAATCCATTGGGCCGGCCAGGATCCCCCAAACTAATTCGGGGATAGCGGCCAATACCATCTACACACATCCATAAGTAAAGTAAATAAACTTGTACTCCTGCTCTAGAAGTAGCTTATAATGCGCAACACATATTATAGTGAATGCCTTTGATTCGTATCATAGGGGAAAAACAGAGGATTGGGAATCCTATAGAAATCTCTACTGTTCATGCATTTGATTCATAGAAATGAAGTATAGGAATGGTGTGGGAAGTTTTCCCTTTTACTACTCAGGAGGAAAACAATAGGAAATTTGACATCCTTGGTAGAAATCCTACATTTTACCTATGGCATGTCCAAATGATGACTCCTTCAAAATTTTGTATGTCCAAACTAACAGTGCACGTCAGGAGGTGACAAAGTACTAAAGAGCTCATCAGAGCTCTCTAGTGTGGCACCAGAGAGTAACTCTAGAGAGGGGTGTTTTCTCTCCTATGGTACACCAGAGATGGCATCGGAGAGTGTGCTAGAAATGTTCCATAGGCTCAATGTGAATGTCAATGAAATGAGGCGCCTAGGACAAATGGTTGATGATTAATAGTTCTCCCATAGGTTCGCTTAATCATTGCCCAAGATGTTCAAGATCATTTCCACCTTGATCTTTAGAGGAGGATTGAAGAACTTCAATCCCATACAGGTACGGGGAGAAATCGTCACTCATGACATATTTGACCAAGATGGAAGTGATGAGCGAGAGAAGGAGAATGAGAAAGAGAAGAGAATAGCATTGAAGGCCAATAAGTCCACCAAAAGCAGAAGAAAGTGCAATGAGCCCCGTTATCTTAAGAAGAGCAAGGACAAGAATGATGATGGAAGAAGATCGAGCAAGAGACTGATATCTTCTATTTTTTTTATCTTTGTCTTAATTGAAATACAAAGCTCCTAGCAAACATTTAGCCTGGTCATCTTAAGAAGAGCCACGACAAGAATGATGTTGTGTAACACCTCTGGTGTTTAATTAACTAAAACATGCCATCTCATCATAATGCATCGCAAAGCATCCATGATTAGGTTCACCTTGATGTGCATCAACTAAAACAAATTTAAATTCATAGGTTGAATGTGCTCTTTGTGAAAAGGTGATTTGCCGAAAACCCTATTTTACCCCTTTCTCTGTAATTCAAAATCCGTGAAGAATTAGGGTTTGGTCCAAAAAGCTCAATTGAGCATCTTGATGAGAGCAACAAGGTTGCTATTCAAAGTTTTTCAAGTTTCCAAAAGAAATTTCAAATTATTTTGAAAACATTGATTTCCAAACAAATGTCCCCTTTTGGTTTTTAAACCGGATTTCAAAAACTATGCAAAATCTCGAAAAGTTGTTTATAGAGAAAATGTTTAGTTTGAAAAGTTGAGTATTTTATGTTTTTGGAGATTTTCAAGTTTAGTTGAAAAATCAAAAGTAATTGCAAAAATTAGCTTCTAGGGTTTTGTCCCCTTTTTGAATTTGATTTCATATTTTAAAAACTAGGCAGAATTTGAAAATGCTCCTTTTGAGAATGTTGTAGATCATGAAAAATCAGTGGGGTTTGTTTTTGGAGTTTTTGATGATTCCATTTAATTCTTGGAGAAAATCAAGATCTTTTCGCCGAGTTAAGTTTGCCCCGTAGCGTCGACGTCATCTTCTTCATCTTCCTCGCCGTTCATCGCCGTCGCCGTGGCCACCGGCGCCATGCCGCTTGCCGCGCCGCCCTCCAGCTTGCCCCGCGCTCGAAGCATCCGAATCTGCGTGTCACCTTCGCCTTCGCCCGTATCATGGTTCAAAGGGGAGAGCCGTTCTCCATTTTCCCTTCTTGTTCTCCCTCGGACCGCCACCTCGCCATTGCCGACCTCGCGCTACCGTCAAAATTCGTCGCCATAGTTCCATCTCTCGCCGTCTTGCTTTGCCAGCAGCTTCGCCTTGCCCTTGCGGTTCATTTGAGCTAAGCAGCGCAAGTCCTTGACGCCCATAGCACCTCCACGCCGTCGTCTTCCTTGTGACCGGTGTCCGGTGCCGCCGCCCCTTCGCCGTCGTCGTACGCCTTAGTCGACGATCATTTTCTCAATTCCTCTTGCCTCTGAGCTCGCCTTGATGTCCTCGTTATGATGCTCTCCTTGGTTTCCGTTTTGGTGCACAGAGAGCGGCGTGACGCGGACCTCGCGCGGTTCACGCCGAGCACGCCGCCGCCATCTCCGCGCACGGTGAGAACCCCCGTTCCGCCGCTCCTTCTTCAATCTTATCGTGCGCATCATATTCGCCTTGGTCTCGTGCCCGTGCTAGTGCCTTTGGTCCGCCGTAGGACCCCGACGAGCTAGTTAGCCGTGCCGCCGCCGAGCCGTGTAGCCGCCGTCGCCGTGGAGCTATGCTCCCCACGATCCGCCGCCAAGCTGTGGTCACTAGCGGGTGCGCGCGTTGCGCCGACCCCGTAGAACCCTTAGCACCGCCGGATCCCGCCGCGGCGAGTTCCGAGCCGGCCGGATCGCCGGCAGACTGCTCGAGAGACGCGGGGACCAGCCCGGAGAATTCGATTAAACCTGTGGGTTTGATGCATAAATCCCTGACACAGAATAGTGGCGAGGACTTGATTGCAATTTTAGAAAAACTCAAGGTCTTATTTGCAAAACTGACAGCGCCAGCTCGAGCAGGCTGGATTGAGCCGGTCCGACCACGATCTTGGCCGCGCTGGCTGGTTTTGGCCCGATAGCCTTTTTCTTTTTTATAAAAGCTTTTCTTTTTCTTTTGAAAAAGCATTTTGTGCCGATCTTTCAAAAATTATAGAAACATATTTGTAGCTCCAAAAATTCTGAAAATTTTTGTGTAGGCTTCCCAATAGATTCTTTACCTAAGAAAAATATTAGATATCAATTTTGGTTATGTTTTGCATGATTTAAAAATAGCATTTTTAATTGCAAAATGCTCTTTCCTTTATTTTTAGTTATTTATTTATTATTCCAAAAATCATGAAAATTATTTTGTAGCCTTCTTAGGGCCCGAGGAGTTTAAGTTTAATTTTTGGAATTGTTTTGACAAATTTTGTTTTAGTATTTATTTCTACTTATTTATTTTATTAGATAGTTTCGTTAGTTGCGACGTTTTCGTGAAGGAAAGTTGTACTCAATTTAATGGTTGATTTATATATTCTTCAAGCATCATGTTTATTATTTCATCATATTGAGTCATGTCATGATATCGAGTAGTTTTCGTTAACGGAGAGTATAACGTTGCTAAACAGAGATCAAGGAAGAGCAGACTCAGGAGCCAGGAGTTGACCCAGAGCCAGAGATCGTCTACCCTGAACACCAAGGCAAGCCCCGGATGCATTAAACCTTTACCTTGATTTTATAAAGTTTTTATCATTCAGTTTTGAGCTGTTGCATTAAAGGCTAGGAGTTGAGTGAAACCTACCAAATGCATTACCTGTCTTATTTCCGTATTCCTCATTACCTGTTTAAGAAAATGCTTAGAAATGCTTAGCCCTGCTTATTTAGTTATGTTTTCATTTGATCAAGAATGAAAAAGATGAGAATGGCTTTTATTGTTGGAATCACGATGTTAGTATTTAATTTGAGTCCGGACGGCTAACTTGCATTGGGAAAGGAGTCCCTCTGTAGTGTTTCCGTCTGTTGATGCCCTAAGGCCCGTTCGTTGGTGAACTGGTGATATCGAGACTCTAGAAAATCCACACACTGAGTGTTGTGGTTGATATATGGCTGTGGTTGTTGTCCCGGTATATCATGTGATCTCGGTATGCGCGGAGTTAGAGTCTCCGGTATATCGGTGATCTAGGTCCCAGCTGGGTATAAATGGATTCGAATCGCCGTGCTTCTCGGAGAAGAAGACTCGATCGGTGTTCATCATCGTAGTAACTACTTAATTAATGATCAGGTATTAATTGGTGTTAATTGATCAGCTTGAGTTAAGGCAAGAGAGCGTTAAGTTACAACTTGGTTTTTCAAAAGCTTTTCCGCAAAAATATTGATTCTTGCAAGCCTTACCTTGTCCCTCTGACCAGCATTTCTTAGTCTTCACCCCTCTTTTTCGTCGGGTCAGTCTTGTTGAGTACTTTTGTACTCAGGGTTTGTTGAACCCTTGTTGCAGGTGAGCCTGGAGCAGGTTTGCTCTGCATCCTGCTGTATGACAGTCGTTGCGGAGAGTGACGACGAGTAGAGTGTTGCTCTTGGGCAGAGCTCATCGACTGGTTGTGAAATTAAACTATCTACCGCTACTCCACTACTATTATCGTTTGTAATAATTAAACATATGGTTTATAAGTTTTAAACCAAATACTTTGTAAACCTATGTTATTGTAATCCTTCCGCTATTTTACTCGATGTATATTATTTGAATAAACCGTTGTAATACTGCAATGTCTCTTTATAATGATTGATCCCGCTTGGAGAATCGTGGAAGTTTCGGGAATCTACCCGATGGATCTTTTTAAGTCTTATGGCACACATGCATTGCTATCAGAAGTCTGTTAAGACAATGATAAATGCATGTGGGCCATAATATTTAGGAGGTTCTGCCACATGCTGGAAGAAGAGGAAAAGACTAATATATAGTGCTTTTTATTTTTATATCTTTGTCTTGATAGCTCAACCTTCTTCTGGACAGACAGATGGCTCAATGGTTCCGGCATCCAAACTCTAGCGCCAACTGTGTTCGCGGCTGTCAGGCCAAGAAAGAAGAAGGCAACCGTGGCTGAGGCTATGATCAATAATGAATGGGCTAGGCACATTGATGGGCCGGTAACAATGCAGCTTGCGGTGGAGGTAGCTGAGATTTGCGATCTACTAGATGATGTCCATCTCACTCAAGAACCTGACACTTTCTCCTAGAAGTTATCGGCGGATCAGTGCTACTCGGCAGCCTCGGCATATGCGTCAACGTTCTTTGGCTCCACTTCCCCTGCTAGTGCCAAGAACATTTGGAAGACCTCGGCGCCACCAAGGGTGAGATTTTTCTTTTGGCTTGTGATGTATGGTCGCTGCTGGACGGCGGACCGGAGATAGCGACATGGTTTGCAGGACTCCAACGTATGCATCATGTGTGATAAAGGGGCCGAGACTATTCACCACATCAATCTAGGTTGCAGTTTGAGTAGAGAGGTCTAGCATGCTTGCCTCTCCTTGGTTCAACTGCAATCCTTTGTCACCGTCAGAGAGGAGCCAGTGCTTCAGCGGTGGTTGAGGCAGCGGAAACGAGTGCCCAAGCAGGTGCGAAAAGGGTTCGATTCTCTTTTCTTCCTCACCGGTTGGATGTTGTGGAAAGAACGTAACTCCAGAACCTTCGATGGTCGTCCCTCAACGGCGTAGCAGCTTTTGACGTCCATCCGGGACGAAGCCATGGCATGGTGCGTGGCCGGCTACAAGAACCTTAGGGACCTTCTGAATTCGCGCTTGGGTTGATGTGCTTCTTTCCTTAGTAGCAAAGTTATTAGTGATGTAATCTCCACGTGAAACTTGATGTGTTGGGCTACGTTAACCTTGGGTACTGTCCCGTTTTGTATTTCTTTTTAAAAACTCCTGCATGCTTAATGCAATACACGCCGTCGGCATTTTCTAGAAAAAATGTCTTTGTCTTGATAGAAATACAAAGCTCCTACCACCTCTATTTTATTAGAAAAAGAGAGTTACTATATTTTAAATGCCAATTCTTTTTTATTTTTTCATGTAATCAATTTTTGCCTCGAATATGTATAGGATGAACACAACGGCCACCACCCACCCACCCAAAATGAAATTTGTTCATCTTATTAAGTGTTTCCCCTTCCATTAAATTTGCTCTTCCGCACGCCGCACCTCCCCTTGTCCTAGGCCTCTAGCCAACAACATCCCTGTCGATCATCATGCCAAGCTGACCCTGTCGATGTCGTTCATAGCTCTGAGCCTCGGTGTGCCACATGTTTAACCCTACAGCTGTTTACCTATTATATGCTCGTAGAAATTTACCACATGCCAGATGGATACACGCACAGCCAAGAACCAAAAGTGGCTTTGCGAGTGGCTGTACACATGTATATATGGGGATCAGCTTCATCACCGATTGAGATTGAGATTGTAACATATATTCTCTAGTATACGTGCTTCTCGCTGTCGTACGTCTTGCCTTTGCATGCTTGGCTGGTGTTGCTTGATAGCTTCTCGATCACGCATGTGTAGGAACTTGAAACTAACTATAATTTGCGTATTCGGTTCAAGGCCGATGAATGACCCGCCACGTCACAGTGCATTGCGCTGTACTGCACCGTACCGGATTGAAAGCCTCTGAATATAACGAAGCTCGCTCGCTATCTCATCAGTTCGTTGTCAGGACACGAACTGATCGATGTCGTCGTTGCTCCAGTTTATGCTCGTACGTATATAACTCGGGTACATTATTAGTATATACGAGTGCGTTCTTGTGGTGAGCACGCGTGGCTGTGGTTGACAATGACCGCTCCCTGGCCGGCCGGATCGCCGATGAATACAGCCTGGATGAGTGGGCACTAGGGTGACTGAGCTCTCGTTTTTTGATCCTGCGTCGAGCTCAGCACACTGCCGAACCTACCGCTTTCGATTTCTTGGATCCGGCCGCATTCACCGATCACCGGATGGTTAAAGTAATGGATCCGCTGGTGTTGCTAGCTAGCCAGTGGCTGTGCGTGTGCCACCGATTCGGCCGTGGAGGTCACCTTCACCTCCATCTGCCGCACTTGCTATTTGCTTTCCATGGTTAGGTCGTCATCTGCAGTCGTCGTCGATTGGCGAACTAAAGTAATCAAGCAGATAAATAAAAACCCAAATCCACCGATGAAGGTTGAAGGGCAGGCCGGCCGGAACCTAGACCTAGTACCAAAGCAAAGCAAAGTACTCGATCCAGCAGGAAAGCGAGGAGTAGGAGGATCGGAGAGGCGGCTACAGCCGCAAGTGGCTGGGGGGGCTGGCGGCCGTGGAAAGGATCAAAGGAAGCGCTCGATCGCGGGTCATGGATGGCGTAGGGTGGCCGGCGGCCGTGGGAGGGGACAAATCCTTTAAGCTTTAACCAAGACGATGCGTCGGATGCGTGTGACGCGACGCGCACCGGTGGTTTCTTTTTGGCGGCGCGCGGCTGCTGTCGCCGTACGTGCTCCTCCCTCCCATATCCACTAGCTGCTTTTCATCCGCGAGCAGACCAGCCCGCCGCCGCCTGCCGGCCGAATGCATGTTTCGATGGAATGGGGGCGATCGCCGACCAGGATTTCGGATCCAGACCCCATCCTGGATCCTGCGCACGCTCGCCACCAAACCCGCCGCCCAGCCTCTTATCCAGAATTCCAGATTCTCTGTCCTCTGCCACGGAAGAGGCAGCATTTTTTACATGAAAAAGGAATTCGAAAGACACAGGATTAGAATACCCGTTCAATTAAAACCCTACGGCTTCGTTTGGATCAACCCCGCCTTTTCCCCGGGCGTGGATCGCTGTGGATCACCGTGTGCATGCACGCTCAGCCGCGGTTTTGTTTAAAACAAAAGCAAACTCCACACGGCGATCCGTGCTATAAGCCTCCAACCCCGGGCGACACTCCCCGACATAGGACGTCCGGGCGTTGCTCCCCGGCATCACACAGCAGCAAAGAACTAGAACAAGAGCAGCCGGGGGTCACGGGAGGGAAATGACAGGGATTGATTAGTTAGAAAAGCTCCAACCCCGGGCGTCACTCCCCCTGCCTTCCAAAGGAGAATATCTGGAATGCAGAAAAGTAAATAGCGTTTAGATGGTGCACAA
This sequence comes from Themeda triandra, assembly GCA_018135685.1. Taxonomy (NCBI): domain Eukaryota; kingdom Viridiplantae; phylum Streptophyta; class Magnoliopsida; order Poales; family Poaceae; genus Themeda; species Themeda triandra. Next base: position 116,144 of record JAENPR010000139.1, read on the forward strand.
GAACAACACATGCGTCCTAATAAGACACAAACAAAAATATAACACCACGTTGGACCACATGCTTATTTTTGTACAAACTTCTTGCGAATAGTTCATTATTACACTACACACTGTATGAACTTTATAGGAATTGTCTCTTATATGAAAATTTCGTATATAGAAATTTAGTAATCCAAAATTAAATTCATAGGGACTGTAATAATAAATTAAAAAAAGTAAATTCAAAAAAAAATCCAAAATTTTTCCTCCATTTCTAAAGGGCCTTGGATCATTCACTTTCCCTCCAATCCAAAGGGACCTTAGACCATCTTTAATTTAGCACAAGGAGAATGCTCCATCCAAAAAAGAGACACAGGGGAGCCTCAAAAGATCTTTGGAGGTCCAAAGAGGTCACACAGAATGCAAAAACTCACTACGTTAACTCTCCTCAGATGTAAGCTCTGTTTGTCAGTGTTTTGTTTTTAATTCCTCCTTTTTTTCTTCTCCCACTACCTCTCCTCTTGGTGTCCCTATCCTCCCACTCCACCAATCTGCCCCTCCCCCTCCTCTCACCATACTCTCTCAGTCACATACATGGACGTAGTAGTACTAATGTTTAGAGAGAATTAAAAATGTTCTTTGGTCTTTAAACTCGAGGTGTTTAAGCCTTATATATATGTATATATATATATAAATACTTTCCATATATATATATATATAAAGAAAAAGAACCAAAGTTTCGTATTAAATAAGGTTATCATGAGAATAAAAAAACAAGTCCTCAATGTTTCCAATACATGATAAACTTGAAAAATTGGGATACGAAAACGCACAAAGACTAGCCTAAGAATTAAATTATTTCTACTTAACTAAACAAAATTTACAAATGACACTTGTGAGCTAAAAACTTGCTCCTCACCGAGCCACCGTTCATTGTTCAATTCTTATTAAAATTACTTCTTCTCATTAACTATCGCCGAACCCTGTTATTGCACCAGAATCACTCTATTAGAGCAGCTCCAGTGTTCAAACGAATTGAACTGACACAGTTCGCATGACTGACACGGTTCGCATGGGCAGAGTTCGATTTGGAAGAGCTGCAGTGTTGTGTTCGGTTGTTGCCGAAAAGAAACAGATAAATAAATAGGAAGTGAGCATGGCTGATGAGATTTCATAGGCAACGCCATCAATGCTCTCTCCTATACAATGAATATTTTATTAGACAACCACTACTGCAGTCGCCCACATCACTGCCGGTGCTTAACCCCTATCACTGTCGGATCTTGAACCGGCAGTGACTTAAGGATAGTGATGTGGGGTTCAGATCACTGCCGATTCCTATGCACCGGCAGTGATGATCAAGCAACACTGTTGGTTGATAGTAGCTTCCGACAGTGATGCTGGATCCCCATCACTACCGGCGTCATTGTGCCGGTTCAAAATCCGGTAGTGTTGGGGGTTTTGAACCGACACTGATACGCATATCAGGGGTAGTGAGATTGACTTACTTAGCTTTGCATGACCTTTGGCTACGCATTCTTGAACCGTAGTTGACGCTAGTTGATCCTTCCAGAGGTCAGACTCGGATTGGCCAGAAGAGTGTCGCATCATGTCATGGAGAGGTCGGACTCCTTGCTATCGATGGCAGGCTGAGATGGCGAAATCGTTTGTACCAGCCGGCAGTGTTCTCTGACACTAAAAAGGGATATTTTCTTATACGAATAAATTGGCAATGATTGTACCCAACGCCATTAAAAAAGGAGACACTATTTTCTTACATGAATAAATTAAATTGGAGAGTTGATCATGAATAGCAATGAAGCTCCAAAGAATGTGTCAACTCATAGTCCCATATAAAAAAAATTATTGTATACTAATAAAATTAATTATTCTACTCAGTGCCACTAAAATTGGAGACACCTCTACTTAATTTATTTATATAAAAATAAATTAGAGAACAAAATTGTAGCTCCTAACAAATGATCAAGAACACCAATGTAGCTCCAAGCAATGTGTCAACTCCTAACAAAATTGGAAACTAATCTATTCTACTCCTAACATGAACTAATTCGAGCATCACATACTAACAATAATCATCTTGATCAAACCATAAAATTTGCTAAGATTTCAAATGAGGTGATGATATATAGACACCAACCTAGCTTTTTGGATGATGGAGATGATGTATTCCCCCACAAAGTGCTTGGAAGCCTTGCACAAAGTCCAAATCGAAAGTGCTCTCTAGGATGGCAGAAGAACTAGAATGAGAATCAAACAGTGTAGACATCAAAACAAAGCTAATTAAGCAAGAAAAATCAAAGGAGTGGATGTTTGTTACTAACCTTAAAGCAAAAGGATCAAGCCATTCTTCAAAATTCAAGTGCTAGCTTCATGGTTTTGAGCAACCGCAACAATATAGGAAATGGCTTGCGCACGCTCCTCTGTTCTCTGGAATGAAGTAAGGAGGAAGGAGAGGACGACTACAAGCCTTTTTGTGCTATCAGGCCATCACCCTCGGTTGAAGCCTAGAACCGGCAGTGATGTTGCCATATCACTGCCAGCTTAAGGCTTGGCTCGGCAGTGATAGGTGGTCGAGCCATCACTGCCGGGTCAAGACACCAATCGGCAGTGATGTTTATCATCACTGCCGGTGCAGCCCCTCCCTGACACAAGTCATGTGTGTCAGAGCTTGGAACCAACAGTGAAGACTCATCACTGCCGGTTTTGCCATTTCCGGCAGTGATGGGGGCAGTGATGTCGCGATCTGTAGTAGTGAACCACGGCATGGTTCGACTCTTGAGTTTGGTTCGCTTTTACTGCGGACAAATGGCAGGCGAACCGTCCACTGTTCCTGGTTCGCTTTGCTTCTCCCTCGGTTCACTCTTTGCAGTACACTAGAGGTGCCTTTAGAGAATTAAGGACTTGAAGCTAAAAATCGAGCTCCAACGATGAACCCTACTCCCCTCTAACTCCTTTTTTTGAAAATTACACAGTACAACGCAGACACTCATAACACGCACGCACACTCACCCCTATGAACACACATACGAAAACCCTATCTCTATGAGCACATTCGAAGGACTGAGCAGCCGACAGATTTGGAGATTCCTGAAGCCACCACTGGCACCTCGTTGTCGACGGGAACGTCGCTTACCACTTAACGCATAATGCTGGTAAATCCTGGAAAAATCCCAGAAAAAGGTGCGAGCACCAAGATTTAAACCCTGGTGGGTTACGTCCCAGTGGACCATATATACAAGCCCATTCGCTACTCAGCTCTAACTCCTTAATACATGGCACGAAGAAGGCTCAACTCATGTCTTCTAGTTTATTTTGTGAACAAAGACAAAAACGGCTCTTTCATGAACCGGCGGCCGGCCGGTACGTGCTGGTCGACGGTACTGGTGGTAGTCCAAGCTCCACCGGACGGAACCTAAAGATGAAGAAAGCTCGCCTAGGTAACCCGAATACGAAGAAAACACGTAGGTAAAAGACACCGGAAAACCGGGCACACGAGGGAGCTAGCGAAGACTTTCCAAGTCCGGTTAGGTGACGCCGCGCCGGCCAAAGATTTGAAGTCTTCTTGAAGCTCTTTCTGTTTGCTCGAGAGTGAAGTGTGATCACTCATATCACATTTTCACACACATACCGCGCGCGGAAAGCTAGGAAAATTCATGTGACGCTGTGTCTCAGTACGTGTGGCCGTTCCGGAAACGGCCAGTAGGTGATCATGCATTCGTCTTCAACTAGTCTTTGTTTCAGTTTATGCTCTCTCACAAAACATTATTGAATCAGTTAAAAAATCAGCCAAAAAAACGTACGAGTCGGACAACTATGTTTATATATGTTATTATTCTTGATGTGGATAATGCACTATTAACTGCACGAAAACTACATATGGTTGTCGGTGACGACGACGATACACCCATATCCTATTTTTGATCTCGCTCCAACATTAATTCCATGATATATACTCCATGATATGATGGCGATGTGGCGCTTTCTTGTGCATGGTGACGGTCGATGGCGACCGGCCGGGGAAGCAGGTAACGTACGTGGCGACTCATGACCGGGGGGAGGGAAGAAGCAATGCCAATGCAAGCGTACGTCGCCGGGCCATCGATCGATTAACTGCAGTCTAACAGGGGACGGGCACGGGCTTTCTTCGTGTCGTGGCTTCCTTCATTTGTCGTCGTGGATTCGTGTTGTCGAGTGTCGACCACACACACAGTGTTAGTGATGATGACTTGGACTGGACAGAGATGGTATGCATATGCTTGGCTAGCTAACATCTGGGGAAGGCTAGCGCAGACAAATGCAATGACATGTACGAGACGAGAGCTCGCGGACACGCAGATGAAGTCATTTACTAGCATCCAGCCAACTCACCCGTGTAAACAGTGCTACTAGACTATACTACTGCAACAAACACTTGGATCACGTGAACTGTTTAATAATGATGTGTGCAAGACGAAGAAAAAAAATCGTTTGACGAATCATTGTAAACGACTAATAAACGAGGGCAAAAGGACACGTAATGATACACAGCATAACACGTAAAGTCTTATCCCAAAAAAAAAAAAAGGTAAAGTCTTTTGCCGTTTTGCGTGTTCTCGACAATGATAGAAGGAAACACACTGGTTACAAACTAAGATTAGCGAGAAAGGACACCATCATGCAATTTTCTGGTGGGCTTAACAATAATAAAGAGTAATAATCTATTGGGTCGGGATCCCCAAAACTAACTCGGGGATGCCAATACCATCTACATGTCCATAAATAAACTTGTACTGTTCTAGAAGTAGCGTGTAAGGCGCGGCACATACTATAGTGATGCCTTTGATTCATATCATTGGAAAAAAAACAGAGGATTGGGAATCCTATAGGAATCTCTACTGTTCATGCATTTGATTCATAGGAATGAATTACAGGAATAGTGCAGGAAGTTTTCCTTTGACTACTATTTTGGAGGAAAACAACGGGAAATTTGACATCCACTCAAAGCTCTTGGTAGAAATCCTACGCTTTTCCTATGGCATATCCAAATGATCACTCCAAAATTTCTTGGGGCTTTGGTGTTTCTACCCTTGTTTTTAAGCCAAATGGTGATTTTACCCTTGTTTTTTTAACTTTGTGATTTTACCCTTCACTACAAGCAAGTCAATGCGATTTTACCCTTAGTCAATGGTCAAAACAGGGGCAAATTCGCATTGACCAGGGGCAAAATCACTTTGACTTGCTAATAGGGAAGGGCAAAATCACAAAGTTAAAAAAACAAGGGTAAAATCACAATTAGACTTTAAAATAAGGGTATAAACACCAAATTCCCAAATTTCTTTGTCCAAACAAATAGTGCACGTCAGGAGGTGACAAAGTATAGTAAAGAGCTCATCGGAGCACTCTAGTGTGGCCCTAGAGAGTAACTCTAGAGAGGGGGTGTGTGTGGCACTAGAGAGTAACTCTAGAGAGGGGTGTTTTCTTGTGCTTTGGGCTCTAACGTTCGAGCTCTCCTGTGGTACTTCAGAGATGGCACTGAAGAGCGGGTGTGCTAGAAATGTTCCATAGGCTCAACGTGACCGTCAATGAACTGTGGAGCCTAGGATAAATGCATGCATGGTTGATGATTAATAGTTCTATCAAAAGTTCTCTTAATCTATATCATTGCCCAAGAAGTTTAAGACCATTTCCACCTTGATCTTCAGAGGAGGATTGAAGAACCTCAATCCCACACAATTACTGGGAGAAATCATCACTCGTGACGTATATGATCAAGACGATGGAAGTGATGAGCGAGAGAAGGAGAATGAGAAAGAGACGACGAAGAGAATAGCATTTAAGGCAAATAAGTCCACCAAAAGCAAGAAGAAAAGTGGATGATAGTGATGATGAGATGATGAGGAGAGCTCTATTGGTGACACCGATGAAGAAACAACTTTCTTTGTGTGGAAGTTTGGCTAATTCATGAAGAAGAGAGGCTACAGTGAAAATAAGATGATATATATGAGTGCAATGAGCCCACCCATATTAAGAGAGGAGCAAGGACAGGAATGATGATGGAAGAAGAGCAAAAGACTGATATATAGAGCTTGTGTTTTTATATGTTTGTCTTAATTGAAATACAAAGCTCCTACCACACCTTTAGGCTAGTCATCTTAAGAAGAGCAAGGACATGAATGATGATGGAAGAAGAGCAAAAGATTGATATATAGAGCTTGTGTTTTTATATGTTTGTCTGAATTGAAATACAAAGCTCCTACCACACTTTTAGCCTAGTCATCTTAAGTAGAGCAAGGACATGAATGATGATGGAAGAAGAGCAAAAGATTGATATATAGTGCTTCTATTTTTATACTTTGTCTTATTAGAAATACAAAGCTCCTAACACTTCTATTTTTTTTTTTAAAAAAAGAGAGTTACTATATTTAAAATGCCAATTCGATCTTTCGATTTATTTCAGGCAATCAATTTTGGCCGTCAAATATGTATGGGATGACCCCTGCGGTCTTTCTAACATCCCAATGAAATTTGTTTAAGTTTCACTCTAATCCACTATAATACATTTGTAATGATCACAAACCAAATACATCAAACAGGGCCTTCTAGCATGCTCCTTCCCTCGATAGTCTTAGGCCTCCTAGCCGGCTAGCCAACAAACATCCCCCGTCATCATGCTAAGTTGACTGTGTCGATGTCGTTCATAGCATCGTCCCTCTGCCTCTAGCCTTGGCACCACATGTTTTAACCTACAGCTTATCATATGCCCGTAGAAAATTACCACATGCCAGATGGATACACGCACAGCCACGAGAACCAAAAGCGGCTTTGCGAGTGGCTGTACATGCATCCATGGAGATCCTTCCATTAATTCTATATATATGTGGGGTCAGCTTCACCACCGATTGAGATCTACCGGGTTCATATAAACAGTAATATGATACCCGCTAAGATATATTTACGGGTCGGCGTGAACAGTGTTGGGTTTGTTTGAACATTAATTTAGCCCGCTAATAAACAGTACGTACCGGGTTTAAGTGAATTTGTTCATTCCGTACAAAAATAACTAAACCTGCTAGAACCATGAAAATTTTTGTATACATTCTCCGTAATGTAAGCTATATACACAAAAAAAAATGTAAAAATTGCAAAACAAATAATTTTTAAATATTTAAAAATAATCTCTTTAAATGAGAATATGAAACTTACATGGTTTCCTAAAAATTAGAATATTAATCCAAATATTATAACATTTGTTTTGTGGCTCTTAGTGATGTTTCCAAACTTTTAAAAAAAATGAGATGAATTCGAAATGTTCAAACGAATTATTATTACATGCTCAACTAATTTACAGACAATCTTTATAGAACTCAAAATACAGAAACAACAAAATGGAAAACCCTCTTATATTAGCATATTTTACAAAGAAAAATGCGGAATATCACCTGCTCCAATAAATTTTTGCCCAACCTTGAAAGCACCAAAATGAATCTGTAAATCTCATCCACCACCTTACTGTTGTTTCACGAACTAATTTTTTTTCCTCAAAACCGCTGCCTTGCTATCCTATGCATTGTCAGCTTGCTGAGCGCGGGCTCTCCTGCTAGTTGTAACATATTCTCTGGTACGTCCTTCTCGCTGTCGTACGTCTTGCCTTTGCAAATGCTTCTGGTGTTGCTTGATAGCTTCTCATGTACCCTGTAGGAACTTGAAACTATATATCATTTGCGTATTCGGTTGATGGATGAATGATGACTCTCCACGTCACAGTGCATTGCGCTGTACTGCACCGTACCGGATTGTTGAAAGCCTCTGAATATAATGAAGCTCTCGCTATTTCATCAGTTCGTTGTCAGCTGGACACGTACAGTCTGGGTGATCTAGATGATGATGTGGCCGCGCTTTCCAGAAACGTAGAATTGACCGCATGACCTTTCTACTTGTGGATAATTAATGAAAATAATGCTTCGTCCGGTGTAGACTTGTAGTAGTATATATATTGTACGTGATGTCGTCGTTGCATTGCTATCTAGTATGTGCTCGTATATAATTCGGGGTACTTTAGTATATACGAGTGCGTTGTGGTGATCACGCGTGGCCGTCACCCTGAACAGCGGTTTCACAAAACCGGCAACCGGCCCATAACCAAGCCAATCGAAACCAATGTCATGGTTACAAGCCGGTTGCACTGGAACCCGCTCGAACCCATCTAAAACCGTGGAAACCGAGTCAAAAAGCTTTGCGGCTTGGCGGCGGCGGGCGTGAGATCGGGCGCGGCACCAGCGTTGGGCACGAGCTCGAGCGTCGCGGCAGTGGTTGCAGCACCGACAAGCGCGAGGTCGAGGGCCGCGGCGGCGGCGGGCATGGCACGAGCGACTGCAGAAGTAGCAGCGGTCGGCGCGAGCTCGAGCCCGGCGTCGATGGGCGCGGCACCGGCGACCCCAGCAGCAGCGGGCGCGAGCTCGTGCGCCGTGGCGGACGGCGGTGGGCGCAGCACGGGGGAGCGCAACATCGAGCGCGGCGGCGGCTGGCGCGAGCGCAGCACGGGCGAGCGTGACCTCGAGCACCGCGGCGGCGGGCGAGAGCGCAGCAAGGGCATCCGCGGCGGCGGAGGCGGCCGCAGCGGGCGACCTCGAGTGCGGTGGATGAAGCGCCCTGGCGACGTCGTTCCTCGCGTTAGGATTTGCCGCCGCTCTTCGTAGAGGCATGGACCTGCACAAAAACCGTGAACCCGTATCACCAACCCAACCCAAACCAGAGAAATTCGCATTTATGGGTTGGTTCACAAACCCGCTCAAAACTGCGTAACCCGGACCATGAACAGGGTCCTGTGGTTGACAATGACCGCTGCCCGGCCGGATCGCCGATGAGTGGGCACTAGAGTGACTGAGCTCTCGGTTTTTGATCCTGCGTCGAGCTCAGCGCTGCTGAAACCTACCGCTTTTGATTTCTTTGATCCGGCCGGATTCACCGCATGGTTAAAGTAATCCGGTGCTGGTATGTGGTATCTACTATCTAGCTAGTGGCTGTGCGCCTCCGGCCGTGGAGGTCACCTTCAGCTTCATCTGCCGCATGTTTTGCTTTGCTTTGCTTTCCATGGTTTGGTTAGGTCATCTGCACTCTGCAGTCGCCGTCGATTGACGAACTAAAGTAAGCAGATAATCAAACCCAAGGATCTCCATTCCAATCCCTGCTTGCTTGGTCACGGTACGTAGGGTACGTGCAGCCCTGCAGCTAAGCTGTAGCTAGTTGCTAGCTAGCTGGTATATATCCACCAATGAAGGTTGAAGGGGAGGCCGGCCGGCATATGCACACGCGATCCGATCCAGAGCAAGTAGAGCCGCTGGCCGTGTCTGTATGTCTAAAGAATGTCAGGATGCGTTCCACGCACACGCCCTTACCCCTTATACTTTTTTATAAGTCGAAGTGCGCATGCGCTTGATGGATGGAGCACCAACCCGACCACGCACAGGCTTGGAAGCAACATGCATGGTCCCAGGCCGGTCGATCGGCTACGTTTGCTGAAGGAACCGAATTAAGAAAGGAACACGCGCTGGGACGACGGAACCTATAGACCTAGTACTACCAAAGCAAAGCAAAGCAGCAGGAAAGCGAGGAGTAGGAAAGGAGGCTGCTACGGCCGCAAGGTGCCTGCCGAGGAAAGGATCCAAGGAAGCGCGCGCGGTCATGGATGGCGTAGGCCGGCGGCCGGGGACAAAACCAAACCAAACCGGACGCGTGACGTGACGCGCACCGGTGGTTCCCTTTCTTTTTCCAGCGGACGCCGCTGATGTCGTTGTGCTCCTCCCTACTCCTACTCTCTAGTCCCTCCCATCCGCCGTTTTTTTCATCCACGAGCCGAGCGGATCAGCGGCTGCCGGCGGCCCGGCGCCTACGAGGACTGTTTCGATGGAATGCATGGGGGCGACCGCCGACCAGGATTTCGGATCCTGGACCCGTCCTGGATCCTTCGCACTTTACCACGGCGCGCCAACTGCAGCTGTACCAAAACCACCAAACCCACCGGGCCTCTTATCCAGATTCTGTCTTGTCCTCTGGCACAAAAGACGCAGGATTTTTTTTTTAGAAAACAATTGAAAATTCGGAAAACGCAGGATTACAAATACCCGTTCCATTGCAATCCTGCAAGAGTATCTGGAATGCTGGTTATCAATACCGTTCATATGGGGCGTGTTTGGTAAGCTGCAGCCCAGGAGCCTGGCCCAGCGACCATCCCCAGACCAGCCATAGCCTGGGTAAATGGCTGCAAGGGCCCGTATTTGGTGTGTAGTCTGGCCCAACAGGGATTATGTTTGGTTTCCATGCCAGGAGCTCGGCCCAGCACCAACTACCACCAACTGCCACCGACTGCCAGGGAGGGAACTTGTTAGTTCCCCAGCCCGGCCACCAACCAACTGTCAACTACCTTGAACTGAACCAACTGCCCAGAATAACAGATTCAAAAGAAGAGATTGTGCAGTTCAAATTGTTTGGCCTCAGACATGAACACAAGAACATGAATACATGGAGTCATAACTGTGTTAACTAAACATAAATTGATTGTTCTTAATGACTAATTGAAAGCAACAACAGAGCCACAATGGTGAGAAAACAACAGCTAATCCATCACTAGTTTCTGTCATCACAGGCCTAGCAGGGGCATCGACATGTGCCATTGTTGCCCCTGCTCATCCATAAACCGACCACCAGAACAGCAAGAAAGGTTATTACCACCTTGTTGAACCAACCAGCCTTACCATCAGGTTGAGGATGGGCATGAACCAAACCATCAGATACCATAGAAGCACAAGGGAGTGGTAGTGGTGCTGCAAAAGATGGTTTCTCAGCTTTGGGATATTCCTGCAGTGCTCTAACAGCCTCTTCATAGGTCTTAAATTTTTGGTGAACAACACCTTTGACCCCAACAATGAATCTGCTGCACTGGTGCCAGCTTTGGTAAATGCCAGCATGGTTGCCATTGAAAATGACATAGTGCCCAGCCATGTGTTCTGAAATAAACAATGTTTCAAGCCTCAGTAAATAGTGACATCACTGGCCATGTATGATCTCATAAATAGTGGCCTCAGTTTTTTGATGAGTTGGTTTTCATCATAATAGTATCATTGGTGGCTCCTATGTCAAAATCAAATGGAAACCAAGAAACAAATTGAGAAGCAAGGACATGGATGACATGATATCCATATCTCATCCATGCTCTGCCATCAGCACAAGGAATAAGGGGCAGTTGCAGAGCATGGATGATGACACGGGTACAATGGCATACATGCTACAAAATGCAAATATTTAACCAATAAACAAATAAAAAAAGGAGCCACTGTTGATACTAGATACGCACACGAAAGAATCAAAGAGAAATAATCCGCAAGCGCACGGATATCGGTGAGCACTTCACCCGGGAGATATTCCAGAGTATCGTTATTTATTTATCCGCTAGGAGAAAACGTGCATCTGACTAACCCAAGTCTATACCTAACCGTTGAGCTACAAACAAGGTAATGAGCGATATAGAGAGGATTACTACCACAGTCTCCTTCCAACCTATGGCAAGCTTTGCAACTACTACTCTATGGGAGCACCTAAGAAAAGACACCACAGAGGATGCTTAACCTAGCACTTTTGGACCTACCTTACCTACTGACGGGAAGTGGGCTACAAAGGTAACAAAGGGATTGTCACTTCCCTCGATACTACCACGTTTCCGGCCAGATAGGGAGCATCTACGAGTGAACCTAGCCCAAGCACCACGCTTACGCTACGAACGATTACTCTATTCCCAACCGGAAGCGAATAAAGTAAACTCGTAAACCAAAGAGCAATAATAACAAGAACTTACTAGTATCGAAGTTGAATTGCGTAATGATCCTAGAACCAAGCCTCGGGTTAGGAGACTTGATCCCGCAGTACAACCGGAGAGGAGACACCGACATGCCGGGCTTCCTCCAACTCTACCTCCACCCTATACTCTCTCTATCTATCTTGAATGCTAGGCTCTAGGGAGGAGATCCATTCAAGGGACCCTCTCACCTCGATCCTCTCGGAAATAATGAATTAGGGTTTCATGGGATTGCCTCCTCCAGGGGCCGGGGCCCGCTATATAGCCCCCTAGGATGCACCGCAGCCCTTGGATCAAACCGACCTAAACGGACGATAATTATTGCTCCTCAAGGTCGGTGGAGGCAGGATCCGCGAGCCTCCACCTGATTGGTGGAGGTAGCCGCCGGCCGACTCAAGGGGGAGTCGGCCGACTCACCCCCGAGCCCGTTCGGGCTCCCGTTTGGTCCCGAGCCTTCTCGAACCTTCCAGACATGAATTTTCACCGGTTCCCGATTATCTCTATGTAAACCCGACATGTGGGCCTTCCTTGGGTATTTTCAGGCGACACCCCGCAGAAATGACATTCACCAAAACTCGTGGAATTCTATTAGTGTAACCCCTATATCTAGTTGGTGAACATATTTTAGTCCTTTCTCATGTTTAGTTGACGGTAAAAATTGGCACTTAACGACCGTCAACATCCACCTCTACTTTCATTGACTACATCATTGGCCAACACCTTTTCCACCAGCACCAACAAATGTCAAATGTAAATACCAGATTGGACTTAGCAAAAATCACATGAAGTAGAAAGTACCAGCAATGTATAAGAGCATGAAGAATAGCAAATAAGGGCAACCAACAGAGGCTGCCTAGTAGTACATTACAAACCAATGTTTTGCCTCAACATGTGGGCACAAATAAGTTTCATCTCTCAACTAAAGTTAGTCTCCATCCAACTAGCTAGCAGACCATTCCACCTGTCAATCTGCACAAAAGCTACACCTAAGTGTTATCAAAAGGTGAGAGATTGGGTGAGGGAGGTGGAGGAACTATACATCTCTACAGTCAACCCCTTCATCACCTTGTCAGTCAAGGTGGACGTAACTCCACAGAAGTAGTTCTTGGCAAGGTAGGTCCTCATCCAGATTTCCCTATGGCTGCTCTCCATCTTAACAAAGCCTGTGGCAAGGGCCTTGTTCTCAAGCAATTAGGTGTAGGCAACTATGAGGGCCTCTCTGGTGAAACCAGGCATATCCATGACAGCTAGGTAGAGGTCAGGGTCAACATGTCCAGCTCCAGTCTCCCTAAGTGCACTGTCCACATCCCTAACAGCATCAGACATATTAGTGATCATGATCATCTCATCCTCAGTAAAAGTCCCCCTCTTCCTCTTGTTTCCCATTGCCTCTTGGGAAGGCGGAGTGTGGACTTGCTGCCATCCCCAGCAGCAGCTGGACTCTTGCCACCAGAGGAGTCCCCCTCTACCTTAGCATGCTGGCTGTCAGCTTGGTTCACCCCAAGGGGTTGACCAGAGCCAACAGCAAACCTGCCAGTTGCCATGGAGTGGCCAAAAATGGCATCCATCTCAACATAAAACCTTATGGGGCAGTTTAGGAACTCTGCATCTTTTGGGTGACCCTACAGATTTGTATACAATGGAAGATGAGGTTATAGAGGTTAGTGATGTTAGAGAGGAAGGAGAGGTGAGGGACTCAGAACATGAACAACTTTACTACCTTGCAGTGGCCTAGGTAGTGATCTTGATCTAGCATGATTGCATGGGTGTCATTATCCCACAGGGCAGCACTAAGCTCCTTCAGCTTGGTGATCCTAGACCACTTTTGCCTCCATTTCCTCAGGTGGTTATACACCTGAGTTGGGCTCACTACATCACCACTGTACTCTTTCAAGCACTTGGCCACATAGTTCACATCTTTATCCTTGAACACTTTGTCAGGCCTAGTGCCATCAGTAAGCAGTTGAGCCATCCTTCTCAGCACAAAACCAGAGCCGTTGTTGTTCCACCTCATGGGACCAGTAGCTGCTGCTGCTACTGGTGCAGCTGGAGCTGGTGCTTGAGGAGCAACTGCAGGTACTCCACCAGCCTCAACAGCAACACTAAACACATCAGCAGCAGCTACAAACCCAACATCAACTGGAGAAGCCATCCTAAATGGGATCCATTGCACAATGACAACAAGTGTAAGAGCATAGAAGGAATGTGCAACATTAGTTTGTGGCCTCAGTTTAGAAAATGAAACAACATATAAGGAATGAGCATATAAGAACAACATTGGTGGCTGCTGTCCAAGTAAAAACATCAAGACCAGTGTAAAAGAAGATAAAAAGCAGCAGATCAGCCACCTCAGCAAATAGAATTACATCATAGGCCACAAATAAATCCCATAGCAAATAAATGTTACAATAACATTGGTCTCAGGTTGTCCATAAATTATTACACAATAGTTCACAAGCCAATTGTTCCAAACCAGGGTAAACAAAATAAGTTCATGAGCCAAAGACATGCAAGTTTCAGATCCTCTGGTTGCCCCTACCCTGCCACATGGCATTACAAATGTCATCCCTCCTAGCAGTCATGGCAAGAGTGTCCCGGGCCAACAAATCCTCATCAGGCTCAGGGTTAGGGAGGTTAGGTGGTAGCCAATCCTCATCAGGAACACAATGGTCCCAACCAAAACCCAGAATCCAATTATGGAGGATGCAGCATGCTGTCACAACCTTCACCTGAGTCTTGTAAGGGTGGAAAGGTTTGTTGTCTAAAATTCTGAACCTATTTTTCCAAGCCGCAAATGCCCTCTCAACCGTGACCCTAAGTGAGGAGTGTCTGGGGTTGAACAGTTTCCTTGCATTTTGTGGCCTGTTGGTGCTGCTGTACTCAGAGAGATGGTACCTAACCCTCCTGTAGGGAGGCAGGAAACCATTGCGGCATGCATAGCCTGCATCTACAAGGTACATTTTACCTACAAGTGCATCAATATAGTACATCAAGAGTGTGTTTTAGTAGTTTATATGGACAACAGTTTAGTGGATTAATGATGTGTTTTACCTTCAGGAATAGTGAACCCATCCTCCCTCTCAATGGCATCATGAAGTATGTGTGAATCATGTGCAGACCCCTTTCACCCAGCCAGGACATAGGTGAACTTCAAGTCCCAATCCACAGTAACCATAATATTCTGTGTTGGTTCCTTCTTCCTACCCCTGAAAGCCTGTTGCATTCTCCTAGGCACCCTAGCCAAGCAGTGGGTGCCATCAATGGTAGTAATGCAGTCCTAAAACAATTCAAAGTTTGTTAAGGCATTTGTTTGGACAAACATTATGGGCTGGTAAACACTTGACAGCTAAATTTACCTTGAAATAAGGGTTCCACCTAGGGCTGCCTAGAATCTTTGGATGAGTGGAACTTGAAGGGGGCTTGATCAACTCATTCCTAAGCTCACCAACAGCATACAACACCTGGTGAAAGTGCCTGTGCACTGACTCAATGGACCTCCTAAATGATTGATGGACTACCCTAAACCTCTGGTTGTGCCCAACAATATGCAGGAACATAGCAACATGCTCCTCAACACTGCAACCACCACTCTCTGGTACAAGGCCTCTATGTCTAAAGAGGTCACAAAGTGCAAAAAAGGGTGCTCTTGCCATCCTAATCATTGAAACACACTCCCTGTCAGTGGACCTGTAAATGGCCATCAGGGTACGCTGTCTATGCAGCTCTGCATCAAACTTCAATGGTACAGTAGGGGGTCTGGTGGAGGAATTGGCCTCCTAAGCCTACTGGCAACATGGGAAACCATGACAACTACCAAAGAAGAGGCATTCTTGGCCAACTCATCTCTTTTCTGGGCAGGATCCATCTACATGCATGTACAGTAAGAAATGAACAAGTTTAATTTACCCTGGCAGGCATCAGCTTGGCTGTGAAAAAGTTGTACATTATAATGTCACGGCTACATCTAAAAGATGCCTCCCAGTGACAAGAGGGACATCATCATTGACCATATAAAAACCACAGTGCATAGTCCATCAAAAATAATCATGGGAAAGCATAACATGTAACTGGTACATCAGTAAATTGTTATCCAGTGACAACATGAAAAACATCATCTTTCCCATATATGAACACTGAACAAGATCCAGCAAAAAAGGTCACGGCTACATCAAAAAGATGCCTCCCAGTGACAGTTCATCTTCATCAATAAGATAAACATGTAGTAAGACAGGACATCATGAATCATCATAACAACAGGTACTACGAGCCCTAATCCAAGCAGGTAGGCATGGACCATATCATCCAACAGCACCACAAAGCAAAAACGAGCGCAACAAAGGTAAAAATAGGTGCTGTGGGGGTCGATTTCACCTCGCTGTGGTCGACGGCGAAGAACTCGAGACGAGGGAGAGGAGGCAGATCGAGACGGAGAGGAAGCAGATCCGGACGGAGAGGAAGCAGATCCGGTTCAAGGCACCACCGAGCACCGGAGCCGAGGAAGAGGAGGAAGAAGTCCGCCGCCTCCCGGAGTACCAGCAGTGACACTTACCAGATCCGGGACTGAGGACTCAAGGGAAAGCCGCCGCGCCGCTGGTCATGGCCCTCAACTCACCGCCGTTGTCTCACAGGAGGTGCTGGAAATGGAGGGGAAGCGAGGAGAAGGGACTGAGGAAGGGGGAGACCCGCTTATAAAGCCGGCGAAAATGGCGCAAGGATTGCGCGCGAGGAGGTTTCACGGTTCCCACGCGAGCCCGCGCGAGCCAAAGCGGCGGCGGGAGATCGCCCGAAATCGCCCGCGCGCGCCGCTAGGAGCCAAGCCCTAGAAAAACGGTGGGGAGGAGCTTCACTGGGAGCCAGGCTGGGGGGGTAGGTTTTGCAAGGTGGGAGACAAGCCGGTGGATGGGCCAGGGATATCAAACATGGGCCGCTGCACCCCTAGGGCTCCGGCCACCCTCCCGTCCCTCAGCAAACACGCCCATGGTGCACGTGAACAACACACAGGAGTCCTAAACACAGAGAGAATAGAACACCACGTTGGACCACGTGCTTCTCTCTCTCCAAACGTTGGAGTCCTACAAGAGAATTCTCCTTAGATGTAAGCTCTGTTTTTAGATCAAAGGCATTATCCTAGCTTTATTGAAAGGTTAACAGATGTAAGAACTATTTGCCAGTGTTTTTGGGATTCCTTCTTTTCTTTTCTTTTTTCTGCTACTACCTCTCCTCTTGGCGTCCCTACCGTCCCACTCCACCAATCTGCCCCTCTCTCCTCTCACCCTATGCTGACGACCCTCTCATCCTTCTTTGCCAGTGTCGTGCCACTACCTCTCTCCTCCACCATGGTGCCGCTCCTTGTCCCTCCCTTCAGCCTGTTGCGCCCTCCCCACCCTCTCCTCCTCTAGCAATAGTCATCCCACCGCTCATTTTATTTAGAAAAAAAATTCATAAATACAATACTCAAATACATGTATAGGCTGTAGGAGTACATGTCTCCATGTTAATTACTTGATATATTCACTAAATCATCAACATGCCCACAACTACGATCAACATTAATATTCATTCAACACTTAGTATTCAATGATTTAATAATTATCTTATTTGTTTTTTAAGTAAAGAACACGATGGGTAGGCATTATATTATACTCTTATACGGAATAAGTAATGAATATTTGCCTTGGACACGATTAGACGCGCTAAAACATTTTGTAGCTAAGTTAAATAGCTGTCAATACTCTAGCAGAAGCTATGACCATACTAAAGGTCTAAAGCATTGTTGTAAAAAAAAAAGGTCTAAAGCATACTGGAGTAATTACAACCACGAAGATCACCGGAGATGGTTTTTCTTTCTTTGTTCCTGCTCTTTATCTGTCTCGGCCAACGGGGACCGGCGGTAGATACCGGGCGTGCCTGACCAGGTGCATTTACTGGCGCAAAATGATCCACGCCAATTTCGACAAATGACAAGCACTGCTACTAGCACAAAGCTACTCGTAGTTCTATGGCGTTGCGCAGAGCACGTACGTGCTTGTGTTCACGTGGTTGCGGTTTATTTTCCTTATTAAAAAATCCAAAGCAAACAGATCTTAAACTTATCCTATCTTCTGTTTTCGGTTAAGTTTGTGTTCAAATAATTTCATTAGCCTGCTGTTCTTCGTGGTTTTGAAATCGAAAGAGGAAAAAAGAAAATCTGCTTTCAGCCTTTCACTGGGGAGTGGGGAGGCAAATGAAATCCATTAAAGTCCAACATGGGAGGAGCAGAGCACGAGAGTCAATCTGGCCTGTCAGTGGTCCAAGAGATTTTTTTTTTGAGAAACAGTGGCCCAAGAGATAGCTACGCCTACAAGAGTCGTCGATCGTTTAAGCCCACTCCAAATTAGGCCCGTTATGCCAACCAGCCTTGTGCTGATTCTCCAACTCACATATCAGAGTTGCATTTTTTTTATGAGAAAACATATCAGAGTTGCATGAAATTAGAGTTACATTTACAGAATTGCAGCATGACAAGCCAACTGAAACATTCATTTGTATTACAGTATTATTCGACTTAATGGCACATAGATTTCACCAGCACACAGAGATTACCGAAACTTAGTTAAGAACATGAATGAAAGTATGAAACGTCCCTAACAGCAGCAGCAGGCCAGCGGCTACTCCTCGTCGTCAGTGTCCACCTGCACCGCCGCGGCGCCCTTCTTCTTCCTGCCGCCGTGGGCGTCGGCGTCGGAACTAGTAGCGGGCTGCTTCCCCTTCCTGCGGTAGGCCTCCTCGTAGCGCCTGGCGTCGTCGATGCCGCGCTCGGCGAGGCGCCGGATGTTGGGGACCCTGTAGTTCTGCGCCACGTACGCGCCCACCGCCGTGCCAACCAGGAACGGGAACAGCCGCCGCACCAGGCAAAACATGCTGCTTTGTTCTTGGATTGGAATATTGGATGGTGTTGTGCTGCTGAGTTCGGGCAGTGCTCTGATGAGTCTGGTGGCAGAGAGGACCGGCTGTTTATATACTTGTGCCGAAACTGAAAGGTACCCATGGCCACATAGTTGGTTCCGTTTCTTGGACGGGGTTCAAGAAAGCAGGCAAGGATGAAGGAATAATGAACATCACCAAGCAAGCTGCTACTCCCTCCGTTTGTAAAAGAATGCAATTCTTTGACTTTTTGACATCATGTTTGACCATTCGTTTTATTCAAAATTTTTATATAAATATCATCTATTTTGTTATGCCTTATTTTTTCATTAGAAATATTATAATAATGAATTATTTGTTTTACAATATATATAAATTTTTTGAATAAGACAGAAGGTCACGATATTTGAAAGTCAAAGAATTGCATTCTTTTACAAACGGAGGGAGTACTATGTAGTACTGGTCACGCGCTTTGGATCGGTGTGATTCAGTGCACAGCTGACAGTGACAGACACATGGAGGCCACTGCCAGGAGCAACTTCTTCTCCAAGGGTCAACGGCGCCGGCCGAGCCCACTCACTGACCGAGCGATCCACTGACGAATCGTCGCCGCCGTGCGCTCGTGGAAAGCAAAGCCACAGCCCACCTGCGGATGCGGATGTCTGCTTCCTCTGCTTCTCAAACAAAAATGAAACGATCCCAAACAAAACCAGCTCAATTCGATTTCTCATCGCAGTTGTCAATTTATCATTGGGTTTTGGTGCGTCCAAACAAACGTCTCAATTTGCTCACTAGCAGACGCAGTCGACAACTTCAACCTCCAACGACATGACATGAGGATGAGGTGTGCATCATGTTTTACTAGAAGTACTCAGCAAAAGCACTTTGTTTGGCTTCAGCCCTGTCCTGGTTTTTTTTTTTTTTTTTTTTTTTTTTTTTTTTTTTTTGGGGGGGGGGTGTGTGTGTGGGGGGGGGGGGTTGGTGGGGGATATGAAGAACAGAGCAAACGAGGATGTGTGTGTGTGGTCTGCTCAAAATTGAACAGGATAGCCCACCAAAACTTGAACTTACAACTAGCTTCAAGACAAATCATGCTAACGCATAGATATAACATATGGGCATATGGTTGGATGAAGCAAGCAGAACAGGGAAAAAATCAAAAAAAAAAAAAAACACTACTGGAATGAGTCAACAGTGCGTGTTTGGCATGAGGGAGGAGTGCATGCTGTACTATACTTGTGACATTTGGGAGAAAGACAAGTTTATCAGGCCGTACTATTTTATTTTCATTGCTTGTAGTGATCGATCTATTATGTTAGAATTCTACAAAAAAAAAAAAAAATCAATCTATCATGTTTATTACTTGCCATTTGTAATGTCCCAGCAATCCGGCATAGGAATGCTATACAAATAGCAATGCTGATTGCTGCATGCATAAAGATCATGGACAACATTTAGCCATCTCTAGTGACAAACAAGAGCACCACCAGAGCTCTCAACTTGATGTAAAACTGATGTATTTCCCTTTTGACACTAGGACAACAGGGCCAACGATGAAATATAAAAGCAAACCAACTAGAGATTCATACCATCTTAAACATTTTGAGTATAATGAATGCACGTTAAACTAGTGTGGAAATTCTAGAGCAACCATGTCCAATTCGGACAATGAACAAAGCCAATAAACACTTGTTCAGAACAGATGTAGCATGTGTGTTATAGCTTGTGTGGTCATGTTTCATGCACTCCCCGGCTGAGAAAGCCCGGAAAAACACCGCCGACTAATTCATATCATGGATCATATGAAATTTATTTATAAACTGATATATACTGCACCTAAATCAAACTTATCTAAGAGTAGCAGTGTCAAAGAAAATATTAACAATATACTTGATACATTCAAGAACATGAAGACATATGATAAAACAAACTAACCCTCCACACAAATCAATAGTCACTACCAAGAAATATAAAGTAATCTTTCTTGCAAACTTCAGTCTAGCTATCATGGGCTAAATTGTATCAAAGTTCGAATCCATCTTGAGCTACCCAAAACCCTCTATGATCTTTTGACAAGGATGAATTGAACATTTGATGATTGGACATTAACATAAATGTTAAATAGTAGCCAGTTGACTCCAAAAATATAGCGAAATCCATCTTGACCTACCCAAAAATCCATCTTGACCTAGTACCATGCCAGCAAAACCAAGCTTATAGCGAAATCTCAAACAAAGTACTCAATTATTTCTCAAAAGATCTTAACACCATGAGGCTAAGCCCCATTAAAACAGCTCAAATGTCAGGAATTTACCGACCTCCAAATCCTTCAGTATTTTTCAGCATCAGTTAAGTTGAAATAATCATAAAGACGACTTCCCACACTTATCTGAAAAGATAATAAAGAGGGCCTCGAAACTGTAATGCTGCGAAATTTGAGATGTGCCATCAACAAGCAAAAATACTTGGATAACCGATCTGCCTGAAGAACAGATGCAGAAACATATCACACCTTGTCAAACTATTCGAGTTCCCAAGGGGTTCTCATCTAAGCATAGTGCCAGGTTTAACACAAAATCGTTGGTTCTACAGAAGCAAGTCACCCCACATCTAGCAAAGAGGAGCAATCATCTAACTGTGGTCTAAGCATAATAACCTGTAGCATGCAAAATTCTCTAATTAAGTGTTATTACTGTCCGGCAGGACCAACAAGGACTCCCTGTGCAGTTCCTGCCTTCTTGCCACCTTCATCCTCGGCGTCATTGTCAGCCTTCCGGATCCTGATCTTGTACTTGAGCTCAAACTCAGTGATCTCTTTCTTTTTCCTCTCCAGTGCCTCGTGCATGCGAGCAATCACCTCTTCTAGGCCTTCCTTGTTGCGCTTCACAGCAGGCAGGACCTCCTTGACGGTCCTCTCCACCAGGACGCCGCCAATCATCCTGTAGCACCGTCTCGAGGGATCCAGCGGCTCGATCGTGCCGATCACAAGGGAGTGCTCGTTGACCTCCATCTCCAGCTCTGTGATCTTCGTGTAGAACTGGTTCATTTCGGTACGCATGTTGGTGTAAGTGTTGGCGATCATTTGTTCATTTATGGCTTCTTTGCCATCACCACCTGCTCTGCTTGCCATTGTTTCCCTTAGGGGAGCAGATAGCCAGAGAACAAAATCACTAACGACAAAACCTGTGAAGAGAAAACATCTTATAAGCAAGGGAATTGCTAAGAGTTCATCACAGCATCTGAGGCACACAATAAAACAGTAAAAATACAAACACATTGACATAGAAGAAATACATTTCTGTAGCGTCAAATAGAAATCTATCATAAACATCATGAAGCAAGTGATATAATCAAACAAGCAGTAAGACATAACCATGGATAAGGAAGTTAACAAGAAATTGGTGTTACAGTTTAAGAAATATGAGCAAAGTGGGAAAAATAATTTCTACACTATGCGGCCACCAATTATGTCAGCAGTCTGCAATCACCTCATCAACTATTTGAGGGATCTTGGTTAGCTTCCTCTCATAAATCATAATATCAGAATTTGTCTCTCTCTCTCTCTCTCTCTCTCTCTCTCTCTCTCATTTTTTTTTTGCAGGCACTATTTGTCTGTGCACAACTAAACAACAGTCTTCTTGCCTTTTAAGTAAGTAAACTTACAGCCTTGTTTGATGTAAGGAGGAATAAGTTACAAGTAAGTTTTAAGTGAGAAAACTTGCATAGCAGAGCATCTCATCAGCCTAGCATCTACTAGCAACATTCTCCGTTACTACTGATGGAACTTCACTGCCACAAGATCAATAATCCGGGAAAGAAAAACAATGCTTCCTCCTCCTCCCAGATACAACCACTAGCATCCCCTCAAAGCAGGACTATTTTGGATGCAAGGAAATGTCAAATCAAAAGCTAATTCAGGACACAAATTTCTCACAGTGGTTTGTTCAGTAAGAAAGAAATATAGGAACCCCTGACACGAATTTCTCGAAGTTGGTAGGCATAACAAGTGTATAAACTTGTATTTAGATCAGAATCAGATCCGAGTACATTACACAGATAGACAAATAGCTCAAGCTAGGGTTGGGGAACTCGGTTTCACACAACAGGAAGGGAGGAGAAGGCGTGCGCGTACCTGTGGGTGCTCGCTCGTCGCCGGCGAAGGGGCCGGCGGATACCGGGGCGCCCGGCGTAGGGCGGCGGCGGTCGCGCAGCTTGTCCCCACGAGCGAGAGAGAGCACGGCGCGTGCCGGGAGAAGAGAAGGCACGGGTGAAGGAGTTTGACCGGGCCTGGGGCAGGCCTCGCCTCAAGCAGGCTTGGAGGCCCATGGTGGCCTTGTTCCCATGAGCCCATGAGATGCTTCGTGTCTTCTTAAATTTCGGATGCCGAGCCCATGGAGGAAGGAATTTGTACCGTAAAACCGGAAAATAGTACAAGCAAACATTTTTGTTAATTTGGACTTTGATAATTTAAGTATGGAGACGGATGCAATGAAGTATTTTTGAATCCCCATTTATAGTACACGATCTACTAAAACTTATATCAAATATCAAATAATAAAATTGTCACGCGCCACTAAAACCACACTTTGTTAAAAACCTTTGCTAACACCCCTATATAATCAAAGCTTACATTGTGTTTTCTCCTTAAACTTTCAAGATGCAATACTAGGTGCAATCCGGAAAAAGACTTATTTGTCTCTAGATCAAACATGATGTGATCTGCAACCACTCATTGTTCCGAGATGGTTGTCCTAAGTTGTTTTGATTCTAATCTCCTCGAGGCTGATGCCCAGTCATTGAACATAGAAACCCTAAAGGCAGCGACGAAGCCAGAGAGGGGGCAACCCGGGCTCGAGCCCCCCCTAAACTTGTTTTATGCATGGAGCCCTACCTAAGCCCTACCTAAAAATAGTTACCATGTTTAACTTAAGAAGGGTGGGCTCTATATTTAGTATGCGTTTAGCCCCTCCTAAGATGTTTAGTATGTGTTTAGCCCCTGTGTTTAGTATGTGTCACTGCCTAAAGGCAACCCTATACCCTAATTGCCTAATACAGTAAAGATGTTTAGTAGCCCGCAAGTTCAACCCATAATGAAGGAGAGACTTGTCATAAGATCTCAACTTCAAGAGCAAGAAAGGATCACGTGCCATATGCAATGCAACCAAGGCAACCGTTTGGAGTATCTACCAAGGACTAGCTTTTCCCTAAAAGAGGCACCACTATATTATAAAACCTATATCGATACTCATTGGTTTTTTTTTATTTTTATTAGATGCATAGCCCGACTAAGAATTAACGATCACTATGTGCTTGCTTCACTATAATTAGATCAACTCTTACTTTGAAATCTAAAGCCTATAGACAAAGCTAGTTCGTTAATCATGCATACTTAGCTTAGAACCGGTAGAAATCGAACAATGATACTAGGATAATATTCATAATACCACCCTTTCTATATACATCATAGAATCATGATCGAATGAGGTAATCTATACACAATCGATCAAACAATGAATCTATTACCGCCCTACCTTTAGCTCTTTCAAGCCCCTACTATGCAAAGACATCTCTCGATGATATTTGTTGCCATTTTAGGTCGCCTCGTTGACCCTAGATCATCCTTGTTGGTCTTCTCAAGAGGTATTCTTGAGATATTCATGCAAAAGACAAGCATTGAATAATCTGCATAGCCAACCGCTGGTTGGCATCCTTTTCTTTTACCCCTTTCATTGTCTGTCTCACCAATATTCGTGCAAAAATCAAGCACTAAATTATCTGCATAGCCAACCAGCTAGTTGGCATCCTTTTATTTTATCTCTTTCATTGCCTGTCTTACCCTGTGACGGGCTTGGATGATCTAATCCTAGTTAGGTCCCTAGCTGATGTCTGACCGGAATCCGTGTTGACAAAAAAGTAGTCTAATATTACGCATTGAAGAGCATGCAAAGGCAAACATGACAACTCCTAACGAGTATATCTTGATTGTTAATTGATCAAATCAACACATTGATTCCCTATCAGCTGGACAGTTTTGTCACTAGTAGATTAAAATCATACAACCGGCCATATGGTCATATGCCATTTTGTG
This sequence comes from Themeda triandra, assembly GCA_018135685.1. Classification (NCBI taxonomy): domain Eukaryota; kingdom Viridiplantae; phylum Streptophyta; class Magnoliopsida; order Poales; family Poaceae; genus Themeda; species Themeda triandra. Next base: position 140,962 of record JAENPR010000139.1, read on the forward strand.
CAAAAAATAAAATTCAACACATATCAATAAGTTGAGCCCTTAGGGGCATATGCCCTCCACTAGTTTTATATTGCCAATCTCATTCCAACTCCTAAACCCCATGGCATTAATATGCCGTTGGTGCTTAATGGGGAAAGCTTTGAACATCAATAATCCGCTGCCCTTTCCATTTCAGCTTCTTCATTCGCTAGCTCCATGATCCCTAGCTACTAGTAGATCCCGCTAGTACACTTGTTTGATGGAAGCTTTGCTCCCCGCGAGCGGGATCTTGCAGCCTTCATTCGACGCATCGTAAGATTATTTTCGTCGATCTAGATGTGCCGCCGGTGGTGTCGTCCTAACTCTCAACGCCACTTTCATAAACTAATATATAGTGCACTAAATCAAACTTATCTACACTCAAGAACACAGAGATATATGAAAAACAAACTAACTTTCTACAAAAACCAATAAGTACCAAGAGAGGTAATGTATCTTTCTTGCAAACTTCAGATCTACCTATCATGGGCTAAATCATACCATTCAAATTCCAAATCCATCTTGGCCTACCCGAAAAGCCTTTATGATCTTTTGAATACAAGGATGAATTGAACAATTGATGGGACATTAATTGTAGCTAGTTTCCTCTAAAATTTTTGTGATCCATCTTGACCTACTCAAAAACCTCTATGATATGTAGCTATTTCCTAGTACAATGCCAGTAAAACTAAGTTTATAGCGAAATCTCAAACAAAGTACTCACTTATTTCTCAAAAGATCTTAAAACAACTCAATTATCAGGTATTTACCATCCTCCAACGCCGTAGTTGAAATAATTATAAAATACAACTTCTCGCACTCATCTGAAAAGATAAGAAAAATGACCTCTAGATAGAAACTGTAATCTTGTGAAATTTGAGATGTGCAATCAGCAAGCAGAAATACTTAGATAACAGGTCCACCTAAAGAACAGATGCAAATTCGAATTAGAGATTTACATCCAATTGAAAAAGAATAGATTTGGGTTAAAAGATTACCTAGTAAAAACTGTTTATTCCGCGGCCAAGAACAAAACCAAATTGGTTTCATTCTTAACTTGACTTAAAACTTGTGTAATCTTGTGGGAAATAACTTGGAGATCTTGTTTGAAAAAGGTTTGCTACTAGGATAAGACCACCCCTTCAATATATCATCAGATGATCACAACTGATTTAGGTAATAATCTATACACAATAGATAAAAAAATGAATCTACTACCCTATATTTTCTACCTTTAACTCTTCCAACCCCTACTACCCAACACCTATATCGATGAGATTTGGTTGGCATTCTAGCATATGTCACTTTGTTGACCCTAGATCAACCTTATTATGCTTTTATCGTATGCCTCGGATGATCTAATCCTAGCTAGGTTCCTAGCTACGTGTGACCGGAATAAGCGGTGATAAAAAAGTAGTCCAATATAAGCATTGGAGAGCATTGTAAGGCGAGTATATCTTGATTGTTCATTAATGAAAAATCAACACATTTATTCCCTATTAGCTGGACAATTTTGTGATTAGTAGAATAGAAAATCCTACAGCCTTCCTATCATAGGCCATTTTTATTGTAAAAAAAATAATAGTCAACATTTTTTACGCTCAAGATTGTAATGATATCTAAACAATCAATACTTTGCGATTGCAACAAAAAACAATTAATACTTTGCATTGCCCATATACAATTAGATTGCAAGATACGGCCGGCGCAAGAAAATGCCACGTTCATCATAATAGAGGAAGATTCATATACGATTCTACCATGATGGTATATGAGTGTATTCTACGAGTAGAAGTCCCTAAATCCAATGGTTGGAAATTGGTGAAATGGTATTGTAACCCGCACGTACTCATTCCGACTCCTAAATTCCATGGCACCATTAAGACGAAATTATCGTGCTGAAAGGAGAAAACTTTTAACAGCAATAACCCGCGGTCCTTTCCATTTCAGCTTCATTTGCCGGCTCTTATCCATCTGGACCATCTCGCCATCGATCTCCTTACGACCATGTCGCCCGCTCCTCGCTGTCGTTCCCCGTTCGTACCCAAACCCTAGCGACACATGGAGGAGGAAGCGCCACGAGCACCACAGCAGTGCAGCAGCACCACCATCTTCGCCACCACCACCACCGGCACTGGAGACGACCCTTCTTCCTCGTCAGACCACGCGCTCCGCTGCATACTGACATCTTCGACCACGCAACCTGATGAGCACGAGCTCCATTCCTCGCCCTCGCCGTCTCTCTTCCCTCCATTGGCGCTGACGACGAGCCCGCCGTGCATCTCCTCCTCCTCCGCTGCCGCCTGTATTGCACCTGCAATGTCCTACGGCTACGGGCAACCCGAGCTCCGTTCCTTGCCTCCGCCATGTCCTCTGCCGTCACCCAGACTCTGCTTCAGCGAATCGGGCTCAGCCTCTATCTCCATGACTCCTATCCACCAGCAGATCCAGCCAATGCCTGTGTTTGATGGATGCTTGCTCAATGCGCGCGGGATCTCACAGCCTTCGTTCAACACGTCAGGTAATAACATGATTTCTGTCGATCTGAATGTCGCGCCGGTGGTGTCGTCCCAGCTCGTGACGCCGCTCTCGAACCTCGACGGCCAGCAGCAGCAGGCACAGCCCGCGTCGACGACGTCAGCCGGCATGGTTTTAGGGCAGAACGATAACTTCTTTGGCTTGGCGCAGTCCACCTCTCCAGAGCGGTCATTGTCCTTCGATTCCTCGTTTTCCGTCCCAATGCATGGTGATCCTTTTCCCGATCCGCAAAAAGCTCCGGCCGTGTCCCAATCCCAGTTCGCCACACCGTCGCCACTCATGAGCCTTGGCAGCCAGCAGCAGCAGCCGGCGCGGCCCTCGTCGTCGCTGGCACCCAGCCTAATCTTATTAGGACAGAACGATAGGTTCGCCGGGTTTAGTCAGTCGAGTTGGGATCAGGCATCGCAGCAAGGCAGGACCTGGGCATCGTCTCGGTCGGCTGGTCTGCCGCCGCTGTGGCGGCCACCGTGCTCGCGCATAGACACCACCACCACCTTTTGGGTACGTTCATCCCTCTTCGGATTCGAAGCTAGCTCCGCTTCCACCAAGCCTGCAAACGCCTCCATCACCGCCTGTGGAGCAAGCGCACACCGGCAGTGAGACGGCAGGGCAGAAAACAGGGCTGTTCAAGGGGACGCCGTTTCAAGACAAGGCGGGGCAGCCCCTGCCGGACTCTGCTTCGAGGGAAAGGTTTCAGCTGAGCCGTAATAGCTCGTTCATGGATGACAGCGCCATGGTCTCCATGCCGACGCTGAGCGTTGGAGCTAGTGGTTCTAGTGGGAGCTTATTATTCACTGACGTCGAGATGGAGAAGATCAGAAAAGAGGAGCACCTTAGCCATCTTATAAAGACGGATCCTAATAGGGTCAGAAGGTATATATATGTGTTGATTTCCTTCATCATTGTATGTATGTGGAAATCGGAGATGTCTGCATATGGGTGCTTTACCTAGGCATTGAAACGTACTGGAGATCGATCAGCTTTGTTTCCTCTTGCATTGTCAAATAAATCTGTAGGGTTTTAAAGAACCGTGAATCTGCAAAGAAGTCGAAAGAGCGCAAAGAAAACCACAGAGTTGTCCTGGAGGACCAGGTAAGGGTGTTGGAGATGGAGCGTGAAACATTATCAAGACAAACAAAATTACAGCAGGTTGGTTCTTACTTCTCACATGTTATATACAATATGATGAGCATTTTTGTGTGTGACGATGCAAAATATGTGTCGTGTATAATGCAGAAAATATTAGCCGAGGTTGAATCTGAGAACAGGATTTTGAAAACCAGGCTACAGGGGCTGGACCAGCAGCTGAAGCTAAAAGAAGGTCTACATGATACATCTTATATCCTGTTCAACAATCTATCGTTTGTAGTTTATATCCCCTAAAGGTGATACAATTATACAAATCGATGATGATATATATACTCATATCCTTCGATCGGTATAATACATGCAACACATCAAATTTAGTTATATATTTTTCCTAGACTTTCATGTATAGGCCCACGAATCCCAAAGTGAGAGGATCTGAATCCGTGAACTAATTTTTAGTAATTAATTTAGGGGTTACTGAGTGAAGTGAACCACTTAGAAAAGGATCTACATCTTTACTATGAGGCCAGTCTCAATGGTGTTTCATGAGAGTTTCATGCACATTAAACATAGTGATATGACACTATATTAATGAAGAGAGATGATAGAGTTTAATGGGAGCAGAGAGAGTTTCATCCCCATGAAACTCTTATGCACCGTTTCCAAAAAATTAATGCATTGAAAACTATGCCATGAAATCCCCACTGAGACTGGCCTGAGAGTTTATGGACCTAATTAAATGAGAAATCCAGGAGATATATAGTCTAAAGGATACAATGCAATTCACTCTTAATTTATGCATTTGTGAGTCGATACCTGATTTGATATATCTTCTTCTACAAGTATTTTTTTGTCGTTGTGTTCGATACACATTTATACTATAGTAGTTACTGAGGCAGATAAAAAATTGCTAGCAACATTGTTGTATGTTTCTTGTGGAAGTAGAAGATATTTATATACCATATAGGTTCATGTTCTTGTGTTGATTAAAGGAACAAATCAGTCAATTCACATACAATTCTGCTAGTGAGCGAGATATGCCTCAATATGTCACTAGAAACATATTTCTATAAAATTTACATTCTACTAGCGTGATAGATATGCCTACTGTTGTTTCATTTTCACACACAATTCTGCTAGTGAGATATGCCTCAATATGTCTAGAAACATATTTCTACAAAATTTACATTCTAGTAGCGTGACAGATATGCCTACTGTTGTTTCATTAGTGGTTGCTAGGTCTCACACCTCCTATGGTTTTCTATATATATATGTTCCACTGGCTTACAAAATGATAGAAATAAAAACACTAAATGTAAACAACATCTAGACTGTTTATATATTTATCGTGTTGTGTAGACATATAAATGAGATGATTAGAGTTACAGAATAAAACTACAAATATATTTTTTGTTTCCTCTGTTCCAATGCTTTGCTATTTAGTGATAAATAAAACCCTGCATATATGGGGGTGAGGTTTGAATATGCGCTGATATTGCAACCATTGGTTTATCTACTGTATATGTATTTAGCATATGTCTGCTTATAGAATATTTGTGTGCCATATGCATCCAAAGTGACCTCAAAAGTTTTTCTCAATCAAATTGAGAAAAGTTCATTTCCAAATTTTTTTGTTGATGTAGTAGCTTGATGCAAATTAAGCACATATTTTCAGTTGTTGACTTACAAGTACGTGAAATTTTTGCATGCTTTAAATTGAGATGAGTGATGACACATGCATGCTGTGTATTGGAAACAATCCACGAATCTATACCTTCTATAAGAACAAACCCCACTTAGTTATTTATCTGCCATCTCCTTGAGCCACGTCACCAAATTTCAGTTACTATCCCCATTCAAGCCATTGTACGCCAGCACCGAAGGGATCCCACCTGCATGTACACCAGCGCCGCCTTCGCTGCACCCCGCTGACCCTTCGCCTCCATCCTAACTCCACCCCGTTTTCCAGCGCGTTTATTACGAAACAACAGAAAAGGAAACGCCATATGCTGTTGCATGCTTGCACGATGCACCCTTCCGTTTCCTCCGTAAATGCGCTGGTAAAACGCCGCCGCCCACCATAAACCAAAGGCAAAATAAAAGGCTGTCGCTTCTTGGCTACTGCTTCACAACGCCGATGCAAAAGAAAATGCTCGCCCACCTGCAAGCCGGTCCAAGCCGCGCTATTGTCCTCCCCATGAAGTCACCAACCTCCGCCGCCCGCCACCATGCGCCTCTCTCTGCTCGAGTTCCTGCGCCCAACCGATCAACATACATGCAGTCGGGCCAATCAGGACACTCGATGTCCTGCCAAAGAAGTAAGAAAACTGGTCCACATGGTCTAGCATCAACACATGCAATTCTGCACTGCAAAGCTATGAAATCTCTCCTGTTTGTCATTCACAGATGTGCACCACCGACTGCAAAGGGACGAGGCAGGAGCATGAGGCCAGATGACTGGCATCCATCCAGCAACATCGCGAAAGCGAGCAGCAACGCCGTGTCCCAGTCAATACAGTAGATTAGTACATGTTAGTGGCTTCCGTTCAATTATTAATTATTTGTTTAAAGTGATTACTTTGTCTATATTTTGATTATATATCATGCAAATTTCCAATTTAATCTTTGAATTTTGAACTTCTAATGCTACTTAGTGCTTACTACTAATTTGTCGTGTAACTCTATAATTATTTACAGAGTTTTAGTAAATTTGTTTTATCTGACATACCATTACATGTGGATATAGTCGTCATGTTTACTTAAATAAAAAATGAAATAGCCGCAGCAACGCGCGGGGAGTCCACCTAGTTTTTAATACAAACATGTATATACATATTACCTTGCTAATTATACTGATTTTAGTGTGATGATTACATGTGGTAAAAGTTATCTAAAAAGTATTAATTTTTCTATTTATAACAGTTTTTAAGATCAATCTCTTGAATGGAGATAAGCTATTTTATTTGAGTTGCTATCGACAGAATGGCCCAAGTCGGGGTTGAATTTGGCTCTAAAAAAATTAAAGCAATTTTAACCTAATTAAACACTACTTCACCACGTCTTGCCTAACTAGCCCAAGAAATAATCATATACTAACAAATTTATTCCTTGGGGACACCGCACTAAGCCTTGTGCTTAGCTTGATCACACTAGCAACAAGTTCTTAGATGTGGAGTTTAAAACCTTGATACTAGAGATCACACTAGAACAGAACCAAGTTAAATTGTGGCAAAGAACTTCAAGCACACTACAAAGATTGACACGAATGTAAGTGTAACAAGTAAATGGATAAGAGACAACTATTTTTTTTGTAGTATTGGATTCTTGTCACAATCTAATGTAAGCTCGAGCACCTAATAACTAGTAAGGGTTAAACTCCCTTAATTCACAAAAGGCTCAAGTCAAGCTAACTTTATTTTAGGGTTGTGAGTTGTTGCATGATTCAATATATATGTTCCTCAACAATCATTTTTTTTTTTGAGTTGCATTCAATCATTTAAAAGTGCTCCATCACCAAATTAAAGTATTTTACATGCTAGAAAATAAGACCTCATTGGTATGAGAATATGCATGTATGAAAAGAATTATTGAGGCGTTGTGAAAAATGATAGGTAAAACCATGTTCATATTATAATAATGAATTATTTGTTTTACAATATATATAAATTTTTTGAATAAGACAGAAGGTCACGATATTTGAAAGTCAAAGAATTGCATTCTTTTACAAACGGAGGGAGTACTATGTAGTACCGGTCACGCGCTTTGGATCGGTGTGATTCAAGTGCACGGCTGACAGTGACAGACACATGGAGGCCACTGCCAGGAGCAACTTCTTCTCCAAGGGTCAACGGCGCCGGCCGAGCCCACTCACTGACCGAGCGATCCACCGACGAATCGTCGCCGCCGTGCGCTCGTGGAAAGCAAAGCCACAGCCCACCTGCGGATGCGGATGTCCGCTTCCTCCGCTTCTCAAACAAAAATGAAACGATCCCAAACAAAACCAGCTCAATTCGATTTCTCATCGCAGTTGTCAATTTATCATTGGGTTTTGGTGCGTCCAAACAAACGTCTCAATTTGCTCACTAGCAGACGCAATCGACAACTTCAACCTCCAACGACATGACATGAGGATGAGGTGTGCATCATGTTTTACTAGAAGTACTCAGCAAAAGCACTTTGTTTGGCTTCAGCCCTGTCCTGGTTTTTTTTTTTTTTTTTTTTTTTTTTTTTGGGGGGGGGGGGTGTGGGGGGGGGGGTGGGGGTTGGTGGGGATATGAAGAACTTTGAAAGCAAACGAGGATGTGTGTGTGTGGTCTGCTCAAAATTGAACAGGATAGCCCACCAAAACTTGAACTTACAACTAGCTTCAAGACAAATCATGCTAACGCATAGATATAACATATGGGCATATGGTTGGATGAAGCAAGCAGAACAGGGAAAAAATCAAAAAGAAAAAAAAAACACTACTGGAATGAGTCAACAGTGCGTGTTTGGCATGAGGGAGGAGTGCATGCTGTACTATACTTGTGACATTTGGGAGAAATACAAGTTTATCAGGCCGTACTATTTTATTTTCATTGCTTGTAGTGATCGATCTATTATGTTAGAATTCTACCAAAAAAAAAAAAAATCAATCTATCATGTTTATTACTTGCCATTTGTAATGTCCCAGCAATCCGGCATAGGAATGCTATACAAATAGCAATGCTGATTGCTGCATGCATAAAGATCATGGACAACATTTAGCCATCTCTAGTGACAAACAAGAGCACCACCAGAGCTCTCAACTTGATGTAAAACTGATGTATTTCCCTTTTGACACTAGGACAACAGGGCCAACGATGAAATATAAAAGCAAACCAACTAGAGATTCATACCATCTTAAACATTTTGAGTATAATGAATGCACGTTAAACTAGTGTGGAAATTCTAGAGCAACCATGTCCAATTCTGGACAATGAACAAAGCCAATAAACACTTGTTCAGAACAGATGTAGCATGTGTGTTATAGCTTGTGTGGTCATGTTTCATGCACTCCCCTGGCTGAGAAAGCCCGGAAAAACACTGCTGACTAATTCATATCATGGATCATATGAAATTTATTTATAAACTGATATATACTGCACCTAAATCAAACTTATCTAAGAGTAGCAGTGTCAAAGAAAATATTAACAATATACTTGATACATTCAAGAACATGAAGACATATGATAAAACAAACTAACCCTCCACACAAATCAATAGTCACTACCAAGAAATATAAAGTAATCTTTCTTGCAAACTTCAGTCTAGCTATCATGGGCTAAATTGTATCAAAGTTCGAATCCATCTTGAGCTACCCAAAACCCTCTATGATCTTTTGACAAGGATGAATTGAACATTTGATGATTGGACATTAACATAAATGTTAAATAGTAGCCAGTTGACTCCAAAAATATAGCGAAATCCATCTTGACCTACCCAAAAATCCATCTTGACCTAGTACCATGCCAAAGCAAAACCAAGCTTATAGCGAAATCTCAAACAAAGTACTCAATTATTTCTCAAAAGATCTTAACACCATGAGGCTAAGCCCCATTAAAACAGCTCAAATGTCAGGAATTTACCGACCTCCAAATCCTTCAGTATTTTTCAGCATCAGTTAAGTTGAAATAATCATAAAGACGACTTCCCACACTTATACGAAAAGATAATAAAGAGGGCCTCGAAACCGTAATGCGAAATTTGAGATGTGCCATCAACAAGCAAAAATACTTGGATAACCGATCTGCCTGAAGAACAGATGCGAAACATATCACACCTTGTCAAACTATTCGAGTTCCCAAGGGGTTCTCATCTAAGCATAGTGCCGGGTTTAACACAAAATCGTTGGTTCTACAGAAGCAAGTCACCCCACATCTAGCAAAGAGGAGCAATCATCTAACTGTGGTCTAAGCATAATAACCTGTAGCATGCAAAATTCTCTAATTAAGTGTTATTACTGTCCGGCAGGACCAACAAGGACTCCCTGTGCAGTTCCTGCCTTCTTGCCACCTTCATCCTCGGCGTCATTGTCAGCCTTCCGGATCCTGATCTTGTACTTGAGCTCAAACTCAGTGATCTCTTTCTTTTTCCTCTCCAGTGCCTCGTGCATGCGAGCAATCACCTCTTCTAGGCCTTCCTTGTTGCGCTTCACAGCAGGCAGGACCTCCTTGACGGTCCTCTCCACCAGGACGCCGCCAATCATCCTGTAGCACCGTCTCGAGGGATCCAGCGGCTCGATCGTGCCGATCACAAGGGAGTGCTCGTTGACCTCCATCTCCAGCTCTGTGATCTTCGTGTAGAACTGGTTCATTTCGGTACGCATGTTGGTGTAAGTGTTGGCGATCATTTGTTCATTTATGGCTTCTTTGCCATCACCACCTGCTCTGCTTGCCATTGTTTCCCTTAGGGAGCAGATAGCCAGAGAACAAAATCACTAACGACAAAACCTGTGAAGAGAAAACATCTTATAAGCAAGGGAATTGCTAAGAGTTCATCACAGCATCTCGAGGCACACAATAAAACAGTAAAAATACAAACACATTGACATAGAAGAAATACATTTCTGTAGCGTCAAATAGAAATCTATCATAAACATCATGAAGCAAGTGATATAATCAAACAAGCAGTAAGACATAACCATGGAAAAGGAAGTTAACAAGAAATTGGTGTTACAGTTGAAGAAATATGAGCAAAGTGGGAAAAATAATTTCTACACTATGCGGCCACCAATTATGTCAGCAGTCTGCAATCACCTCATCAACTATTTGAGGGATCTTGGTTAGCTTCCTCTCATAAATCATAATATCAGAATTTGGCTCATTTTTTGTTTTTTTTGCAGGCAGTATTTGTCTGTGCACAACTAAACAACAGTCTTCTTGCCTAATAAGTAAGTAAACTTACAGCCTTGTTTGATGTAAGGAGGAATAAGTTACAAGTAAGTTTTAAGTGAGAAAACTTGCATAGCAGAGCATCTCATCAGCCTAGCATCTACTAGCAACATTCTCCGTTACTACCGATGGAACTTCACTGCCACAAGATCAATAATCCGGGAAAGAAAAACAATGCTTCCTCCTCCTCCCAGATACAACCACTAGCATCCCCTCAAAGCAGGACTATTTTGGATGCAAGGGAAATGTCAAATCAAAAGCTAATTCAGGACACAAATTTCTCACAGTGGTTTGTTCAGTAAGAAAGAAATATAGGAACCCCTGACACGAATTTCTCGAAGTTGGTAGGCATAACAAGTGTATAAACTTGTATTTAGATCAGAATCAGATCCGAGTACATTACACAGATAGACAAATAGCTCAAGCTAGGGTTGGGGAACTCGGTTTCACACAACAGGAAGGGAGGAGAAGGCGTGCGCGTACCTGTGGGTGCTCGCTCGTCGCCGGCGAAGGGGCCGGCGGATACCGGGGCGCCTGGCGTAGGGCGGCGGCGGTCGCGCAGTTGTCCCCACGAGCGAGAGAGAGCACGGCGCGTGCCGGAGAAGAGAAGGCACTGGGCTGAAGGAGTTTGACTGGGCCTGGGGCAGGCCTCGCCTCAAGCAGGCTTGGAGGCCCATGGTGGCCTTGTTCCCATAAGCCCATGAGATGCTTCTGTGTCTTCTTAAATTTCGGATGCCAGAGCCCATGGAGGAAGGAATTTGTACCGTAAAACTGGAAAATAGTACAGCAAACATTTTTGTTAATTTGGACTTTGATAATTTAAGTATGGAGACGGATGCAATGAAGTATTTTTGAATCCCCATTTATAGTACACGATCTACTAAAACTTATATCAAATATCAAATAATAAAATTGTCACGCGCCACGAAAACCACACTTTGTTAAAAACCTTTGCTAACACCCCTATATAATCAAAGCTTACATTGTGTTTTCTCCTTAAACTTTCAAGATGCAATACTAGGTGCAATCCGGAAAAAGACTTATTTGTCTCTAGATCAAACATGATGTGATCTGCAACCACTCATTGTTCCGAGATGGTTGTCCTAAGTTGTTTTGATTCTAATCTCCTCGAGGCTGATGCCCAGTCATTGAACATAGAAACCCTAAAGGCAGCGACGAAGCCGAGAGGGGCAACCCGGGCTCGAGCCCCCCTAAACTTGTTTTATGCATGGAGCCCTACCTAAGCCCTACCTAAAAATAGTTACCATGTTTAACTTAAGAAGGGTGGGCTCTATATTTAGTATGCGTTTAGCCCCTCCTAAGATGTTTAGTATGTGTTTAGCCCCTGTGTTTAGTATGTGTCACTGCCTAAAGGCAACCCTATACCCTAATTGCCTAATACAGTAAAGATGTTTAGTAGCCCGCAAGTTCAACCCATAATGAAGGAGAGACTTGTCATAAGATCTCAACTTCAAGAGCAAGAAAGGATCACGTGCCATATGCAATGCAACCAAGGCAACCGTTTGGAGTATCTACCAAGGACTAGCTTTTCCCTAAAAGAGGCACCACTATATTATAAAACCTATATCTGATACTCATTGGTTTTTTTTTATTTTTATTAGATGCATAGCCCGACTAAGAATTAACGATCACTATGTGCTTGCTTCACTATAATTAGATCAACTCTTACTTTGAAATCTAAAGCCTATAGACAGGCTAGTTCGTTAATCATGCATACTTAGCTTAGAACCGGTAGAAATCGAACAATGATACTAGGATAATATTCATAATACCACCCTTTCTATATACATCATAGAATCATGATCGAATGAGGTAATCTATACACAATCGATCAAACAATGAATCTATTACCGCCCTACCTTTAGCTCTTTCAAGCCCCTACTATCCAGCACATCTCTCGATGATATTTGTTGCCATTTTAGGTCGCCTCGTTGACCCTAGATCATCCTTGTTGGTCTTCTCAAGAGGTATTCTTGAGATATTCATGCAAAAGACAAGCATTGAATAATCTGCATAGCCAACCGCTGGTTGGCATCCTTTTCTTTTACCCCTTTCATTGTCTGTCTCACCAATATTCGTGCAAAAATCAAGCACTAAATTATCTGCATAGCCAACCAGCTAGTTGGCATCCTTTTATTTTATCTCTTTCATTGCCTGTCTTACCCCGTGACGGGCTTGGATGATCTAATCCTAGTTAGGTCCCTAGCCGATGTCCGACCGGAATCCGTGTTGACAAAAAAGTAGTCTAATATTACGCATTGAAGAGCATGCAAAGGCAAACATGACAACTCCTAACGAGTATATCTTGATTGTTAATTGATCAAATCAACACATTGATTCCCTATCAGCTGGACAGTTTTGTCACTAGTAGATTAAAATCATACAACCGGCCATATGGTCATATGCCATTTTGTGCAAAAAATAAAATTCAACACATATCAATAAGTTGAGCCCTTAGGGGCATATGCCCTCCACTAGTTTTATATTGCCAATCTCATTCCGACTCCTAAACCCCATGGCATTAATATGCCGTTGGTGCTTAATGGGGAAAGCTTTGAACATCAATAATCCGCTGCCCTTTCCATTTCAGCTTCTTCATTCGCTAGCTCCATGATCCCTAGCTACTAGTAGATCCCGCTAGTACACTTGTTTGATGGAAGCTTTGCTCCCCGCGAGCGGGATCTTGCAGCCTTCATTCGACGCATCAGGTAAGATTATTTTCGTCGATCTAGATGTGCCGCCGGTGGTGTCGTCCTAACTCTCAACGCCACTTTCATAAACTAATATATAGTGCACTAAATCAAACTTATCTACACTCAAGAACACAGAGATATATGAAAAACAAACTAACTTTCTACAAAAACCAATAAGTACCAAGAGAGGTAATGTATCTTTCTTGCAAACTTCAGATCTACCTATCATGGGCTAAATCATACCATTCAAATTCCAAATCCATCTTGGCCTACCCGAAAAGCCTTTATGATCTTTTGAATACAAGGATGAATTGAACAATTGATGGGACATTAATTGTAGCTAGTTTCCTCTAAAATTTTTGTGATCCATCTTGACCTACTCAAAAACCTCTATGATATGTAGCTATTTCCTAGTACAATGCCAGTAAAACTAAGTTTATAGCGAAATCTCAAACAAAGTACTCACTTATTTCTCAAAAGATCTTAAAACAACTCAATTATCAGGTATTTACCATCCTCCAACGCCGTAGTTGAAATAATTATAAAATACAACTTCTCGCACTCATCTGAAAAGATAAGAAAAATGACCTCTAGATAGAAACTGTAATCTTGTGAAATTTGAGATGTGCAATCAGCAAGCAGAAATACTTAGATAACAGGTCCACCTAAAGAACAGATGCAAATTCGAATTAGAGATTTACATCCAATTGAAAAAGAATAGATTTGGGTTAAAAGATTACCTAGTAAAAACTGTTTATTCCGCGGCCAAGAACAAAACCAAATTGGTTTCATTCTTAACTTGACGAAAACTTGTGTAATCTTGTGGGAAATAACTTGGAGATCTTGTTTGAAAAAGGTTTGCTACTAGGATAAGACCACCCCTTCAATATATCATCAGATGATCACAACTGATTTAGGTAATAATCTATACACAATAGATAAAAAAATGAATCTACTACCCTATATTTTCTACCTTTAACTCTTCCAACCCCCTACTACCCAACACCTATATCGATGAGATTTGGTTGGCATTCTAGCATATGTCACTTTGTTGACCCTAGATCAACCTTATTATGCTTTTATCGTATGCCTCGGATGATCTAATCCTAGCTAGGTTCCTAGCTACGTGTGACCGGAATAAGCGGTGATAAAAAAGTAGTCCAATATAAGCATTGGAGAGCATTGTAAGGCTTAGTATATCTTGATTGTTCATTAATGAAAAATCAACACATTTATTCCCTATTAGCTGGACAATTTTGTGATTAGTAGAATAGAAAATCCTACAGCCTTCCTATCATAGGCCATTTTTATTGTAAAAAAAATAATAGTCAACATTTTTTACGCTCAAGATTGTAATGATATCTAAACAATCAATACTTTGCGATTGCAACAAAAAACAATTAATACTTTGCATTGCCCATATACAATTAGATTGCAAGATACGGCCGGCGCAAGAAAATGCCACGTTCATCATAATAGAGGAAGATTCATATACGATTCTACCATGATGGTATATGAGTGTATTCTACGAGTAGAAGTCCCTAAATCCAATGGTTGGAAATTGGTGAAATGGTATTGTAACCCGCACGTACTCATTCCGACTCCTAAATTCCATGGCACCATTAAGACGAAATTATCGTGCTGAAAGGAGAAAACTTTTAACAGCAATAACCCGCGGTCCTTTCCATTTCAGCTTCATTTGCCGGCTCTTATCCATCTGGACCATCTCGCCATCGATCTCCTTACGACCATGTCGCCCGCTCCTCGCTGTCGTTCCCCGTTCGTACCCAAACCCTAGCGACACATGGAGGAGGAAGCGCCACGAGCACCACAGCAGTGCAGCAGCACCACCATCTTCGCCACCACCACCACCGGCACTGGAGACGACCCTTCTTCCTCGTCAGACCACGCGCTCCGCTGCATACTGACATCTTCGACCACGCAACCTGATGAGCACGAGCTCCATTCCTCGCCCTCGCCGTCTCTCTTCCCTCCATTGGCGCTGACGACGAGCCCGCCGTGCATCTCCTCCTCCTCCGCTGCCGCCTGTATTGCACCTGCAATGTCCTACGGCTACGGGCAACCCGAGCTCCGTTCCTTGCCTCCGCCATGTCCTCTGCCGTCACCCAGACTCTGCTTCAGCGAATCGGGCTCAGCCTCTATCTCCATGACTCCTATCCACCAGCAGATCCAGCCAATGCCTGTGTTTGATGGATGCTTGCTCAATGCGCGCGGGATCTCACAGCCTTCGTTCAACACGTCAGGTAATAACATGATTTCTGTCGATCTGAATGTCGCGCCGGTGGTGTCGTCCCAGCTCGTGACGCCGCTCTCGAACCTCGACGGCCAGCAGCAGCAGGCACAGCCCGCGTCGACGACGTCAGCCGGCATGGTTTTAGGGCAGAACGATAACTTCTTTGGCTTGGCGCAGTCCACCTCTCCAGAGCGGTCATTGTCCTTCGATTCCTCGTTTTCCGTCCCAATGCATGGTGATCCTTTTCCCGATCCGCAAAAAGCTCCGGCCGTGTCCCAATCCCAGTTCGCCACACCGTCGCCACTCATGAGCCTTGGCAGCCAGCAGCAGCAGCCGGCGCGGCCCTCGTCGTCGCTGGCACCCAGCCTAATCTTATTAGGACAGAACGATAGGTTCGCCGGGTTTAGTCAGTCGAGTTGGGATCAGGCATCGCAGCAAGGCAGGACCTGGGCATCGTCTCGGTCGGCTGGTCTGCCGCCGCTGTGGCGGCCACCGTGCTCGCGCATAGACACCACCACCACCTTTTGGGTACGTTCATCCCTCTTCGGATTCGAAGCTAGCTCCGCTTCCACCAAGCCTGCAAACGCCTCCATCACCGCCTGTGGAGCAAGCGCACACCGGCAGTGAGACGGCAGGGCAGAAAACAGGGCTGTTCAAGGGGACGCCGTTTCAAGACAAGGCGGGGCAGCCCCTGCCGGACTCTGCTTCGAGGGAAAGGTTTCAGCTGAGCCGTAATAGCTCGTTCATGGATGACAGCGCCATGGTCTCCATGCCGACGCTGAGCGTTGGAGCTAGTGGTTCTAGTGGGAGCTTATTATTCACTGACGTCGAGATGGAGAAGATCAGAAAAGAGGAGCACCTTAGCCATCTTATAAAGACGGATCCTAATAGGGTCAGAAGGTATATATATGTGTTGATTTCCTTCATCATTGTATGTATGTGGAAATCGGAGATGTCTGCATATGGGTGCTTTACCTAGGCATTGAAACGTACTGGAGATCGATCAGCTTTGTTTCCTCTTGCATTGTCAAATAAATCTGTAGGGTTTTAAAGAACCGTGAATCTGCAAAGAAGTCGAAAGAGCGCAAAGAAAACCACAGAGTTGTCCTGGAGGACCAGGTAAGGGTGTTGGAGATGGAGCGTGAAACATTATCAAGACAAACAAAATTACAGCAGGTTGGTTCTTACTTCTCACATGTTATATACAATATGATGAGCATTTTTGTGTGTGACGATGCAAAATATGTGTCGTGTATAATGCAGAAAATATTAGCCGAGGTTGAATCTGAGAACAGGATTTTGAAAACCAGGCTACAGGGGCTGGACCAGCAGCTGAAGCTAAAAGAAGGTCTACATGATACATCTTATATCCTGTTCAACAATCTATCGTTTGTAGTTTATATCCCCTAAAGGTGATACAATTATACAAATCGATGATGATATATATACTCATATCCTTCGATCGGTATAATACATGCAACACATCAAATTTAGTTATATATTTTTCCTAGACTTTCATGTATAGGCCCACGAATCCCAAAGTGAGAGGATCTGAATCCGTGAACTAATTTTTAGTAATTAATTTAGGGGTTACTGAGTGAAGTGAACCACTTAGAAAAGGATCTACATCTTTACTATGAGGCCAGTCTCAATGGTGTTTCATGAGAGTTTCATGCACATTAAACATAGTGATATGACACTATATTAATGAAGAGAGATGATAGAGTTTAATGGGAGCAGAGAGAGTTTCATCCCCATGAAACTCTTATGCACCGTTTCCAAAAAATTAATGCATTGAAAACTATGCCATGAAATCCCCACCGAGACTGGCCGAGAGTTTATGGACCTAATTAAATGAGAAATCCAGGAGATATATAGTCTAAAGGATACAATGCAATTCACTCTTAATTTATGCATTTGTGAGTCGATACCTGATTTGATATATCTTCTTCTACAAGTATTTTTTTGTCGTTGTGTTCGATACACATTTATACTATAGTAGTTACTGAGGCAGATAAAAAATTGCTAGCAACATTGTTGTATGTTTCTTGTGGAAGTAGAAGATATTTATATACCATATAGGTTCATGTTCTTGTGTTGATTAAAGGAACAAATCAGTCAATTCACATACAATTCTGCTAGTGAGCGAGATATGCCTCAATATGTCACTAGAAACATATTTCTATAAAATTTACATTCTACTAGCGCGTGATAGATATGCCTACTGTTGTTTCATTTTCACACACAATTCTGCTAGTGAGATATGCCTCAATATGTCTAGAAACATATTTCTACAAAATTTACATTCTAGTAGCGCGTGACAGATATGCCTACTGTTGTTTCATTAGTGGTTGCTAGGTCTCACACCTCCTATGGTTTTCTATATATATATGTTCCACTGGCTTACAAAATGATAGAAATAAAAACACTAAATGTAAACAACATCTAGACTGTTTATATATTTATCGTGTTGTGTAGACATATAAATGAGATGATTAGAGTTACAGAATAAAACTACAAATATATTTTTTGTTTCCTCTGTTCCAATGCTTTGCTATTTAGTGATAAATAAAACCCTGCATATATGGGGGTGAGGTTTGAATATGCGCTGATATTGCAACCATTGGTTTATCTACTGTATATGTATTTAGCATATGTCTGCTTATAGAATATTTGTGTGCCATATGCATCCAAAGTGACCTCAAAAGTTTTTCTCAATCAAATTGAGAAAAGTTCATTTCCAAATTTTTTTGTTGATGTAGTAGCTTGATGCAAATTAAGCACATATTTTCAGTTGTTGACTTACAAGTACGTGAAATTTTTGCATGCTTTAAATTGAGATGAGTGATGACACATGCATGCTGTGTATTGGAAACAATCCACGAATCTATACCTTCTATAAGAACAAACCCCACTTAGTTATTTATCTGCCATCTCCTTGAGCCACGTCACCAAATTTCAGTTACTATCCCCATTCAAGCCATTGTACGCCAGCACCGAAGGGATCCCACCTGCATGTACACCAGCGCCGCCTTCGCTGCACCCCGCTGACCCTTCGCCTCCATCCTAACTCCACCCCGTTTTCCAGCGCGTTTATTACGAAACAACAGAAAAGGAAACGCCATATGCTGTTGCATGCTTGCACGATGCACCCTTCCGTTTCCTCCGTAAATGCGCTGGTAAAACGCCGCCGCCCACCATAAACCAAAGGCAAAATAAAAGGCTGTCGCTTCTTGGCTACTGCTTCACAACGCCGATGCAAAAGAAAATGCTCTGCCCACCTGCAAGCCGGTCCAAGCCGCGCTATTGTCCTCCCCATGAAGTCACCAACCTCTGCCGCCTGCCACCATGCGCCTCTCTCTGCTCGAGTTCCTGCGCCCAACCGATCAACATACATGCAGTCGGGCCAATCAGGACACTCGATGTCCTGCCAAAGAAGTAAGAAAACTGGTCCACATGGTCTAGCATCAACACATGCAATTCTGCACTGCAAAGCTATGAAATCTCTCCTGTTTGTCATTCACAGATGTGCACCACCGACTGCAAAGGGACGAGGCAGGAGCATGAGGCCGATGACTGGCATCCATCCAGCAACATCGCGAAAGCGAGCAGCAACGCCGTGTCCCAGTCAATACAGTAGATTAGTACATGTTAGTGGCTTCCGTTCAATTATTAATTATTTGTTTAAAGTGATTACTTTGTCTATATTTTGATTATATATCATGCAAATTTCCAATTTAATCTTTGAATTTTGAACTTCTAATGCTACTTAGTGCTTACTACTAATTTGTCGTGTAACTCTATAATTATTTACAGAGTTTTAGTAAATTTGTTTTATCTGACATACCATTACATGTGGATATAGTCGTCATGTTTACTTAAATAAAAAATGAAATAGCCGCAGCAACGCGCGGGGAGTCCACCTAGTTTTTAATACAAACATGTATATACATATTACCTTGCTAATTATACTGATTTTAGTGTGATGATTACATGTGGTAAAAGTTATCTAAAAAGTATTAATTTTTCTATTTATAACAGTTTTTAAGATCAATCTCTTGAATGGAGATAAGCTATTTTATTTGAGTTGCTATCAGGACAGAATGGCCCAAGTCGGGGTTGAATTTGGCTCTAAAAAAATTAAAGCAATTTTAACCTAATTAAACACTACTTCACCACGTCTTGCCTAACTAGCCCAAGAAATAATCATATACTAACAAATTTATTCCTTGGGGACACCGCACTAAGCCTTGTGCTTAGCTTGATCACACTAGCAACAAGTTCTTAGATGTGGAGTTTAAAACCTTGATACTAGAGATCACACTAGAACAGAACCAAGTTAAATTGTGGCAAAGAACTTCAAGCACACTACAAAGATTGACACGAATGTAAGTGTAACAAGTAAATGGATAAGAGACAACTATTTTTTTTGTAGTATTGGATTCTTGTCACAATCTAATGTAAGCTCGAGCACCTAATAACTAGTAAGGGTTAAACTCCCTTAATTCACAAAAGGCTCAAGTCAAGCTAACTTTATTTTAGGGTTGTGAGTTGTTGCATGATTCAATATATATGTTCCTCAACAATCATTTTTTTTTTGAGTTGCATTCAATCATTTAAAAGTGCTCCATCACCAAATTAAAGTATTTTACATGCTAGAAAATAAGACCTCATTGGTATGAGAATATGCATGTATGAAAAGAATTATTGAGGCGTTGTGAAAAATGATAGGTAAAACCATGTTCATATGAGTTCCTTGTTGCCAGAAGATGCTATATGGTTCACATTCTTTAAACAACTATAGGGGTAAAACTAGTCAAATAATGTTCTAGTAGCGAATAAGCCTCATATGACCTTTTGTTCGCATCTTTAAAAAAAATACTAGTGTTAATACTCCAAAGCTCATCTTAACACCTTTTTATATAGTTTTATGTGTTTTACTATACATTACAAGATGACGAAAACAACATTAGGATTATTAGGGCACTAGCCTATAACTAGATGTGTGCACCTGACAAAAAAAGAATATGTCCTCCACTTTTATCTCGTTTGATTTGATAATCACAAAGTGCAGTTATATGATCCATGCATGTTCCATTCTAGTTAATTATTAATTGTAATATGTGTGGTGAATGTATTATTCTATATATGCTTTGTAAGCTCATATGATCATTATATATGTCATCTTGATCTTGATTTGCCACTGTTTCCATTTTTCAATCTTATGCCCTTGTTTCCACCCTGTTTTAAAAGAAGCTTTGTTCCTTTGTTAACATATCAAATACTCAATTGACATTGATTTTTGTTGTTTTTATGTAGAATTAAACAAAGCATTGAGATCTATCTTACATCAACAAATGAGCTTAGTGGTGGCCAGTGTTCTAATAGTGATTTAGACCAACATATGAGGTACCAAATGCTTTGACTAAAATGAACTAATTGTTTTAAAGTTCTATCTCAACAACAGGGCTCGAAATGACTAATGTATGTGGCTTTTATAGGAATGAAGTGCATATGGTTCAACTGCATCCTGAACATCAAGAGGATAAGGCAGCAAAAGAAACAAGAAAATGAACATCAGTTCTAGAACCAAAATCCACTATGGGACTTTAATAAACTTGTTTTCTTTTTTCAAATCAAAACTTTTCAAAGGATTCTCCTATGTGATATTGTATTATGATAATACTATTTGCTTTTCCATAGTTCTCTCATGATATTGTATTAGGATACTATTTCCTTAGTTATAGTTCTCTCAAGGTTTAACTAGATAACTGGAATTTAAGTGGTTCATAATTAATAAGAAAATCAAGAGCAAAGCTTCCCCTAATAAGATTTGCAATTTTATGGCTTCTCATTTGATGTCTCCATGACATTATTGGAACATGTACTCCTCCAAACATGTTGAGAGGATATTCAAATTCCTTTTTCATTCTCGTTACTTTTTTTTTGTCTCTATTTACTACTTAAGATAAGACAAAGATTAACAGGAGAAGCCGGGGAGAGACTTGGTTTAGGAAGGACTGTGTGAGATAGGAAAAGCCAGGGAGAGACTTGGTTTAGGAAGGACTGTGTGAGATAGGAAGACTTGTTTTCGATTCGAGGGAAGAGATAGGAAGACTTGTATAGGATAGGATATATATAGTGGCATGGGCTGTTTTCATGTTTATATATCAAACCTGACAGCCTGGCCCATTCATGGAAATGGACCACAACGACAACGGACATACTCCGTACTTGATCTGGATCAACCAATTGCACTCTTTCACATCGCAGGTTGGTATATGAGCAGATTTTGTGCCAACAATTCCTCTTCCATGTATATGTGTGCATGCTAAATATTAATTGGTACTCTCTTTGTTTCAAACTATTGATCATAATGATTTCTTGGTACACTATGTTTATATATATGTCTAGATATATACAATAAAACCATGTATCTAGAAAACTTAAAAGGACTCATAATTTGGAACCAAGGTAACTCTACAATAATCTTGATTTATTTATTAATTCACATCCAAGCCGTAGCCATCGTATAGTACACGGTAAATCCAGGAAACCCAAAGCCACAAAGAACTAACCCCACGGTAGTGTATGCAGCGCTATATATAGCATACAGACACTACAAGTACACAAACCCACACGTAACTAATTGACAACATGCACCGTGTCAGCGTCAGGTAGGTAACTGTGGCTACTCTTCATCGTCGTCAATGTCCACCTGCGCCACCTTCTTCTTTCGGCCGCCGTCCATGGCAGCAGCTGGCTTCTTGCGGTAGGCCTCCTCGTAGCGCCTGGCGGCGTCGGCGGCACGGTCGGCGAGGTGGCGGATGTTGGGCACCCTATAGTTCTGCGCCGCGTACACCCCGACGGCCGTGCCGACCAAGAAGGGGAACAGCCGGCGGAGCAAGCAGCCCATGGCTTGTTGAGCCTTTCTTAACTATGTCAGCTAGCTCACGCAGCAGTCAGCACGGCGCGAGCAAGCAAATTAAAGAGCTGGCTGGGCTATCAAGGGCTATCAAAGGATCTACCGATGGGTGAGTGATGACTGATGAGTTATCAGATGGCAGTTTGCTTGTAGCAGCCTGCAGCCATTCGTATATATACTTGCAGGCCAGGGCTTGCTTGCTTGCTTGACCTGAAGCATCTGCTAGCCTTGTCTTTTGTGTTTTGACTTTGTTTCTTGGACAAGGGTGCAAGAAACAAGGCGAGGGACATCTTGGTCAGCAGGTTCTGTGATGTGTAGTGTAGTCAGACAGTGAGTGAGTAGTGTAGTCAGACAGTGAGACAGAGACAGATGGTGATCAACTTGTTGTGCAAGGGTCAACGTTAATAATACTGAATTCTATAATCCTGTCCTCGCCACTTCTCTCACGTCTCCTCTTATCTTCTTCCTGCCCACGCTTACGCTAACAGAATAGTCTAGCAGCACTGATTAATAATTAATAATTAGTGTTCGTCATCACCTGCTTGGTGCAGCTAGCTGTTCTTGGTACACTTATGGCTGCAGCAGGTACACACAGCACAAATTATAAAGGAGAATATTGACAACCTTTTTTATTATTCTTTTTTTTGTTTCTTTGTTTTTCTTTTTTTTTTTGGCGGAAAAGGGAATATTGATCGTCAGTGGCAGATGGAACTGAATAAACAGCACTTGGTTCGTCACTGGTACGCTATGTACGGCGGATCAACCGCCAGTCTGTGCTGATTGCAGAGTGTAGGCACACAAACTCAACTGGCCAGATTATTCCGAGTCGATGACTTTATCTGGATTATATTTAGTGGATCAGTCATTGCAGGCTTTTGGTTTGTTCACTCATTCACCTTTGGTGATTCGGACTTCAGAGTACGTCGTCAGTCTTGTGCACACCAACAGTCATAAACGCAAGATAATGATATTGATATATATTAATCAACAATACGATAGACATGCAGTGCTCAATTATTATTATTACATTATTATTATTACAATGACTCGTAGAAAGAACGTGATACGCCAGGTGCTGCCAGATGATTCTACTCTACTAACAAAGTACACACACAACACAATCCATCCATGAACGAAGCTAGCTAGAATTGATCAGTCCGAAGACTCCTCGGATTTGTCTCCATTCTTCTCCTTGCCGCCCTTCTTGGGGCATCTCTTCTTCCCCTTCTCCAGGGCGTCGTAGTACTCCTCCCTCTCCCGGCCGGTCTCCGCAGCCGGTGACTCGCCCGAGCCGCCGAAGGGGCGGTGACGGCAGTGGCACGAGCAGGAGTCGTGCTTGTGGAGTGGGCAGCGGCTGTTGCGGAGGGTCGTCATCGCCGCGCCGAAGCCTGTGCCGGCCAAGAACGCCAGGCCGTACTTGTAGAACGCCATGGATGATGATTACTTGATTCCACAGTGTAGTGAGGGGGGAATTCACGAACGCTGGTGATTCAGCTGCTGCTTAGCTCTACGACTTGTGCCTCTGATCTGAACCTGACTGATGAGCAGAACAAGAACACACTGGGGCGCGGTTTAAATACAGGAATGCCGATGATTTCTCTGTCACGGTGAGCGGGCAAATTTGGTCTCTCCTCTTACCAGTCGCTCATGCTGACTCGTGAAACATATATAGTATATGTGTATATATATAATAACTTATTATATCTGCAGGGTTGCCTTTTGCCTTGACTGAATCACCTGATATGATTCGTTCATTTCATCCCTTGCACTGGACAGATGTTCAGTGATTATAGAAACCAGGCAAGCAATGAAAACGACAGAGTGTAACAATAGACCGGAGGCTGATCAGATGAGAATGAGATGAGTACTAGTATTTGTGCTTAACCCTTCTGTTGTAGAGTGGTTATAAGTAAGATGCAACAAGCACGAATGATGGTATGAATGCATTGAGCGTTCATGTATGTCGCATTCATATGTTGGCTGTGTGTATCTTATACTTTTATTGTATACAAAACTTCCAAAACATGTTAGATATTGATTAGAATGTTTTGAGGAATTCCTAGATTTTTTTTCCTTTTTCCTAGAGATACATTTTTTTTTGGCACAGTTCCTAAACTCCAGTAACCTGAGTTCTAGCAATATTTCAGGTGATACTTTGTTACTGCATGCATACGCCGGTGCTGGCTGTTGACATGTTGATCGGAGCACAAGAGATGAAGAGAGACGTCGTCTGAGTGGTTGAGAAAAATCAGGCCACTGCATTATAGTAAATCCTTTTTTTAGCTTCTAAAGATATTTTCACAAGCTATAAATATTTTATTTACATTTTCTCTATGATTTTTCACAGAATTTTAGAAACATAGAGAAATTATTTTTGTGGTTTAAAAACCTTATCAACTATTTATCAAAGTTTTGTAATTTTAAAAAGAAAAATGTTTTAAAATCACTTTAAACCCATGGAGATAAATTTAATGATTTAAGATTTCAGGGATAAGTTGTTAATTTGAGAATTTCAAGAGGAAAATTAGTATACAACTATATATAGTTTAAGAAAGTGAAATGATTTTTCTCTGTCTTGATATTTTCGTTTCAAAGCATTTGTTAGAGGCCCAAATGACTTTTCAACATGGGCTGAAACTTGCTTCTTGGATGGTCGGTCACAGTTTATTGTACATGGTTTGGGCTGAAATAGTTGGGGAAAATGACGGTGTGACTCCGTGGTGGCAAGGTGTTGGATGTCGCTGCTACTATAAACATCTCCCATCAACGTTTCAAAAAAAAAAAACATCTCCCATCAATGATTTTTTACATGTACGTTTCTTCTCGATGGTTTATACCTAAATATGCATTAGTTTCTATAATGCATAATAATAAAGGGATAAAATTACTATTCAAAAAATTTGTACCAATTTGGCATAAGGACTTTGATCATCAAGAATTTAAAAGCCTTCACTAATAAAAAAGATTCAGAGCAATGTCACGTTTTTTAGGGCGGCTTTATATGGAGCACCACTACAAATGGTTCTCAAACGAGCTGCTCTTATAAATCTATCTGAGCCGCTCATACAAATAGATGCTGGATTTTAAAAGTACTATTTTTTTAAATAACCTCGGATGTAGAAATAAGAAAAATAAAAGTTGTAAATCTCAAAAATTATAGAACTTAGGATTACAGCTTTTCCATTTAAATTCATTAGATGCTTCAAAATACTAAGTACAATTTAATTTCAAGTTATTAGAAAACTCTAATTTCTCTTTTTAATTGCTCATAAAACTTGTAACTATTCAAGTTTTCTAAAAATCATGCTCAATCAATTTATCGTGTTCTTTCATCTATTATTTTGGGTATCTTTTCTTGTGCATACTAAAATTTAAATTTTGAAAAAAAATGAAAACTTCAAATAGAAATTTGAAACATCAAATAATTTGTGCTGAAGAAGTCATGAGCCTAAAAGTTGTATAACTCATTATGATATGCAACTTTTATTTTCACCATTTCTTCAAAGCTAAAGTTTATGCAACCATAAGAGATATGTAATATTCATGAACAATGTTACTATCACTTTATCGGGTTAACAAATGACCAAATAAAAGTTGTAAATCTTGAAAAGTAATGCTACTTCATAGTTGATAACTTTTTTATTTGAAACCATCTAGTTGAGGATAATTATGTTTGAATTTATAATATTTGAAATTTAGATTTTTCAAAAGACTACGGATAGAGGAACAACTAAAATAAATGTTGTAGTTCTCAAAAAGTTATGTAACTTTATAGTTGACACCTTTTTGATCTGAGACCATCTTGTCATAAAAAACTATGTTTGAATTTTCAATTTGTTTAAATGATCTCATATGAAAGTTGTAGACATCAAAAAGATATGAAACTTTCTAGTTGACAACTTTTTGATTTGCAATCATCTTGTAAATAAAAACTATGTTTGTATTTCTTAAATTTGAATTTTAAATTTTATAAAGCAGCATCGAATCTTCCAAAATAAAAAATTATAGATCTAAAAAAATTATGAAACTTTATAGTTGATAGCTTTTCCATTTGAATTTATTTAGGGCCTTAAATAATCAATTAAACTCGATTTAGGGTAATATGTGGGGGAAAGAAAATGCAATATAGACACGACTAAGTGTGAGGTGAAGTGGCGACTAAGTGTGAGGTGAAGTGGTAGTGGACAATACGTGCAAGGGGAGGTCCTGGCTTCGAACCCTAGCGGCCGTGAAGCATGCGAAAAAAATTGGTGGTTGGTAGGTTGGGACTCCCAGGATTATAAAAAGTTACAATTTTTAGTCTTTTTTTTTCATGATTCGTGTAAATTGTGGCCCCTACAAATTGGCAATCATCCCTACAAATTGACGGCCCCTAAAATCGGTCATTTGTAGCCACTTTTTCATAGGGACTGCTAGCCAAACTGTCCCTACAAATCCTCACTAGCAGCCCTTACAAATGATATCTATAGAAGTGCTCATAAGTGAGTTGGAATGAGATTTTATAAACTATATAGACATCGCTACGCTAATGCATCGCTATATAGACATATCAGTAATTTAGTAGCTAATATATCCATGATCACAATTGCAAGCTACCACCTACATCTGAAGAAAACAAAGCAAGTTCATTATGCATTAGACATATCGCCAAAGAAACAAAACCATCCACATATTCACATCAACTTTTCACTACTAGTCATGTCATCTCACTAACTTTCAACCTCTAACTGCAAGCTATCCACAAATTTCATGTCCACTTAATTTATTTTAAATTCTTTGTAATCCCCACAAAAACATGGGTATGTTCTACTAAATATAAATAGGCAGCTATAGATTAGCCGACAATTTATCATCGCAAATCTGACATCAGTGCTGACCTAATACAAAAGATGCAAAGAAGCAAAAGAATTAAGGGCCTGTTTGGATACATTAGCTAATTGCTAGCAAGTATCCAAGTCAGGAGAGCTAATAGGTGAGCTAAATCGTTTGCCAAGTCATCAACTAGTGATTAGCGAACTTGCTAGTCAGTCATAGCTAATTTAGACTAATTTTTAGCCTCACCTAGTAACTAGACATGTGTGTCCAAAGAAGTTCTAAGGGAGTTCTCAATGACAATTTGCAAATAGCTAGCTAGATAAGACTTAGAAAAAAAACACTTTAGTGGATAGTTATGTAAGCTATGAGAGAGATATTTCTTAGAGATCATGGTTGACTAGCTATCTGGGAGTCGCTAGTTATTTGATCTCATTTCTCGATAGCCAATGGAAGTTTTCTTAGATTAGCTATTTGGGAACCATTAGGGGTGCCCTAAGTGTCTAGAAAGATAAGAGGGGTTGATATGCAAGAGGGAAAATAGGACGAGAGCCTAGCTAGCACCATTACTCTAGCATACAACCGTAAAGGTGGCGGTGCCAAGTCGACACGGGGTAAACGAAGAGGTAGGAAAGGAAAAAGTAAGGTAGATGCAAACATGTTGGAAGAACATGATTATTTTTTTAAACGAATTAGGAAGGATAGTTATCAATTATATTAAAAGAAGATAAATCAACTTGTTGGAATATAAGTGAATTGCCCACTTCTTCCCATTAACTTAAGTTTTTAGGTTGAATTGGTTGGTGCATGCAACTCAATATGGTATCAAAACTAGAGGTCTTGAGTTCGAATCTTGGTTAGCACAATTAAAATAAAATAATTGCTGCTCGCTCCTATTCCACGTCTGAGGCTCGACCATCGCTGAGATCTCTCGCTGGAGCCTCGACGTGAGGGGGAGTGTTGGAATATAAGTCAATTGCCCACCTCTCCCCATTAGCTTAAGCTTTTGGGTTGAATTAGTTGGTGCATGCAACTCAATACAACTAAATCTATACCAAATAATAAAAATACAATTTTAGGATTTTTTTATCTAGCCCATTCTAAAATGTCCTAACCGTCCTACACGGGCTAACTTTAAACCCATCTCGAGGCCCATTCGCTCGAGATGAAATCTTGTCGTGGCATCATTCCTCTTTCTCTTCTTCTTTGCTTGTCCTGTCGTTCCTCTTCCTCGTCTACTTCAATAAAAAATGTTGTCCTAAAAGTGGTGGTGCAGGCGGGTGCCGCTGTTCTGGTTGCAGTTTTGGTGGGCTAGCGGTCGAATCCGATGGCCTCATGGCCAGATCCAGTTGGTTCAAGCCGAGTGGCACGCCATCTAGTGGTGGTCACGGTGGCGGCTGGCCACCGATATAGTGGTGTTGGCTAGTGGTTAGATCTTGCTAGCCCTGGCTGGGCGACGCGGTAGGTTATGATGGTCATAGTGGCGGCTAGCATTTAGTCCGGTGGCATTGGCTGGCGGTCTTAGAACTAGGGCTTACAACTATCCAATTCCACAAGTTTTGGTTATTTCTCATTTGTAGGACATATGTGGAAATGCACATAAAAGGGCCAAACACATTGAACATTGGAGAAAACATTGGGAAGGGAAAGTGGCCCACTTACTAGACAAATCTAGCTCCAAACATGTATAAAAAAGCCAAGCAAGACCACATCAACTCAACGCATCACCTCAAGGTGCAAATGAACACATGATTGACAAAGAGCATGCAGAAGAAACTAAACAACAATCCAAAAATGACCTAACATATGACGAACTTCCGCAAGGTATTGGATTATTTTTATACATATAATTTGTCACAATGTTATTTAAATTTTACATTACAAATTAATTTTAGCAATATAGACATCTTGGTCCACTGATATACTTATTTTTGTCAATAAAAAACAATTGATTTGTCTTCTAGACCTAGAAAATATTTGAGCATGATGTAAATGTACGTATGTGATTTAAATATCTCTATCTAATATTAGTAATCTTTTTTGTTTTTTAAATAGTCTACTAATATCATTATTTTTAATATACAAATAATTCTTTGGTAGGTCATTAGTGCATATATATGTTGTTCAAAAAGGGCAAGGACATCCACAAATTAGAAACGATCATATGGTGTACTTTGAGAATCCTATTGACTTTGGATTGCTAAAATGGTATGGAAACCTTAAAATACATGAAGATGGAAACTTCGTTACAAGGATTATGAAAAAGTATCTAAGCTATATGTCATGGTAGCAGATTTCTCCATATTTTACATGTTTCGTTAGGTTTAATACATTTGTACTCCACTGTACATATCTGAGACTATTTCATTGTCTTTGATAGATTCTACTTCCAATAAACATAAAAAAACACACATATGTATTTAACTATTATTCATACACAAAAATATGAGATATAAGTACTTATCTCATTGTGTTGGAAATTCAGTCAAGATGACCTAAATACTACGGCTAGCTATAGTTGCAAAATTGAATGACTCATTTAATTGATTCCTTCTTTATTCTTCTGTTACTAATACTTGTTTTTCAATAGTTATAAGAATTACAAACTCATTTAAACATAATTATAAGTGGAAAGACCTTGAAGTTATGATAGTCAAAGATGGATTTGTATAACAAATTTTAATATTATAATATATTTATGTGTATATTTGCTTTTTCTATACTCAATATTATATAACTTTGCAATTTATCTTGTGGTCTATTCTTTCTCAAATTCATAGAATACCGGACTGGAGATGCACTATCTCAACGTATTACACATGTATATATCTTTATGTTTTGGATAATGCTATAGTTGAAGTCATGCCAAATATCCATATGTCCTAACATGAATTTGTATAGAACCGAAAAATTACTTTTTCAGGTCTAAATTAGCTACTATATTGTTTTGTTTGAAAACAAATAAACACAAAAAATTTCCAACTTCCAACAAAATCGTGACGTTGAGGAGTAATCCCGATGTACCAGTTATATAGTAAGTAAATACTTTATATTATTATAATATGAACTTGTCTTCTTTATCTGAAATGCACATATATAGTTCTAAGCTGCCCTTAACACAAAAGGAAAGAAACATATATCAGTTATTATGTTTTTTGGTAACTGAAATGGGCATAACTTTTTGATTGGAAAGTTCATCTTTTTTGTAGGTAGGTGTGTTCGGATAGAATTATGATGTAGCTATGGGGAAATTTAGGGGATAGTTCTATGAAAAATTTAGAAACAAACCATTTTAGAGCGGTCATTGTTAGCAGTACTAACACCTATTTATAATCACCAACTTTCACATAAAAAGAACATTAAAACCTAGAATTAGGGCTTATAACTAACCAATTCCACAGGTTTTGGTGATTTGTCATTTATAGGAGGACAAGAAAGGCACATGAATGAAAAGGGCCAAGAAACACATTGAACATTGGAGAAAACCATGGGAAGGGAAAGAGGCCCTCTTAATAGATAAATCTGGGCCCTAAACATATATCAAAAGCCTAGCAAGATCAGATCAACTCAACGAGTTGACCCAAGGTCCAAATAGAGAACCCTAAAAGATAGCCACCCACAAAAGATGAGACTAAACATGCCCAGTAGTGGGGAGGGAGCCTCCTAGGGGTCGCCTATCCCTTTTTGAGAGCAAACCGGACCAACTTTGGTTTGTGAACCAATACCGCCACCCTAAGGTCGGTTGTTGAGGTTTGGGCTAGGTTCAACATACCTAGAGGTTGGTTTGGTGCCTTCGATATGGGAAGCAAGCATATTCCATGGGATCCTCCCCTCCACCTATAAAAGGAGGCCCCCTCTCCTCATTATTCATGAATCATTCCACACAACTGAAGACATAATTCTCTTCAATTCTCTTTGCTTGTCGTTTCTTTGCTCACCATTTATTGTACCATTATTAGTACTCTGTTGCTCAGCTAGCATTGTATATGCATGTTACCTCATTTATTTGTTCTGATTTAATTTGTTGTGTAATTAGGTTTCTATATGTTAGGCATGATATAGATGACTTGAGTTCAAGTGACTATCTGAAATTTTTTGAGAGACCACTAATTAAAGAAATTTGATCAAAGATACTTATCTTTGGGGTCTCTCAATCTCCCTATTATGATTTATTCAATGTCATGCAAACACTGTCACAAAGTCAGTTTTACTTGGATGTTGGTATTAGTTGTGGACATCACATTGCTCAAGACGTTGATTTGTTTCTTCTATCTGATCAAGAGCCAAAGTAAGTAGACAAATTAAGTGATAAGTGATGATTTAGGAGTGTTCGTTTTAGCAACATCATTAAATTATATGTTTTGATGCTAAGAGAACAAAGGAAAATAACTAAGAGAATAAGTTTGTAATATTCTTGTGCAATTTAAATGAAAATTTGTACATTTGGAATACATTACACATAAATACCGAGGACACAATGGTAATCGAGCTTATATCATAGCCTTCACTCTTAGTAGATTCTTAAATCCCCTTTGTTAAATTCAGTTTGCTATTTTTCCAACTTGTCAATTCATAACATAATCGGCACACTTTCTTGTGTCTTCTTAACAACCTAAAGAAAATTGCGAGATCTGTACAACTCAAATGAAGACACGAGATCTTTTTATGAATTATATATTTGAATTGATATAAGTTATGAGATTGTTATTGTTTGGAAGACCACGAGTTGCATATCAGAATATTGTATTCCTTTGCTTCAATTTCATCAACTGATTGAATGCTCAAATTATGTGGATCATATTCTCGTAGTATTTTTTCTTTGCAGGACATACTACTCCAATGTCTAGTTTCATATCATCATGCTTATTGCTAGGATTTTTCCAATCTGAAATAGAGTAAAGGTACAATAAAAATAGCTTCCCACAGAGGTTAGATTTCATTGTGCATGATAACAAGGGAATCATTTCACTTTTATGAAGGAGATACCTTGAAGAATTTTGTTGATCAAGAAAATGACAGCATCATCAGACATATAGGACATTGACGAACATGAAGTTGGTATATCTAAATTTTATCTTATCTAATTGAACTGATTGGGCACGTGAAAGGTTGTCCTCATAAAACTATGTGTTTGGACAACAACAAATATCCGGATGCATACGATATTGAGTTGACAACATTTGTTAGACTAAATATGGATTCTTTATTCATCTAATAAACAAACAAAAGTATAATAAAATGTCAAGTTGTCCAAACAAGCTCTATGGGCGTCCTCAATGACAATTTGTAAATAGCTAGTAAGATAAGGTTTAGAAATAATAAAAGACACTTTAGTGAGAGTTATGTAAGCTTTTGAGAGGGATGTTTCTCGGAGATCATGGTAGAGGAGCTATTTGGGAGTTTCTAGCTATTTGAAATCTTCCCTTGATATCCAATAGAATTTTTGCTAGAACGGCTATTTGGGAACCATTGGGGATGCTCTAAGTATAAAAAAAATAAGAGGGGTGTAATGCAAGAGGGGAAATAGGAGGAGCGCCCAGCGCCGATTCCATGGAGTTATCTAGGAGAACCTGGGACTTGTGGGGGCATCCTTGAGAGGGGTTTCAACGAGGATTAGGGGAAATCATGAGATTCTCAATACTTAAGAAAAATACCGGTCTCAATGAGAGTTTGCAATCTCTAACTCATTTAAGCTTCTGCATTTACTTGCTTTGTGTATGTGCTTACCTTTGTGATAGAAGTAACAATACTTAGCAAAATTTAGTTGTAAATTTAGATAGAAACCTTGTAGAAGTGATAATAAGTAGAAAATAGAGGCCAAGATGATCCCTTCAAACTAGGATGACTGTTGCAAGCACTAATATTATCCTTATGTTTGTTACAGCCTAAGTTAGGAAGAAAAATAAAAACAAAAACTCCTGCATTGTGATGACTCATGATTGAAGGTCTGTTTGGTGTCCACCTCCTAAACTTAACTGGACTAAACTTTAGTCATTTTAAGGAGTAAAGTGCCAAACAAACTGACGGACTAAAATATTTTAGTTCCACAAGTCACTCAAAAGGGATTAAAAGGTGACTAAAATATTTTAGTTCCACAAGTCACTCAAAAGGGATTAAAAGGTGACTAAAATATTTTAGTCCACTTTATTTTAGGAGATGAGAACCAAAAGGGCCCTTATAAAAGTAGCATGCTAAACTGATCGTATGGTTATTTTACAAGAGATTTTTTACAATGATTGTGGAGAATTTCGACGGCTCACAGCGATCGATCCGACGGTCAGAAAGGCTGAAGGCAATGAGAGGCAATGAGGGAGAGGCAATGGGAGGCAATTGACGTGTCTATGACCGGTGGGCCATAGGTGGTAAATTGCCTCGCATCGCCTCCGAAACTGAGTGGGGAGGCGATTCAAAATAAAGGAGGGGTAATTGCGTTTTTGTAGTTTATTTTTCTAATCAAGGGTAAAATGGTAACTTCATAGATGAAAAAAACTCATTTGTAGTTAGATGAATATGTTGCTGGTAATCAGTTTTTTTAAAGACATCTTCTAGGTTTAACCGCCGCCATTCCACCATGACTGCACCGAGCCGCCGCCACCACCCACGTCGTCATCGCCGGCTCATCCCGCCCCAGCCGCCGCCGCCACCTCGCCTCGCCGCGCTGGCCGCTGACCGCCACCTCGCCGCCCCTTGCCCGCCGCTCACCGCCTCTGCCGCGCTCGCCCCGCGCTCCTCCTCAAGCGATGTGTCAGTGATGCGTGTCCGAGATACCGCAGTGGCACGGATCCGAGCAGCGGCAGCTGGCGTCATAGGTCGGGGATGCAGCAGCTGCAGATCCCACGAGGTTCAAGGAGGCAGCAACGGCAAGGCTTGGGGGGGGCGCGGAATTAAATGTGCTTTTTCAGTTCTGTTAAAATCATTCTGAACTAGCACTTGTGGAGTACTTCCATCGGTGGAATTCTTTTCTGAATGTTCTTTGTGTTCTCTAATCGTTCTTTTCTTGCTGTCCCACTTGTAGATCGATAGAAACAAGCACAGCCGATGCCGGCGTTGCCGGATTTTAGTTAGAGAAGATGTTGGAAAAAAACCGCAGCAGGTGTCTTCAAAAGCAACTCGGATGGGGGTGTTTCAACTCAGTTCCAAGATGTCCTATTACATGCTTGTGCTCTTGTGACAGGAACCTGGAGAAGCTTGCGGAGAACGATGTCCCGGACGCCAAACAGATCGTGAAGAGAAACTGCTTCAGAAGATCATCTAGGGGTAGTGAAAGAAGTCCAGGAACAACTCTGCAACTAGCATCTGTATCGTTTTTAAAATTTTTGGTGGGAATGTACCAGTACATTTTAATGTGCACTTACTATAATAATTTGTACGTTTAATCACATGTTACATGTACTCGTTTAAATTTGCACAATTTCACTTGCGTCCATGTGATCCCTCTTGCTCCGCTATCCACTGGTGTTTGAGTGCCAGAATAAATGTTGTCATGCTGTGTTGGACGCCGAAAATGCTTTCTCATAAGCATAGTCGTTGTAAAACTCAAACCCTTCGTCTTCACTGCCAAACATCTTCATAACAATTCTATTGTACTCCAGCAAAGAATTAATGTCCGCCATTTCCTCCTGAAACATGAATAGCCAATTGCAAAATTAATCCCCCAATCTAGATTGTAATTTGATTAAACTACTGCATTGCAATTAGGTTGCCAAACAAGCTCGTCCGTGTGGTTTGGGCATTAATCAGCAAACTGAATCATAAATGGTACACCTAGTGTCGGTGTTTCGTACCCCGGGGGGTTTAACACCAACGAGTAAATTTCTATGCGTGCTCCCTAATCCGGATGGTGATGCAAGAAGGACACAAGCGTTTATCCTGGTTCAGGCAAAGAATGCCCTACGTCCAGCAGAGGGGAGAGATTTGTATTATCTTGCACCTAAGTGCTTGTACAGGGGTGAATACAAGCGGGACTTAGCCGTGAATGAGCGTGAGTGAAGGCGTCAAAAAACCTGCCCTAGGCTAGGCCCTGGCATCCCCTTTTATAGGCCAAGAGGAGGCTCAGGAGTGCAGAGTAGATAGGGCTGTCGTGGGCGTGACGTCGAGGTACATGCGCCATGTCGAGTCGTCGAGACTGTAGACGCTCCCTTTGGTCCGGTCCGAGCCTGTAGCAGCGTGGGCAATGATGGCCTGCTCGTCCTCCTCGGTCGTGGGCTGACGTAGTCGAGGTATGGTGCGGCGTAACCGAGCACGTGCGTCGGGAACCCCATTTGTATGGCCGTCGAGGTGGGAAAGACGGGGCCTTGCTTGCTCCGTACGCATGTCGCGTCCGCCATCACTTCCTCGAGCGCCTTGGTGCCGGCTCGAGGGTCGTCGACCGGAAGCGATGGGACGGCACGACGTGTTTGACGGTGCGGGGGCTCGACTACGGCGCCTAAAGGGGACGTCGCACGTGGCACAGTGTGTAGCACGGCTCCACAGTGGCACCTGCCATCCTTGAATCCAGGGGATGGGCAGCGTAATGGCGGAGGCGACCGGCGCAAGTTCCACTATTGCAGGCCCTGTAGCCATGGGGTTAGGCGTCGTCAGAGTACTTTGGCGCTGTTCGAGCCCTGTAGCCACGTGCGTGCTCTGGACAGGCAATGATTGAGGGGCAGACTCGAGCGGCTGCTCGCTCGCTCGGCGTTCTCCGTCCCGCTCGAGCGGTTGCTCGCTCGAGCGGTTGTCGTCATCGCCTCAAGCGGTCGTACGCTCGAGCGGTTTCCGTACTTCTCTCTCGAGCGGGTGAGCGGCCCGCTCGAGTTTAGGAGGTTTCGAGGCTTTGTGGGCACGATAGTGGGCCGGCCCAGTATGAGTAGGATTATGGGTTTCTCTGGTCAGTTAGCTTTTGGGATTTTTAGAGAGGGATGAGGCCGATTTGCTCATCTCTAATTCGCCCAATTTAGGACCCCCTAATCTAGGTATCCGACAGTAGCCCCCGAGCCCTTGCTTGATTGTGAAAAACTTCAAGCAAGGGATCATGAAGTGGAGTTGAAGTACCTAGACCTAGGGTCACGTTGTTTCGAGGAGTCATGTCGTCCTTTCTCCGTGGGGGGGCGCGCGTCGTCCCGCGGGGGTAGCCCGAGGCCCCGGAGGAATGAGGCATTCCTGCGGGGGCTTTGAGATGAACGGTTTTGCGTAAGAGTATGGTTAAGCGGAGTTGTAGCAGCTCGAGGCGGGAGGTTTCGACAACCGTTCGAGCCCCGAGTATTTCTGCTCCTCCCGTGTCGAGGGAGGTTGTTTATGTGACTCGAGCCCCGAGCCTCAAATGGTCGGGGGGAGTCGTGATCCGATTCCTCATTTGGATCTCTTGGATTAGATCCAAGTGGTGAGAGGTCCGACGCTACTCGCGGCCGAGCGAGCGCCATACCTCCTTGTGAGCGATGGCGGGTAGTCCAAGTGAGAGCTCGCCTCCTTTCGAGGGGAGACGGCCGTGGCCCGGGGTGCTCTCATTAGAGCTGGGCGCTTAGTTTCCGGAGGACCGGCCCCGTTCGAGGGGACCGGCGGCTCGAGTGCCTCCCGTCGACGGGATCTCTTGGATACCTAGTGCCCCGCCTTGGACACGCCATCGGGTTCGAGGGTTCGTTCTCGAGCGGAACCTTTCGAGGGTTCCTTCCCATAGGCGCCCCTAACTCGGGTGCTCGAGGGCGGGTTCGAACCCGTCCGTGGGTCGGCCTCCGCTCCTCGAGACTTACTTGTGGGACCGGGGTCCCCGGGTTTCTTACCGTGTAAGGGACCGTACGTCGAGACGTCCGTCATTGCGCTGTTCAAGGCGCATCCGTCCGTTGCAAGCGGCGCGCCTTTTTAGGCGGAAACCGGCGCATCGTGGTGATCGTGGCCTGGCGACGGTTCTGCTCCGTCTCGCGACGCGTGCGCACTGTAAGTGGAGGTAGGTGGCGGTTTGTCAGGGCAATAAATGCGGTTACTGTTGACACTAGATACGCACACGAAAGAATCAAAAGAAATAATCCGCAAGCGCACGGATATCGGTGAGCACTTCACCCGGGAGATAAATCCTGAGTATCGTATTTATTTTTATCCGCTAAGAGAAAACGTGCAATAGACTAACCCGATCTTTACTACTACCCCTGGGCTGCTAGTCAAGTGAGAATTAAGCGATATAGAGAGAACTCCTTCGTCGAGTCTTCTTCTAACCTATGGCAAGCTTTGAGACTACATTTTGTTCTAAGGG
Organism: Themeda triandra; assembly: GCA_018135685.1. Taxonomy (NCBI): domain Eukaryota; kingdom Viridiplantae; phylum Streptophyta; class Magnoliopsida; order Poales; family Poaceae; genus Themeda; species Themeda triandra. The sequence goes on from JAENPR010000139.1 coordinate 178,445, forward strand.
GGTACACGAGGAATAGACACCACGAGAGGATGCTAAACCGGGCACAAAGGACCTACCTTACCTACTGACGGGAAGTGGATTACAAAGGTAATAAAGGGATTGTCACTTCCCTCGATACTACCACGGTTCCGGCCAAATAGGGAGCATCTACGAGTGAACCTAGCCTAAGCACCACGCTTATGCTAAAGAACGATTACTCTATTCCCAACGCGAAGCGAATAAAGTAAACTTGTAAACCAAAGAACAATAATAACAACGAACTTACTAGTATTAGAAGTTGAATTGCCGAATGATTACGAAACCAAGCCTCGGGTTAGGAGACTTGATCCCGCAGTACCTTTGGAGAGGAGACACCGAGCAGGTAGGGCTTCCTCCAATCCACCTCCACTCTATACTCTCTCAATCTCTCTTGATACTAATACCCTATAGAGATAGATCCATTCGGGGGACCCTTCTCTATCTAACTCTCTCTCTACGGAATGAAGTCTTGAATGAATTGGAGAATTAATTAGGGTTTCACCCGGGGGGCGGGGGCTCGCTTATATAGCCCCCTAGGATTAACGACGGCCCTCGGATCAAACCGACCTAAATGGACGATAATTATTAATCTTCAAAGTCGGTGGAGGCGGGATCCGCGAGACTCCACGATTGGTGGAGATGGGGAGTCGGCCGACTCCTTCCTCGGTCGGCCGACCGGCCCACGGTGCAGTGGGCCCCGGCTTCGGGGTTTGCCTTACGGAGTCTTCTAGATTATACAATTTTACCCGTTCGGCCTTTATCTCTATGTAAACCCGACATGTGGGCCATCTTGGTTGGTTTTCAGCTGTCACCTGCGAGAAATAGATATTCACCAAAACTCGTGGAATTCATCAGTGGTAACCCTATATCTATCAAGTATTTATAAATAGGTCCATTTGCATGCTAAGTTGACGGTTAATTTTATGAGTTAACGACCGTCAACAAACTCCCCACACTAGTCTTTTACTCGTCTCGAGGAAAAGGATGGATTACTTTAAGCATAGCCTCAAACCAAGACATCAACATTAGACTATCCCCGATCATACCACATCTTTGCGGGATTCAAAGTGTCTACCATTGAACTTTGGGGAGTTGAAAGATGGAACAGCGCGAAGTAGAGATCCGTCTTGTCAATCTGTCACTCGGAGTTTTTATAACATTTTTGCAAAGAAAACTTAGCTTTCCCTTCTCCATCATGTAGCACACTCGAATCACTCATTATATGTGGTATTTGTGGATCTCACCATTAAGTATAGAGCACTCAAATCTCTCAATATATGTAGTATTTATGGAACTCACTTGAGGCATGTAGAAGGGTATGCCTCCTATCTACTAAGGCTTATATGGAGTTTAAGGTATTTCAAGGAATAGCATTTTTACTGTGCATATTGATTAGTCAAAAACGGGAACCAAGGAGAGGGGACCTTACTCTAGATCAAGTGTGTGCAAGTGTGTGGAATATTTGGTGGCTAAATTGATGATAATGATGCTCCTTCCCTCTCTTGCACACTCTTCTCTTGAACATTGCTTTGCTTGATCTTCTCTTGAATAGCTCTTTGAGCTTCTTTGAATTTTCCTTCTCTTGGGATCACAATACTTAAGAGCTCATGGGCCATCTCTTTTCTTTCTTTTCTTTTCTTCTCTTCTTTTTTTTTTTTAATAGTATTACATAGCCCATGTCTCGATCTTGGACACAATAACTTTCTTGAACATGATGACGATGATGATCTTAACAACTGGATGATGATAACAATTCTTGGAGCATATAGAAATCCTAGAAAGTGTATGTATCCTTCTCCCAGTGTAGGAGATGGATGAATGGCGGAAAGCATGTTTTTGCGTACTCCCAGTGTAGGAGCAGCGAGATATATATGTGGGTGTAAGTGCACTTGATCATATGAGTAAGAGACCCTTCTCTATGGCTCTAATACCGCCAAGACTATTCTCAACACAAATAAAAGCTTATGTCTTTGGTCTTTCAGAATTTTGTCGACGAGGCTCTATAGGCATTTATAACCACGAGAGGAGAAGTATAGCTAATCAATTTAAGATTTTCGAAAAGAAATTCTCCAAGCAACTAGACATCAAGAAATCGGGTTCTCATGGTCCATGCTATATCACTTTGTCCTCAACAACTTAAGTAAAATGGGGTCCCTATAAATTAACGTTCCCAACAAAGCAACGGGGATTCCCGGGAATTATCATGGTGTGAGTCTATCTTGGGGTCATGATTAAAATAATTTACCTTCTCAATATATATAGCAAGTGATTTAATTCAAAGTGTTCCCCAAACGAATCGGAAAAACGTGATTGGCATAAATTTTTGAAACATAGGGAAGCAAACCCGACCGTGGATGCGGAGCCAAACGGGCCCGGCCCATGGGCGGCCGACTCCATATGTGGGTCGGCCGACTCTAGCAGTGGCCCTCGGGGTCCGCTTCGTCGTGAGTGATCTTTTCGTCGTATGTTCTCAAATATTTTTGCTGGTTTGATATCCATTAGTTTCGTCGTCGGTTGCCTCCCCACACTAGATTCTGTTATCTTCATTCACAACAAGGTGGAGACAAAAGAGGCAACACATATGCAATAATAAATATAACTAGGAAACTTTATTTCATCTTAATTAAGGCCTGGATTACAAGTATTGGAAAGAACTAAGATCGAAACTTTAACTAAGCACTCTTGCAAACTAAAACTTTTAATCTAAACACACTAGGCCTTTCTGATGCTAAGATAAATCTTATCTAATCAACTCGCTTCTCTAGAGCATCTAACCTCTTTTCTAACTTAGCCGTCCTCTTCTCTTGCGCACGAAGTCTATCTATGAGAGTGACAATGCTACTCTTCTCTGGACATGTTGGGCGTTTCGCAAAGATGCAATAACGTCGCGCTGAGTATCTAACTCCTTCTCTAAGTCTGCAACGGTCTTGCGACGCTTCCTTGGAGCTTCTGAGGCGGCGAGAGCTGCTTTTGGGGCTGCCTTCGGAGGGACGAACTTCACCTTGGTCGGATGAGCACGGACTCCCTCAAAATACGAGCGCTCTCCGGTGCTATACTTGGCACAGACGATCTCTCCTTGCTTGTTGGTCTTCACTCCCATAAGCATCTCATTGTGCTTAGGAGGGAGGATCTTGGTGCCTTCTGGGAGCTTCACAATAGGACCCTTTGGTGGAGGTCCATCTAGGAGCAAAGGTTTGGGTGCAGCGATGAATGGTTGAGCGAAGTAGCTATTTGTAAGCTTGAGGCTTTGGAGGAATAGAGGCTAGGGGTTTGGGTTTAGCAAGGACGATGGCCTTGCTCTCAGGCTCTTCTCTTGGGATGGTGTTGAGATCAATCCCGAAGCGGATCAATCTCCTATCTAAATTCTCTGGCTCTGACTTCGCCATTGCTGCGTAGCAAGCTTGATGCTAGGAGGAGGAGGCTTTAGATGGAATGAGGTTGGCTTGAGGTGGGCTTCTTTATATAGGGGGGATGGAGAGGCATCTAAAGGGCATCTAAAGGGAATCTCCGAAGGAATAACGCGTCAACGTGATCTCAAAAACCCTAATCGGCAAAAATTCTGAAGGAAGAGTATGGAAGGATCACGAATGCAAACGCTGACGGCAAACGGGGGAGTCCATGGGTCGGCCGACTCCCCCTATGGGTCGGCCGACTCTGGCATGTGGATCCCCTGCCAGGGCTTTTCGCAACTTAATTAACATATTTTTGTCGTTCGGAAAAATACCCGGACCCCGAAAAACGAAAAGTAAAAAGGTCGGGCCCAACTACTTAATTGAGAAAGAAGTTTAATTCATCTATTTCACCTATTTCCTCAATGGGCTCTAAAAATATTTTAAGACGTTGACCATTTACCTTGAATATCGTACCTTCGTTGTTGCGAGCGTAACGGCTCCATGCGATGATGAGCTTACTACTTCGAACGGTCCTTCCCATTTGCTTCGAAGCTTTCCTTGCCCGAAGAGTTTAACCCGGAATTAAAAAGTAATACCTTGTCTCCGGGTGTGAACTCCTTGATCTTGATTCTCTTGTCGTGCCATCTTTTCACTCTTTCTTTGTATATCTTGGCATTGTGATAAGCTTTCTCTCTCCATTCTTCTAATTCGAGAGATTTGCATCCTCCTCTTCTCTCCCGTCGCTTCTAGATCCATATTCCACTTCTTGATGGCCCAAAGTGAGCTTTGAATTCCGGCTCTCTTGGTAAGTGGCATGTCTTTCCATAGACTAGTTGATATGGTGACATCCCAATAGGTGTCTTGTATCTTTGTTCGATATGCCCATAGTGCATCGGGAAGCTTGTCTTTCCATGCGGTTCCCATTTCATTCACTTGTCTTGAAGAATATTCTTGATCTCGCTTATTTGATGTCTCGCTTGGCCACTTGTCCGAGGGTGATACGGAGTAGCAACATTATGGCGTACTCTATGCTTCAATAAGTATTGCTCGAAACACTTGTCGATGAAATGTGATCCTCCGTCACTTATGACTATCCTTGGGACTCCAAATCTTGGGAATATTATTTCTTCGAACATCTTCTTGGAGCTTGAACTATCTCGCCTTTTTGCATGGCGAGCTTCGACCCATTTGGACACATAGTCCTTTGCTACGAGGATGTATTCACATTTCTTTGACGGTGGAAATGGTCCCATGAAATCAACTCCCCAAACATCAAAGAGCTCGATCTGGAGATTGTGGATGAGTGGCATGGCATCTCTTGAGTTAATGTTGCCATGTCTTTGACAAGTACCGCATCTCCGAATGAAATCTTTTGTGTCTTCATACATTGTTGGCCGAGAAAAATCCGCATTGCCAAATCTTTGCATGTGTACGGAACACCCCATAATGGCCTCCATATGGTGATGAGTGGCATCTTTCGATGATTTTGATTCCTTCTTCGGTGGGCACACATCTTCGAGAAAGGGGCCATCGAGCACACTCGGAAGAGGTAGGGCTCATCCCATATGTGAGTACGACTCTCCTGGATAAGTTTCCTTTTGTTGCCTCCTGGTGGTACGTAACTTTGTAACCATAAAATTAACAATATCTGCATACCGGGGGTCGGATCGTTGATTCCGTAGAGCATGTCGTCCGGAGTGCGTCGTCGATGGGTAGTTCCTGTGGTTTCTCAAACGCATTCTAGACAAGTGATCGCAACGAGTTTTCTACTCCCTTTTTATCTTTTATTTCTAGATCAAATTCTTGGAGTAATAAAATCCATCTTATCAAACGAGGTTTAGCATCTTTCTTAGTGAGCAAATATTTTAAAGCGGCATGATCGGTGTAAACAATCACTTTGGCACCCACTAAGTAGGATCTAAACTTATCAATAGCAAAGACAACGGCTAGGAGCTCTTTTTCGAGTGGTAGCATAATTAAGCCGAGGTCCAGTCAAAGTTTTGCTAGCGTAAGCTATTGCATGATGCTTCTTATCCTTAGTACACGTCCTAACACTTTGCTCCTACGGCGTAGTCACTTGCATCACACATAATTTCAAAAGGTAAAGTCCAATCGGGGGTTGAATGATTGGAGCGAGAGATGAGCGCTTTCTTTAGGATCTCAAATGATTGTAAGCGGGCATCATCAAAGTCAAAAGGAACATCCTTAGCCAATAAGCGGGTAAGAGGTCTAGCGATGTAAGAGAAATCTTTTATGAATCTACGATAAAAACCAAAGCATGACCAAGGAAACTTCTAATTCCTTTCACATTGATAGGAGGAGGCGGTTGTTCAATAACTTCTATTTTGGCTCTATCTACCTCGATGCCTCTTTCGGACACTAAGTGTCCTAGCACTATTCCTTCTCTAACCATGAAATGACACTTTTCCCAATTAAGGACTAAGTGTTTTTCCTCACATCTTTGCAAAACTCGATCTATGTTTTCAAGGCACTCATCAAAAGTTTTTCCATAAACAGAAAAATCATCCATGAAAACTTCCATAATCTTTTCAATCATATCGAAAATATAGACATCATACATCTTTGAAAAGAAGCTTTGGTGCATTACATAACCCAAAAGACATCCTACGATAAGCAAAGGTTCCATAAGGGCATGTAAAGGTCGTTTTGTTTTGATCATTAGGATGGATAGGGATTTGATGATATCCGAATATCCATCAAGGAAGCAAAAGTAAGAATGGTTGACTAATCGCTCAAGCATCTCATCAATGAAAGGCAAAGGAAAGTGATCCTTTCTTGTTGCCTTATTAAGCTTTCTATAATCTATGCACATTCGCCATCCGTGACGGTTCTTTGTGGGATTAACTCATTCTTCTCATTTTGGACAACGAGTCATGCCTCCCTTTTTAGGCACAACTTGGACAGGGGCTGACCCACTCACCGTGTGGCACGGGGTAAATAATCCCGGCGTGCAACGGTTTTAAAACTTCTTTCTTAACAACTTCCCTCATCGCATTATTGAGCCTACGTTGGGGGTTCTCGGATGGTGGAATATCGGGATTTGTGGGAATGCGATGGGTACAAAGGGCAGGACTAATTCCTTTGAGGTCGGGAGTGAGTAGCCAAAAGCTTTTTTATGTTTTTCTAGGACAGCCATTAAGCGAAAAGTCGCTCCCGAGTGAGAGTATCACTTATGATGGGGAGTGTCTGGATTATTTCCTAGAAAGGCATATCTAAGACCGGTGGTAAAGGTTTGAACTCAATAGGAGGCCTAGGTGGTAGGGTAAACTCGTCTAATGGTTCATTCTCGAAGGGTCGGCTTCTTCTTCTATGAAGAATCTAGCTTCATCTTCTAATTTCGGCTTTACTAGGAATTCTAGAGAGGCTGCTCTAAATTCCTCCAATGGATCATAATGTGGATGGGGCTCGGTCATAGCATTTAAAGAGTGTGAAATGGACATTGGAAACTGGAGTTTCTTGCCTAAACAAATGTTAAGCTTCCCGGTTGTCCTTCATAAAGAAGTCTTCTAAATGGTTGTCCTATCAATGGTGGAAATCCCCTATGTCAAAGACATAAAAGCTCAAGTGGACGGGGTTCCTTCTACCCGGAGTGGTAGGACATGTAGGATTCCTAAACAAGGAAGAATTTGTCTTGAAAGATTTCTTATGAACTTCACTTTGTTGGGGTCAATGTCATGTTTCTTTGCAAATATTTTGCTAGTGTGGTAGACATGATATTTATACCCACAACTGGATTGTAGAGAGCATCTATGCAATCATTGTTAATCATGCAATGAATGGGAAGAGAAGATGAATCCAAACGAATTATTTCGGAGGAAAGCTCGACTCTTCTAACCACTCATTGCTCATGACAGACACTAACTCTCCCGAGGTTTTTTGTTGGAATATCCTCATCAATATTGCATGGCTTTATTGGGTGATATTTGCCATGTGGCTTCTTCACCTTGTGATAGTTGAAGATATTTCCAAAATCAAAAAACAGATCGGGTTCAATATCTAACATAAAATCGGGAAGTGGAATGTCTTCCTTGTCTTGCTCAAGACATGGGTTAGGCGAGGTGGATGGTGTATCGGCAAAGGTTTGTCTTCGGCTACTTGAGGTTCTACTTCTAGGAGGTAGTCTAATTCACTTGGATAGGATTTGGTCTAGGATTGATCTTGCTTTCTCGCAGAGATATGCAAGAATGATCCTCCCGAAGTTGTGTCGAGCAATATTCTACCTGTCTCTACTCGGACCTTTATAAAAGTGTTGTAAAAGAATGGGATCTGGTAGACTAAGGTCCGGGCGATGCTAAAAGTGTAGTAAAACGATTCCAGGATGAGGCCAAAGATTCTTCAGGTTCTTGCTTAATAGTCAGAACCTTGACTCTAAGGTCGACGATTTGGGAGATGGGATAGAAATCTAGGCAAAAGTTGGAGCGTAAGGACCCCCAATCTCCTTGTTGCTTACCTACAGATTTATCATACCATTGTCTAGCTTTTCCCTTTAATGAGAAAGGAAATAGCTTCCAACGGAGGGTTTTGTCGGACATGCCCTCTATGCGAAGACAAGTCACATGTTTGCTCAAAGTCTCTAATGTGAAGGTAAGGGTTTTCGTCTCCTTCTCCGAAAAGGATAGGCTTTGGACCAATGCAATCAACCGCGGACTCGGCCTATAGCTAGGTGTTTGGATAGGTTGTAATGACTCATGTGGCACTAATTTGGTCTCCGTGGGTGCAGAAAATTGAAAGATAGGAATGGAATTTGAGTTATCCATAAGGATAGAAAAAGATAAAAGGTACGGAAAAGTAAAGTGCAAGAAAAAGATAAAAGTATAGGTACAAGGTAGAGCAAGATTTAGGTTATCTAAGCGGGACCGTCTTTCTCCCGGCAACGGCGCCTTTAAATGCTTGTTGACACTAGATACGCACACGAAAGAATCAAAAGAAATAATCCGCAAGCGCACGGATATCGGTGAGCACTTCACCCGGGAGATAAATCCTGAGTATCGTATTTATTTTTATCCGCTAAGAGAAAACGTGCAATAGACTAACCCGATCTTTACTACTACCCCGGGCTGCTAGTCAAGTGAGAATTAAGCGATATAGAGAGAACTCCTTCGTCGGTCTTCTTCTAACCTATGGCAAGCTTTGAGACTCTTGTTCTAAGGGGGTACCCGAGGAATAGACACCACGAGAGGATGCTAAACCGGGCACAAAGGACCTACCTTACCTACCAACGGGAAGTGGATTACAAAGGTAATAAAGGGATTGTCACTTCCCTCACTACTACCACGGTTCCGGCCGAATAGGGAGCATCTACAAGTGAACCTAGCCTAAGCACCACGCTTATGCTAAAGAACGATTACTCTATTCCCAACGCGAAGCGAAATAAAGTAAACTTGTAAACCAAAGAACAATAATAACAACGAACTTACTAGTATTAGAAGTTGAATTGCCGAATGATTCGAAACCAAGCCTCGGGTTAGGAGACTTGATCCCGCAGTACACTCGGAGAGGAGACACCGACAGTAGGGCTTCCTCCAATCCACCTCCACTCTATACTCTCTCAATCTCTCTTGATACTAATACCCTATAGAGATAGATCCATTCGGGGGACCCTTCTCTATCTAACTCTCTCTCTCTGGAATGAAGTCTTGAATGAATTGGAGAATTAATTAGGGTTTCACCCAGGGGCCAGGGGCTCTGCTTATATAGCCCCCTAGGATTAACGACAGCCCTCGGATCAAACCGACCTAAATGGACGATAATTATTAATCTTCAAAGTCGGTGGAGGCGGGATCCGCGAGACTCCACGATTGGTGGAGATGGGGAGTCGGCCGACTCCCCTTCCCCGGTCGGCCGACCGGCCACGGTGCAGTGGGCCCGGCTTCCGGGGTTTGCCTTCGGAGTCTTCTAGATTATACAATTTTACCCGTTCAGCCTTTATCTCTATGTAAACCCGACATGTGGGCCATCTTGGTTGGTTTTCATTTGTCACCCCGCGAAATAGATATTCACCAAAACTCGTGGAATTACGTCGGTGGTAACCCTATATCTATCAAGTATTTATAAATAGGTCCATTTGCATGCTAAGTTGACGGTTAATTTTATGAGTTAACGACCGTCAACAGTTACCGTTTTTCGTCGAGTCCGCCGGGGGCGCGCGGCCGTTGGATGGCGTGATCTAGGCCGTTGGATGCGATTCACGCGGATCGGCTTGGGCTCTATAAATATGGAGGAGTAGGCTCCCGGTTCTTCTTCCCCGCATTCTCGCCCTTCTCGCTGCTCACGCCGCCAGTTGCGCCCTGCTCCAGATTCAATCCGCCACCACCGTCATCTGCAATCGCCGCCGCCGCCGCCCGCGACCGCCAGCGCCGCTCTAGCCCACGATCGTGTCTGCCTTCTGCGCCACCGTTCCCCGCGCTCCGCCGCCGTCGTCGCTCCACCGTCCCGCTCCCGTCACCGACATGAGGAGGTCAGTCAGGAAGTCGGGACAGAGCTCCGGCCAGGGCGCTGGTGGCAAAGGCAAGGGCAAAGGTAGGAGCGCCGCCAAGCCTCCCACGCCGGTGGTGATGGAGGAGGCGCTTCCGTGGCCTCGGTCCACGGTGACCGAGGTGATGTTGATCAACTTGGTCAATGGCGGATTGCTTCCGCCCAATCCGGCGGAGGGGACACCGGAGTGGCGGGTGCCGGACGACGACCACCTCGAGCCCAATCCCCCGCCGGGCTACATCCTAAGCTTTATCAGGTTCCACCGGCGGGGACTTGGTGCGCGGCCGAGCCGCTTCATGCGGGCGCTCCCCCACCATTTCGGGGTTGAGCTCCAGCACTTCAACCCCAACTCCATCTCGCTCGCGGCTACTTACGCCGCCGTGTGTGAGGGGTATCTGGGAATGGCGCCGCAGTGGGACCTGTTCACCCACATCTTCAAGGCGACGCTCTTCACCAAGGCGGTGAAGGACAAGGAGGCCGCCAACGACGACGGTGATGACGGTGATGAGGAGGAGGAAGAGGAGGACGAGGAGGAAGAGGAGAAGAAGATGAAACCAAAGGTCCGCCGCTACGTTCGAGCGGGTTCCTGCTCGATCGGGCTGAAGAGGAAGGTGTGCTGGCTATCCGGCGCGTGGACGTCGAACAACGCCGGCTGGGACCGAGAATGGTTCTACCTCCGCAACGAGGAGGACCTCTTCCCGGAATACACCGGCGCCGTGCTAACCGCGCCCGGTTTCAACTGGACGCACGGCCAGCCGCAGGCGCGCCAGCCCCGCATGGACCCCCTGCTCAACGCCATTTCGAGCCTCCGCCACCGGAGGTCCGGCAACCTCTTCTTCAACATTGCGCACGTCGTTGCCGAGTTCCACAGCCGCCGGGTGCTCCCGCTCGCCGAGCGCCCGCTGCGGCTCGACCAGATGACGGAGGACGCCGATCCTGCGGCGCTCGCGCCGCCGGGATGTCGGACGCGCCCTCCCGGTCGCCACAATCGTGGCTCGGGTGCGCGACGCGATCGACGGCGGGAGGAACCGGCGAGAACCAAGTCGGCCTCTTCCGCATGCGTCCGGCCTTCAACCTGCTGGGCTTTGTAAGTTTTTTCGAGATCCTCTTTCGTCGTTTCTTTTACTCGAGCGATCCTTATCGAGGCCTGTTCTTTTTTCCAGAATATCAACGACCACACGCAGTCGAGGCCCGCGGTGAAGGAGGACGCGCCCGACCGCGAGGTAAGACGCCTGAGGGGCGAACGAGAACATGCTGCCGTGGTCTTGAGGAGGGAGGAAAAGGCGCAGAAAGCCCGTGCGCTAGAGGAGAAGGAGAAGCGTAAGTCTAGGCGCCGCCGGGCGCGTGAAATACGTCTGGCGGCGGACCCGACCGACTGGAGCTCTAGTCTCGAGTCGACCGACGAGGACGAGGGCGATGATGATGAGGAAGACGACGAGGCAACCGACAGCGATGGCGCCACCGCCGCTCGAGCCCTGACGCCTCCTCGCTCTCGCGTGCAGGAGGTATCTTTGGCACCAGGCCTTCTGCGCGACGACTCGTCGCTGGTTCAGGCAGGCCAGCAGGAGGAGTCGTCGAGCCGCGGCGCTCGAACGTCGTCGCCGGCCCGAGCAAGCGCGGGGGGGCGTCTCAACACTCCGGCCACCGCACTCATTCGCCGTCGCCGGCTCAAGCAGGGCGGCGGGAGGAGTCGCCCCGCCGCTCTAGCCATGGCGGGCGGGTGCCATCTCCGACGCGACGGGACTCTTCCTCCCGCCACCATTCATCTTCAACGGGCGCGCACACCCGGCAGCATGAGGCTGCAAATGTGCGCACTTCAACTTCTGCGCAGCCCGGCGAGCAACGCCGGGCTCCTTCCAGCGACCGCCGGGCCGAGCGGACCTCGACCCGCAGGACTCAGGATCCCGTAAGGGATGCCGTGCCCGAGCCGGCCAAGGCGTCGGCCAGAACGGGGGCGGCCGCCACGGTGTCAGAGCCCCCGAGCTGCACCACTGGTGGGCTCGAGGCCCCCAAGTCTTCGAGGGACTCAAGGGGGGCGCCTGAGGCTCGGAAGCCCCCGAGCGCTTCGAGCAAGCCGGGCGGCTCGAGCAGCGCTACCTCGACCGCAGGGTAAGTCTTCTGGTCGTCTTATCCCTTATTGCACTATTTCGTTCGCGTGTGAGTATTTCGTCACAGTGAATTTTTGTTTTTCTCTTTCCTCCAGGACTAAGCGTCCCCTGCAGACGTTACCGTCCCTCCCCCCCATGCTGCCTACTAAGAGGCTGAGGACCACAGGAGGGTCGCGCGGCACCCCATCGATGCCAGGTGGAGTGACTCTTCCTCCTTCTACTCCCGTTTGGTTAGAGTGTTGGCGCTGTGCTCGAACCACTTCAAGAGGGGATGAGTTAGGGTGCCGTAGCTCGGAAGCGTGGGAAGCCTTGTGCTCGATCGTCCTGACTCGGTGAGCTCGAGGTGATGCAAACACTTAGCTTATGAAAAACTTCGAGGCGAGGAGGGGAAAGATTACATCGAGCGTTGTTTTCGAAAAAACTAGGTGCGTTTTTTCGAGGACTTCAGGGGGGTCCCCCCTCCTGGTCTAGCCCCCAAGGGGGGCTTGACTTTGTGGGAACAAAGTCGAGCCCACCTTGTGTATGAACAAAAAGTAAGGAACTGACTCGTTTATTCACACTAGCGGTACATTTAGACAAAATATGTACAAGGCATCGAGGCCTAGGGGAAAAAGCGACGTAGCTGTTCGATGTTCCACGCGTTGGTGAGGGTCGAGCCGTCCTCTTTGGCTAACTTGTACGTTCCCGGCTTCAGCACCTTGACCACGATGAACGGGCCTTCCCAAGGAGGAGTGAGCTTGTGGCGCCCCTTGCTGTCTTGTCGTCGTCGGAGCACGAGATCGCCGACCTTGAAATCCCTCTTGTGCACGTTTTTCTCGTGATATTGCCGTAGCTTCTGTTGGTAGCGCGCAGAGTGTAGGAGCGCCGTGTCTCGAGCCTCTTCTGCTTGGTCGATGGCGTTTGCCAGCCTTTCCTGATTAGTCTGCTCGTTGTAGGCCTTGAGTCGAGGGGACCCGTACTCGAGGTCAGTGGGGAGGACGGCCTCAGACCCATAGACCAAGAAGAACGGGGTGAACCCAGTGGCTCGACTCTCGGTCGTCCGCAGACTCCACAGGACTGATGGGAGCTCGGCCACCCATTTGTTGCCGTGTTTGTTTAGGCGTTTGAAAATCCTTGGCTTTAGACCTTGCAAGATCATGCCATTTGCGCGCTCGACTTGGCCATTAGTTCGAGGGTAGGCGACTGCCGACCAGTTCACACGGATGTGGTACCGATCGCGAAGTCCAAGAACTTTTTGCCCGTGAACCGGGTGCCATTGTCGGTAATGATGACGTTGGGAACTCCAAAGCGATGGACGATGTCGGTGAAGAACTCGACCGCTCGCTCCGAGCGGATGTTAGTGATGGGCTTGGCCTCGATCCACTTGGTGAACTTATCGATGGCCACGAGCAAGTGGGTGTAGCCTCCCGTCGTCTTTTGAGGGGTCCGACGAGATCGAGCCCCCGGACCGCAAATAGCCACGTGAGGGGGATCATCTGGAGTGCGTGTGCTGGAAGATGCATTTGTTTGGCGTAGAATTGGCATCCCTCACACGCTCGAACAAGCTTGATGGCGTCAGCAGTGGCAGTGGGCCAGTAGAAGCCCCGCCGGAATGCGTTCCCGACAAGGGTTCTTGGCGCCGCGTGGTGGCCACAAGCCCCCGAGTGCATGTCTTTGAGCAGTTTTCTGCCCTCCTCGATCGAGATACACCGTTGAAGTACACCAGTCGGGCTGCGTTGGTAAAGCTCTCTGTCATCTCCGTAGATGACGTACGTCTTGGCTCGTCGTGCCAGTCGTCTTGCCTCTGTTTTTTCCTCTGGCAGCTCCCCTCGAATGAGATACTCGAGGAATGGTGCACGCTAGTCGGTTGGTGGGCTCGTAACCTGGTCGATCTCCATGACTGTGGCCCCCGTCGAGGGGGGTTCGGTCGTAGGAGCAGGCTCAACGGTCCGGCCCCGCCCCGCCCTTCGAGTCCCACTTCACGGATGGCTCGTGAAGATCTTTCGAGAAGACGTGCGGGGGTAGCGGCGCTCGGGATGAAGCGATTTTGGCCGGTTCGTCCGCGGCCTCGTTGAAGCGCCTTGGGATGTGGTTGAGCTCGAGACCATGGAAGCTGGCTTCCAACTTGTGCACCTCATTGCAGTACGCTTCCATCTTTTCATCATGGCAGCTCGAGGCTTTCATCACTTGGTCGATAACGAGCTGCGAGTCACCTCGAGCATCGAGGCGTCGGACCCCAAGCTCGATGGCAATGCGCAACCCGATAACGAGCGCCTCATACTCTGCCATGTTGTTCGAGGCGGCAAAGTGGATGCGCACCATGTAACGCATGTGTACTCCGAGGGGTGAGATGAAGAGCAGGCCCGCGCCGCTCGTCTTCATAAGTGACCCGTCGAAATACATGGTCCACGGCTCGGCTGGGGTGCGGGGGGGAGTTGGACGTCGGTCCACTCGGCGACAAAGTCAGCCAAGACTTGGGATTTGATAGCCTTTCGTGGGGCGTACGTGATGGTCTCGCCCATGAGCTCGACCGACCACTTGGCGATTCGACCCACGACTTCCCGGTTCGGATAATTTCCCCAAGTGGGAATGATGTTACCACCGTCACCGGATGGCTAAGAAAGTAGTCGGAGTTTTCGACGGGTGAGCACGATCGCATAGAGCAGCTTTTGGATATGGGGGTATCGAGTTTTGGCATCGAGAGCACCTCAGCGATGAAATACACCGGCCGCTGGACGGGGAGCGCGTGCCCTTCTTCGCCTCTCGACCACTATGACTGTGCTGACCACCTGAGTGGTTGCGGCAACATAGAGGAGGAGGGATTCAACGGGTATGCCGTCTCGAGCCGGCCGAGTGTTGGGTATTTTAAACGCACACAGAAAAATCCGCAAGCGTACGGATACCGATGTAGCTTTCACCCGGGAGTATTCCAGAGTATCGATTTCCACGGGGAACGTGAAGTGTACTAGAGAAACAAGGCCGTCCAAGGATAAAGATAAGAAAAGAAAGATATATATATTTTTGGTGGGTAGAGAGGAACCTTCTAGAGTTTTCTAAGTTGATTGGATGATCAAAATCAGGCTTACTATACTATACTTACTATGGAGCAGCAGGTCCTTTCCAACTCTCGAAAAGACTGGGAAGATAGTAGTTAGGAGAAGGCTGCCTAGAGCTCTACGAAACACCAACCCGAACGTGGTGGAATACAAAGGCCTGACAGAGCTGTCACCTCTGGGGCTACCACAACTATCCGTGGGATTGGGCGCAAACTCAGGTAAACTATAGCCTAGACACCACGTCTACACTAGCGTTTACTACTCTAATTATCTAGAATAACTAGAGCACTCAATACGAGCAGAGATCAAGTAAATAGAATAAAGTAATAATTAAATAAAGAACTAAACTTAGAAATAATAATTAAAGAACCTGGAGAGTAGCTGGAAGACGAACTAGATGCTGCAACTTTACAATGTTGAGGAAGATCCGACAGATCCGGCTCCTCCTCAGCTCTCTCCTCCTCTCTCTCCCTATTTTCTAGATACAACTAGACGAACTAGAACTAGAACTAGATGAACTAGAACTAGAACTAGATGAACTAGAGGGACCCTCTTCTAATTAGATGGAGAATTGAAACCCTAGCTTTGATCTTGTAGAAGAGATATGATGGCCACCCTAGGGGGGCGCCCTCCTTATATAGCCCTGGGTGGAGTCGCCACGTCATCGATCCGCGTGAGGCGCCATGTCATCGATCCGCGTCACTTTTATTCTCCACCCTTAGATAAACCGACCTAAATGGAGGGTGGAGATGAAGAGAATAATCCTGGCATATTCCCTGGTCGATCTGGGAAGAAAACCGAAGAAGAACCGGCCTCTAAGGGCCTGAACCGGACCTAAACCGTTGAAACCGGGCGCTGGTAGCCTTTCTGGAGAGTTCTGGAAGGTTCTGGGCAGCTGGACCGGCCGGTTTGGCCGGTCTGGTCGCGCCGGACCGCCTGGACCGCCCAACCGCCTCTGGGCTCCAACCCGGCGCCGCCACGTGGCCCTGCGGACCCGACCGGGCCGAGCGCTCGCTCCCGCCTCGCCGCGCGCGCGCGTGGGGCAAGGCCCGCCACGCGGCCGCCGCCGCTGTTGGCCCGCGCCTGCGCGTGCCGGGGCGCCGAGGGGGCACGGCCTGCGCCCGTGGGGTCCGCCTGTCGGCGCACGCGCCGACAGGGGCTCGCACACGTGGGGCCACGTGTCGGTTGTCTCGCTGTCTTTTTATCATTTCATGTGAATCTTCCTTGCTTCATATCTTTTTATTCCGGACTCCAAATATAGCAAATGATATATCCATTTCAATCGTCTCGACGAGCCCTTCACAATGGTGTAGTCCAATTCATCGTTTGAGATACTTTTATTCAATGACTTTATCCATTTTAGCTCTATTCCTGTATAAGCCCTGCAAAACATAGGTGCACCAAAACTCGTGGAATTTGTTAGCTCAAACCTCTAGACCTATACTGGTGAACATCTTTTTGCAGTTATAGAAGCTATGTTGACGGTTAAAAATTGACATTAACTACCGTCAACAAACTCCCCCAAGCTAAACCTTTGCTCATCCCTGAGCAAAGCTAAACTCAGCAAAGGATCAGGAGTTGCTACAATGCTTTTAGCCTCAAAAGTACACATGCGTTCAAACAGGAACTCTCCTTCGGATTAGAGTAAACTATTCTGACTTCAAACTTACCCATATTACCTTCCACCATGGGGCTTGTAGCCTTCACTTGGATCTTGAGCAGTTGAAAGACAGAACGGTCAAGTCAAGCACTATGTCTCAAGCTCTTTGATCTACCTTCATTCCGGAGTTTTACAAGATTTTTAAATAAAACTCAGAGATTCCTTTGTATGATCCTCTCAAGTCTCTCATATGTGGTATTTCTGGATCCTTACCAAGGCATTGATGGTGTATGCCTTCTCTCTTCTCTCGGGATATGTGGTATTTTTGGCATAAGGCATAGTAACAGTGTGCCTTCACTCTCTCACCCAACCTCTAATAGGCTTATGTGGAGTTTGTAGGTGGGAGCTTATACATGTGTTGCATAGTCAAACCATGGATCCGAAGAAACTGGACATACAATCAAATCAAGATGTGCATGTGTGTGGCCCTATATATGGGTTAAGTGGATATATGGTGGTAATGGAAAATGGTGATGATAGATATAAGAGAAATGAAGGGTAGAGGGATGATAATGGTGAACACCCGATTCTACTTTAGCTCCTTGAAGAAATTCATACCTCCTTTGCAATTGAACTATGAAGAACCCGGATGGAACTTGGACACCTGAAGATCTCGCATATGATGGGACATTGTTGGGACATTCCTTCTTGCTCTTCTCTTCTTCTTCTTTTCTTTCTTTTTTTCTTTTCTTTTTTTTTCTTTCTCTTTTTTTTTATGATGATGAAGCACCTCGATCTCTTCCTTGAAAATATTGATGGATGTAGGCAAACGTATACTTGGAGCTTTATTGGATAACAAAAGGCTAGCAATGGATGAAGGGATATTTGATGCTCACTCCCAGTGTAGGAGTAGAACAATTTTGGGATGTGTCTAGATGGATGGATATGGTGGCGCATACTTCCAGGGTAGAAGTAGCGAGTTGTGCATGGTGTACGTGTGTGTGATCTTGATTTTAACTGTATGACGAGTTTCTAAGGGTCAACACAATCGACCACACTCAAAGCATAAGTAAGTATAAGTGGACTTCCTAGTCTAGCAAGCATGTATATATGGCTGTGGTAGGAATTCAAACTCTCATCATATAGGAACTCATCATGCAGCAGTTTAAATTTAAAAAGATAAATTCTCCAGAACTCTAGTATCACTTAGAACAAGATAAATAAAGAAATGCTCGAGACCTTCCCATATCATACCCGTCAACCACCTAGACTTAGATCAAGCATTCGCTACCCACAAGTTTCAGGTTCAGAGCAAATCTTAGATCAAAACAGTGTGTCCAAAACTTGAGAGAGTTCTAGGTTGAAAAACAGGCACTTGAAAGGAATTACGGCAGAGCAACTATTCATCATTTCCAAAGAGTTTATTCTAGGAACTTATTTTAGCAGGCAAAAACTTGTACACCCTCATTTTATTTAACAGACTTAAACATTACCCAGAACTGAATATATATATCAAGCAAATTAAAATAAATAAGAGGGTAACAAGAAACACTTATCTAGATACACGGGGGATGCTCTCCCCCAAGCTGGATGTTGGCATAGTCCCTCACTCTTGTGACATGTAGATCTTACTCTTCTCAAACTTTCCAATTCCTGCACAACTCAAATAGACAACAAAACTCGTGGAACTGATTAAGTGTTAGGCCTTAGTTGTCTAGAGCATTTGCGGAAAGTGTTTTTAAATTGGATCTTTAAATTGCAAGAATTCAATCACATCAATTTCTTCTATGTTCTCGTGTTCAAGAAAAACTTTCAAACATTGACCATTTACCTTGAATGTATTACCTATATCATCCCGAAGTGTGATGGCACCATGAGATGCAACTTCAATCACCTTGAATGGTCCTTCCCATTTGCTTCTAAGTTTTCCATGACCGAAGAGCTTTACTCTTGAGTTGAATAATAGAACTTTGTCTCCAGGCTTGAACTCCTTGTGCTTGATTCTCTTGTCATGCCACCTTTTGGTTCTTTCTTTGTAAATCTTGGAGCTATGGTAAGCCTTTTCTCTCCACTCTTCCAGCTCGAGATATTTGCATCGACGATTCTTGCCGACTAGATGGAGATCCATGTTCCATTTCTTGATTGCCCAATGAGCTCGAATTCTAATTCAACGAGCAAATGGCATGTCTTCCCATATACTAGCCGATAAGGTGACATGCCTATGGGTGTTTTGTATGCAGTCCGATACGCCCATAATGCATCATGAAGCTTGTACTTCCACTTCTTTCCCATTTCGTCCACGGTCTTCTGCAGGATGTTCTTGATTTGCTTATTTGATGTTTCTGCTTGACCACTTGTTTGGGGATGGTATGGAGTTGCAACATTATGCTTAACTCCATATTCTGTCAGGAATTGTTTGAAGCTCTTATCAATGAAATGTGATCCTCCATCACTTATGACCATTCTAGGCGTGCCAAATCTTGGGAATATCACTTCATGGAACATCTTCTTGGCGTTCTTGGAATCGCAGCTCGACATGGTATTGCTTCTACCCATTTGGACACATAGTCAACTACCACTAAGATGTACTCAAAGATCTCCAGCATTTTTGGAATGGTCCCATGTAGTCGATTCCCCAAACATCAAACAACTCTACTTGTAGGTTGTTTTGGAGTGGCATTGCATTCCGAGCATTGATGTTTCCATGTTTCGACATCCGGCACATCTTCTAACAAACTCCTTTGTATCTTGATACATCGTGGGCCGAAGAATCCACTTTGCCGATCTTCACATGCGTACGGAATGTTCCATAATGTCCTCCATAGGGTGATGCATGACATCTCTCTATAATTTTCATCGCTTCATCCATCGGAACACATTTCCGTAATAATCCATCAGAACAGAGTCGATAGATATATGGGTCATCCCATAAGTGGCACCGAGCATCATATTTGAGCTTTCTCTTATCTCCTCCTGGTGGGACATAACCTGCAACTATATAATTCACAATATCTGCGTACCAGGGGTTAGAGTGCGTTACTGCGAGGAGCGTGTCGTCCCGTAGGGAGTCGTTAATGGGCAACTCATGTGTTTCCTTGTACTGGAGCCTAGACAAGTGATCGGCTACTGAATTCTCTACTCCTTTCTTATCTCTTATCTCTATGTCAAATTCTTGGAGTAAGAGAATCCAGCGGATCAACCGAGGTTTAGCATCTTTCTTAGTGAGCAGGTATTTAAGCGCAGCATGATCTGAATAAATGATTACCTTCGCTCCAACTAAGTAAGATCTAAACTTGTCTATTGCAAAGACAACTGCCAACAACTCTTTTTCAGTGGTAGCATAATTGAGTTGCGGCCCAGTCAAGGTTTTGCTAGCATAGGATATAGCATAGTGCTTTTTATCCTTTGTTTGGCCGAGAACGGCACCAACAAAGAAAGTCGCTAGCATCACACATGATCTCAAAGGCAGCGTCCAATCAGGTGGCTGGATGATTGGAGCTAAAATGAGTGCTTGTTTGAGAGTTTGGAAAGATTCATAGCACTCATTGTCAAAGGTGAAAGGTGCATCCTTAGCTAACAGTCTAGTGAGGGGTCTAGCGATTTGAGAAAAGTTTTTGATAAAACGCCTATAGAACCCCGCATGACCTAGAAAGCTTCGGATTCCTTTCACATTTGTGGGAGGTGGAAGTTGTTCAATAACTTCGATCTTGGCTCTGTCCACTTCTATCCCACGTTCGGACACCTTGTGTCCTAGCACTATTCCTTCCCGAACCATAAAATGACATTTTTCCCAGTTCAGGACTAAGTACTTTTCTTCACATCGTTGTAAGACTTTGTCTAGATTCTCCAGACAATCATCAAAGGTTGTGCCATAGATGGTGAAGTCATCCATGAACACTTCCATGATTTTCTCGATCATGTCGGAGAAAATAGACATCATGCACCGTTGGAAAGAAGCTGGAGCATTACACAATCCAAACGACATTCGTCGATATGCGAAAGTTCCATACGGGCATGTGAAAGTAGTCTTATTTTGGTCATCAGGGTGGATCGGGATTTGGTGATATCCGGAATACCCATCAAGGAAACAAAAGAAAGAGTGCTTTGCAAGCCGTTCCAACATCTCATCGATGAAGGGTAACGGGAAGTGGTCTTTCTTTGTAGCCTTGTTAAGTTTTCGATAGTCTATGCACATTCGCCACCCCGTGACGGGCGCGGCGAGGAATGAGTTCATTCTTCTCATTTCTAACAACCGTCATTCCTCCTTTCTTTGGCACAACTTGGACAGGGCTAACCCACTCACTATGAGGGACGGGATAAATAATTCCAGCGTGCAAAAGCTTAAGGACCTCTTTCTGAACAACCTCTCGCATAGCATTATTAAGCCTGCGTTGGTGTTCCCTTGATGGTGAGATGTCGGGATCCGTAGGGATACGATGAGTGCAAAGAGCGGGACTAATCCCCTTGAGGTCATGGAGTGAGTAGCCTATGGCCGATTTATGTCTTTCTAGGACAGTGACAAGTCTGTTGGTTTCTTCTTGGGAAAGCTTGTCACTTATGATAACAGGTGTTTCTGGGTTGTTATTGAGAAAGACATATTTCAAGCCAAGAGGAAGAGGTTTTAGCTCTATTGGGGGTCGTGGTGGCAACTCGAAGGGGTCTAACTCTATAGGTTCGCTAGCTCTTCCTCTTCTTCAATGAAGTGTTCGATATCGAACCGAGGTTGAGCTAAGTCTTCTAGAGATGCCATTAAGACTTCCTCAATAGGGTCTTCTTCGGGCTTGGGTTCTACTATCGCATTATGTGAACGCGCAAGTGAGACATCTATAGTAGAGTTCCCCGCTTTAAATTCAAGAGACTTTGTTTTGGTCGCTCTTGAAAGAGTGTCCCCAAAGGCACACCAATCAAGAGGGATGTGTTTGAGATGTCATAGATATGAAAATCTAGAAAATACTCAAAGCCTCTTATGCGTAACATAATAGTCTTGATGACCCCATAACTTTCAAGAGTAACTCCAGAAGGAATTCTTAGAAGCTTATGAGATGGGATCAATGACTCGTTGGGGCAAAGTTCTTCGGCCGCAGCCTTTGACATAATGTTCATCCCAACGATAGGACTATAATAAGCCTCTATGGTGGTCCCCTTTAGGTTGCAACAAAAAGTCTTTGAGGGGGTAGTGATACGGGCTACCTCTCGTGGATAACTCCGTTTCGCCAACCACTCACGGCTCATGATGGCCGAAAGACCTTTAATGTGTTCCATTAAGAAAGGATCATAAGGTGGACCATCGTTATCCTCAAATGGTGCGAGTGCACTTTGGAGGCTTTACTTGCATTGGAAAGTTTGAGGCATTCCCAAAATCTTCAAAAAGATCTACCTCGATTTCGAGAGAAATGTGGAAGGATGGAGCTCATCAACTTCCAATGTGGGTTGTGTTCCTATAGTGGGAGATTCTTTGGTAATCGAATCATTAGAAGGATCTCGAAGGAATTTGAGATTCGGTTGCATGTATCTCCTCTTGTTGGTCGAGATTGACTCGACTTCTTTTTCTTCTTCGGGAAACTCATCATATATGCCCGTGTAAGGGGTGTTTTCAAGAATTTTCTCTAGGATAGCTTCCCCTCACTAAAGGACATGTGTATGAAGGAGCCTCCGTAAGATGTGTCTAGGAAGAGGGCAGCTTCTTCGCTAAGACCATGGTAGAAATGACTTAGAAGGACATGGTCAGGCAAAGAGAGGTCTGGGCCGGTGTTTTTAAGACTTGTGAACCTAGCCCAGGCTGCTCCTAAAGTCTCCTTCTCCTTCTGTTCAAAATTAATAATTTCTTTTCGAAGGGCATTAACAAGTTTGGATGGGAAGAAAGTGAGACCAAATTTGACTCGAAGTTCTTCCCAATCTCCTTTTACTCCTCCCACATAATGAGCATACCAATGTTTATTTGTTCCTTCAAGGGAGAATGGAAACAGTTTCCATCTAATGGTCTCTTGTGCCATGCCGGCAATGGTGAGGCATGAACACAAGTGCTCAAATTCCCTAAGGTGGGTGTAAGGATTTTCATCCTTTAGCCCAGAGAAGGGTTTCCTTTTGCGCACCATGGCTATAAAGCCAGGTTTGAATTTAAAGCTAGAAGCTGTGATTGGCTTCGATGATTGTGGTGGCTCTAGGAACTCAGCCTTTGGTGCAGAGAATTTATGAATAGGAGTGGAATCCATATGGTTGGTGGTGGTTGATGTTTGTGGTGAGGTGAGAATGGTGGTAAAAGAATGAAAAAGATACATGGGCGAACTTGGTTCTAAACTAGCACAGCTACCGTTCCCCGGCAACGGCGCCAGAAAGCTTGTTGGGTATTTTAAACGCACACAGAAAAATCCGCAAGCGTACGGATACCGATGTAGCTTTCACCCGGGAGTATTCCAGTATCGATTTCCACGGGAACGTGAAGTGTACTAGAGAAACAAGGCCGTCCAAGGATAAAGATAAGAAAAGAAAGATATATATATTTTTGGTGGGTAGAGAGGAACCTTCTAGAGTTTTCTAAGTTGATTGGATGATCAAAATCAGGCTTACTATACTATACTTACTATGGAGCAGCGGGTCCTTTCCAACTCTCGAAAAGACCGGGAAGATAGTAGTTAGGAGAAGGCGCCTAGAGCTCTACGAAACACCAACCCGAACGTGGTGGAATACAAAGGCCCGACAGAGCTGTCACCCGGGGCTACCACAACTATCCGTGGGATTGGGCACAAACTCGGGTAAACTATAGCCTAGACACCACGTCTACACTAGCGTTTACTACTCTAATTATCTAGAATAACTAGAGCACTCAATACGAGAGAGATCAAGTAAATAGAATAAAGTAATAATTAAATAAAGAACTAAACTTAGAAATAATAATTAAAGAACCTCGGAGAGTAGCCGGAAGACGAACTAGATGCTGCAACTTTACAATGTTGAGGAAGATCCGACAGATCCGGCTCCTCCTCGCCTCTCTCCTCCTCTCTCTCCCTATTTTCTAGATACAACTAGACGAACTAGAACTAGAACTAGATGAACTAGAACTAGAACTAGATGAACTAGAGGGACCCTCTTCTAATTAGATGGAGAATTGAAACCCTAGCTTTGATCTTGTAGAAGAGATATGATGGCCACCCTAGGGGGCGCCCTCCTTATATAGCCCCGGGTGGAGTCGCCACGTCATCGATCCGCGTGAGGCGCCATGTCATCGATCCGCGTCACTTTTATTCTCCACCCTTAGATAAACCGACCTAAATGGAGGGTGGAGATGAAGAGAATAATCCTGGCATATTCCCTGGTCGATCTGCGAAGAAAACCGGAGAAGAACCGGCCTCTAAGGGCCTGAACCGGACCTAAACCGTTGAAACCGGGCGCTGGTAGCCTTTCTGGAGAGTTCTGGAAGGTTCTGGGCAGCTGGACCGGCCGGTTTGGCCGGTCTGGTCGTGCCGGACCGCCTGGACCGCCCAACCGCCTCTGGGCTCCAACCCGGCGCCGCCACGTGGCCCTGCGGACCCGACCGGGCCGAGCGCTCGCTCCCGCCTCGCCGGTGCGCGCGCGCGTGGGGAGGCAAGGCCCGCCACGCGGCCGCCGCCTGTTGGCCCGCGCCCTGCGCGTGCTGGCGCCAGGGGGGCACGGCCTGCGCCCGTGGGGTCCGCCTGTCAGCGCCTGCCGCCGACAGGGCCTGCACCTGTGGGGCCACGTGTCAGTTTGTCTGCTGTCTTTTTATCATTTCATGTGAATCTTCCTTGCTTCATATCTTTTTATTCCGGACTCCAAATATAGCAAATGATATATCCATTTCAATCGTCTCGACGAGCCCTTCACAATGGTGTAGTCCAATTCATCGTTTGAGATACTTTTATTCAATGACTTTATCCATTTTAGCTCTATTCTCGTATAAGCCCCGCAAAACATAGGTGCACCAAAACTCGTGGAATTTGTTAGCTCAAACCTCTAGACCTATACTGGTGAACATCTTTTTGCAGTTATAGAAGCTATGTTGACGGTTAAAAATTGACGTTAACTACCGTCAACACCGAGGCGGCACGAGCACAAGAGGAGATGTGAGCATGCTCTTCAGCTTTGAGAGGGCCTCCTCTGCTTCAGGTGTCCATGCAAAGTGCTCGGTTTTCTGAGGAGCCGGTACAGAGGCAAGGCTTTTTCTCCCAAGCGCGCAATGAACCGACCGAGTGCGGCTAAGCATCCAAAGTGATCTTTTGCACCCCTTTCGGGTCTCGAATTGGCCCCATTCTCATGATGGCCGCGACCTTCTCGGGATTGGCCTCGATGCGCGCCGGGAGATGATATACCCTAACAACATGCCTCGAGGCACACCAAAGACACACTTCTCGGGATTCAACTTGATGTTTTTAGCCAGGAGGCATTCAAACGTCAACTTGAGGTCCGCGACAAGGTTTTCTACTTTTCGAGTCTTGACAACGATGTCATCGACGTAGGCCTCGACGGTCTCTCCTATGTGTTTCTCGAAGACATGGAGCATGCGACGATATGTTGCCCCGGCGTTTCAAAGGCCGAAAGGCATTGTGACATAACAATACATGCCCATGGGGGTGATGAATGAAGTCGCGAGCTGGTCGGACTCCTTCATTTTGATTTGGTGGTAGCCAGAGTAGGCGTCGAGAAAGGAAAGTACTTCGCAACCCCGGTGGAATCAACGATTTGATCTATTCGAGGTAAAGGAAATGGGACTTTGGGACATGCTTTATTTAAACTAGTGTAATCTACACACATCCTCATTTTCCCATTCTTTTTCTCTACCAATACAGGATTAGCTAACCACTCGGGATGATGTACCTCCTTGATGAATCGGCTTTCTCGAGCTTCTCGACCTCCTCGCGGATGATCCCTGCGCTTCTCCTCGTCGAAGCGGCGCGGCGTTGCTTGACAGTCTCGAACCGGACGAATCTCCAAGGCGTGCTCGGCGACATCCCTCGGTATGCCAGGCATGTCCGAGGGACTCCACGCAAACATGTCGGCGTTTGCGCGGAGAAAGTCGACGAGCACTGCTTCCTATTTGTCGTCGAGGGCGGCGCTGATGATCAGTGTCTTCTCCCCCGAGGAGCTCGGATCGAGCGGGATCTTCTTGGTGTCTTCAGCGGGCTCGAAGTTGCCGGCTTGCCGCTTGGGTGTTGGAGCAGAGGGCTCGGCCGCCATGTGGTCGAGCATCATGGCTAAGTCTTCGATGCTCCCATCACGTTCGTCGGTGATTCCCGTACTCGACGCACTCCACATCGCGGTGGTAGGCGTGCTCGTACGTGGAGTCGACGGTGATGACTCCCTTTGGTCCCGGCATCTTGAGCTTGAGGTAGGCATAGTTGGGGATCGCCATGAACCGGGTGTAGCACGGCCTGCCCAGGATGGCGTGGTAGGTCCCCTCGAAACTGGGCACGTCGAAAGTTATGACCTCTCGACGGAAGTTCGAGCGTGTCCCAAAGACGACGGGGAGGTCAATGCGGCCGATTGTGAGCGCTTTCTTGCCAGGGACCACTCCGTGGAAGCCCCCGGCGCTCGGCTGGAGGTGAGCTCGTGTGAGGCCGAGCCGCGTGAGGGTCTTCATGTAGTTGATGTTGAGGTTGCTGCCTCCATCCATGAGAACTTTGGTGAAGCGGGCGTTGAGGATGATCGGGTCGACGACGAGAGGGTATGCGCCGGGATTGATGACGTGCTCTGGATGATCATCACGGTCGAATGTGATGGGAGCATCCGACCAGTCGAGGAACTGAGGCGTGGCGGGTTTCAGGGCGAAAACCTCCCTGCGCTCGGCCTTCCGCTCTCGACGTGTCATCTGGGTGGTTGGGCCGCCGTAGATCATGAAGCACTCGGTGATGGGTGGGTACCCATCGTCGTCGTTGTCGTTGGCTTGATTGTTTCCACCCTTGTCCTTCTTGTCGTCGTCCTTGTCGATCCCGAGCCGCTTGAAGTAGCCTCGAAGCATTCGACAGTCCTCGAGGTTGTGCTTGACCGGTTCCTTGTGGTATGGGCAGGGCTGCTTAAGCATTTTGTCGAAGACGCCCCCATCCGGAGGGGGTCTAGGCTTCTTGCGCTCGGCTGCGGCCACCTCGCCTTCCACGACCGTGCGCTTGCCTTGCTGGTTGCCCTTCTTCTTCTTCCCGTTCTTCTTCTGGGCCTTGCTCGAGCCCTCACCGTCCCCTGGGGGCGGCGCGGGCTTGTTCCCGGCTCCGCCAAAGAAGGCTCCCACGGCCTCGTCGCCGGCAGCATAGTCGGCGACGACGTCCATGAGCTCGTTCACCGTCTTTGGGCGGTGCGCCCGAGCTCCCGCACGAGCTCTTTGCAAGTGGTGCACGAGACGAACGCCGGGATGACGTCGTGATCCGGAATATGTGGCGGCTCGGTGCGGCTTTGAGAAACGTCGAGCAAAGTCCGGAGAGACTCTGTGGTATTTTGCTTGCAGTTACGGAGATCCCACGAGTTGCCGGGTCGGATGTAGGTGCCCTTGAAGTTCCCCTTGAAAATCTGGACCAGGTCGGCCCAATCGTAGATCTGCTTGGGGGGAAGCTCCTCGAGCCACCGTCGAGCGGTGTCAGAGAGAAACAGAGGGAGCTGGCGTATGATCGCTTTATCCTCTCGCGCCCCTCCCAGCTGGCAGGCCAGCCGGAAGTCGGCCAGCCAGAGCTCTGGCTTGGTCTCCCCGTTGTACTTGACCACGCTCGTGGGGGGTCGAAACGGGTTTGGCAATGGCGTGTTGCGGATAGCTCGACTGAAGACTCGAGGGCCCGGCGGCTCGGGAGCCTGCCGGTCCTCGTCGCTGTCGTAGCGCCCCCCTCGATGGGCCTTGTAGCCACGGTCCTCGGCACCCGCAGCCTTGCGTCGTCGGTTGTCGTTAATGTCATGACTCGCATCTTGAGGTGCATGGTTGTCGAGGATGCGTTCTCGAGCGGGGGCTCTACCACCTCGAGGGGGTGCCTCTTGGTGGACGGAACCCTCCCGCTCGTGCCGTGGTTGTTCCGGGCTGCCTCACGCTGTCTCGAGGCCGAGCTCGGCCCGCCGGACGGCCGCGACTTGGAGGAGCCCTTGGATCTCATCTCGTATCCGCAATGCATGCGGATTCGAGGGCGCCGGCATGTCCGCAGCGAAGCATAGCCGCCGCGAGTACATTCTGGCTTGCTCGAGGGAAGTGGGCTGGCTCGAGTGGCGCTTCCGGTCGCCCGTCGTTGACGATGCGGTTGAAGACGTCTCGGGCCTTTCCTCGAGCGCCAAGAGGTCGAGGTGGAGGGAGCTGGCTTAGCTCAAGGGTCCTCTTGAGCAAGTCCAAGTTCGCGCGCTCCGCCTCCATCTTGGTCTCGATTTCCCGGATCTGGGCCCATTGAGCTGCCAGGGCGTCGTCTTCGGGTCGTCGTTTGTCTTGGGCTTGCGGTGGCGGTCCACGCGGCTCGATCACTGCGGGGCTCCACCGCCGATGTCCCGACCGGCGGAGTCACGTCCCGCCCGGTTGGCCGGGGACGGCCATGGCGGCGCCATCTCTCGGTCCCCTCATCCGACGGGACGTCGTCGTTGAGATGAAAACACTCGCGAGCCGGGTCATAGCACCCCGAGTCCGAGTCATCGGAGTGCAGGTTAGCGGCGCCGGACGGCGTCCAGGGCCTCCCCGTGCTCTCCTCCTCGATCCAGCGGCGTATATCCCCGACCGTGTTGCGGCGTTGCGAGCCAGGTGCTCTGTCAGACCCGCGGTCTACTGACGCTGGCCATACAATCTCCAAGTCCATGGTGGCACGCAGGAGGGGGCCGGGGCTCTCCTCCCGCGGTCCCATGACTGACCGGATCTCATTGGCATACGTGGTGGCGGCGTTGATGAGCCCAAACGGGAGCCTGCGACGAGCTCGGTAGAGCCCGTGCGGCAACAGGTTGGACGACGTCGGCCGTACGCGCGCTCGAGGCGCCACGCCGGGCTCTCTCGGCGAGCGCATGGCGAACGTGAAGCCAGGGTCCACGTCAAGGACCCCCTGCCCATGTGCCACCTCCCGCCGCACACTTGGCACCCCGGCTGGGTGCATCGTGGCGTCTGGCTGGGAGGGCACACGAGCAGGGTGCTCAAGGCTCTGTGCCTGCTGGCGGTGATGCTGATGCTGGTGGCGTCGGCGACGTGGTGGCGAGCCGTGGTGGCGCGGTCGGCGCGCGACCCCACCAGCGCGTGGGGGCGACGAGCGTCCCCTTCCTGGTTCACCGATCGAGAGTAGAGCCATGTCGTGGCCTGGGCCGAGCGACACGAACTCTAGACTCCCAAACCAGATCACCGTGGCGAACGGAAACGAAGGAGTGGGTGATGCCATCCGGAAAATGGCGGGAATCGAGCGAAAAACACGCAGTACCCCTACCTGGCGCGCCAACTGTCGGTGTTTCGTACCCCGGGGGGTTTAACACCAACGAGTAAATTTCTATGCGTGCTCCCTAATCCGGATGGTGATGCAAGAAGGACACAAGCGTTTATCCTGGTTCAGGCAAAGAATGCCCTACGTCCAGCAGAGGGGAGAGATTTGTATTATCTTGCACCTAAGTGCTTGTACAGGGGTGAATACAAGCGGGACTTAGCCGTGAATGAGCGTGAGTGAAGGCGTCAAAAAACTGCCCTAGGCTAGGCCCTGGCATCCCCTTTTATAGGCCAAGAGGAGGCTCAGGAGTACAGAGTAGATAGGGCTGTCGTGGGCGTGACGTCGAGGTACATGCGCCATGTCGAGTCGTCGAGACTGTAGACGCTCCCTTTGGTCCGGTCCGAGCCTGTAGCAGCGTGGGCAATGATGGCCTGCTCGTCCTCCTCGGTCGTGGGCTGACGTAGTCGAGGTATGGTGCCGGCGTAACCGAGCACGTGCGTCCGGGAACCCCGCTGTATGGCCGTCGAGGTGGGAAAGACAGGGCACTGCTTGCTCCGTACGCCAATCGCGTCCGCCATCACTTCCTCGAGCGCCTTGGTGCCGGCTCGAGGGGTCGTCGACCCGAGCGATGGGACGGCACGACGTGTTTGACGGTGCGGGGGCTCGACTACGGCGCCTAAAGGGGACGTCGCATGTGGCACAGTGTGTAGCACGGCTCCACAGTGGCACCTGCCATCCTTGAATCCAGGGGATGGGCAGCGTAATGGCGGAGGCGACCGGCGCAAGTTCCACTATTGCAGGCCCTGTAGCCATGGGGTTAGGCGTCGTCAGAGTACTTTGGCGCTGTTCGAGCCCTGTAGCCACGTGCGTGCTCTGGACAGGCAATGATTGAGGGCAGACTCGAGCGGCTGCTCGCTCGAGCGTTCTCCGTCCCGCTCGAGCGGTTGCTCGCTCGAGCGGTTGTCGTCATCGTCTCAAGCGGTCGTACGCTCGAGCGGTTTCCGTACTTCTCTCTCGAGCGGGTGAGCGGCCACTGCTCGAGTTTAGGAGGTTCTGAGGCTTTGTGGGCCTGATAGTGGGCCGGCCCAGTATGAGTAGGATTATGGGTTTCTCTGGTCAGTTAGCTTTTGGGATTTTTAGAGAGGGATGAGGCCGATTTGCTCATCTCTAATTCGCCCAATTTAGGACCCCCTAATCTAGGTATCCGACACCTAGTGAAGAAGAACAAGATTATCATTATAGTTTCATGCAGCTAGAGCAGCTATACTTATACTGTACTGTACGTGGTAAAACTGAATTGCCAAGTCTATATGGATGGATCCCACCCTATCGTGGGTTCCCATCTGCATTAAGCAAATCATTGAGCACCTGGGCTCGCGGTTGCTAGCATTCAGATATCTTGTCTCTGCTGCTACAGAGAAAACAAAGCTCCTTGAGCACATCACACATAAATGAAAATTTTACCTACAGCAAGTACTAAGATAAGATGGAATATATTTGACTGACAAAGCCAAAACTAATCGCTCTCAGGCTCCCACATATGCAAGTGGTTAGACAAAGTTGATAGGCATTGACTTTATGTACTTGGCATAGTCATCCCCAGATTTTAATACAGGATCAAACCTATCGAGTCGACTTGAAGTATCATGATCATGCTTTGTTATGTTATCTAGGTTAATCATTTGTGGAGGTGTGTCGCTTTCAGGCAATATGAGAACATAACAGCAGCAAGCAACACAGTCAGATATAATTGGCTCCTGGAACCAATGAATCATAGACTTTCTCAAAGCTTGTACCATGTCAGCTTCAACCGTTTCCGCATGATTAGAAATCTCACTTAGCAACTGAAATGTGCCACAGCAGATTACATAAAGCTATTTGAATTGAAAGATAAGGAGCACAGACTATTTTAATTCTTGTTGGATCTATCTACTACCTATCACGTATCGAATGTCTGTAATGCCTGTCACTATCTGGACATCGGGAAAGCAGATGCTTCAAGGACAAAAAGATACATGGGTCCAGAGCTGAAGGGAGGTAGGTACTGACCTCGCCGAAGCTTGATCTCCTTCTTGTGGGTGACGATGGCAGGCGACTTCATGCGGCGGAGGCGGCGCCGGGCGAGGGCGAGGACCGGCGGCAGCGCAGGGCAAGCGAGTGGCGGCGGCGGCTATGGTGAGGACGACAGAGACGGAGCACATGGAGAAGGTGGCAGCGACGGGATTGGCGAGGACGAGATCGAGGACGACGGCGGTAGAGGGCGGCGGTGGTGGGATTGGCGACTTACACTGTCTCTCCTCCGATCCCACCCACGAGGCACGACGCGGCGAGCGATGCGTGGGGGTAGGGGCGCCGGATCGGGTTGGGGCTGAGGGGGTTGGGCCGGGTGCAGTGAGATTGACATTACGCAAAGACTAAAATACCCTTTACAAACAAAAAATCCTATTTTATGGAGGCAATGAGAGGCAATGGTAGGCAATTACAATCATTGTAAAAGAACTCAACCTTCCACTTGATTACAAATTTTCATCTATTACTAGGATGTCCAAAACATGTTGCCAAGAGCACTTTGATCCAAATCGCTGGATGCATGCATTAGTCTACTTCCAACTATTTCCTCTCACACAAGAATAAAAGTTCAAATTGGTCAAAAAAAACACAACTTAAATCTTCCTAAAAAGGCATCAATCAAGCAGCACCAACAACTAAGAACTTTATTTCGTTTATGTTCCCCGCTGGTGGTTTGCATAAGTGTTGTGCAGCCAGTGTTTGTGCCCGTTGGCAAAACTTTGTAATAATTGGCGTGATTCTATCTTATGATAGAAGAAGTCGGGTACACAATATCCATTATCTAAAAAAACAAAGTAGCAGGGACCACAAACATCAGCCTTAACCAGTTTCATCAGCCTTAACCAGTTTCATTAATCACTCTGTGTTCTTACTGCATTGTGGGTTTGTATGCAATCTCTTGGACGTGCCCCTGCTGGTGCCCCTGCTGGTGTGATCCAGATAACCTCCGACGTCAGCACCTTGCCATTAATCTCAACGTCTTCTTCCACGACCACAACGTAATCACACGTCCATGTCAAGTTGTCAACGCTACCCTACCGTAGGCAATCCACATCACAATTGCTTCGCAGCTTGGCCGGTTGTGGAACCTCAAGGAACACACTCTCATTATAAACCCCTTCCATTTCCAAGTTGTTGCTACGTCCAGTCTTCATCAGTTATTACTACACAACCACCTAGTAGCTGCAGAGGTCTCTGCAATGGAGGTACCAGTACCACCATGGGCGTCGTCCTCCCTGACGACGACGATCCTGGTGGCCACCGCCCTCGTCCTCGTGACGACGACCGTCCTCCGCCGTCGAGGACAAGCGAGAAAACGCAACAACGTCCCGCCGGGCCCTCGGCCGTGGCCGGTGATCGGCAACCTGAACCTCCTAGGCACCCTGCCACACCGCTCCATCCAAGAGCTCTCAGCACGGTACGGCCCGCTCATGTCTCTCTGGTTCGGCGCCTTCCCCGCCGTCGTCGGCTCCTCCGTCGAGGTGGCCGAGGTCTTTCTCAAGACCCAGGACCTGGCGTACCTCGACCGACCCCGGATGGCCTGTGGCAAGTACACCGTCTACAACTACTCCGGCATGTTGTGGTCGCACTACGGCCCGTACTGGCGGCAGCTCCGCAAGCTGTGGATCACCGAGCTCCTTAGCGCGAAGCAGCTCCGGCTCACGGAGCGCGTCCGTGCCGAGGAGGTGCGCGCCATGCTGCGCAACATGCACCCGAAGAGCACGAGCACGGCGCCGGTGCTGATCAAGGAGCACCTGCTGATGGTGACGCTCAACGTCATCTCGCGCATGGTGCTGGGCAAGAAGTACGTCGGCGAGGGCGCCGGGTCGGCCGCGGCGGCGACGCCGGAGGAGTTCAGGTGGATGATCGAGGAGATCTTCTTCCTCAACGGCGCCCTGCACCTCGGGGACATGGTGCCGTGGCTCAGCTGGTTCGACCCGCTCGGGTACGTCGGCAGGATGAAGCGGCTCGCCAAGATG
Organism: Themeda triandra; assembly: GCA_018135685.1. Classification (NCBI taxonomy): domain Eukaryota; kingdom Viridiplantae; phylum Streptophyta; class Magnoliopsida; order Poales; family Poaceae; genus Themeda; species Themeda triandra. The sequence continues at coordinate 211,504 of JAENPR010000139.1, forward strand.
TTTGACCGGTTCATCGAGCTCGTGCTGCACGAGCACGACGACCGACGGCAGCGAGAGGGCGACGCGTTCGTCCCCATGGACATGGTTGATCTGCTGTTGCAGCTCGCCGACGACCCCGGCCTCGAGGTCCCCATCGACCGCGACGGCGTCAAGGCATCCGTTCTGGTATATTTATTGTAATCGCTTTCAGTTCTGTGCCAATATACGTGGAAACTCGGAAAATTAATCTTGTCAGCCACGGCTGATGGCTCATGCACGCAGGAGCTCATCACCGGTGGCACAGACACCACGTCGGTGACGGTGGAGTGGGCCATGTCGGAGCTCCTGAGGAAGCCCGACGCCCTGGGCAAGATGACCGAGGAGCTGGACCTCGTGGTGGGTCGGGAACGCCTGGTCGGCGAGGGAGACATCCCCAGCCTGCCGTACCTGGACGCCGTCATCAAAGAGTCCATGCGGCTGCACCCGGTGGTGCCGCTCCTGATCCCGCGGGTGTCGCGGGAGCACACGACGGTTGCCGGCTACGACGTTCCGGCCGGCACGCGCGTGCTCGTCAACGTCTGGGCCATCGGCCGGGACCCCGCCGTGTGGGGCGATGACGCCGGGGAGTTCCGGCCGGAACGGTTCCTCGCCGGGAGCAAGATGAGCAAGGTGGACGTCAAGGGCCAGGACCTGGAGCTGCTGCCGTTCGGCGCCGGCCGCCGGATGTGCCCTGCCAACAACCTTGGGCTCAGGATGGTTCAGCTGGTTCTGGCAAACCTGGTGCACGGCTACACGTGGAAGCTCCCTGGCGACATGGCGCCGGAGAAGCTGAGCATGGAGGAGAAGTTTGGGATCTCCGTGTCTCGCATGAACCAGCTCCAGGCTATCCCTAAGCCCAGGCTTCTGGATCACATCTTGGGCCGTGAACCGTGATTCGGTCGTCTGAGCCTTGACGGTGCATAATAATATCCATGTATGTGATGGTGGTAATACAGACGGCACATGTATCATTTTTTAAAGCTTACCACTGAATGCGGTGTTCTGGGCTTATTTCTACTATAATATAAATATTTTTTATGTTTTTTTCTGATTTTTTGGGTATCTTATTTTCTGATTAGTTGGATTTTGATTTTGTGGCTACAGGATTCGAGTGATTCTAGGCTTTGAATCACTCGATTTTTCCTTTCCTCTTGGAATCGAGTGGTTCCTTGTAGGCGCTCACTCGAGTGACCAGATGTCAAATTTCACTGGAGTATTCGATAGATCGACCCCTCACGCCTCTGCTGCCATACGTAGGCGAAAGCAGGTGTCGCCTTCGTGTGGCAGCTCGTGCTAGCAAGCCCAGCTGCCCACGGCGCCGCCGCCTTTAGCCTTCCGTGTAGTAGACTACCGACGACGACGCTATCCGCCGACGACGATGCTATCCGCGACAGCCGACAGCTCAGTTGCTCGACTCACGGGCGTCTTGCATCCAGCACGTCACGTCCGTGCTATAATGACGGTCCTTGACTACTATAGCTAGCTAGCCTTTCGGGCCTCGAAGATAATGAGACGGTGACTACTCGGTGATCAGACAGGAATGGATGGAATTGAACCATGCACGCCATCACAATGTCATGTTTTGCATCCGGACATCATTTGGACAGCATGCTTTATCAAGATTTTTTTAATTTACTCCCTCCGACCAGAGAAGATACTGTAGAATTTATACAATGAGCTTCACTTTGTCTAAAATTTATAGTAAATGTCCATTCAAAACGCAAACAAATGGTATAATATTTATATCTCCAACTAAGTTTAGAGTGAATTTCACTGGCGGTTCACGAACTTGTTCCGAGTTTTCATCTAGGTCTCGGTACTTTCAAATTGCACTTTCAGCTTCTCAAACTTGTTTTGAGTTTTTATCCAGGTCCTGGTACTTTTAAATTGCTCGTTTAGGTCTCCAAACTTGTCTCAGGTTCCCAAATAGAGAGTTTTATTTATTTGTTGTATATTTAAAATAGTTTATAAATAAATAAATTGACATGCAGCGTACGCCACCACCTTCTAGGAGAAAATGTCTCACTCGGCCATTTTAGTGAACGCCCTCGACGAGTTGGCACGTTTCCCTGAACTTGTCGAGCATGCTAAGCATTGTGTTTTTGAAACAAAGATCAAACCAAGCGTGTTTTTTTTTTCAAAAACAAAACAAAAAATCAATAAGCGCGTTGTTCGTTCATGTGTGCAAACGCGCTTTCACCCACGTTGTGCCTGACGCTTGCTGCCCACCTCCAGCGGCACTCTCGATGTCCACCATGGCCTCCCTCGTAATGCGGAACAATGTTTTGGCACCTAAGACCGTCTGCACCGGGCGACGGCAAAGCTCACGCAAAAGCTTTGCCGTTTACGCAATGGCTGCAGTGGGGGACTGCAAACATCCCTCAAGCCTTGCGTTCGGGCGTCCGGACGCCATCTTTGCGGGAGTACGACGGCGAACTGCAAAGGACGGTGCGGGGCCCGCGTAGAGGAGAGAGAAGGACGGGCGGTGGAGCGGAGACGACGGGGCGGCACGAGCAGCGCGACGGAGCCGGAGGAGCAGGCGGACGGCGCGACGGAGCTGAAGGAGCAGGCGGACGGCGCGACGGAGCGGGAGGAGCCGAGCCGAAGGAGCAGACCGCCTCCGTCCACCGCTGCTCGGGGCCGCCACGCCCGCGGCCGCCATGCCCGAGGGCCAGTGGTCCGCCACCGCGAGCTCCGCCGCGCGGCACAGGAGGCCGGCCGCAGTACCACACGCTCGCCGGGGAGGACCGCCACCGCGCTCGCTAGGAGAGGCCGCTCGGTCTTGGCCGCGAGCGATGCCTGGTCGGGAGGGAGGCGTCGAGGCAGAGGGAAGGAGGGAGGGATGTTTGCCCACCTTCTCACCACCGCGGCCATGGCGCCCTGGATACGGACAGGGAGCCGCGCGGTCCCCTCGGGTCCCCTCAGGTCGGCCGCGAGGAGCGCTCGTCGTCCTCGTGCGCCACAGCCATGGCCTCCACGCCTACCTGGGCCGCCACGCGCGAGCCGCCCGCCCCGCCTGACGCTGCTTGCTGCTCGATGGTGGTCATCAAGGAGTCGATGCGGCTGCACCCGGTGGTTCTTTTTTTCGAGATCGCGACTTCACGCGTTTTTCATTAAGAAGAAGAGCCGAGAGAACGGCAAATTAACCGATACAATGAATCCGCAAGTAATCCATAGATTACCAACGAAATCCACAACACAAACACAAAGCAAGAAACATGAGGGGGGGAAACTCCACCAGACAACCCAGCTAATTGAACCTACTACAATATAACTCACCGCTTTGGTATCCAGCAATGAAGTGAAGCCGTAGATGATACAGCAGCAAAGCAACCGCTAGAAACTCCAGGCGGCAAAGTATCCTCCCGTACATGAAATCCATCAACCATCAATGCGGCAAAGCATCCGCGGATGGGACCGACACGCGCGCAGCAGCTCGGAGTTGCTCTCCGAGTCCTCCTCCGAGTCACCGAGGGCAACACTGCCCTTAGGACCACGGCCAAGGAGGACCTCCAAGAATACCACGGTGACGACAACTCAAAGACCATCGACGCGGCAAAGCATCCGCGGATGGGGCTGACACGCTTGCTGCAGCAAAGCATCTGCAAACAAGGGGGCCAAAACGACACCGGCGGCAAAGCTTCCGCCCACATAACAAGACATCAACGTGGCAAAGCGTCCGCGGAAGGGGCCAACACGCTCCTAGCAGCAAAGCGTCTGCAAGGGGGGCCTAAGCGACGACTACGACTGCAGCAAACAACAGCATGGCATACCAAAGCGAAGGGGAAATGAAGCACAAAAAGGTCCAGCATAGCGACCCAACACAACGAACAACCGGGAGCTTGGAGACGCGCTAGAGGTGGTTGGTTCTTCAACGAAGCCTTCAAGAAGGGGGTGACGACCAAGGAAATGTCCTTAGACTCCATCATTGTTGGCCTTAGGAGCACCTAAGGCAGGGCACGTGCCCAGAACATGGCAATACCTGTGCAGCAACATGGGGAAGAAGAACAACGACGCCCCCAAGGAGGAGTGTGGCGCAAGGGCGTCACCGTCGTCTGCCTTGGCCGAAGCGGCGGAGCTTTCGCCCTTTCACCATGAGGCACGCAGGCATCACTACACCCGGCCCAGGAGGTCCCTCTCGCCGCCAGTTGGCCCTCGGCGCGGGGCGCCGACGAGGCCGGCAGCCAAGGGGGCAGGGCGGCACTAGGCAGTGGATCCAGGGCCCATGAGCCCGGATCCGGCCAGGCCCCCGCCGTTAACGGCTGCCAGAGCAAGGCATGGGGCGGACCCGCCCGGACCGGTCCGGCCCGGCCATGGTCGCCGGCGCGGCAGAGGAAAGTGGGGGGAGGCAGGCCGATGCCAGATCCAGGGCCCAAGGGCCCGAATCCGGCCAACCCGCTCCGTCCCGTCGCCGGAGATGCCTTGGCCTAGGCGGCCGACCGCGCCCAGCCGCCGGAGGGGAAGGGGAGTGCCGGGGCGCCACCAGATGCCGGATCCTGGCCCGCCGGGGCCCGGATCCGGCCGGCCGCCATCGAAGCTCGCCGGAGACGCCGGGTTGGGGTGGGGAGTGGTGGGGGGCAGTAGGGACGAGAGGTGGGAGGAGAAGCGAGGCGCCGGCGGGACCCCTTTTTGAGGGCCGCCGCCGGTGGCCGCCGTCGCCGCCGCGCCCGTGGGCAGGGCGGCGACGGCAGCCGGAGGTTTGCCGGGGAGGGGGGGTGCTCGGTGGAGGCGTTGTCGGCCCCGAGTCGCCCCTTGCGAGAGCGCTCGGGGGTCGGGAGGGAGAAAGGTCGAAGGAATCCAACCCACAGCCCCGCACCCGGTGGTTCCACTCCTGATCCCGCGGGTGTCGCGCGAGGACACGACGGTTGCCGGCTACGACGTCCCAGCCGGCACGCGCGTGCTCATCAACGTCTGGGCCATCGGCCGGGACCTGCTGTGTGGGGCGACGACGCCGGGAGTTCCGGCCGGAACGGTTCCTTGCCGGGAGCATGATGAGCAAGGTGGACGTCAAGGGCCAGGACCTGGAGCTGCTGCCGTTCGGCGCCGGCCGCCGGATGTGCCCTGCCAATGGCCTTGGGCTCAGGATGGTTCAGGTGGTTCTGGCGAACCTGGTGCACGGCTACGTGTGGAAGCTCCCCGGCGACATGGCGCCGGAGAAGCTGAGCATGGAGGAGAAGTTTGGGATCTCCGTGTCTCGCATGCACCAACTCCAGGCTATCCCTGTCCCCAGACTTCCGGATCACATCTACTTCGGACCGTGAAGCATGATTCGATCGATCTCGGCCTTGATTTGCTTCATAAATTGTATAATATGATAATATAATGTCAATGTATATGTGGTGGTGGTAATATGGTACACGTATACATGTAATGGTTTTGTTTATTATGTGTGTATATGTCGCCACATGTAGATTTTTCTATGTATGGATGATTAAATAGATGAACCACTGTTGGGTACACATGCAAGTATGTTGGACTGTTAGTGTCAAAATCTGTTGTGAGCTTTGTGCCTAGCTAGCATATATAATATTAATAGTGAATGCTATCCAACAGTTAGAGTGTTGATGGCGCATAATAATATCCATGTATATGTGATGGTGGCAATACAGACGGCACGTATATAACATGGTATTGTGTGTGTACACGTCACATGTGGATTTTGCATGTATGCATAATGGATGGTTGAACAGTGAACTGATTATAGATTAGTTGGTTTGGGTTTTTGTGGTGTAATCTATCTATCTGGTTCAAGTTATCGACTTGGCACTGGTCCTTGTATTTTACTAGATTCATTTTAAGATTTAATGGTGCTGAACTTTCACTAATAGGCGATGATCCCGTCGATAGGGAGACGAGGATCCGCCAGTTCAGTGCTTCGGAAGTGTTCATAGGGGTAAAGTCCGTGTATGTATTTTATAAGGTGCGAGCATATGTGTGTGTTATAGGCGTCTACGTCGTACTGTGTAATTCTAACAAAATAGATGGATGGATGAGACTGTTGGACACATACATGCATGTGTGTTGGTGTCAAAAACTCAAAATCTTCCGTGGTTATTGTGCCTAGAGTCTGTCTACATCACACTCTGGTGTCGCTGCTGTTGCCTTTCTTCTTCCCCTCATGTCGTCATCATAGGCTCATAGCCACATGGGCACCCCTGTCCCAACCTGCTTCAAGCTCAGACTCAATAGAATCATTGGAGTTAGATCACATTTTTGCTAGTGAAGGAGAGTCTTGTCTTGTGAATGAGTGAGTGGTGTGTTGGATTGGTGGTCATATTTTGTTGGTATTTTTCTCAACAGCTATCTGCTCCTTTTAGCCTGACCTCAACAGCTATATTTTGTTTGTCTTTTTCTCAACAACTATCTGTTGCTGGGTGTACAACCTTGGAACCAAATACATAAGCTACCTTAAGCTTACAAATACACTGTCAACACTAAGAAAAACAACAAACCATGCGACCTAAAACATAAACTAAAGGCTTATAGATACATTAACAACACTTGAAAACAACAATTACACTAAATATAGTAGGTAGTTATTTACCATGCTGCTTTTCTACTCCTCTGCCAAGTCTTTTGCTATTTGTTCTAGTATACTATCATGCCTATTTTTTATTGAAGTTTGAGGTATCTATTTGCCAGCAGTTTTAAATAGGTCGTGTACTTTTTATCTTGCTATTTTGCTTTCGTTGACATAGCTTCATGATTCATAACCAAATTCTGACTTCGTTGGTTGCTAAAAAGACATGGTGCAGCAAATTTTCCGGTCCCTTTCAGCCTTGCCTTCGCTTTCTTCTACCCCTCAGGAAGTTCCTCTTTACTCATGGTTTTCCCCACCATGTGTTGGTTGGATGAAGAAGTGTACACTCCTAAGTTAGATATCTTGGTCCTTTTGGTTGTGCTCTCCTCTCGGATGATTCTGCACCAATTGGTTATCTACCTGGACATTTTCCATAGGTGCGTATATATGAAAGACCTACCCTTGTTTTGTACCTTAAACAGTTCACATGGGCATTTTTCAGCACCATATCATTAGTTACCCATTGCAGCGTGCACTCATAGCTTTAGCATATGTCCCACTAGACTTTGTGATATCCCTCTTCACAGCACTCTAGTGTGTCTTCAATTGTTTAACTAGCCTGATCTTATGGCCATTTCTTTGCACATTATCGTTGAATAACTCAGCAGCTATAACTTTCAATAGTACTCATATTTCTTATCAGTGCTGATTGTAAAGAATATGGCAACCGTGACTGCCTAACTTGGCTCATCACGTCTCCGTGTTAATGTATATATACTCGGTTACATCCTTGAGGAGCAAGGCATTCGGTTGAGAATATCTAGGTCATATGCTAACCCTAACAACATGATATCTATCTACAACCGAATGCTTATCTACCTCTAACAACCGTGCACGTCACCAGGTCATGCCGTGGTACATATCATGTCACATTTACATAGTTTGTTACAACATATATTCTAACATCCCCTCTCAATCTATACTTGTCTTTTCTACAAGATTAAGATTGGTCTTGAATTCTTCAAACTTGCGATGCGGCAACGCCTTGGTAAACCCATCTGCAATTTGATCTTCAGTTGGAACAAACCTTACTTCAAGTTGCTTCCTGACAACTCTCTCTCGAACGAAGTGGAAGTTGATTGCAATATGTTTAGCTCTAGCATGAAACACAGGATTTGCTGACAAGTATGTCGCTCCTAGATTATCACACTAGAGCCGAGGTTTAGCTTTCAACTTCACACCAAGTTCTCCAAGTAGCTGCTCCACCCAAATCATTTCAGCAGTGGTGTTTGCCATGGACTTGTACTCGGCTTCTGTACTGGATCTTGACACCGTGGGCTGCTTCCTGGCACTCCACGAGATGACATTAGTCCCTAGGAAGACTAACGAAGCCACCAGTTGATCTTCGATCATCTCTAGAGCATGCCCAGTCTGCATCTGAAAACCCACAGACAATCAGGAGAGAGCGCTTATGTATTAGCAATCTTGTGTTCTTTGAGTACTTCAAGTATCTGATGATTCTTTTCGCTGTCCAGTGAACAATTGTCGGTGCATGCAAGTATTGACACACTCTATTAACTGCAAACGCAAGATCCGTTCGAGTCAAAGTAATGTATTGCAGTGCACCAACGATACTCCTGTACCTGGTACTATCTTCTGACCCCAGTAGAGTACCATCCTGTTGAGTCATACTCTCGGTTGAGGACATGGGAGTAGTCATGGGTTTACAATTCCTCATGCCAACTCGAGTAAGAATGTCATTAGCATATTTTCTCTGTGTCAAGAGTAAATCTCCATTTGACTTCTTCTCTACTTCAATGCCCAAGAAATAATGTAACTCACCAAGATCTTTTAGTGCAAAATCTTGCTTGAGAGCCTACAGCAAAACCTTCATAGCATCTTGAGATGAACTAGTTATGATGATATCATCGACGTAGATCAACATGTATATCTCCACACTTCCCTTCTTATAGAAGAAAAGTGACATGTTAGATTTTGAGGGAACAAACCGAGACTGACAAGCTTGGAACTTAGCTTCGAGTACCAGGCTCTTGAAGCTTGCTTTAACCCATATATGGCCTTCTTGAGCTTGCACACAAAAGAAGGACATCGAGGATTTTCAAGCCCTGGTGGTTGCTTCATGTAGACCTCCTCTTCCGGACACCATGAAGAAACGCGTTCTGCACATCTAGCTATCTCAGAAACCAACCTCTTGTTACTGCTAGAGACAAAATCAGCCTCACAGTTGCAATCTTCACAACATGACTGAACGTATCCTCATAATCCATGCCATATCGCTGTTTAAACCCCTTCGTCACCAACCTTGCCTTATAGCGATCTATCTGACCATCCGTTCTTCTCTTGATCTTGTAGACCCATTTACAATCTATCAGATTGTTGCTTCTTGATGGTGGAAGAAGATCCCATGTTCCATTCCTTTGCAAAGCTTCAAACTCATCTTGCATTGCCTGCCTCCACGCTTGTGACTTCAACGCTTCACCGACTGATTCAGGTTCTCCAGTAGTACACATGTTGGCATATCGCACAGTACCATCTGTGTAGACCTTGGGCTTAGCAATCCCGCTCTGCGATCGCGTCTGTGGTCGAAGCACAGGAGGTTCAACAGCCGGTGCATCGGCGATTTCATCAATCGCTGGCAAATCATTGGTCACAGCCACATCTGATACAGTAGTCTGCACAGAAGATCCAGCACCCTGCGTCGTTGTCGTCATGCGCTGGGGAGCAGGCTCCGATCCCGAGCTTGATCCTGCCCCTCCCACACGTCGAGGCGGGGATGGCTCCAGCATCCTCGGACGCGATCTCCGTCGCTGTCGGGATCGGATCACCTCCGGGGTTTGCGCCAGGATCCGGTGCGGCTGCGAGATTCGTAGCCTCCGTGTCGATTATTTCATGCACCTCCTGCACATCATCTTGTTTCTGCATTTCATGAAGATTGCTCGATGCATCTGAGTTAGTAATATTAGGTTCATGACAATTTACATCCCCAGTAGAAAAAGGAACTAGTGAATCGGCCAGGAGACTAATCTCATTGCATAATCGAGCACCTACATTGGAATGCAAGGATGCGAAGGGAAAGACATTTTCATCAAAGACAACATCTCTGGAGATATAAACATGACCAGTACTTGGTTCTAGGCATTTAAATCCTTTATGAAGAGAGCTATAACCAAGGAAAGCGCACTGGGTCGAGCGGAAGGCTAACTTTCTTGTGTTATATGGTCTCAAGTTGGGCCAGTAGGCACAGCCAAACACCCGAAGAGAATCATATTCAGGTTTCTCCTTTAATAAGAGCTCAACTGGTGTTTTATTGTCTATGACTTTGGAAGGCAAGATATTGATAATATATGTGGCAGTAAGGAAGGCTTGATCCCAGAACTTTAAGGGCATAGAAGCTTGCGCTAAAAGGGATAACCCAACCTCAACAATATGGCGATGTTTCCTTTCTGCTCAACCATTTTGTTGATGTGTGTGGGGGCATGATACTCTATGAGAAACTCCTAGCCGATTGAAGAAGGAGTTTAATCGTTCATACTCTCCTCCCCAGTCGGTTTGCATACTTATTATCTTCCTGTCAAATTTTCTTTCAACAAGGCTTTGGAAATTCTTGAAGACTTGAAAGACTTCAGATTTGTGTTTAAGGAGATAAAGCCATGTATATCTACTGAAATCATCGATGAAGGAAACATAATAGGCATAATTTCCAGTAGAAGTAGGTGCAGGACCCCACACATCCGAATGAATTAACTCAAGAGGAGCACAACTTTTATTCATCAAGCTAGAATAGGGAAATTGATGACTCTTTGCTCTTTGGCAAGAGTCACAAACATACTCATGATCATGACTAACAAAATGAGGAAGCAAATTGTTTCTAATGACTCTCTCAATAATGGGAAAGGACGCATGACCCAAACGACTATGCCATCTAGATGTAGATGGTCTACTGACATGACAAGCTTGCTTATGACGGTGTGCTCCTGACTCTTGTGGCTTCAAGGGGTAGAGGCCACCCTCACACTTGCCGCGATGGAGAACTCTCTTCGTGGCTTGATCCTTGATGAGAAAGTAATGAGGATGAAATTCAACATAAGTATTGTTGTCAGATGTAAGGCGATGAATGGAGACAAGACTTTTGTTTGCTCTAGGAACATGAAGGACGTTTTGTAGATGCAGATTACGATCTGGGGTATGTAAAATTGCATGACCAATATTACTAATCTGCATACCTGAGCCACTAGCAGTGTGGACCTGATCGGAGCCCTTGTATTTGTCCCTGACGGAGAGCTTCTCCAACTCGGTGGTGATGTGATCCGTCGCACCGCTGTCGGCGTACCAGTTGGTGTCTACCCCATAGTTCATGGTGGCAGCACCAGCTGACTTGATGACGGGCTCGTAGTCCTCTTCGAAGCGATGCCAGCAGATGTCGGCCTCATGGCCCTTCTTCTTGCACACCTTGCAGGTGGGTTTGGTGACTCCCTGTCCACCGTTCTTGGCGGATGAAGAGGAGTTGTTGTTGTTGCCGCGCCCACCATAGCCGTGACCAAAGCCTCCACGGCCACGACGCCCTCCACGACCACGTGAAGCAACGTTCATAGAGGAATTCTGGCCAGCATTCTCCTGGAGCATCTGAAGGCGCATGTCGTAGGCCAAGATCTGAGCATAGTGGTCGCTCAGGGGAATCGGCTCTGTGCGCCCCAGAACGGAGGACACGAGCGGATTGTAGTCGAAGTCGAGTCCGGCGAGGATGAATGTCATGAGCTCATCATCACCCACCGGCTTCCCAGCAGCGGCGAGTTCATCGCCTATAGCCTTCACCTTGGCGTAGTAGGCAGCTGCAGATTGGCTGCCCTTCTTGCAATTCGCAAGCTGCATGCATAGATTGGTTACCCATGCTTGTGACTGCACGATGAACATGTTGCCGAGCGCAGTCCAGACGGCCTCCGTGGTGTTCTTCATGGCCACCTGCGCGAGGACCTCCCTTGAGAGGGAGTTGTTGATGTGCGCGAGAAGAAGTTGGTCATCCTTGATCCACTTCTCATACGCAGGGTTGATGGCGGTGTACTTCGTGTTGTCCTCCTGCTTGACGAGGTCGATGGTCATCGCCGGGGCACGTTTGGATCCATCAAGGTATCCTTCACACTGTGCCGCGCGTATGCCAGGCATGATCTGCGCCTTCCATAGAAGGAAGTTGTCGCGCGTGAGCTTCTCCGAGATGGAAGGGCCAAACGGTGAGTGGTGCGAATGGCCGGAGGAGGAGGATGACGAGGACGCCATTGATGTGGATGTAGATGTGTTTATGGAAGAGAGGAGCTGATACCATGTAAAGAATATGGCAACCATGACTGCCTAACTTGGCTCATCACGTCTCCGTGTTTATGTATATATACTCGGTTACATCCTTGAGGAGCAAGGCATTCGGTTGAGAATATCTAGGTCATATGCTAACCCTAACAACATGATATCTATCTACAACCGAATGCTTATCTACCTCTAACAACCGTGCACGTCACCAGGTCATGCCGTGGTACATATCGTGTCATGTTTACATAGTTTGTTACAACATATATTCTAACACTGATTACAGGATTAGTGGAGTTGTTCGTTTTCTTCTTCACTACAACTGATGTGTTGACACCTCTTTAGTTCTTCGCTACTATCACTTTACTCTTTAATGTTGATGGATTGCTTCTCTTGTTGCGCAAAGCATCGAGAACTAGACTCTGGATCCATGGTAAGAAGTGTTGCTTGCAGCTCCACCCAAACGGGCAAATTACAGCACTGATGGTAGCCTATTGGCTGCAGCTGCACCCAAAGAACCAAAACTTTCATAGAGATGAGATCCTTGAAAGCTTAGTGTAAATACTACGTTTTTGTCTCGTGCGCTGCCCATAGTGCTATGGGTACCTTTTGTTATTTCTTTTTATATGGACCAGTCCTACAATGTTCTAAACTACTTGATGCTAAATATTTAATTTCCTATGCATTGGTTTGTGGTAACATTATGGTTGCTCTTCAACTCCTTGCCATGTTAGCGTTTTTGATGATATGAGAATCTAAGTTAAGAAGAGAGAGATGCAAAAAGTGAAAACCATTTGTCATGTGAGAACAGTGGCGGCACCAGGGGCAGCAGAGATGCACCCCCTAGCACTCTAGATTTTTTTTTAATTTATAGCACATATCAAACCATAAAATTGCCCATTCTTTATGAGAATATTTTGATTTTTCGTTATGAATATATACTACGTATATAAATAAAATCATTAAAAAAGTCATTGAATCCTATACATACGAGTATACATTTATCAAATTGTTGGTTCCGCCGAAATAAACCATTTTGCGTTTTGGGAGGTAGCTTTCATTTGTATTACCGAATCTTTCAATGTCGTCGTAGTACCGCGCTCACGTCTCACCAGCGCTCACGCCTCGGCCGCCTGTGGTGTAGGCGAAACCAGGCGTCGCCCTCCGTGGCAGCTCGTGCTCGCAAGCCTGGCTGCCCACGCCGCCGCCGCCGCTGCCCGTGTAGACTCCGCATCACCAGGTCGGCAACCACGACGACGCTATCCGCGACAGCTCAGCTGCTCGGACCACCGACGCAACACACGGCGCGCGTGCTCTGGGGTTGCAGACTTGCAGTGCTTGTCTCACTTTCATCCTCTTCATTTCATCATCAGTCGCGCACGTGCTAATGACACGAGAATTGTTGCATAATACGTGCACGTGCTTGACCTATATATACTACTTTTTTGAGGAAACAGGAGGGATTTTACTCCCTACTGGATTTTATTAAAAAAAGGTTCAAATACAAAATAAGGGGTACAAACTCCACCAAGGGGAGTCAAGAAACATAAAAAGTAAAAAAGAAAATGAGTACAATTATGCATAAGCTTCTAGCCATTGAGACATCTGTGGTTGAGAGTCCTTCTTTGCACGCATGATAACCTGAGCAAATTCATCTTTGAAAATTCGCTTGCACCTTTGAACTGAGTTATCAATCCCTCTGAAAATCTTGTCATTACATGAAGTCCATAAACTCCAACACATTGTTATTATAATTTCCATGAAAAAAGGTCGATAAAGTTGAGATTTGATATTTTCCATAATATAAAAAATATCAGTCGAGTTTGGCACTAAAACTGAAGAGTCCACCAACAAGCAATGGAGAAAGGGCAATTAAAAAAGAGGTGAGTGAGGTCCTCATCAACATCTAAATGACAGAGGACACATTTGTAAGAGGGGAGGACCAATTTTTTTCTTTGAAGAAGAGACCTAGTATTAAGCCTTTCTTTTAAGAGGAGCCAGAAGAAGAATTTTCTTTTATTTTGACAACTAGAGCGCCGAGCCATTTGAAGGCAGGGTGGGGGAAATGACTACCAGTTAGGTGGAGATATACTCGATGTGAGGAGAATATGTTGCTTCCCCCAGGTGTAAGACCACTTGTCATGTTCTTGAAGTAGTTGAAGATTTTGAAAAGTTAAGGAAAGGTCTAAGTATTGCTGAATGCCTTGGGAGTTAGAGGAAGATGGAAAAGGGAATGGAATTCGGGGAGTGAGGGCAGCAGTGGCAACCGAAATCCTTTTATTTCTAGAGAAGGAAAAAAGCTCTGAAAATTGCTGATTATAAGGAATGGCATTCCAGCAGTCTTGCCGAGAGAAGACAAGTGGAGCCATCTTTAATTGAAACTAAGGCTATTTCCTTGAATTTAGAAAGAAGTTTTAAGATATCACGCCACCAAAAGGAACCTCTAAATGCAACATCGGAAGAGGGGAGTTTGGATCCTGAATAGTATTTATGCCGAGACTAGTTGAACCCAAGGGGTAGGGTCTTTGTTAAAGAACTTATGAAGGTGATTCATCAGAAGGCTTTCATTTTGAGTTGAGATGTCCAGTATTCCTAGGCCACCTTCATCCTTAGGAAGACAACACATAGGCTAGCCAGCTTTGGGTGGCTTTTTTGAATTGAGATCAGATCCCCTCCAAAGACAGTGTCTTCTAAACTTGTCAACTTGGTCCACAATGGATTTTGGCAGGAGGTAGGTGCTCATGGCAAACATGGGTAATGCTATTAGGACAGCATTAGTTAATTGAAGTCGACTAGCTTCATTAAGAAAAGATGAAAAGGCAACCAATCTTCTTTCACACTTAGTTGTAAGAGGCCAAAAATCAGCTACAGATGATTTAGTAAGAGAAACAGGTAGGCCTAGATAGGTAAAAGGAAGCTCTCCAAGACTGCATCCCAGGATAGCTGTAAGAGGAGGAATTCTATCAGGAGGGATGTTTAATGGGACCATCATTGATTTACTGTAATTAACCTTCAAACCTGAAGATTCTGCAAAGTTGTTAAGAAGGTTCTTAAGATGATTAAGTTTTGAAGGGTAGGCTTTAATGAGGATCAAGGTGTCATCAGCATACTGAAGGATAGGAAAATCTTGATCCTGAATGTTGATGGGAAGGCTTAGGTTGCCATCACTAACAGCATAGTTAGGAAGAGATTGAAGAAAATCAACTGCTAGGACAAACAGGAGGGGAGAAAGGGGATCACCTTGCCTTACTCCTCTTCTACAGTGAAAAACTTTTCCAGCAAGGCCATTAAAGACAACAGCAGAGGTTCCAGAGTTAAAGATAGAGTGCATCCAGTGAATCCATTTAGAAGGAAAACCTTTATGTTGCATGATTTGTATCATGAACTCACGTTATACCTTATCAAAGGCCTTTTCAAAATCCAACTTAAGGATGAGGAGCTCTTTCTTGGATTGGTGACAGGAATGGAGGTATTCTAGGGCCCAAGCAATACAGTCTTGAATAGTTCTATTTTTAATGAACCCATATTGATTTTTATGCAAAAGAGTGGGGAGGACTGATTGCAGCCTATTTGCAAGAAGTTTAGTTAAGATTTTAATAGAAGTGTTAAGAAGAGAGATAGGTCTATAATCCCCAACTTTCAGAGCATCATCTTTTTTGGGAATGAGAGTGATGTAGGAACCATTAATGCTTTGGAGGCAAACTGAAGTAGAGTGAAAGTCATTACAGAGATTATAAAAATCGAACAGATAATTGGCTAACATTTTTTAATAAAGTCAGTATTAAAACCATCTGGCCCTTGGGATTTATCTGAAGGAAGGGCTTTGATTACTAAATCAATTTCTTTTTTGGCAAAGGGTTCAACAAGAATATCCAGGTGTTGATGTTGTGTTAAGAAGGTAGTTAGGTCAAAACCAATAGAAGAAAAGTTGGAGGTCCCTAATCTTTCTTTAAATGTTGTCCAGATGAGATTTGCTTTTTGTTGGTGCTCAGTGAGCACTAAGCCATCTTCACTAACTAATTGGGTAATGAAGTTTTTCCTGAACTTAGTGGTGGCATGGGCATGAAAAAATTTGGTATTGGCATCTCCCAAAGTGATCCAATTGATTGTACCTCTTTGTTTACAGTAAGTTTTTTGCTGATGGAGGAGAGAAACAAGCTTGGTCTCAATGATCTTCCTGAAGTTCCACTCAATGAGACTAAGGTCTCTAAATTCTTCAAGGAAGTTTAGAAAAGTGAGGATGAACTTGACATTTTTAATGGTTTCATTGAGATTGGAGAGGGTATTTTTCCATTCCTTAAGGACCCCTCTTAGATTTTTGAATCTAGCAGTGATGTTTTTGGCAGCATCTGAATGAAAAGATGGGGAAAACCATCCTAGTTGAACTTGGTTGAGGAAATCTTCATGATGAAGCCAGTAATTTTCAAAATGAAGAATGGATCCTTTTGGAATGGAGGTTGAGACGGATATTAGGCAAGGGACATGGTCTGAGGTTTCCATTGTAAGGTTAGAAGCAAAGGAGTTAGGGTATGAGGTAGTCCAACTCGCAGAGGTAAAGAACCAATCAAAACATTCTAGAAGAGGTGCGTGTTGCTTATTGGTCCAGGTAAAACGCTGACCTCTAAGAGGAAGTTTAGTTAGCCCAAGGGAGCTTATAGCATCATTGAACTTAAGCATGTCAAAGACATTGGCCCCTTCACGATTTCTATCCTCCGGATTAGGATAAAGATTGAAGTCTCCAACAATTAACAAGTCAATAGAATCGGGCATGATGATATGTTTGAACCAATTAATGAAAGCATTCTTGCCTTGGGGTGTGCAAGGGGCATAAATGTTGGTTAGAAGCCAACTAGAGATATTGTGAACTGATGAAAACATAATCGAGGAGGCAAATTCATTTTGGAACACACGTTGGCCGAGGAAGATTGAACTTTTCCATATTACAATCGATCCTCCAGAGGCTCCAACAGAGGGCAAGAAGTCAAACGAATCAAAGACAGGTGGACAAAAGAGTCTAAGAAAAGCAACGTCAAAAGCATCGCGCTTTGTTTCTTGGAGGCAGATAATATCACAAGAGGTTTCACTAATCCTATCCCGAATGGCATTCCACTTTTTATCAGAGTTGATGTCACGGATGTTCCAACGAGAATTTTCCAAAGTTCAACAAACATAGAAAGTAAACAAAGGTAAAGATAAAAGAAATTTCTTTAGATAACTAAAGCGGTTTAGAGAAAAGAGTGGGAGGCCCATCACTTTTTGGGCTTCTTGGGCTGTTTCCCACCAGCCTGATCCTTGGGCTGGCTTGCTTGCACCTTGGAGTTGTTGGGCTGCACGCCTTTGCCATTTTCTTTCCTAGGCCGACCCACTGTGCCTTTTTTGGTGGCTGGTTTGGCCAGCAGTTTGTCATCTGTCACCTGGTCCGGCTTCAGGTCACAGAAAGCTACTCCAAGGTCGCAAACTACAGAAGATGACATAGTAGGAGGTTTAGATCCATAGCCGAACCACCTTTTTTCTTTGCAAGAAGGAGATTTGTGACCTTTATTGAGATTATGTATTCTTTCACTGCGTCACAAATCTTCATCAGAAATAAATAGTTGCTTACCTCTTTTAGCACGGGGGAGTTGAGGTAGCCTGAATTGGTGCTGGAGGGGTGACATCCAAAGTAGCAGGAATGGGAGCATGGGCTTTAGATGCATGTTCCTTCTCCAAAGATGGGTCAACTTGAATTGGAGCCTCCTCGTTGGCAATGTCCAGACCCAGATTTTGGCCTAAAAAATTTGGCAATTCAGATTTGGGGGGTTCAAGTTCAAAGATATCAAAATGATCGGGAATAGGCAATTTAGAAATGGAAATTGAGGGTTTAGATTTGGGGAGAGAAAAATAGTAACCTGAAGATGAGGATTCACCTGAGATGCACTGCCACGCTGAAGATTGAAGAAAATCTCAAGCCGAGTCGAATGAAGTCTGCTTAAGTAGCAACATGGTGAAAAAATTCACCCGGTCGGTCGGCACAGTGACAGTGGGCTAGGAATGGTCTAAGTTGCTGAAAAATTTGGCCCAAAGACGAATGGCATCTAGGCTTGGGCTGGGGCTTGGAGTAGAGCAGTCGGTTGAAAGCTCCAAGGATTGTTGAAGAGAAGCTTGATTGAATGGATCTGTCAGCCCAACTTGATTCTGCAGAATTGGACTCAGGTTGGAGAGAGGCATCGACAGTTTCTGGCTTTGGAGCTGGCTTTGTAGATGGGAGCTTGACAAGAAGCTGGGCTGTAAAAACTCCTGGGGGATCCCATTCAAATTGAACTTCAGGTGCTGCATTGGATCAGGGTTTTGGAAGAAGGTCTCTACCAGCCCAAGGTGCATGTTTACTGGCCCAGCTAGAGGATTTGGATTCTGTTCTGGCGCCAATTCTTCAAAGGGAATAAGATCTTCTAGTGGCACCTCATCCACAATCAGAGGCTCCAGGTTTTGTAGATTTGGAAATGGGGGTAGCTCCACCTCTTCATCACTATCCTCAATTAGAGTAGGCATTTCTGCTGAGGAGTCAGTCAGATCATCCATTTCAAGGACATGTTCTTCCTGGTGAGGGACTGGAGGGGGCTGAATCTCAATTTGTGCTTGAAGGACCTCTTCTTGTGGATCAACAATTAGGGGCTGGTCATCTTGATCAAAGTTATCCCCTGCTGGCTGAACAGGAGCTTGCTGCTGTTGAAGAGGAACCAGCTGAGGAATAGCTTCACCATCTTGAGGCCAGGCTTGAATGCTTAACTCATTCAGCAGGTTTTGATTGGGGATGAAGTGATGAATAGCCGGTTGCTGAGGTTGAACTACCAATGCTGGTTGACCAAAGCCAACAAATTGATAGTCATTTGGATTGAAGTTGTCATCATCGGGAGGGAGGTTCTCATCTTGGAGGGCCACACCAAGCATGGCGGCCTGCAAGATTTCACATTGCACACACCAAGAATTGGATTCGAAATTGGTCCCTTCAGTGAACACAAAGAACCAAGGGATATCCTCAAGAATAGAAACTCTAACTCTGACAACTGCTCTAGACATGTGAAATTGATCTTCTTCCCAAATTAAAAGCATGCCAAAAGAGGATATTGCTTTCTCCAAAAGAGGTTGTGTCCAAAGGTCCAAGTTTAGGCCCAGGAGCATGATCCAAACCTCATGTGTCATTACTGCTGTGTGATTGTTCCAGGCTCGGTTGTGTGGAAGGAAGAAAATGGAATCCCCATTGGCCATTATCTGAGGACCACCATGAATCAGCAGGTCTCTCTCAAATACTGAAGTGAATCGAACATAAGCTTGACCAAGAGGGCAGGGTTGGATTGAGCGAAAACCAATATGGCATTGATTCAAGAAACCTTCTATTGTGTCCCGAATCATCATAAAGTTCATCGGACCTTGGGGAGCAGGGAGGAAGTTGGCAATGGTGAGGTCATTGTTCTGTTTAGCCACTGGGCCCGTGACGACGTGGCGCATGATCGGTCTTCCATTGACGGCCATGCGTTGGGCTCCCGGTGGCATGAAGGGCACAAGATCCACCAAGCGAAAGGCCATCTCTGACTGCAAAGCAAGAGGGGAGGGGAGGATTGGATTGTCATTCCAGAGACCATGCCTAATTGGAAGAGGAGGTTGGGGGCTTTAAAGACAAGCGGCGGCATACTCACTTAGATTGGAAAATCGGCGCTGCGGCGAACCCCGAGGCAAAGTGGCGGAGAGGTCCGCGGGCAGTGACTCCAATGGCGAAGCTCTCAAGTCTGTCGATGGGGAAGTGGTGTCACCGGAGATTGGAGCGTCGTCTTCCTCGACGTCGTCGTCTTCAAAGTCAAGCGCCTTGAGACATGAAGATAGAGTCCAGGGTACAATAACTGGGGATGGAGGAGTAATTCTAGTGAAATGCTTATACATTTCCCCGAAAGATGAAAAGACGGGAGGGTCAGGCCCAGTCATCAGAGAGACACGATCACCGGAACGAGAAGGGTCTCGAAGATTATCGGGGCGGTGATCAGAAATATGCGGGAATCTAGGCTGGTGCACCAGGGGTTTGTTAGGTAAGCCGCCATTATGGTTGGGCCGAGTGGGCCAAAATGTAGGTTTGAATGGCCCTTTAGTTGGAGCTGGGATTTTTCCCAAAACTCCTGGCCCAAAAGAATTAAGGCCCATACGCTTAAAGGCTGGGTTGTGGGCTGAATAGCTGGAGGGGAGAAACTTAAAATTTGAAAGGCTGGATGGGAGTGAATTTCGACACGAATTGTGATTGCCGTTACCTGGATAATGAACATTGGAATTTTGAATTTAATTTTTAGATCTCGCCGGAATTTGAATTTGAGATCTCACCGGAATGGAATTAGCTCCAGTGAGAGGAACATGGCGAGATCGGGATGATCCATGATCAAGCTTATTCCAGGAAGCTGATTCTTCAGCAACCCAATTGCGAAATTCAAGAGTTGAGTTTGGTCCTCCACCATTCCAAAGGTGAAAATAAAGCTTGAATTGGTCACGCTCAAAGGATTTTAATTTGTAAATGTGAAAGCCTAGTTAAGGAGAAGAGACAGAAAAATGAAAGACTCGATCTGATAGGGCTGTGACATGGAAATTATGAGGCAGCCCTCCAATCACTGCTTGAAGAATTAGACTAACAGACTGTGGGTTTAGTCGATAACGACATCGACCAAAGGAGACCACAAGAGTGAAGGGGTGGGAAAAAGGAGAATTGGGACTGACAGTAGTGCCAAACTTTCGACGAATCTCATTTTCAACAACGCGTCCTAGCCTAGGATTCAGACTAGGAAGATCCATCGAAAAAATAATAACAGAGTAGAGAAGACTGACCCCGAGGATGACGAAGAATCAGCCAGTAGACAGTGGATTGATGAGGACCACGTCTCACCGAATCAGGTCTGGATAGCCTTGATCCGATTGCTGATGATCACCTTGAACCGATTGTTGATGGGGAGGAGGCACAACGTCGTCGAGGAAGAGTTGCAGATCGTTGAGGACCGATTGCTGGTGGCGAGGGAGTGCCGACGGTCTTCGAGGAAGATCGGCGAGGAGGGTGCCGACGGTCGTCGAGGAAGACAGGCGAGGAGGGCGAGTCGGCTGAGGGAGGGCACCGGCGCGGCGGGGGCGGCGGTGCTAGGAGCGCGTGGCCACCCCGGCGACGAGAGCGGAGGGGCGCTCACCTCTCATCCTCCCACCGTACATTTGCTTTTAGCTATAACAGCGACTTTGCTAACGATTCATGCCAATACGTTCTCTTTGGAAATTGGAGGACGATGAAATGGAAGCGATCGACCTATATATACTACTACTAGCTGGCCTTTGTAGGGCCTCGAAGGTAATTAGACAATGACTCGGTGAGACAAATGGATGGACTAGGGAATTGAACCGTATGTCAGCCTCAGCCCATCGTCGATGTGCACTGCCCGCATGCCTCTCACAGTCACATTGCACTGTTAGGACAGCATGCTTTATCATTTTTGTTCACTCCCTCCGACCAAAGAAGATGTAGAATTTATACAAGTCAAAAGGAGCTTCACTTTGACTAAACTTATACTCCCTTGGTTCTAAATTGCATTTCACTTTGACTTTTTTGTTGCATGCATTTTGCTACGTGCCTAGATAAATAATATGCCTAGATACATAGTAAAATGCATGCACCAAAAAAGTCAAAGTCAACTACAATTTGGAATTAAGGGAGTAGCAAATGTCTATCCAAAATACATTCATAGTACATAAATGGTATGCCATTTATATTTCTAACCAAATTTTATTAGGAAAATATACTTCATAATTAATTTAACAATACTATACTTGTTTTGATTCATAAGTGTTAATGTTTTTATATAGTTTTGGTCAAATTTGATGTCATTTGTTTGATTTCTTGAAAAATAAGAGTTACTATTTTTTATGAGGGAGTATAAATGATCAAATTTCTTATGTATGTTTGTGTTTTGTATATAGCGTTTATGAAGGATTTGTAAAATGAGTTCCTAACATAGTTTATCACTTATGATCACACAAGAATTCAGATCATTATTGAGAAAAGAATATGTAAGGCTAGAAGTCAAGGGGTTTCAGCTCAATGGAGGGCTTAGTCGTCTTTAAATCTAGAGGTTTTGGTATGGAATATTCATCCTCTTCTTCGATGAAGAATTGAACATCATGTTTAAGGTTGGGTTCGATCAAGTGTTCATGGGATACAACCTTAACCAATTCCATTGGATCTTGCTTGGGGTAGGGCTCAATCTCAGCATTTATAGAGTGAGTGTGATGCATAAAGGAAGTCAAATTCTTCCCAAGGCGTATATTCAAATTCTCTCCTTGTCCTTTTTGAGTAAGCCTTTCAATTGGTTGTCCTATCAACAGGTCAAACTCCATGATATCAAATATATAAACTTAAACAGACTTTGGCAAATGAATGGAGATAGAAGGTGAATACAAACAGATCACATAAGAGGCATGCAAGCTCTAACTCTTCTAACCATTCATTGCTTATGATGGACAATGCGTCTTCTGTAGTCCTTTTAAAGGCTTTCTCAAACTCTCGTAGGTGGATTTAAGGATTTTCGTCTTCCTTGCCTAAATAGCATTGGTTCTAGACCATTACAACCAAACACGGATGCAACTCATAGCCAGGTAATAGGATAGGCTTTGATTATTCTTTTGGATGTATGCTTGTGGTCCTGGGTGCAGCATATTGATAGATATGAGTGGAATTTTGAATCCATTCCAAGACAAGTATAGGGAGGTATGTTTTGTAGTTGTTTGAACCTATAAACAACATACATTTTATATTAGTTTTTTCTAACATTTCACAGGAGTTTTTCCACAGCTCGCAACTTAACTAAACAGATTCAAACAACCAGAAATATATATACCATAGGAAATATTCGTGGCAGGAGATTCCTCAAAAAAAAAAAAAAAATCGTGGCTGGAGTCCTGACAAGTCATCACAAGCAAAAATATATAATCCCAGCCACCACCCGGACGGTCCGTCCGTCCCTGGTGAACCAGAGTCCACAAACATTCAGGAAACCGGTGTGATTCGTCCATTGTGGTGAAATCGTCCACCAAGAACAAATGCGTGCAAAGTCTGATGGAACCATCCTGATCCATCCATGTGGCGAATCGTGAATTCGTGATGGCTAATAGTCCTGCATGTCCCTATTGAGTGTACGTATGCGCCTACGTGTATAGACGACTTGGCACCTATATATATATGTACAAACCAACTCCAGAAACTTCCGCTTAATATTAGCTTGAAGGTGATCGATTCAGCAAGTGGTCATGAGATGTTCCCAACCAGGGACATGCATATACAGACGCCTGAATTCTTCAAAAAATCAAATGCTGTCAGATGAGGATTTGCATATACATCAGACGCAGACGTATAGAACACATAGACGTTCCCTGCCATGCGTAACGAAATGGAGACCAAAAGTCACAAAGCTAAAAACGAAATGGAGACCAACCAGGGCCTCCTCGATCGACCTCGATCGCGTTTCCTGCCAAATGGAAACCTGACGCGTGCGCACGGTGTCAGTGTCACCCTGATCGCGTTCCGTTGACACCTGCGCGGTGTCAGTGTCACCCTCCAATGCAGATGCTCACGGCGGCCGGCACACGTTGCATCCCCGTGCTGACGTCCAGGCAGCGGGTGATTCAGGTGGTTGCGTTTCCAAATACGCCTACGAGTAAGCGCTTGCAAGCTTGTCGTTCCTGGTGGCCACGAGGGCGGAAGGTGGTCATCGTCACGAGGAAAAGCACGGTGGCTTGTAGGATCGTCGTCGCGAGAGAGGAGGCATGGGCGGAGCTACGTTCAGAGTGCTGTGTGCCTCTGCACCCACAGAAAACTGAAAATACAATGGAAAAGAGGCATTTTTTCACCATATTTACACCCATATATTATAGATAATTGCACCCAAAAGACAAGGTGCACCCCCCTCGTATTTGTTCTAGCTTCGCCTCTAGGAGGAGGACGCCCATGCAGCATGAACTAATGACAAAAGAACTAATTTGGGAACTGGAAGCTGCTCATAAGCCATGCAGCAGCCTTTGATTGCTTCTAAACAAACTGCATGAAACTTTTGCAGCAGTTGCATCACATGTCAATTAGTTTAATTTATTGTTGGCTGTCTATGTTACAAACAAAAAGATTCAACATCAGTTTTTTCAAATTGTCCTTGTTTTCAATTCATTTTCAGGCAAACAAGTATCAAAACGAACCACCAAATCTGCTGGATATTTTTAAAGAGACTCACTACAACAAAAAGAAAGGGTTCACTCCTACAGTTCAATCTGTTCTTGTAAGTAAAATAAAAGTTAGTGCATAATCAAATGATACATGAGCTCCATGAATGTCATGTTTAATTATCTATGTATCCCATCCACTGCTAGGTTGAAATGTTGGATTTATTATGGGCTAGGCCCATTTTAGATTTAATAAATCAAATAAACTCTTTGGTGTGTAATTATGGAGAATATTAATTGTACCGGATTGGAAGTCCAACGGTCCTTGACTTGACTTATATTATGAGAATTATTCCACTTAATTTGAGAAGCAAGGAAAAGGACCAAGGTGTGCCACACGCGCGCGCGCGCGCCGCCGCCGCCGCCGCCGGCCGGCCGGGCCGTGGGCGTGGGCGTGGGCGTGGGCGTGGGCGTGGCGGGCGGACGTGTTAACTTTTTAGCACTCACATACGGGAGTTTCAACTCAGTTAAACTCTTCGCCTTCCGTCTAACCCTTCAGCTTCTGCGCAACCTCTCCCTCTTCCTCTTCCTGGCCGGCTACATAAGGGCGCCGCCCTCTTCCTCCAAAGGACAGAACATACAACCAGAACCGCAATCCTCGGCGGCAAAGAGAGTTCCCATCTCGTTGATCCGCGCGCACGGTGAAGCGAGAGGGCAGGTGCCTCCGGAGCCTCGCCGATTGAGACCTTGCACGGGGGTCGGCAATTAGGTTTTGGGGAGCGTCTTCGCGACTGCCCAACCTCCATTGTTCTTTGTTCTTCGCGTTCGTCTTCTTCCTCTACATCCCGGAGAAGAGATCGGCGAGTTCGTCTTCTTCCTCTACATCCGGAGAAGATATCGGCTACCGCAAGTCTTCATCATGGCGTTAGAAGATGGACGGACTTCGGGAGCGAAGGGTATGGACTGTTCATCTCCTCTTTAGTTTTCGCGTTTCGATCATGCCTGTTTCAATAGCCGTCATGCGATGTTTCAGTATGTGTTATCGATATGTGTCACTAGATTCGAACATCGTTTCAGCTTTTATATTGTCTCTGTTCTTCTTTGTCAGTTATATGTTTTATCTATCATTTTCAGTAGTTATGTTAAATTGTTTCGTCGAGTTGTTCTCTCGCATGTTCCAAAGTAGCTCGTCGAGATGTTTCTTATGCAATCTGTTTTCAGCCATGATATACATGTTTAATCTTGATGCTATGCAATATATGTCATGTGTATATGTCTTTGATTATGATATGCTTTACATGATTATTAAACACATGGTTCATG
This sequence comes from Themeda triandra, assembly GCA_018135685.1. NCBI lineage: Eukaryota > Viridiplantae > Streptophyta > Magnoliopsida > Poales > Poaceae > Themeda > Themeda triandra. The sequence goes on from JAENPR010000139.1 coordinate 236,879, forward strand.
TTCTTGTGAACATGATTGATGCTATGATCTTTATTTACAATTATATAAATGTCATCATCATTTTGTTAATTTATGGAATTAAATTGACATGGAAATTGCCTTATATTCTAACAATCCAAAAACCTAATAATAGGCATTTTTAAATCGGAGGTTTCTTTTTGCATTAAAACCTGATTCTTTTGATGGAAAGAATTTCTTGCTTTGGAAAGCTAAGATGGAAGCTGTGGTTGTTGCTATGTCTTGTTATCACGCCGGCGAGGGCGAGCACGAAAACTTGTCTCGGAGCGAGAGGACTAAGTTTAAGGCGATGACAACCTCTTTAGAGGAGCAGTGATCGGTGCATTGGATGCAAAGTTTCGGAAGAGCTATATCATTCTTCCCACCGGGAAAGCACGTGGGATGCACTTGTTGGAAAGTTTGGAGTAACCGATGCGGTAGTGAGTTTGTACCTCATGGAGCAGCTGTATGACTACAAGATGGTTGAGAACCGATCCGTAGTGGAACAGGCTCATGAGATTCGACGCGGCTAAGGAACTCGAACTATTCCCTTGTCTTCTTCCCCGACAAGTTTGTGGGCGGTATAATCGCCAAGTTACCACCTTCTTGGAAGGATTTTGCCACCTCCCTTAAACATAAGAGGCGGGAGTTCAATGTTGAGGAGCTCATTGGCACTCTTGATGTTGAGGAGAGGGCAAGGGCAAAGGACAAAGGGAAAGGTGATGAGACCGCTCGCAAATATGGTGCGTAAGAAAGTCAACAAGTTCAAGAAGAAGAAACAAAACAAGCAAGAGAATTCTCCAAAGCACGTTTCGAACGGCACGGTTTAAGAAGAAGAACAACACCAACAAAAGCAAGGGAGGTTGCTTTGTTTGTGGGAGTGAACAGCATTGGGCTAGAGATTGCCCGGATCGCAAGTTCAATCCGAGAGAAGAAATCAGCAAATGTTGTCACTACGGAGGCAGAGATGGAGCAGTGGGGTATGGTAATTCTTTACCATTTGTTCTTTCGGTCTGTAATTCACCGAGTGGTGGATGGATAGTGGTGCCAATATACATGTGTGTGCTGATATTTCTTTGTTCTCTTTTTACAGTCGGGAGGTGGGCGCCTTGTTGATGGGAAATGGGTCGCGTGCTCATGTTCTTGGTGTTGGTACGGTCATTCCTCGAAGTTCACTTCGGGAAAGACGGTGCCATTGAAGAGCGTGCAGCATGTGCCCTCAATAAAGAAGAACCTTGTTAGCGCGTCTATGCTTTGTAAAGATGGCTACAAAGTTGTTCTTGAGGCGAATAAATGTGTTGTTTCTAAACATGGTACTTTTGTTGGAAAAGGTTATGATTGCGGAGGTCTCATTTCCGCCTATCCTTGCATGATGTTTGTAATAAGTTGGTAAACTCGGTTGATTTTTCGATGAATCCGATTTGTGGCATTCACGCTTTTGTCATGCAAGTTATAGTTGTCTTATGCGGCTAGCAAACCTCAATTTAATTCCTAAATTTAACCTAGTCAAAAAGTCTAAGTGCCATGTTTGTGTTGAATCAAAACAACCCCGCAAGCCCCACAAGGCTGTTGAGGCGAGGAATGCGGCACCTCTAGAACTTGTTCATTCGATCTTTGTGAGATGAATGGAATTTTGACGAAAGGCGGCAAAAGATATTTCCTCACCTTTATAGATGATTCCACCAGATTTTGCTATGTGTACCTCTTAAAAACAAAAGATGAAGCGCTGAATTATTTTAAGTCCTATAAAGCCGAAGTTGAAAACCAACTTGAGAGGAAAATAAAACGTTTAAGGTCTGATAGAGGAGGTGAATATTTCTCTAATGTTTTTGATGAGTTCTGCGTGGAACATGGAATTGTTCATGAGAGGACACCTCCATTCTCACCACAATCCAATGGGATTGCCGAAAGGAAAAACCGCACTCTAAGCGATTTGGTAAATGCCATGTTGAGTACGGCGGGATTATCCAAGGAATGGTGGGGTGAGGCAATTTTGACCGCGTGTCATGTCCCGAACAGAGTTCCTACAAAGAACAAAGAGATTACACCATTCGAGGAATGGGAGAAGAAAAGATTAAACCTCTCTTACTTGCGCACTTGGGGGTGTTTGGCTAAAGTGAATGTGCCAATAAACAAGAAGCGTAAGCTAGGGCCTAAAACTGTTGATTGTATATTCTGGGCTATGCCTTCCATAGTGTTGGTTATAGGTTCTTAATTATAAAATCTGATGTGCACGATATGTATGTTGATACTATCATGGAATCAAGAGACGCTACATTTTTTGAGAATGAGTTTCCAAAGAGGTCTACACCTAGTGAAACAAATCATGAGAATATAGTTTCAAATGAGCAAGAACTATCTATTCCCATAGATCATCTTTGAGGAATCTCCTTTGCACATCCCGAGGAGGATGATACTATAGTCACACGCAAGAGTAAGAGGTAAAGAGTTGCTAAAACTTTTGGTGATGATTTTATAGTATACCTTGTGGAAGACACGCCATCCACCATACAAGAGGCCTATTCTTTCTCGATGCTGATTTATGGAAGGAAGCAAGAAGGAGTGAGATGGAATCTATTATGGGTAATGGAACATGGGAGGTCGTGGACCGTCCTTATGGTGTCAACCTATAGGATGCAAGTGGATTTTCAAGAAAAGCTTAGGCCGATGGTACCATTGAGAGGTACAAGGCAAGACTTGTGGCCAAAGGATATACCCGAGAAAGAAGGGGAAGATTTCTTTGACACTTATTCACCCGTGGCTCGATTGACTACAATTCGTATTTTAATAGCCGTGGCGCCTCTCATGGTCTTATCATTCATCGATGGATGTAAAGACAGCTTTCCTAAATGGAGAGTTGGATGAGGAGATCTATATGGATCGGCCCGGATGGTTTCATTGCGGATGGTCAAGAGAACAAGGTGTGTAGGTTTGTTAAAATCTTTGTATGGCCTGAAACAAGCTCCTAAGCAAAGTGGCATGAAAAGTTTGATAATACTCTCACTACCGCTGGATTTCTTTGTGAATGAGGCGGATTCGTGTGTGTATTATAAACATGGTGGGGGTGAGGCTGTCATGCTATGCCTTTATGTTGATGACATATTGATCTTTGGATCAAACCTCAAGGTCATTGAGGATGTGAAGAATCTTCTATCAAGCAATTTTGATATGAAGGATTTGGGAGAAGCGATGTCATTCTAAACATCAAGCTTATCGGAGAAGGTGATGGTGGGGTAACTTTGTTACAATCTCACTATGTGGAAAAGGTGTTGAGTCGCTTTGGTTTCGGTGGATGTGATCCCGCTCCCACACCTTATGACCCTAGCATGATTCGAGAAAGAATAGAAGAATTGCAAGGGATCAATTAACATACTCCCGCATCATTGGCTCTTTGATGTACTTGGCAAGTGCAACTAGGCCCGACATCTCTTATCTTGTGTGCAAGCCGAGTCGGTTTATTTCAAACCCGGGAGATGATCATTGGCGTGCTCTAGAGAGAGTGTTGCGCTACCACGAAAGGTACTATGACTTATGGTATTCATTATCTTGGGTACCCCCCGAGTGCTAGAAGGCTATTGTGATGCCAATTGGATCTCGATGCCGATGAGCTTCATGCCACAAGCGGATATGTGTTCTTGCTTGGAGGTGGCGCTGTTTCTGGAAGTCTTGCAAGCGAGACTATCTTAACGAAGTCTACAATGGAACGAACTCGCGGCATTAGACACTCGGGGGCGAGGCCGAGTGGTTACGTGATCTCCTAATGGATTTACCGGTAGTTGAGAAACCAATACCGGCTATTTCCATGAACTGTGATAACAGACGGTTATTACAAAGGTAAACAGTTCAAGGAGTAACATGAAGTCCACAAGGCATGTAAAGAGGAGATTAAAATCGTCGAAAGCTGAAAAACTCCGGAGTTATAACGTTGGATTATGTCCATACGTCGAATAATCTGGCGGATCAGTTTACTAAGGGTGCATCACGCAATGTGATAGAAAGTGCATCGAGAGAAATGGGTATGAGACCCACATGAGGTCTACTTTAGTGGTAACTTGCTCCTTGTGATCGGAGATCCCGTGAATTGGAGTGGTGAAACAAGCTAGTAGTAGATCGAGAGGAAAGATCCCTTCTTGACTCATTTCGATGCACATCTTTCCTATCGTAAGGCGAGGATGGTATATTTACCTTAATGTATTCCAAGAGTCTATTGAGGTGAGATGTTGTCCTACGAGAACATCTTTTGAGGAGTACACCTATATGAGTCGATCGCTGCTGGTCACAGTCTATGGGACTTGGGTAATCCCTAAATACTCATGAAAGGCACGAGAAGTGTGACTTATATGCTTCAAACAATGCGGGAATGTCTTTAGCTGCCCAAGGTATCGTAAAGGACTTGAGTGAATCTCATCTCGCACAAAACTGTCAATTCAAGGCATAGTCCATTGTTCGGTTGTGAATGGGTGAAACTCTTGCTCTAGGTGGATGTTCAACTTAACGGTCTCCACCGAAACACCGGTATATCAAAGAGCTGTGGTTACGATGCTTTACTTTTACAAACCCTAGAGTTTGGTGGGGATTGTTGGATTTATTATGGGCTAGGCCCATTTTAGATTTAATAAATCAAATAAACTCTTTGGTGTGTAATTATGGAGAATATTAATTGTACCGGATTGGAAGTCCAACGGTCCTTGACTTGACTTATATTGTGAGAATTATTCCACTTAATTTGAGAAGCAAGGAAAAGGACCAAGGTGTGCCACACGCGCGCGCACGCCGCCGCCGGCCGGCCGGGCCGGGCCGGGCCGTGGGCGTGGGCGTGGGCGTGGCGTGGCGTGGCAGGCAGGCGGCGAGCGAGCGAGCGAGCGAGCGGACGGACGTGACGTGACGTGACGTGTTAACTTTTTAGCACTCACATACGGGAGTTTCAACTCAGTTAAACTCTTCGCCTTCCGTCTAACCCTTCGGCTCTCCCCGCGCAACCTCTCCCTCTTCCTCTTCCCCGGCCGGCTACATAAGGGCGCCGCCCTCTTCCTCCAAAGGAGAACATACAACCGAACCGCAATCCTCGGCGGCAAGCAAGAGAGTTCCCATCTCGTTGATCCGCGCGCACGGTGAAGCGAGAGGGCGGGTGCCTCCGGAGCCTCGCCGATTGAGACCTTGCACGGGGGGTCGGCAATTAGGTTTTTGGGGAGCGTCTTCGCGACTGCCCAACCTCCATTGTTGCTGTTCTTCGCGTTCGTCTTCTTCCTCTACATCCCGGAGAAGAGATCGGCGAGTTCGTCTTCTTCCTCTACATCTCGGAGAAGAGATCGGCTCCGCAAGTCTTCATCATGGCGTTAGAAGATGGACGGACTTCGGGAGCGAAGGGGTATGGACTGTTCATCTCCTCTTTAGTTTTCGCGTTTCGATCATGCCTGTTTCAATAGTTGTCATGCGATGTTTCAGTATGTGTTATCGATATGTGTCACTAGATTGAACATCGTTTCAGCTTTTATATTGTCTCATTCTTCTTTTGTCGGTTATATGTTTTATCTATCTGTTTCGAGTAGTTATGTTAAATTGTTTCGTCGGTTGTTCTCTGCATGTTCCAAAGTAGCTCGTCGAGATGTTTCTTATGCAATCTGTTTTCAGCCATGATATACATGTTTAATCTTGATGCTATGCAATATATGTCATGTGTATATGTCTTTGATTATGATATGCTTTACATGATTATTAAACACATGGTTCATGTTCTTGTGAACATGATTGATGCTATGATCTTTATTTACAATTATATAAATGTCATCATCATTTTGTTAATTTATGGAATTAAATTGACATGGAAATTGCCTTATATTCTAACATGAAATGGAGGAAAAGATAAATGCTCCTGTAGGTGATGGTGAGGAACCAAAGGATGTGGCTGATGTTGTCTCTGAGGTTCTTCTTCAGAAGACTAAGAAGAATAGCTTTTTGGTAAATATGGGGATAAAAAGCTCATCTGCTGGTGAGGAGAATGCTGAAAGTCAGCGTGAATTAGAAGCTGAAGCGGAGGCGGAGAAGGAGACATCAAGTGAACTTAGGGAGCTTCGAAGGCCCAGCAGGCTGCGAGATGGAAGACATGATGAAGAAGTTCCGGGAAGGTGAAATAGCAAGGGCTAGGCGGGATGAGGAGTATAAGAAAAAGCAAGCCGAGACAGATGCACCGATTAGGGGTCTCGATGTCCATGATTCCAGCAATTCCAAGAAAGTTGTGCTTGGCTTCCTAGCTGCAAAGCACCCAGGCTGGTGGGTTGTTGTTTGAGGGTCGATGCATTTTGGCAAGTGGTGCTTTTGGACTTTGAATGTTTCTGGGAATGTTTGAACTTGTGCAATGTCGGCCTGTGGTGTCTCAACTTTTGTTTATTGGTTTGTGAACTTATGTAATGTCAGGCCGATAACCTGTGGCAAGTAGTGCTGCAGCTACTTGACTTTCAATGATTTTATTTGAACTTATGTAATTTGGTGTGGTGATCCTCAAATGTAACTGGTCTGTGACCTTTAATGGTGATCTGTGATGCTATATTTAATGTATTTGTGACGTTAAGTGATCCGACACCTATATATCTATATTATATATATATGCCATCTATATTTCAAAGAATTTGTTCTATTCGGTGATTATTTGTGATGACCGGTGACTACGTGACGATTTGGATGTGGTTTTGATTTAAATTTGAATTTGAATATTGTTGGCAAAATTTTAAATTTGAATTTGATTTTTTTACCAAAAAATTAAATTTAAATAATGGGCCAATTCTTTGTTGCACATGGTCTAGCCCAGTAGTACGGGCCTAATTAGAAAGAAAAAAACTACAGAAAAATATGGGCTTAATTAGTGGACTGAAGAACTAATGGGCCTCCTCTAGAATGGGTGGCATAGGCCTAGCGATGACATGGCAAGGCAGCTGCCACGTCATCACCAAGTGACATGGCAAACAATGATGTGGAACAAATCCATGACGTTTAAGTTCATCACTATAGGCTTTGGATATTGTTGCTGATCATGTATTCCATGACGAAATGAAATGGCAATCGGTGACGGCTCTAGTTGGTCCAGCAAATGTATGATGTGAGATACATGACGTATTTTTCGATCGTCACGGCAAGTTACTCGTGACGTATTTTCGACTGTCTATGACGAAAGTGATCGTCATGTAAAGCACCATTCCTTGTAGTGATGGTGGTATTGGCACCCCCCATTGCTGAGACCTCTGGAGCTACCATATGGTTGTGTAATAAGAACTGATGAAGACTGGACGTGGCAACAACATGGAAATGGAAATGGAGTCGATGTGTACGCTAACGTCCGTCAAAGATATGCAACCATATCTTTGACTGATAACACATGCATATCTTTAGCTGTTGGGATCACCATGATGCATATCAGCATATGTCCACAATGAACGTTTGACGTTGATGTACTGATAACACGTCCATTTTGTGGTTGTGGAATAGAAGACATTGAGATTGATAAAATATGTGTCCAGCTGTACTTTGTACTGGGCGGTGGTCTAGACACTAGACAGATAATTTGTTAGATAAGGACTCAATTATATTAAAGCAATTAAAATAGAGTACAAAGATTTGTTATCCTCCATCCCAAAGAGTAGACTTGTAGCAGCCTAGATACCTCGTAAGAGTCAACATGATGAGTTAAGCAAAGGTGCTCAATTGCAAGGGCACATAATAATCTAGAGATCAGGAAAAAAAAAAAATCTTCTGCTGGAGTAAACATAGGTGATACAGTAGGGACGCTGGACGGTAAGAGAGAAATGGCCACGGCGAAGACACATCGGGGATCCTCATTGTTGAAATCCGATATAGTACACCGGCGCTCTCCTCGATTGATGTTGATGATTGAGCACCACCGGACTTAAGACACTGGCGCTACGTACTTCTCCCAAAGTTGAATCTGAGGACCATTTTCGAGGGGTGTCGGAGGCCAACCCGAACGCTGAGAGCAGCTTTGCCACTTCTATGTTTTGCACCCAACTAATCGCTATTCATGGTTGGCAACATGCCCACCTCCAAAGATCGATTAGTGGAGGCGGGCACCTTCGGCTTATGATGCCCTACTTCTAAAATCCATGGACTCAAACATGCAATATGTAAGTGACTTCAAATAAAAAAGTAACTACAAAGTTATAGACTTACCACTTTGGTATAGACCATTTTAACATCCAAGGTTATTTGAAAATTTGAATTTTGGAATTTTAAAATCTGTAGACTTCAAACAATATTTTGGGACTCTATAGAGTTCAGAACGATAAACTTCATGATGAGAGTCTAACATATGGTTATGTTGAGTGCACAGTAAAGGATGCGACAGTTCTACTAACCCCAAGGCTGACTCTCCAAATCAGCTAGAGGTCGGTGGCTACAATACACCCATCGGGTTCGCTCGCATGCACCATATAGCAGAAATGGGATGGCTCAGCAGCCTCCAGGCCACCTCCCTCGAGAAAGTCTTTGGTGCCAAAAGGGCGAGCCAACGAAGGCAAGGCCTCTTTCTTAGGGCGCACTTGCTCAAATCTTGGAGGCTCAGCAAAGTTGCAGGGATTCCCATCCCAAGGGGAGCCTTGGCTGAGCCACCTCCTAGGCAATCATCCCAACTCCGGCTGAGGTGAACACTCACCTCGAGACAGACAAGAAGCTAGTTTTGGTATGTATTAAGCACCTAGAGCTTTAGAGGTGCAAAAGCGACACTGCACCGCAAGACACTCTCAGCCACTCCCTCGCTAGGGTCTTGCCCAGAGCATGACACCTCAAGAGAAGGAAGTCCCCCCAAACCCATAGACCGGAGGTGTCTAGTCCCACATGTTAGCTAGTCAAAGCGGCCATGCCTTGTGTGCCAAGGAAGCTGGGATAAGGCTCATCAGGCTCTACTGTAGACAACACTTTGGTAGTCAAGCTCTAGGTTATAGCAGAGATGTTAGAGAAGGCCCTAGCTATAAGACAACGAAGAACCAACGTCGCTAAGGAAAGGGAAATTGAAGCCTAGAGCAATAAGCCCTAGCAAAGAGCCATTCTCTTTACACTACCATGCCCTCCTCATTATATATATAATGAGAGCAAGGAGCCCTAGGCAGAGAGCCATTCTCTTTGTATGCCAACATCGTGATAATGGTTTTCACCATTGACTTCAGCATCAATGATATTCCTTCACTATTATTTTGGTGAGAGGCTTCACCGATGTCATGGCGAACTAGATATACTAAGCATCCCAACCATCTTTGGCAAAGGACCTTACCACCAATTTCGATGTCACTAGGGACGCCTTCGCAAACATATCGGTGAGCAACTTCACCACTTACTTCGGTTAAGTAGACCTTGCCCACACCAACCTATTGGTGATGAGAGGCTTTGTTGCTTTGGCATCATCATCTATATGTCTTCATGAACATATCAGCAAGGGGCTTCACCATTGACTTTCTGAGAGGCTTCGCCGTCAACTTCAACTTCATTGGCAATGTGTCCACCAAAGTCTCTACGAGGGTTTTCGGCTCTAACTTTGGCTATTTCTAACTTTCTTCTTCACTCACTCTGATTTTTTTCCCGAAAGATTTACTATGCAGCTTACAATTGGCTGCAAATTCAGATCTATGTTTGCAATAGAGAATTTGTTCTTAGATTGGGCTATAGGAGATTGAAAAATTGCACAAACAGAAAATTGGTTAAATGGCTTGCTCTCTACATATATGCACATGATATGTTGTAGCTAGATTCCTAGCTATTTCAGTGAGCCAATGGTGTAATTTAGTCCATTTGGGCTCTAGGATTTTGTGTGTTTGTTATGTTCACATCTAACCCACTATAGAACCTTTTTCAGGTTTCTGAAGATCAGCCCAAAGGGTAAGGTGCATGTGTATAACGGTAGTGATGGCAAATGGATTGCTAATTCTAATGTGATAACCCAAGTCATTGAGTAGAAGTACCCAAAAGATACATCTTTTTTATCTGTATGTGTCGTCAAACATCATAATTCATAAGATTGTGTTCAGTAAAAAAATATTGCACTCAGCCTTTCTGATACATTCACTCTTTTTTTCCCGTGTTGAATGTAGCTACTATTAAGGCCTGGAAAATGATAATGCGACAACAAATAGGGCTGGATATAGTAGAAGAAAATTTGCAATTGATGTTGCTGCTACAAGTTTTTGTGTAGGGAAGTAGAAAAGCAGTGCATTTCCTACACATGGACTATGTAAATGTTCAAAAATTAACTCTCTGAATATGTAGCAGTGACTTATCATCTTCCTTACAAAAAGTTCTAGCAGTTCGGAAAAATCTTGATAGCAACTCAGGTTCAACGCTTTAGTGATCATAATTCTTTAGATAGGTCATTGTCATGATCTTACTTTGCTAATGTGTGATTCTGATTTGGTTAAACAAAACTAGATATATACTCAAGTTCTGAAGCCAAAATATATAGTTTATTGACTGCATTTTGTTCTTGTTTGGATATGTGAGCAGGAGATGCAGACTTGACAGAGAGCTTGCCAGATGACGTCAAAAGAAAATGACAAGCTTGAGGTAGATTTTCCTTTTCAAATGTATGCATTAGAGGACTAGGGTGTAGATCTGAATTTTATGAGTTGGTTGTCATTTGAGTATTCATAGAAATTGATTTTTTTTATCAATGGAGAACAGTCACATGCCACAAACATGTGCTATGTTCCTCTGACCTGAACTCAGTTAGTTTGGTCATAAGCATAGGAATTCCATAATTCAGGATTTTGAATACTTTAGTTTATTTTATTTCATTGATATCTAAAAGTTACAACATTTCTTTCCTTAAATGTCCAAATGAGCCTATATTTGGAAGTTCCTAATTCTGTAAATTTGCCCATGCTTAGATTGTACTTTACATTACCTGGTCGATTTAAATTCGCCCATGCTTACATTGTACATTCCTTAAACGAGCATGAAGTTAGTGTTGATATGACACTAAGCTAGCATGTTGTGTTGCTTGTAATATTCAGAATTTGAATACTTAAATGGAATTGTAGACATTGTAGTTTATAATTCTATGCATTTAGAAAATCATTGTTTGGTTATTTTTATGTGCATCACTAAATGAAACCATAGCGTTAGCACGGGAACCACCAAGTCATATACAAAGGCATGTCATAATTTTTAAGATTTAGTATAGACACATAAGATCGAGACATGATCATGTGTAGATAGTACAATAGAAACATAAGGAAATGAATGACTAAGCACTAAAAACAAAAGGTACACCGGCAACCATTAACTACATAAGAAGTGAGTCCAATATTTGAGAGGAAGTTCTAATTTAACGTACAGTGTCAACACAAGTAACCTTCAACAATAGAAAGACAGACATTGTCAAGGACATACAATACATGAACAAATGTAAGTTAAATCATTGCCACCTTGGCAAACTATCTACTTGACGAGATAACCATCAACACTAAATGTTGTTTGACAAAACCCAACTTCCTAAACACAAGTTGAATTCAGTATTGTTTGGAATACATACTACGACACAAAACTTATCCCAAGGCGGGCAAAAACTATTTCTGCAGGCGGCCATTTGGTCTGCCTACAACAAAAGGCCTGTATTAATTAAAGTTTATGCAGACGGTTAAAGATAACTATGTATCTATTCTCATATCTCTGGTATCTATATATCGAATATAACCCTAAAATGTCCCTAAAGGCACTCCAGTCCGAACACGTACAGATTAAAGAAGAATCCCCCACCCCCACCCCACCCTCAAAAGATTCAAGAATAGTTTCTACTACTATTTATTATGTAGCCACATCAGCATTTTGGTTATGTGGAAGCCAATTATTAATTAGAAAAATAAGAAGGAACCATTTCTTATTTAAAAATGATGGCTAGCGCAAAAGAAGGGAAAGCGCCTGGCGGTTTTCGCATTGAGAGAGCCTGTACGCATCTTTTCTATCGAACATCCCGTGCATGAGAGATCCTATGTGTGGATGCCGGCACGAAGCTCACACACGCGGCCTGGTTCACAACGTCAAGCTCCTTAATGGTGTGCTCGCTCCCCCTGCAAGCTTGCTGGTCAAGTGCCTTGGATGCGCGATCACTTCGCTGCATTGAGGCTCTTTGGAGCTTGGAGTTTGGAGCTATCCCTTCCCTTGTTCTTAGATGAGGCTGGTAGAGCGGCGCATGGGGTTGGAGTGTGTCGTGTCTGGTATGGAGTCGGGGCAGTTGAGTCCCAGCATGTGTTCATGTAGGTGGTTGTATCACAACTAGAGAACCCCCCTGTAGCTACGTTGTATTTGTAACGCCATCAAAAGCATATGTACATTAGCACGTAAAGACGTTATTTAGCACGATTTCAAGAACGTATCTAAGTGTCACGATATTTAACACGCTTTCAACGTCAAGAGATATCTAGACACATTTTTTAACATGCTTTTGAAATTGTATTTAAATGACACAAAATTACTCACGCTTTCAATCGTCAATAAAATCTATACACGTCGTAAAGCGTATCTCAAAATCGTTGATAGGTACCTAGAAATGCTTTTTGACATGCAATTAAAAACGTATAAAGTTGACATATAATTAGACATGCTTTTAAATGTGAGTAGCATGAAGACACGTTACAAAGCATCTCAAAAAATCGTTCTTATGTGCATAGAGATATTTTCATTAGCGAAACTGGAATATCTCTAGTTGACATGAATTTTGATACGCTTTTAACATTACTTGCTAATAGAGACGTTTTAATGTGTATTAGAAATTATAGGCAAAAAAATGTGTATTAGAAATTTATCCTTAACCATTTTGAGATATTTTTTTATGCCAAACTAAAAACGTGTAACCTGCTAAATGGTCTATAAGTTGACGTGACATATTATTTCTTAGACTTGATGTGGTATAGACGTGGCTTACAGTTTTAATTAAAAATCAAAAATAAAAAATAGTGGGGCACGTGGAAATAAACTGAGTAGGCAACAAGAATTCTTTTTTGTTTTTCTAGAATTATTTGGAAATTTTAACATTTCTATTACTCCTGACTTTACCAAAAATAAAGAAAATAGAAGTATCTAGGACTTTTCACCTAAATACAGGTTCATGGCCTTACCTTCATGTATGTAGATGTCACTTTTAGTTTCCATTTGTTCTACCAGGTTCATTTCCTTTCTCCATCAATCTGTTACTCGATTAGTCCTTCCCAATATTATTAGTGACATTTTATTTCTCAAATAATTTCTTGATCCATCATCTCATGTTCTCTTTACATAATTTTGGTAACTATAATACTAGGGGCTTATGTTGAAGGTCTTAGAAATATTGAACGTGCAATAAGGGAGATGAGAAGATACCTAGGCCATTTGATCAGATTCGTACACTAATTGATGCTTGGCCAATTATACATGTAATTTTTATTTGTTTAAATTAAAATAGTACATGTGTCTATAACATCTTCAAACTGAGTTATTCATCTAAAGCATGTTCCATTGTAGGTGAAGAAAGCTAGAACCTCATCTCGTACCCGCAACAAGTTGGTACCTGTAACACATGGACAAAGCTATGGGAAGCAAAGTAGAAATTTCAAAGTGCACAAGATAGGTTTTAGCTACAAAAATATTTAAGTAATATTTGTATAATATTGCCACTTTATCTATGTTTCCTTTTTAACACAATTGTCCAGCGAGTAATGGATACATTGGCTATGGAGTTTGTCAGTTTATTTCTGTTTTACCAATACCGAATGCATATAACTGATTCTAATTTCTACATTCATCTATATATAAATAAAAGGACGTTTTAAAGCGCTACCATATAGTTAATCTGTCTATACTATTAGACACAATATAGATGTATGTGCCAAATCATTTCTAAAACTATAAATACACACTATGACGTTACTATGCAACGTATCGATTTATATAGACACGCAATAAAGACGTGGAAACAATATTGTTTCTACTTTTGTTGATACGTCTTTAGACGTTACTATAAAATGTGTCATACGCCACATCACCTCTTCACATTAGTTGCCACGTCATCTCTCCACGTCAGCTGCCATGTCACCATTCCACGTCACCTGCCACATCATCTTTCGAATCACATACTACTTCATCTCTATACTCTTAATGCGTAATAACACGTCACTACAAAACGTGACTATAGTAGTAGACACGAATTGTGAATTTATCTACAATATTGTCTTTACAGGTTTTCACACATTATAAAATGTTTCTTTAAGATGTAATTACACTAATAGACAGTATTATATTCGCATCTATAAAAGCGTATCAATGTGTTTAGACATGCATCTAGCGTGTCTATGAAACGTCTATTCATTTTATAGATATGCTTATGGAAATCGTCTCTACGGAGCCAGACACAGCCCATGCGAAGACGCTTCTAACACGCTTTTGTAAAGCATGCCTACGACCATATAGAGACGAACAAAAGTGTCGGTGTTTCGTACCCCGGGGGGTGTCACACCAACAAGTAAATTTCTAAGCGTGCTCCCTATCCGGATGGTGATGCAAGAAGAATACAAGATTTTTATCCTGGTTCGGGCAAAAGAAGGCCCTACGTCCAGTGGGGGGAGGAGACTTGTATTATCTTGCACCGAAGTGCTCGTACAGGGGTGAGTATAAGGGTATCCTCAGACTTAGCGTGTGGAGTGTATGTGTGTGTTATGAGCTTGTGAGTGTGAAGGCATGCCCCAAAACCAAGCCCTGGCGTCCCCTTTTATAGGCCAAGGGGAGGCTCAGGATAACAGGATAGATAGGGCGATCGTAAGCGTGACGTCTACGCAGGCGCGTCCTGTCGAGTCGCTGGGACTGTGGATTCCTTCTTTGGTTCGGTTCGAGCTGGTAGACACAGGCTTTGGTCCGGTTCGAGCCTGTAGCAGTATGGCTGATGGTGGCCTGCCCATCTTCCTCTGACACGGGCTGACGTGCTTGAGTCGTGGGCGATGATAACCTGCTCATCCTTGTTGATGTAGGCTGACGCGTCGAGGTACGGCGTGGTTGTGCGCGAGTGTTTGTCCCCGGGAATCCCGTTGTATGGTGGTTGAGGCGGGATGGACGGGTCGACGCCTGCGCCGCTCCTGGAACGCATCAGCCATCATCCCTCGAGTGGTGGCGGATTGCCTTGAGGAGCTGGCGATCCAGGCGACGGGACTGAGCAGAGGGTTTCGAGGGTACGGAGAGTTGACAACGGCGTTTGAGGGGGTGCCGTACGCGGCATAGTGCACGGCGTGGTGTCATAGTGGCACCTGCCATCCCTGAATCCAGGATATGCGCAGCGTAATGGTGGAAGCGACTGGCGTACTTTCCACTGTTACGCGCCCTGTTGCCATGGGGTTAGGCGGAATCGGTGTACTGCGACACTGTATCGAGCTCTGTAGCCATGTGTGAGCACAGGAAAGGCAATCATGGGAGGCCCGTTCGAGCGGTCGCTCGCTCGAGTGGTTTCCGCCATCGTCGCGAGCGGTCGTTCGCTCGATCGGTTTCCGACCCTGCCTCGAGCGGTCACTCGCTCGAGCGGTTTCCGTTACCGTCTCGAGCGGACGAGCGGGCATTCCCTGAGGCGGCTGGTTTTGGTTGTAGGCCTGGTCGTGGGCCGGCCCATTATGAGGCATGAGGGGGAACAGGGAAATCTTTTGATCGACTTTTTGGGATTTAGGGTAAGCAAAGCAGAGTCTGCTTGCCTCTAAACACCTAGCTTTAGGACCCCCTAATCTAGGTACCCGACAGTAGCCCCTGAGCCCTTGTTTGATTGTGGAAAACTTCAGGCAAGGGATCATGAAGTGGAGTTGAAGTACCTAGACTTAGGGTTGTGTTGCCTTGTTTCGAAGGGTTGATCCTTTTTTCCGTGGGGGGCGCACGAGCGTCCCCCGCGGGGGTAGCCCCCGAGGCCCTAGAGGAATGGGGCATTCCTCTTGGGGCTTTTGAATGAGTTGTTTCGAGCGTAACTATCATTAACTGGAGTTGTAGCGCTCGTAGTAGGGGAATTTATCAATTTCTCGAGCCCCCGAGTGCTTCCTACTCTTCCCTCATCGAGGGGCATTGTTCATGTGACTCGAGCCCCCGAGCCTCGAAATGCTGGGCTGTAGTCATAATCTAGTTTTTCGCTAGACCTCTTGGATCAGATCCAAGTGGTGGGAGGTCCGGCACTACCCGCGGTCGAGCGAGCGCCGTGCCTCCCTGTGAGCTGGTAACGGGGAATCCAAGTGAGAGTCCGCCTCCTTTCGAGGGGAGACGGCATCGAGGCCCGGGGGCGCTCTCATCAGAGCTGGGTGCGTAGCTTTTAGAGGACCGGCCCCGTTCGAGGGTGCCGGCGGCTCGAGTGCCTCCCGTCGACGGGATCTCTTGGAAGCTTGGCATCCTGCCTTGGGTATGCCTTTGGGATTCGAGAGTTCGGTCTTCGAGCGGGACCTTTCGAGGGTTCCTTCCCAGTGGCACCCCTGACTCAGGTGCTCGAGGGCGGCTGTTCAGACCCGTTCGTGGGTCAGCCTCCGCTCCCTCGAGTCTTACAGGTGGGACCAGAGTCCTGGTTATCTTACCGTGTAAGGAACCACCTGACGAGACGTCCCATCGCTGCGCTAATTGAGGGGAATCCACCCGTCGGGGGCGCGCCTTTTTAGGCGGAAACCGGCGTGTCATGATGATCGTGGCGCCTCTTCACGATGCGACGGTTCAGTCCCTCCTCGCGACGCGCGCCGCCTGTGAGTGGAGGTAGGTGACGGTTGTCAGAGGGATTAAATGCGGTTACCGTTTCTCGGCGAGTCCGCCGGGGCCGCGTGACCGTTGGATGGCGGAATCTGGACCGTCGGATGCGCTAGACATCACCTGGCTCGGGCTTTATAAATTCGGAGAAGGGGGCTCCTAGTTCCCTTCCTTTGCATTCCTTGCATCCTTTTCTCCTGCCGCCGCCAGTTGCGCTTCCGTCCTTACCCTAAGCGCCGCCGCCGCCGCCGCATTCATCTACAGTAGCCAGAGGCTCAAGGAGAGGAAGTAAGAGTATTTGAGCGTGCACATCGTCGAAGCCGTCGTCCTTTCCGCCTTGCGCTGCCACTACTCTCGCCTTGCGCCGCCGCCTCTTTCTTCGAATTCCGCCGCCACCACCGCCGTCGCCATGGGAAGGAAGCGTGGTCAGGGGTCAAGCCGTGCCGCTGGGGGTAGCAAGGCTGCCGACAAGGGCGCCGCCGGCCAGGAAGCCGCCCAAGCCCCTCCGCCACCACCGGCACTTTCGGCGTTGCCGTGGCTGCGGTCGACGGTGCGGGAGGAGCATCTCCAGCGCCTCGTCGACGAGGGGCTGCTCCTCCCCAATCCGCCGGAGGGGCCGCCGGAGTGGCGGGTGCCGGGCGACGACGACCGCGAGCCCAACCCGCCGGAGGGCTACGTGGTCAGCTTCATCAGGTTCCACAAGCGAGGGCTCGGGGCGCGGCCGAGCCGCTTCATGCGGGCGCTCCCCCCACCATTTTGGGGTCGAGCTCCAGCATTTCAACCCCAACTCCATCTCGCACGCAGCCAGCTTTGTTGGCGTGTGCGAGGGGTATCTGGGGATGGCGCCCCAGTGGGACTTCTTCATTCATATCTTCAAGGCACAGCTCTTCACCATGGCAGTGAAGGATGCGAACGGCAAGGAGTGCGGCCGCCGATATGTTCGAGCGGGCTCTTGCACGCTCGCCTTGAAGAGGCAGAACAACTGGCTCCCCGGTACCTTGACGACGAACAATGCCGGGTGGGCCTCGGAGTGGTTCTACCTTCGCAACGAGGGGAACCACTTTCCTCCGTACACCGGGAGGGTGGTGACCGTGCCTTTCCATACCTGGAACTACGGTCACCCCACGCGGCTTCACTACCGCCTCGACCCCCTGACCACCGCCATGGACGTGCTGCGCAGCAAGAGGGTCGGCGAAGTCTTCTTCAACGTCGCCCACGTTCTCGCCGGGATTCACAGTCGCCGGGTGCTCCCTCCTGTTGAGCGCCCGCTACGGTTGGATCAGATGACCGCCGACGCGGATCCTCAAGCCCTCGAGGCCAGCCGGATGTCGAGCAACCCCCTCTCGGCCGACGTGGTTGTCGCACGGGTGTGCGAGGCGATCGAGGGGAAGAGCTTCGACGAGGACCAGGTCAACCTCTTCCCCATGTGTCCTGACGCCAATCTTCTCGGCAGGGTATGTTTCCTCGAGGCCCTTTGCTCACTCGACTTTGTTTCATTCCTGCTTCGTCTTAGCCTTACCGAGATGTGTCTCTGTAGGAAATCACCGACCACGTGGAGGTGGCACCCCCGGTGAAGGAGGACGCGCCCATCCACGAGGTGAGACGCCTCGACTCTGACAGGAAGCACTCAGCAAACCTCTCGAAAAGGGAGGAGAAGGCGAAGAAGGCCGCTGCGCTGGAGGAGACGCAGAAGCGCAAGGCCAGGCGCCGCCGGGTGCGGGAGATGCGCTTGAGAGCAGACCCAAGCGACTGGAGTCCTAGCCTGGAGTCGACTGACGATGAGGAGGAGGAGGAGGATGAGGAGGAGGATGACGAGGCGACGGACAGTGACGACGCCACCGCCGCTCGAGCCCTGACGCCCCATCGATCTTATGTGCAGGAGGAGCCCTTGGCGCAGCCCCGTCTCGAGCTGCGCGGGGATTCATCGCTGGCTCAAGGAGGTCAGTGGGAGGAGTCGTCCCACCGCTCCAATCAAGACGCTCGAACGCACTTCGCCGCGGCGGGAGTCTTCCTCCCGTCAATCATCTTCAACACCGGGTGCGCGCACCCGACAGCACGGGGCTGCAAATGCGCGCACATCCACGACAACTCAGGGCGTCGAGCGCCCAGACGCGCGCCGGGCTCCCTCCAGCGACCGCCGGCTTGGACAGACGCCGGCGCGTCGGGCGCAAGAGCCCGTGAGAGACCCGTCCAGGGACTTGGCCAAGGAGCTGGTCGAGGCGGGGAAGGCCGCTGAGGGCACAAAGCCCCCGAGCCGCTCCTCCGACGCCACCGTGGCTCGGAAGCCCCCGAGTGGCTCGAGCGTGTTGGGGGCGGTCGCCAACCCCGTGGGTGGTTCGAGCGGCACCACCTCATCCACAAGGTAAGCCTCTCGACCGGACCCCTTCTCACAGTCTTTTTTATTTTGCTCTGGATTTTCTTGTCGTCATTGCTCTCTGTTTCTCCCTCTCTTCTAGGACCAAGCGTCCTTTGCCGTCACTCCCTCCCCTCCTGCCTTCAAAGAAGCTGAAGGCCGCAGGAAGGTTGAGCGGAACCTCATCCGCCCCAGGTGGTGTGACTCTTCCTGCTACTGCTCCGGTCTGGTTAGCGCAAGCCAAGGAGGCGATCGAGCGTGAGAAGCTGATGGTGGCTGCATCTCGTGCAGGTGCCGGGGCCGTGTCCACGGTGATGGGGGAGAAGGCCACCGCCACCACTACCGCCTCAACAGGTGCCCCGCCGGAGATGTCGTCGCCCGCCGCCCAAGGTGAAGCGGCGGCCGGCAACAAGAAGACGACGGCTGAGGCGACGGGGCCTGAGACGGTGGTCACCACTCCACAGACGGGGCCGGGTCAGAATGGCACCCAATCATGCTCGAGGACGAGAGCCCGAGCCGCGGTTCCAAAGCGTGGCCAATAGGCCTGCGTCAGCTCGAGGAGGGACGAAAGGAGAAGGAGGAGGAAGTGAGCTCGGCGGCTGCCGATCGGCAAGTGGTCGACGAGGAGATGCAGGAGTCGAGCCAGGTGCCCGACCCTCAGCCGGACCGGGCACCTACTCCTCCTCCTGACGTGGAGGCCAGCCCTCTCTTCGAGCAGCAGGTCGAGGTGCCCTAAGCGCACCCGATCGAGCAGGGGGAAGCTCGAGTCACGGCGCAAGAGGAGGTGCCGGAGGAGCACCCTGCCGTCGTGCAGGAGGAGGAGCAGGTGGAGCAACCTGCCACCGCACGGGAAGAGGAGCGGCGGGCCGACGCGCAAGGGGAGACGGCGCCGTCCCAGGAGCTCGCCCTGGTGGCGCACCAGGAGCCGCCACAGTCACCGCCGCTATGGGGGGTGCTTGTGCCCCACCTCGTGCCTGACTCGACGACGGGCGAGGTGAGGTACACCAGCATGTCCCAGGCCGATCATTGGGAAGAGGCTCAGAGGAAGCACACGGCGGCCGCAATCGTCGACAGCCATATGCGGGCGGTCGGCTTTGGGCCCACCGAACCCACCGAGTCGTCCATCCTGGAGAGGAGGCGGATCGAGGCACGAGCGCTCACCCAGGAGGCGTCGACGTCCTAGAGCCAACCTCAACGCCCGTCTACGTTGGCTGAGCGGGTGGTGATGGCAGGCATCGACATGGAGGCGGTGAGGGGATTCCATAGCACCGTTGACCAGAACATGTGGGAGGCGTACCCGATTTGGGAGAAGCCGCCGCTGGTGCTCCCCGACCCGCTCGATCCCGAGGCTCCTGCGATCGTGATGAACGATCAGAAGGAGCTCGGGACTCATACGGAGTCCGAGGAGTACCGGCAGTGGCTCGAGAACACCCTTCGGGTCGCCTTGTCGGTCGTCTCTGAGGATATGCCCTGGCTGGCTGCCGTAAGTGTTCTCGAGCGCGGCCATCTTTCTAGCATTTTTCTGAATTGTCGTAGTCTATATCCTGACTCTTTCTTTTCGTGGTTCAGTCGACGCAAAGCCATTCGTATGCCAAGTCCGTCCACCTCCACGCCCTTCACGAGAGCGAGGAGGAGATCAGGCGGTTCGTGCGTCTGGGCCAGAATGCCGAGGTGGAGCTGCACCGATCCATCCGGCTTCTCCAAGAGGCCAGGACGAGCTGGCCCAATCTGCGTGGGAGGCGGAGACGGCCCGTCAAGAGAACGAGCGGCTGAAGGAAATCGCCGCTCAGTTCAAGGAAAACGCGGCCACGGTGGCCTCGGGCTTCAAGGCCAAGTGCCAGCTCATTGAGCAGCTCGAGAAGGAGAAGGCCGCCACCGAAACCCGTGTGAAGGACTTGGAGGCGTCCGTCTCGCAGGAGATTGCCCAGAAGAAGTCCCTCTCGAGTGCGCTTGAGGTGGAGAAGAAGCGGGCGGACGACTCTCAGGCCGAGGCGGTCAATCTCCGCCAGACGGTGACAGAGAAAGACCTCGCCGTCCAAGCCGCTGGCCAAGCTCTCGAGGGGGTACGAGTGGAGAAGGCCGACCTCAGCCGCGCGCTCAAGGGGAAGCAGGCCAAGCTCTCGAGAGCACTCGAGCATGAACAGGGGCTTTCGACCCGCTGCACCGGTAAGTACTTGAGCTGTTTGCTTATCCTTTCTGTGCGTGGTTTTTGTGTGTCATTCGAGTGCTTGACTCAACATCTTCCCTCAGCTCTCGAAGCTGATCTAGCGGCGTCGCGCGAGGATGCTAGGTCGGCCCACGAGATGCTCGACGGCGAGCTCTCATCCAAAGCTCGTATCACCTGCGCCATCGACACCCTCAGCGCCAATTGGGGCTTTGCACCCGTGGTGGACATCGAGGGGCCAGATGCTGGTCGGGTTTACACTGGCCGGATTGTCGAGTTCGGCACCTTTCTGCGGGAGCGTGTCCGGGGAGCCCTTCTCTACGCTGCGCGCCAGACCCTTGCCATCTTCTACTCCGGGTTTGAACTCTCGAGGGATGATGCTCGAGCCGGGATGGAAACCGTCGCTGGTGGCTTCACCTACACCGAGGGGGAGCAGGAGGGACCGTGAATCCAAGGCACGAGCAGCTTAAAGTCGACGCTGAGGAGCCTGGGGCGCGGTTGGCTGAGAGCTTCGAGCCTTTTGTTCTCCTTCCTGACATGCAGTAGTTTTCAGCCGGCCTGCGAGCCGAGATTTGGGCAAGAAGGCCCTTGTAAGAAAAAATATTCTGGTTGTGAAGTGGCCCGAGTGGCTTTTTAATTGTTTTACGGTTTACGCGTCCTAATTCCAGTTTTTTCCTTTGCACTTTAAGTTATCTTTTGTCCTTTGCCTTCGCTTCTTTTTGATTAAGTACGAGCACCGCGCTCCAACCGCCTCGAGGGGAGATGAGTTGGGGTACCGTAGCTCAGAAGCGTGGGAGACCTTGTGCTCGATCGTCCCGGCTCTAAGGGCTCGAAGTGACGCTCATACTTAGTTCTTCGAGAAAACTCGAGGCGTGAAGGAAAAAGAGTACGTCGAGCGTTTTTGAAAAAACTGGGCGTGTTTTTCGAGGACTTCGGGGGTCCCCCCCTGGTCTAGCCCCCGAGGGGGGCTTGACTTTGTGAAGACAAAGTCGAGCCCACCTTGCATATGAACAAAAAAAGGTAGGAAGTGATCTTGCAGAGCCTTTGTTCATTCATACTAGCGGTATATTGTATGGAAAAATGTACAAGGCATCGAGGCCTAAGGGAAAAAGCGACGTAGCTGTTCGATGTTCCACGCGTTGGTGAGGATTGAGCCATCCTCATCGGCTAACTTGTAGGTCCCTGGTTTCAGCACTTCGACCACGATGAACGGGCCGTCCCAGGGTGGAGTGAGCTTGTGGCGCCCCTTGTTGTCTTGGCGTCAATGGAGTACAAGGTCGCCGACCTCGAAATCCCTTTTGCGCACGTTCTTCTCGTGGTATTGCCGCAACCTCTGCTGGTAGCGTGCAGAGTGTAGGAGCACCATGTCTCGAGTTTCCTCGACCTGGTCGACGGCATTAGCTAGCCTTTCCTCATTGGTCTGCTCGTTGTAGGCCTTGAGTCGAGGGGATCCGTATTCGAGGTCAGTGGGGAGGACGGCCTCGACCCATAGACCGGGAAAACAGAGTGAACCCGGTGGCTCGGCTCTCGGTCGTTCGTAGACTCCACAGGCGATGGGAGCTCGGCCGCCCACTTCTTGCCGTGCTTGTTGAGGCGGTCGAAAATCCTTGGCTTCAGCCCTTGAAGGATCATGCCGTTGGCGCGCTCGACTTGGCCATTGGTTCGAGGATGGGCAACTGCCAACCAATTCACACGGATGTGGTGTCGATCGCAGAAATCCAGGAATTTTTTGCCCGTGAACTGGGTACGGTTGTCGGTGATGATGACATTAGGCACTCCAAAGCGGTGGATGATGTCGGTGAAGAACTCGACCGCTCATTCTGAGCGGATGTTGGTGATGGGCTTGGCCTCGATCCACTTGGTGAACTTATCAATGGCCACGAGCAAGTGGGTGTAGCCTCCTGTTGTCTTCTTGAGGGGTCCGACCAGGTCGAGCCCCCAGACCGCAAACGGCCATGTGAGGGGGATCATCTGGAGTGCATGCGCCGGGAGGTGAGTTTGTTTGGCGTAGAACTGGCACCCTTCACATGCTCGAACCAGCTTAATGGCGTCAGCAGTAGCCGCGGGCCAATAGAAGCCTCGACGGAAAGCGTTTCCAACTAGGGTTCTCGGCGCAGCGTGGTGGCCGCAAGCCCCCGAGTGCATGTCCCTGAGCAACCTTCTGCCCTCCTCGATCGAGATGCATCGTTGAAGTATACCCGTTGGGCTGCGGCGGTAGAGTTCTTTGTCGTCTCCGTAGAGGACGTATGTTTTGGCTCGTCGAGCCAGGCGTCTTGTTTCTGCTTGATCTTCTGGCAATTCTCCTCGAACAAGGTATTCGAGGAAGGGCGCACGCCAATCTGCGGGTGGGCTCGACGGTCCGTCGATCTCCATGACCTCAGCCCCTATCGAGGGGGGTTCGGTTGTAGGAGTGGGCTCGACAGGCGGTCCTGCTCCAGCCCCCGAGTCCCACTTCACAGATGGCTCATGCAGATCCCTTGAGAAGACGTCTGGGGGGACCGGCGCTCGAGATGATGCAATTTTGGCGAGCTCGTCCGCGGCTTCATTAAATCGTCGAGGAATGTGGTTGAGCTCGAGGCCATGAAAGTTTGCTTCTAGCTTGCACACCTCGTTGCAGTACGCTTCCATCTTCTCGTCATGGCAGCTCGAGGCTTTCATCACTTGGTCGATGACGAGCTGCGAGTCGCCTCGAGCGTCGAGGCGTCGAACCCCGAGCTCGATAGCAATGCACAACCCGGTCATGAGCGCCTCATATTCTGCCATGTTGTTGGACGCCGGGAAGTGGATTCGCACTACGTAGCGCATGTGTACTCCGAGGGGTGAAATGAAGAGTAGGCCTGCGCCTGCTCCCATTTTCATGAGCGACCCGTCGAAATACATGGCCCACAGCTCGGCTTGAATCTGCACTGGGGGGAGTTGGACGTCGGTCCACTAGGCGACAAAATCAGCCAATACTTGCGATTTGATAGCCTTTCGTGGGGCGTAGGTGATGGTCTCGCCCATGAGCTCGGCCAGACCACTTAGCGATTCGACCCACTACTTCCGGTTCGGGATGATCTCCCCAAGTGGGAATGATGAGACTACGGTCACCGGGTGGCTAAGAAAGTAGTGCTGGAGTTTTCGACGCGCGAGCACGATTGCGTAGAGCAGCTTTTGGATCTGGGGGTATCGAGTCTTGGCATCCGAGAGTACCTCACTAACAAAGTAAACCGGCCGTTGGACGGGGAGCGTGTGCCCCTCTTCCTGCCTCTCGACCACTACGACTGCGCTGACCACTTGAGTGGTCGCGGCAATGTAGAGGAGGAGGGGCTCGGCTGGTTTGTCTGGTGTAGCTGGTCGAGGTGGCACGAGCACGGGAGGGGAGGTGAGCATGCTTTTTAGCCTCGAGAGGGCTTCCTCCGTCTCGGGTGTCCACGCAAAGTGCTCGGATTTTTTGAGGAGTCGATACAAAGGCAAGGCCTTTTCTCCTAGGCGTGCGATGAATCGGCTAAGGGCGGCCAGGCACCCTGTGATTTTTTGCACTCCCTTCAGGTCTCGAATCGGCCCCATTCGCATGATGGCCGTGACCTTCTCGGGATTGGCCTCGATCCCGCGCTGGGAGACTATGTATCCTAGTAACATGCCTCGAGGCACACCAAAGACACACTTCTCGGGGTTCAATTTAATGCTCTTGGCCCGGAGGCACCCGAACATTAATTTGAGGTCCTCGACAAGGTTTTCTACTTTCCGTGTCTTGGCAACGATGTCATCTACATACGCCTCGACCGTTTCTCCTATGTGTTTGCCAAAAACATGAAGCATGCAGCACTGATATGTTGCCCCGGCGTTTCGAAGGCTGAAAGGCAACGTGACATAATAGTACATGCCCACAGGAGTGATGAATGAAGTCGCGAGCTGGTCGGACTCCTTCATTTTGATTTGGTGATAGCCAGAATAAGCATCGAGAAAGGAAAGTACTTCACAACCCGCAGTGGAATCGACAATTTGATCTATTCGAGGCAAAGGAAATGGAACTTTGGGACATGCTTTATTTAAACTAGTGTAGTCTACACACATCCTCATCTTTCCGTTCTTTTTCTCTACTAGCATAGGATTAGCTAACCACTCAGGATGGTGTACCTCCTTGATGAATCCGGCCTTCTCGAGCTTCTCGACCTCCTTGCGGTTGATCCTGCGCTTCTCCTCGTCGAAGCGGCGCAGGCGTTGCTTGACAGGTCTCGAACCGGGATGGATCTCCAAGGCGTGCTCGGCGACATCCCTCGGTATGCTGGGCATGTCCGAGGGACTCCATGCAAACATATCTGCGTTTGTGCGGAGAAAGTCGACGAGCATGGCTTCCTATGCGCTGTCGAGAGAGGCGCTGATGATCAGCGTCTTTGTGGAGGTATTAACCCCTATACCCGCATGACCTGACTTTAGGTCTGCTCGGACCGGGTTCCTTGGCCCAAGAGCACAAGGCTGACCAGGGCCCAATTCTGGTCGGCTACCTTGGGGGACAAGGAAGGAAGGGCGGGCTGATTGACGATTCTGGTCGGCGATGAAGATATCGATCCCTAGAGATTAGATCAGCTAGAGATTGTTACCTTACTTGTATGATTGTATCCCGAAAATATCGGGCCTGTAATCCTGCTCCCCCACTATATAAGGAGAGCAGGACACCCACCCAAAACTCATCTCCATATCAATATACAACTCTATCAAGAGCACAGGACGTAGGGTATTACACGTATCGTGGCCCGAACCTGTATAAACACAGTGTCTTGTGCCTCTTGATCACATCTTGTTCGCCATCTAGCGTGCCATTGAAAGGTCCCTTGTTTGGTTTTGATAATTGAGTGACAACTTAGGTGGACTAATTGTGTGATCATGAGAATACACAGGGATTTAGTCCACAGGTGAATGTGAGATAAAGGAGCTTCATTGAATATGTGACATGACATGGAGTCATGTGACCGATGGTGAAGATCGAGATGAGGCTTGGCTCGAGACCGGAGGATGTGTGAAGGACAAGTCGAGGCAGTGGAGCGATGGACCTAGTGAGGGTGAAGCCGGGCATGACTTGGCTCCGATGGACCATGAGGCGGTGAAGAGCAAGTGAGATCAAGATCGATGGACCGTGAAGGTTGCATGATGATATGAAGTGGATCATATCAACTTGAGATCGTGTCGGTGCATGTGTTGCATTGGCACTTTGGTGGAAGACGGTGGAAGTGGAAATGCGCAAGGCAAAGGTATGCTATAGGGCATTTCATTTCACCGGTCATGAGGAGTGTAGAGAAGTTGATGACCGGATTTAGGATTGATAGCCGTACTATCAAGAGGGGCAAACTTGTTTGCATCTCGGTCATCTAGTGCCACTTGAGCGATCTAACATTGTGACATGCTAGGATCGAGTGGCGCTGTGAGAACAAGAGAAAAATCCTTTGAAAATGATTGTGAAAATGCTAACACACATGCACATGGTGATGTACACTTGATGGTGTTGGCACATTTACAAAGGTGGCATTGATCGCGCGTTGGTTTGCAGGGTTGAGTTGGGTTTGGGTCCCTCTCCAGAAACTTCTGGGGCCGAGTCGTGCGCGCGTCGGGACGCCGGACGTTGGCGGCGGACGCGGGCCGGACGCAGGCGGCGGACGCGGTGCGATCACTGTGCAGCGTCTGGCGGAGTACATCTGCACGCGCTGAGGAGTTAGCCGTTGGGAGCCAACGGTCGTCTTCGAATCGAGGGAACACGTGGCGCAAGATGGAGCGCCGGACGCGGCTTGGAGCGTCCGGCGGTGGAGGCCGGACGCGTCCCGCGCGTCGTCTTTGCCGGCGTGGGGGCAACGGCTAGTTTTGGGCTTTGGCCTATAAATACTTGCCTTGCTCGGCCATGGCTGGTTGCTTAGCACCTTGGGGACTTGGTGTCCACCTTGGAGAGTGCTTGGAGAGCCCTCTACTCACTTGAGCTTGATAGAGATCATCCGATCGAGTGAGTGAGCGATTCTAGTGCGTTGCATTGAGAGATTTGCATCGAGTGGCACTAGGTGATCGTGTTGCAAGCCGGTGTGCTTGTTACTCTTGGAGGTCGCCACCTCCTAGACGGCTTGGTGGCAAGAGACTTCGTTGAAGCACCGCGTGGAGATTGTGCGGTGCTCGAAGGAGGATTTGTGAGGGGTTCTTGAGCCTTCCCGCGGAGGCGAATTGGCTACTCTAGTTGAGTGTGGCTTGGAGGATCCCGTTCTTGTGTTGATTGGAGTTGGGGCTCCCTAGAGGGGTTGTTGGCGGTGAGCCAACTTGAGCGGCCATCTCATCACCAAGTCGGTGTATCGCCACAACCGGACGTAGCTTGGTGGCGACCAAGTGAACCGGGGAAAAATCGTGTGTCGATTTGTGATTGCCGAGGCTTCGACCTCCTTGTGCTTGTGTGTGAGGCTTCGACCTCCCTTGTGATTGTGTGCGGGTGGTTGGTCTCTACGCCCGGTGATTCGCCACCGCCGCGACTTCGTGTGTCCACTCTTTGCGGTGGTTTGCATCCCCTCTAGCTCAAGCTTGCATTTACATTTGTTACATTCTTGCTTAGCTTGAGTAGTGGCTCTTGTGCTCGTTTGCTTGTGTAGCTAGTTGAGCACCTTCTTGCTTGTGTAGCTAGAAGTAGTTTTAGTGTCTTGCTTAGCTTGTGTAGTTAAGTGAATTGCGCTCTTGGGTTCGGCTTGTGTAGCCTTGTCCTTGAGCATCTAGTGAGCTTAGGTTTGGCTTAGTGCTTTTGCTCATTAGAATTGTGTAGGTGCTCCCCGGTTCGCTAAAGTACTAGTTGCTTAGGTTTGTGTGACCTTGCAAGCTAGAATTGTTTAGGTGAGCACTAGCTAGTTTAGCACCTTGCTTCTTGTTTAGGATCTTTTACAAGGTGCTACTAGAGTTGTAGTTAGTGGGGGTTAGTCTTGGCTAGACCGATAGTTTTAATTCCGCATTTGTTTTGGTTAGCCGGTGCGTAAGTTTTTAGGAAGGACTATTCACCCCCCTCTAGTCCATCTCGACCCTACACGTGGTATCAAAGCCGGGTCTCTCATTTTAGTGGTCTTCACCGACTCGAGAGGATGGCAACTAGAGGGATAGATGTTGAGTGCTCTTGTGACACGCACACTTTTGATGGCACAAACTTTGCACGGTGGAAACACCATATGCTTGATCACTTTCGTGCCTCGGGACCTAAGGTGTGGTGGGTGATCACTAGTGGGATCAATGTCGCCATGGATCACAAGAACCTCACCAAAGCTCAAAAGGCTCTCTTTGATCTTGATTCAAGTGATTTATTGTACTTATATGATGCTTTGAGCTTTGATGTGTATGAGAAGGTGGATTCTAGTGTCTCCGCTCATGTCATGTGGGAATCCATCAAGCACACCTATGGTGATGCCTCCACATGGGATGATGGAAAGTTCAAGGTGGAGGAGCCCGAGGTAATGCCACTTGAGGATGTTGAGCATGACCACAACAAGGTTGTTGTGGAGGATTGCTCCACCTCAAGGTCAAGTGAAGATGATGAACTTCCTACCACAAGTTCACTTGACGATGATGATGATGATGCCTCAAGTGAAGCAAGTGAAGATTCTACTACAAGCTCACTTGATGATGCATATGAGGGTGATGACTCTACTACAAGCTCACCGACTTCATCACATTGCTACATGTCACATGGTGACCGCAAGGTAAAAATTGGCAATGTGATCTTTGATTGTGATGATCCAAGTCTTGAGCTTGTGTTTAAGTTGTCAAGAGCTTTAGAAAAGGAGTTTGCTAAATCAAGCAAATTGGAAAAAGAAAACTCTCTTCTAAAGAACACATGTGAACAACAAGAGCATCTACTTTATGTTACTACTTGTTCACATGATGTGCTAAAATTGGCTCATGAGGAACTTAGTGTTGCTCATGATAACTTGGTGCAAGAACATGCTTTTCTCACTAAGAAGTTTTGCAATGAAGAAGCTAAAACTAGTGAGAGCTCATCACTTGGGTCAAATGATCAACCTCATGTTACTAACCCTTGTGATGTAGGCAAGAAGCATGTATCCACCTCTTGTGATGATTTATTATCTATGCCATGTTCTTCACATTTAGATGCTTGTTCTTCTTCTATGTCTTGTGAGACTAACCTTTTGAAGGAGAACAATGAGCTCAAAAATCAAGTGAAGAATTTGAGCAACAAGCTAGAGAGGTGGACCAACTCTCATGTCGCTCTTGATCATTTGTTGAAGAACAAGAGAAGATTTGGTGACATGAGTGGTCTTGGCTACAACAAGAAGAATGTTGGGTTGGGTGGATTGCCAAAAGTCTCTCACTCTCAACTCTTGGAGAGTTACAAGAAGTATGGCAATTTGAATGGCATCAACTACAACAACACCAACATCAAAGGCAAAAGATGGGGCAAGAAGAAATTTGAGAGAACAATGAAGATGCTAGAAGAAGAGAAGCTATCTCATTTCATGTGCTTCAAATGCCGTGAAATGGGACATCTAGCCAAGGATTGCCCTACCAAGAAGCCTCAAGTTGAGCCAAGATCAACACCCCAAGCTCAAGTCAAGATCAACCATGAAGCCAAAGTTGATGACTTGAAGATGATGAAGAAGAAGACAAGAAGGGGTGGAAGAGCAAGGCATCCAACTCATATCCAAGATGCCAAGATGATGATTAGCAAGATTCAAGAGAAGAACACTCATGCTCACATCAAGTGCTTCAAGTGTGGTGACATGGGACACTTTGCCTCAAAGTGTTCCAACAAGCTTGAGAAGAAGGCTCAAGCAACTCATGAGAGGCAAGACCATGAAGAGCATCACATGAGCAATGAAGAAAAGGCTCAAGCAAAGAGAAGATGCTATTCATGCCGGGAAAGGGGACACATGGCATATTCATGTCCCCTAGGTAAAACTTCTAAGCTTAGTTCAATTGATGATACTAATATGCTTAGAAAGGATGGTAATGGTACCTCTTCGGTTGCTATTGCAAAACATCCCGCTACTCATACTAAGGCTTTGCCTAAGTATGTTGCTCCTAACTTGAGAGGACCCAAACTAGTTTGGGTACCATCAACAAGTGGATGAATGTTTGTAGGTACCATGGCATTGGAGGCTTGATTCAATTGAGTTCATATCCTTCATCATGTGAATGAATCAAGTATTGAAGCTTAGCGCTATTCTTATCCCAATGCCAAGTCATGACAAGTGAAGTCCAAGTGCTAAAATATACAAGTGCATGATTCAAGTTGTGGTGATCAATTGTCATATGTGATGGCTTGCAATTGTAATGAGTTGAAGCTTGCTATTGGAAGATCATGTGCTACCAAGGTAAATATTTTGTTGATCACATTCATTTGGATGCATATGAGTTGATTGAATTGGATATATATGCTATAGTTGCTTGCTATGAGATGTTTGAATGGATTCAATGCTTAGTATTCAAGTTTGGGTTAGATTGGATGAATATGATCACAAGATGACTTTTAGTGAGTGGCTTGACTGCATATATGTCTTGTGAGAATGTTCAAACAAGTTGACATCAAGTTTGAGTCATCTTTGAAGAAGCATAGCTCAATTGCTTAAATCTGTCCAATTTCTGAATTCTGAGCTAGCTGTGATCAAGTCTGAGTTCGATGAATCAAATCTTATTGAAATGGCATGAAATTTGGTATGCATGCTCTATGCTTATGATTCATTATGCTGTGCAAATTGGATAAGGTTTGCTACAGTTTCGGAGCAGTTCTTATCAGCTATAGTGCAGCAGTTTTCAGCATGTAGCAGTGTGAGAAGATGTGAAATCTGGCAGCAATCTAGAAGGACAATGAAGCTCAAATTTTTACAGCTGCATGAAGACTTAGTGATGCGCATCTTGACCAAATCTCATGGCATTTGGAGCTGTACTTTGGGAGATATGAGTTAATCTCTGAAGGTTGCAGAATCTGCCAGAAAAGTGACAGACTTTGGATATCTCTAGTGTCACTCACATTGAAAGGTCCTCAAGTTGGAATCATGATTATAAGTGGTTGAGGAACCTATGTTTGGTTTATTGAAGATCATAATCAAACTCAAGATCAAGAAAGAAAAGGACATAAAGAAGATCTCAAGTCCAAGGATCAATCAAAGGAATGACAATTCATAAGTGTCAAGGGTTGTTCTTAGTGAGATCGCTTCTCTCCATCGAGGAGGTGTGCCGCCCATGAGGAGATGGGCTTGACAAGTGAGCTTGGAAGGCCGACATAGAAGTGATGATCTAAGAAGATTCAAGATGCTTAGTTGAAGACATCAAGAAGAATGGATCAAGAAAGCAAGCAACATCCAAATAGAGAGCAATACATGACAAATCAAGTGATAATGCAAGTGATATTCTCTCATGCAAGCAAAGATCGAAAGAAGAAGCAAGTCAACCACAACAAGAGAGTGTACTTGATCATAAGTGGTTCTTATCTCATATGGGTGAAGCATGAAATTCATCATGGGTATCTATTGGTCTTCACCAAGCTATTGAATGGACTTCACATTGCTATTGGAGTAATGAAATTGGAATCTCATGACTATCCTCTACTCCAAGATAGCAAAGGTGACATTAATTGACATATGCATACATATTTTGCTAAGGACTTGTTTAGTGCATATAGTCATGATATCTAGGAGCATTCATGAAAAATCAAAAGGTTTTGATGTTTATATGGTGCCACTATTGTTTCTATGCCTTACTTGTTCTAGTGGCAACATATAACATGTTCATGAGCTAGTGAACCCATGTACTTGATCTACTTTGGATTGCACATTAGCTACAAGTACAACATTGGCAAGATAACCCTTCTAGAGAGGTGTGAAGAAGCTTGTCATTGGTTCAAACCGGACTTGGAAGCTCATGTGCAAATCAAGTTAGCTCAAGTTCAAGAGAAAGAAGCTCATGAAAACAATCTAGTTCAAGACTGTGGTATTCATGCATATTTCAACAAGGTGGTTCCACAAGGGATCCTCAACTTTAAGTGATCAAATGAAGATTTGCTCAAGATTGTCATTTGGTGTGACCCATGCTTTGTCATAGGGGGAGGAGCCCCACTTCATTGGTATTAGAGGCAAAGATCTTGAAAGTGACCTACACATGTGGTATCTTTAGTGCTATGACAAAGGGGGAGTGCCCAATGCATAGTGACAAGTGGGTTCATGCAACTACATGTGAAGATTACAAGTGGTGTCATTCCAACATATGGTGTGTCCATCAAAAGGAAGATTCAAGAATCAACCATCAACCCCGAACTCCAATCCTTTGCATCAAGAAGTTTGTCTTACATGAAGTATCATACAAGCGGTCTTGGACCCTTTTATGGTCTTTGATGACAAAGGGGGAGAGAATGGTACAAAGATATGCAAGTTGCATACAAAGGGGTGAAGAAGATGGACATAGACCAAGAAGAGCAACATTGAAGAGGATCAAAGTTCTTGGACAAGAGAAGCACACAAGTAGGGGAGCAAGCTCATGAACTTGATTGATTGCATTTGATATGTGCATATTCATGTGCTTGCTTGCATTTGCTTTGTTTTTAAATTCAATATGCAATGCTTGTGTGGTGTATGCTAGTCATGGTTTTGACTGATGATTTGATAACTAGCATGCATAGGATGGTTTAGCTAGACACTTGTGCTCCTTCCACTTGGTACTAGAACCTTGCTTCTAATGTTGATCTCACGGGGTTTCTAGTGTTGTTTCAAGTGATTTCTAGCTAACCATGATGATGCTAAGGATGAACTTCATTGTGCAACTCCGATTGGTATCACGCTTCAAAGGTTTATCCTATATACCTTAGCATCACTTAGTAGTGCTAACCCTCCCAAGAATTTCCATATCTATGCATGTGTGCAAGCTTGAAACCAAACCATTTGAGCACACATGTAGGGGGAGCTATCACTACCAAGTTGACTTTGTGACACTTATCCAAATCACAACATTGAGCTTAACTGTTGGATAAGTGACATAGAGTCCTCTATGAACTTTATTTCCATATCTTTGTAGAGTTGTCATCAATTACCAAAAAGGGGGAGATTGAAAGGTCCCTTGTTTGGTTTTGATAATTGAGTGACAACTTAGGTGGACTAATTGTGTGATCATGAGAATACACAGGGATTTAGTCCACAGGTGAATGTGAGATAAAGGAGCTTCATTGAATATGTGACATGACATGGAGTCATGTGACCGATGGTGAAGATCGAGATGAGGCTTGGCTCGAGACCGGAGGATGTGTGAAGGACAAGTCGGCGGTGGAGCGATGGACCTAGTGAGGGTGAAGCTCGGGCATGACTTGGCTCCGATGGACCATGAGGCGGTGAAGAGCAAGTGAGATCAAGATCGATGGACCGTGAAGGTTGCATGATGATATGAAGTGGATCATATCAACTTGAGATCGTGTCGGTGCATGTGTTGCATTGGCACTTTGGTGGAAGACAAGTGGAAGTGGAAATGCGCAAGGCAAAGGTATGCTATAGGGCATTTCATTTCACTGGTCATGAGGAGTGTAGAGAAGTTGATGACCGGATTTAGGATTGATAGCCGTACTATCAAGAGGGGCAAACTTGTTTGCATCTCGGTCATCTAGTGCCACTTGAGCGATCTAACATTGTGACATGCTAGGATCGAGTGGCGCTGTGAGAACAAGAGAAAAATCCTTTGAAAATGATTGTGAAAATGCTAACACACATGCACATGGTGATGTACACTTGATGGTGTTGGCACATTTACAAAGGTGGCATTGATCACGCGTTGGTTTGCAGGGTTGAGTTGGGTTTGGGTCCCTCTCCAGAAACTTCTGGGGCCGAGTCGTGCGCGCGTCGGGACGCCGGACGCTGGCGGCGGACGCGGGCCGGACGCAGGCGGCGGTCGCGGTGCGATCACTGTGCAGCGTCCGGTGGAGTACATCTGCGCGCACTGAGGAGTTAGCCGTTGGGAGCCAACGGTCGTCTTCGAATCGAGGGGACACGTGGCGCAAGATGGAGCGCCGGACGCGGCTTGGAGCGTCCGGCGGTGGAGGCCGGACGCGTCCGGCGCGTCCGTCTTTGCCGCCGTGGGGGCAACGGCTAGTTTTGGGCTTTGGCCTATAAATACTTGCCTTGCTCGGCCATGGCTGGTTGCTTAGCACCTTGGGGACTTGGTGTCCACCTTGGAGAGTGCTTGGAGAGCCTTCTACTCACTTGAGCTTGATAGAGATCATCTGATCGAGTGAGTGAGCGATTCTAGTGCGTTGCATTGAGAGATTTGCATCGAGTGGCACTAGGTGATCGTGTTGCAAGCCGGTGTGCTTGTTACTCTTGGAGGTCGCCACCTCCTAGACGGCTTGGTGGCAAGAGACTTCGTTGAAGCACCGCGTGGAGATTGTGCGGTGCTCGGGGAGGATTTGTGAGGGTTCTTGAGCCTTCCCCGCGGAGCGAATTGGCTACTCTAGTTGAGTGTGGCTTGGAGGATCCCATTCTTGTGTTGATTGGAGTTGGGGCTCCCTAGAGGGGTTGTTGGCAGTGAGCCAACTTGAGCGGCCATCTCATCACCAAGTCGGTGTATCGCCACAACTGGACGTAGCTTGGTGGCGACCAAGTGAACCGGGGAAAAATCGTGTGTCGATTTGTGATTGCCGAGGCTTCGACCTCCTTGTGCTTGTGTGTGAGGCTTCGACCTCCCTTGTGATTGTGTGCGGGTGGTTGGTCTCTACGCCCGGTGATTCGCCACCGCCGCGACTTCGTGTGTCCACTCTTTGCGGTGGTTTGCATCCCCTCTAGCTCAAGCTTGCATTTACATTTGTTACATTCTTGCTTAGCTTGAGTAGTGGCTCTTGTGCTCGTTTGCTTGTGTAGCTAGTTGAGCACCTTCTTGCTTGTGTAGCTAGAAGTAGTTTTAGTGTCTTGCTTAGCTTGTGTAGTTAAGTGAATTGCGCTCTTGGGTTCGGCTTGTGTAGCCTTGTCCTTGAGCATCTAGTGAGCTTAGGTTTGGCTTAGTGCTTTTGCTCATTAGAATTGTGTAGGTGCTCCTGTGGAGGTATAAACTCCATATACCCTCACGGCCTAGTTTGGGCCGACATGCTATCGCCAGGCTGGCCCATCAAGCTTCAAGACCGATCGGCTCGGTGGGGTCGGACGACCTAAAATAGGCAAGAATATCGAAGACCGACAAGGAGGACAAGACCTAGGCGAGATAGGAAAGTTTAGACTTGTAAAGTATATAAACTTAGTACCGAGATAGGCTAGTTCCGACTTGTAACCTTGCTCCCCGCAATATATAAGGAGAGCAAGGACCCCGTGCCGAAGGACGGAATGCGGCATAACGCACGAGACTCATACATCCACATCATAATCAAAACAGAGAGCGGGACTAGGGTTTTACGCATCCTTGCGGCTGAACTCCGGGTAAACCTCGTGTGATTGCTCCCTGTTTACGTCTTGCTCGCAATCTCGTGCGCCTTCCGCCAATCCATTACCGGTCAGGGCATACCCCTGGTCGGACTATCGCCGATATTTCGTCGACAGTGGCGCGCCAGGTAGGGGGTGCGCACCGAGATTTCACGTCGATCAAGATGGTTTCCTTCCCGGCTTCCATGACCTTCGAAGCTGGCCTCACCTTCAACTTCGGAACGTTCACCTGGACTTCCAACTTAGCAACTGCTACTACAACTCTCACGCCTCCGACAATGGCACCAACAATGGTGGCTGCGCCAAACCAGATCCAACTCATCCCGGTGACCACCATTGCAGTCCCAACCAATCCACTACTGATAGTTGACGGCACGGCGTCAACACCTCCGACTGGTCCTAACCAAAGGAGGCATGTCAGCAACACGGATCTACTCCGTTTGATCCATCAACAAGACATGAGGTTGACAGAAACCCATGCCAACTTTGAATCGCTCCGACGACGCGTCAGTCGCGATCTACAAATCGCGCGGCAACAACGAATCCCTAATCTATCGACACGAGGACAAAACAACCGTCGTAGAGTCACTTTTGGGCGCTCCGAGCGGCCATGTTTGCAGCCGGTGAATCTACAATGACGCGTTCCAACAAATCCTCGTGGCAACCATACACGCCGATGGCGGCGAAACTGCGGCGGCTCCGACCACGGCCGATCATCGTACGCGGTGGTCGGAGAGGCCAGCCAAGCAACATACGGCAGAGAATCCTGGCCGATATCCAAGATCTAAGAACGAGGACTTCACAAGCCTCATGGAACAA
Organism: Themeda triandra; assembly: GCA_018135685.1. Lineage (NCBI taxonomy): Eukaryota > Viridiplantae > Streptophyta > Magnoliopsida > Poales > Poaceae > Themeda > Themeda triandra. Next base: position 273,318 of record JAENPR010000139.1, read on the forward strand.
CAGCAGTCCAGTTCAGACGACACAAACTACCCGACACGATGTACCTAGTCGGAGTTACGTGTCAACAGTACAGCGCAGAAACGCCCGTCGCAACGAACGACGGCGACGCCAGCGAGAAATCCGACGAACTGGTCGGAACCCGCCAACTGCACCTACTGCGGCAACGCAGCAAGAACGATCCCCACAAAACAACACATCCAACGCTCGGTTGTTTGCAGAACGTACTGAGCTAGCTGCCGCCCTTCGTCACGGCGACCAGTCCCGAAGGGATGAACAACGGAGGGAGAGGCGACAGCAAGAGATATTGACTGCCATGCAATGGAGCAAAGAGAACGGCCACGAGCACGATCAACTCAGCTTCCCTCAATGACAAGCGCGTCAGCACACAGGGCCAGGGCACTTGCTGACCGACACCAAGACGTAGAAAGAAAACGAAGGGAAGAGCGCCAAAAACACATGGCAGCAACCAGAGAGAATCGCCACAGTTCCGGCATAAGCCCATTAAGGGACGACACAAGGGATTCACCTAACACGGATGAGCCTCGTTGTTGCACCCAACCCATACAGACGCCTACTGTATATAAATGTGCTCGGAGCCCTCCTCCTAGACGAATGGATCCGTCTGTTCAAACAAACCGTAATGGTTTCATCACTCCCTTCTTGGACAATTTGCAGACCAGAGAATCAAATTGGAGGCTCCCCAGTCCAACTCCTCCTGAGGACAGGATACCTCTGCACACCGACCACATATTCCCTAATCCAATAAACCCAGCCAATCTTCGGCACATCAGAACAGTTCGATCACCAGGGCGCAAAACATCCGAAGGCATGTTCATAAACGGCGAGTGGTACGAAGTAGTACAAAAAGGAAGCCAGTTTGAGAAGAACTCAAGCTCCTTAGATTCTTTTACAGATGTACCTTTTCCAAAAAAGGACAATCTCAATACTACTCGGAACGGGATAAGTATATCCGACCACGCCAGACGCAGAGATGATCAAGCCCTAGATGATGACGACCTACTGCTCTGTACCGAAGAAGACCCAGTCATGGTCCACGACTTGGAAGAAGGCGAAGCAGAGCCGGAAAATTGAAACAACAAGAGATGAAATCTTCTCTCTTATCAGTACAAGTTTTTCTTTTCTAGGCTATTTTCCTTTAAAAGTTAAAATTAGCGTCAGTCGTACACATCATTGTAAGTCATTCTGATGACGAAAAAACAATCTAATGTGTACTATGTTATAATAAGAAGTCAAGTTTTCGTGTCAAACGTTTGAGCACATGGATTTTTCTTCTCTACTCAAAGGAAAATCATTCCTCAAACTGACGCATCACGATATCTTCTGACGCAACAAGCAGAGGGCTCTAAGCCCCGAAATAAAAATCCTACGGCAAGAACATGATACAATCATGAAAACGGATCAAAATAAAGGGATAAATAAAAGGAATCTCGAAGGATTCTGGCACACATCTCAAAAGGATCCACTTCTTTCATTAAAAATATAAAAAAATTTTACAAACGGGGGACCGATTGCATCTAAAGCAATCTAGTCATCCCCGAAAGCGACTTTGCCGACCACCGGGTCGACAGAGTCGCGGCGACGACGGCCTCCGCCGCCCGGTGAACTCGATGGCGCCGCCCTCCATGGCGTCATGCGCCGCCACCGGCAGCTCCATCCCACGGACATCAACACCCGAGATGGCGTCAACGGTGGCATAAGCGGCGGAGGCACCATGACGAACGCCATGAACCGCCACCGCGGCCACTTGGCCGGGGATCGCCGCGCCCGCGCGATGACATCGCCGCCCGGGCGTTCACCGCATCCGCCGCCGCATGAGCGGCCTCTGGCCCCAGCCGCTCCTGCTCCGTCGCTTCCGCAAAAAAAACAGTAAAAAATTAAAAATGCCAAGACGAGAACAACTCGGGGCATATGAACAACGGAGAACTCGGTACTTACCGCCGACCCGATGTCGGCGGCCTCGCTCTGCCCCGGCGGCGTGTCCACCGGACCTTGCGGGCCAGCCTCTAGTCCGCCGCCTCATTGACGGCGGCGTTAGCATCGGCATCGAAGTCGGCGGCCCGCTGCTTCTCCGCCTCCAGCTCCTCCTGGGCGGAGGAGAGCGCCTTCAGGAACAGGTCGGCGTTCGCCTCCGCCTGCCCCAGTTACTTGGTGGCCTCGGAGTAGAGATCCCCGACGTGCTCTAGCTCCGCCCTGCAGCGGTCGAGCGCAGACGCCAGGGAGTTCACCGAGGCACTGCTCAGTGAACGCGGCGTCGAGACACTGGCGGCCGCCACCGCCTCTTCCGCCGCGACGGGAGCCGCATGCTCTGCCGCCGCAACGGCAGCTCTCCGGCCTCCACGGCCGGAGCCACCCGCTCGGGGCCGCAGCCTCCGGCACATCCGTGGCTCCTCCGCCGCCCTCCTCGCCGCCTCGGCGGCGCCCGCGGCGGAGGTACCTGCCGCACCTCCAATGGTCAGGAGAGTGTACCTACATTGTGAACGAAAAACAGCGGTTACACCAAAAGAAGAAAACCCCAAGATTAATCAAGGAAAATTCCAATCCAAGCTCACCTCCTCCGCGGCCTCACCTCCCGAGGGGAGTTCACCGACTCCTCCTCCCCCGCCGGGCGCTTACCGTGACGGCGATCCATCCAGGAGGTGGCGGCGCGGGGATGCAATCTAAAACCCTAGGTTTTGAGAGCAGAAGGAGAAGAGCAGGAACAGAGAATGCGCTGCGTGTACAGAACTCCCAGCGCAGGCCCCGATTTATAGAAGAGCTCGGAGGAATCAAGAAGGCAACCGATGAGATCGTGGGTAATCAAACCCCCGCGGCCCTCTCGTTCCCCGAGAACACGAAGCAATGAAAACCGCTCCACTTAAGCGACGTGCATTTATACGTTCCCCTTGCATCGGGAACCCCCCGTGCGCTCGCTGACGCACGACGTCAGGGAGGTGGAGCGATTGAGACACCGACACAATGGACCCACCACATCAGCAAGAACTGACTTGACCAAAGACGAAAAACCGTACGCCGGTTGGACGCGACAGGTCGGTCGCTGATGCACGATTGCATCAGCAAGCGAATATTTTTTCGCCCCGCACATGATCATGACGCGACACGACGGTTGAAAGATAAGTATCTCACATCCTTAATAAATTTTTTATTCATCCTCTCCATTTCAAAAGACCACACTTTAGAAAAACCAGTTTTCACAAATTTCTTACCTCAAACACGAAGCCAACCGGGAATGCACCTTGTCTGCGGGTCTCACTCGCTACGTGTTCACGGCTCCAACGCTATACAACACGAGTGCGCGTGATCGGTCGCTCCAAAAGGAAAAGGGCTCCAAACATTCCGGCAACGCGCTGTTTGTTTAGGATCATCTAATCCCTAAGGCCTGGTCGGCTCTTGAATGAGAAAGAAAAGAGTGATCTTTGGCAATTTTTCTTCCAAACTTGTAATAAGCATGACCTACCCTTCGCATAACGAGAATTTTACACACCATATCACTATTCTTTCAGGAGCAAAGGCATTGTCAAAAGCCCATCACGGCAAGACGGTGGCTCACAACAAGATGCAGATAAGTGCTCTCTCAACCTAACATACATGCCTTCATCAATCTTCTTTCACAAAAGATTTCTTTACACGAACTACTTCAAAGTACGTTCGAAATACTCTTTACAACTCAAATGGCCAAGTACGTCACCCTCCAACGAGAAAACAATCAGCGCACCTTGTCTCGATCAACCCCGCTACGTGTTCACGGCTCAACGCTATACAACACGGGGGTGTCGTGTCGCCTCCAATGGAAATAGGGCCCTAAGTGATTCGGCCAAACGCGCTATTCACTATAGGTCACCTACACACTGCGGGTGATTAACTCTAAGGAGAGGCGATTACTAAAAACGATTCTCAAACAACACATCTTGATACAACTCTATGTCATAGATTATATCAAATCACATCAAATCAAACATTCACTCATACCAAATTTTCTCTTTGCAGCAATAACTCGAAGAACTGATTCACAAGTTACAGTATAGCAGCAGTATAGCATCAACAATTCAACCTACACAATCCAACAGCTGAGCTGGGATTTTTTTGCCAATGATACCGGTTATTCTGGCACACAAATAGCTAAGCTATTTCATGGGTTTAGATTCAAAACCATGGTCTCACAGCCACGCTGGGGACTGAGTTAAGTAGCAAAGCTACCTTAACTTAATCATGACAAAGTCATGGCATGGTTCAAACCGACCAGCCCAAATGAAATTTGGCCTGCTCGGTCTCACTCAAAGAGTGGTCGGAAACACATAAAGCACGATATAATGATCAGTTGTCTTCTTTTTTAGATCCTGACATAACGTGTTCCACCTCATCTCAGGCTCGGGGACTACGTGGGCCCACGTCACCAGAGAGGTGACATGGGCTAGATCCTTCTTTTAGAGCTTGCTGCAACATATACTATCTTACGGCAACCTCGGGGACTACGTGGGCCCACGTCATTTGCATGACTCGGCTCGATCCTTTCTCTTTACAAAGAGTTTAGTTTCAAAACTAAGCTAAGGCAACGACCAATCACGACAGATACCATGTGATGGCGGGCATCACACGCTAACGAGGGCCCACGTCTCCAGATTTGGGACCCTTTCAAAATTCTTTTTCTTTTCGGGAGCATCATAAATCTTTCGGTCAAAACCGAAAACGTCAACCAAGTGTAAGCAAAGTGTGGTCGGAAGCATTAGACGGTCCTCAGGCCCTGCTCGGACCACATGTCGCGCGTGTGTCCGACCACCCTTTCTCACTCAACCAAGCAAGACGGTGTTTTTTCCCTCAAGATCCATGATGCTCGGGGACTAGCTGTGGAGGTATAAACTCCATATACCCTCACGGCCTAGTTTGGGCCGACATGCTATCGCAGTGGCCCATCAAGCTTCAAGACCGATCGGCTCAGGCTGGTCGGACGGCCTAAAAAGGCAAGAATATCGAAGACCGACAAGGAGGACAAGACCTAGCCGAGATAGGAAAGTTTAGACTTGTAAAGTATATAAACTTAGTACCGGATAGGCTAGTTCCGACTTGTAACCTTGCTCCCCGCAATATATAAGGAGAGCAAGGACCCCGTGCGAGGACGGAATGCGGCATAACGCAGACTCATACATCCACATCATAATCGAAACAGAGAGCGGGACTAGGGTTTTACGCATCCTTGCGGCCTGAACTGGGTAAACCTCGTGTGATTGCTCCCTGTTTACGTCTTGCTCGCAATCTCGTGCGCCTTCCACCAATCCATTACCGGTCAGGGCATACCCCTGGTCGGACTATCGCCGATATTTCGTCGACAGCTCCCCGGTTCGCTAAAGTACTAGTTGCTTAGGTTTGTGTGACCTTGCAAGCTAGAATTGTTTAGGTGAGCACTAGCTAGTTTAGCACCTTGCTTCTTGTTTAGGATCTTTTACAAGGTGCTACTAGAGTTGTAGTTAGTGGGGGTTAGTCTTGGCTAGACCGATAGTTTTAATTCCGCATTTGTTTTGGTTAGCCGGTGCGTAAGTTTTTAGGAAGGACTATTCACCCCCCTCTAGTCCATCTCGACCCTACAGCCTTACCGATCAATCTACTACCTTAGGCATACCCTAGGTAGACTGCCGCCGATATTTCATCGACAGTGGCGTGCCAGGTAGGGGCTGTGCGTCTAGATCTCGAGATGAATAAGATGGTTTCGTTCCCAGCCTCCATGGACCTCGACGACATCGCTCCAATCGTGTTCGGTTCCTTCGGCGCTCGCGATAAGGCAGAGGTAGCGCCGGCTGTCGAGGCGATCGCACTCGACGCCCAAGACGCAACTCCACCACAAGAGCCGACCTCCGAGCTCGCGCCGAGGCTGCTAAAACCGATGGTCCGACCACCGATCCCGCGCTATCAAGGGCGTCGGATCGACAATTCAGATCTGATCGAGATGATCGATCGCCATGGAGAAGGATTGGCGGAAACTCTCGCCCTCGCGGAATCAGCGCTCAAGCAACTCGCCGACCTCCGGGTCGACGCTGGATTTACCCCTGTGCAGCGACGGAGACGCTACAACGCACAAGGGTCCCGGTCAGATTCAGATCAATCTAGATCGAATCGCCCAAGGTCACCACTCAACCGCCCGTCGCAACCCACGTTGGATGACAGATCGGCAAGATCAGGTAGCCCATGCGTGTTCGGGCTAAAAAACGCTGCTGCATCCTACGAAGAGCTTTTCCCGCCATTGATCCCTCAGCATCCTGAGTGGATCCGGTCACCTCCGGCCTCGCGTCACTTCGTCAACATGATAACGTCGGGAGAGATGCCCGACGTCCCAGTGCCACCGTCAGATTCGGAGGGATCAAGCATCCTATCGCTCCCCTCCGCCGTAAAAGCGGCACTTGAAACAGGATCCCCAGGACAACTCCTCGACGTAATCGGCTACACACACCCCGCTCCCGCCGAGACGCCGAGCTCCATGACGACTCAGATATCGCCAGAGGCGATGGATGTCGATCAAGTCGCCGGAAATAACGCTCCAGACGAAGAAATTCATCGATCGGCCGCTGAGCCCGATGGGGAAAGAGATAGCCTCGACCATTCCCCCAGCTTTGGCAACACCGTGTTCATGGTCAGCAACGATGAGCCCTCCGTCGACAACGAGACTCCCGACCAGCGCCGTGACCGCACCGCCCGCAACGCGCACCGTGTCATCCGGCGCAATCGGGAGCAGCAGCGGGCTGATCAAGCCCGCCACCTCAACCGAAATCTGGCCAACGAATTCGATCTGGTCGGAGAGCATCGGGTTCACAAAACCCCGACAGCTAACATCGCGGTGGCCAAAAGCAAGTTGGAAGCGCTACCCAATACGCCCGCAGTCCAGGAGATCATCGACCACTTGATGGCAGCCGAAGGGCAAGTAAACCGTATGCGACGGGTTGAAGGGCCAGAAGCGCCGGCCGCGTCTGCACAACGTGGTCGTCGCCCAGAAGATGGGGAAAGATCTGCGAATCATGTTCCAAGTAACAGATCGGCTCGCTCTTCAGATCGCTCCAGCGATTCCAGTTCGGACTCCTCCAGTCGCGACGTACGATCGGCGAATCGCGACCGCCGACGATGCTCGCCGGACAGACGCCGTCGCGACGACTCACCACGTCGACCACGAGAGCGGCGCGGCCGCCGGGCCTTCCGTGATGATATCGCCGACCAGTATCGGCACCGGGACCGCTTCGAAGACAACGATCGGCGCGATGATGGGGGCCGTTTCGAGATCCCCGGCCCCAAGCCATATTCAGAGCGACTCAGAGAAGTCCACTGGCCTCAAAATTTCAAGGCTGGCGAGGTGCAGGCCTACGAAGGCCGCAAAAATCCCGACCAGTGGCTCATCCTCTACGAGACTGCAATCCGAGCGGCAGGAGGCGACGAAAGCGTGATGGCAAACTACCTTCCGGTGGTCCTGGGTCCATCCCCAACAAATTGGCTCATGTGCCAACACGAAGGCTCCATTCACAGCTAGCCTCAACTTCACCAGATGTTGTCCGAGCACTCCAAGGCGACGTGTCTCTAGCCAGGCTCCAAGTACGCTTTGGCTCAGATCCACGACTACCCTAACGAGCCACTGCGAGAGTACATACGCCGCTTCAACGACATGTGGACGACGGTAACCGACATCACGCAACAAGAAGCGGTCGAGCTCTTCATCAAGGGACTCTCTCAACCGCGCAACGAAAAGTGCAAAATTGAACTCCTCCGGACTCAGCCGAAGACGATGGGTGAAGCCCTAAAAATTGCCGGTGAATGGACGCGCGTGGACGATGCTTTGCGATCCAGCAAAGACGATGGCCCGTCACGCCGCCAACCCCGCCGCGACGACGACGACGACCGCGATCGCGACCATCGCGCATGGGACCGCGGCAACCGCGACAACAGATGCGACTCTCGACGTTCCGAGCGGCGTAGCCGCAGCTGCGAGGATGACCGGCGTGACCCCCGCCGTCGTAGCCGAAGCCGTGAGGGCGACCGGCATGGACGCAAGCGGAACCGGCAGGACGATGGACAGCGTCACCGCGGAAACCGCATTCACAACGTCAACAATCAGGACAAGCCATACGACGAGGGCTATGACAAAGTCCTCAGCCAAGATTGCCCAAGGCACCCAAACAAAGGCCACACCATGGGTCAGTGTTGGGGTTTTGCCAACATCTTCAAAAAGGCCGACACGCGCCGACCACGGGGCGGTAACAAGAACCGGCGGGACAACCGCCACGCTGACAAGGACGTCAAGAAGGAGAAAGATGATGACGCTTCGGATGACGACGGCCGCCGGGCGTTCAAAGAACCAGAGTGAAACGTGGCTGTCATCTTTGGCGGCAAGGTCACCACCAAATCCCAAAGGGACAAAAAGCTACTCCGACGGTCGATAATCGCCTTCAGCAGCGCCGACCAGGAGCAAGTCGCAGACGCTAAAGCTCCCGCCTGGTCGGAGCAGCCAATCTCCTTCAGCCGAGCTGACATGTGGGCACGAGGGGAGGATTCAGGTCATTTCCCCCTTGTCCTTGATCCCGTCATCAAGCACCTCCGCTTCGAGAAGGTGCTGGTCGACGGTGGCAGCACCCTGAATATTTTGTTTCTCCAGACGTACAAGGAGCTCGGCCTCAAAACCGAGGACCTTGAGCCATACGACTCACCATTCTGGGGGGTGATGCCAGGCAAGCCGTCCATGCCGCTCGGCCAAGTCACCCTCCGAGTCCAGTTTGGCACGAAACAGCACTTTCGCTTCGAATACCTTAACTTCATCGTCGCCGACTTCGAGGGCGTCTACCACGCCATCCTTGGTCGGCCCGGCATCGCCAAGTTCATGGCGGTGCCACACTACGGCTACATGGTGCTCAAGATGCCCACGGAGAAAGGCATCCTCTCCCTCCGCAGCAACGTCCTCATGGCGTGCCACTGCGAGTCAGCTTCGTTCGCCGCCACCGATCTTGCCGACCTCCGAGCACGCATGGCGGACATGGTGCTGGAGGCCAAAGCCATTCCTCCGGCTGACCTCCAGATGCCACTCAAGGAGGCCGAGCGCTCCTCCAAGAAGAACCGCGACTACAAAGAGATCGAGCTCTTCCCGGGAGACAAGACGAAGACGGCCCTGGTCGGGGCCAACCTCCCCAGCAAATAGGAAAGCGCGCTCGTCCAGTTCCTTCGGGATCACATCAGCGTGTTTGCATGGAAACCAGCAGACATGCCGGGTGTTCCCAGGGAACGGGCCGAGCACTTCCTGAATGTCTCCGAACATGCTAAGCCAGTAAAGCAGAAGCTCCGACGGTTCGCGAACGACAAGAGGGAGGTGATTAGGGTAGAAGTAGCAAAGCTATTAGCCGCAGGCTTTATAAAAGAAGTATATCATCCCGATTGGCTCGCCAATCCGGTCCTTGTATGCAAGAAAAATAAAGAATGGAGAATGTGCATTGATTACACTACTCTCAACAGATGCTGCCCTAAAGACCCCTTCACCTTACCACGTATCGACCAGGTTGTCGATTCGACTGCAGGCTGCGAGCCACTCTCCTTTTTGGATTGCTACTCCGGCTACCACCAGATCTCCCTTGCCATTGCCGACCAGGAGAAAACATCTTTCATCACTCCTTTCGGCACTTATTGCTACAAAACGATGTCCTTCGGCCTCAAAAACGCCGGCGCCACCTACCAAAGAGCAATCCAGAATTGCCTAAAAGACGAGATCAAAGATCACCTTGTTGAGGCATATGTAGACGATGTGGTCGTAAAAACCGCAAAGTCCGACTCCTTGGTCGCCGACCTCCAGCGAACTTTCGATGCCCTAAACGTATTCCAATGGAAGCTAAACCCCACCAAATGTATCTTCGGCGTCCCCTCCAGCATACTGCTCGGCAACGTCATAAGCCAAGACGGCATACGCCCTAACCCCGAGAAAGTACAAGCCGTCCTTAACATGCAACCCCCTCAATGTGTCAAAGACATCCAAAAACTGATGGGATGCATGGCGGCCTTGAGCCGTTTCATCTCACGCCTAGGGCAAAAAGGATTGCCATTTTTTCGGTTGCTAAAGGCAAAAGAGAAATTCGAGTGGTCGACCGAGGAAGACGCCACCTTCATGGAACTCAAAACATATTTAACCAACCCGCCAGTACTCACGGCGCCCAACGATGGCGAAGAAATGCTGCTCTACATCGCCGCTACCGACCGGGTAGTGAGCACGATCGGTGGTCGAACGAGCGGAAGACGGTCACGTTTACCCAAGATGGCGGCGCCTGTATACTACGTGAGTGAGGTGCTCAGTGATTCCAAGCACCGCTACCACCACATCGAAAAATTGCTATACGCAATCTTGATCACCAAGCGAAAAGCTGCTGCACTACTTTCAATCCCGGAAAATCACGGTGGTTACGAGCTTTCCCCTCGGTGACATCCTATACAACAGAGACGCCAGCGGTCGAATCGTCAAATGGGCACTTGAGCTCATGGCATACACCATCAACTTCAAGAACCGCAATACTATCAAGTCACAAGCCCTTGCAGACTTCCTAGCCGAGTGGTCGGACCTCACCACCCCTTGGTACGAGTCCAACCACAAATACTGGGAGATGTACTTCAACGGTTCACTCAAGATCGATGGCGCGGGCGCCGGAGTGCATTTCACCGCCCCCTCCGGAGACGAGCTCAGCTACGTCCTCAGCATCCATTTCCCGGCATCGAACAATGCTGCCGAGTACGAGGCTGCACTTCACGGACTACGCCTTGCCGTCGAGCTCGGCATCAAACGCCTAATGGTATACGGCGACTCCCTCCTCGTCGTCAATCAAGTGAATAAAGTATGGGAGACCACCAGCGAGAGAATGAAGGCGTACGTCGCCGCAATACGACAACTTGAAGACAAGTTTTACGGCCTCGAGTTCCATCACGTCGTACGAGACAACAACGACGTTGCTGATAAATTGTCAAAACTCGGCTCCACCAGAGCCGCTATTCCCATGGCGTATTCGTTCACGATCTGGTTGAACCGTCCGTATCGGTGCCCTCGGAAGCTCAAATTCCGTTCCCGGCAAAGCCGGATCACAATCCTCCACGACCGCAGCCGTCGAGCAACACCACCGCCGACCACGTCGCAATGATGGATATCGACGACGACGACGATGACATGACCGAGGACGCCTTGGTACCACAAGAACAGTCACCTGACGCCGCGCCGACCACGGCCGACCAGTCTGACTGGCGGCTGGACTTCATCCGATACATCACCAACGAAGACGTACCAGATGATCCCATCTCGCGCGAGCGTATAATACGACGCAGCAAGCATTACGTCCTCGTGGACGGCGAGCTCATGAGGAAAAACGCCAAACAAGAAATTTTGCAGAAATGCATCACGCAGGACGCCGGCATCAAGCTCCTGGACAAAATACACTCCGGCGAATGCGGAAATCACGCCGCCTCCAGAACGCTGGTCGGTAAAGCTTTTCGTGCAGGCTTTTACTGGCCAACGGCCGTCGCCGACGCCGAGCAGCTGGTCCGCCACTGTGTCAACTGCCAGTTTTTCGCAAAGCAAACACACGTCCCGGCTCATCAGCTGCAGACAATCACGGCCTCATGGCCTTTCTCGTGCTGGGGACTCGACATGATTGGCCCCTTCAAAAAGCCCCTGGAGGTTTTCGCTACGTTTACATGCTCAACGACAAATTCTCCAAGTGGATCGAGTACATGCCGTTGGTCAAAGCCACCACCAAAAAAGCGGCGGACCTGCTGAACGACGTCATCCACCGCTTCGGCGTCCCAAATTCCATCATCACCGACCTCGGTTCCACCTTCACTGGAAGTGATTTCTTCGATTTTTGCGACAGCAAGTGTATAAAGGTCAAGTACGTCTCTGTCGCCCATCCATGGGCTAATGGATAGGTCGAGCGCGCAAACGGAATGATACTCGACGCTCTACGCAAACGCCTATACCTTGACAACGCCGACGAGCAGCACCCTGGCCGATGGTTCAAAGAGCTCCCGGCTGTAATATGGGGACTTTGCACATAGCCAAGCCGCAGCACCGGCATCTCCCCCTACTTCATGGTATTTGGCTCCGAAGCCGTCCTCCCGGACGAAGTCGCCTTCCGTTCCCCGCGCGTCGCCCATCACGAAGAAAGCGCGTCGGACGACGCTCGAGCCCTAGAGGTCGACTCCATCGAGGAAAAGAGGCTCGAAACCTGCGCACGAACCGCCAAGTATCTGGCATCCATGCATCGATACTACAACCGCAACGTCAAAGAGCGTTTCTTCGTGGTCGGCGATTTAGTTCTGCGGTGGAAACAGAACCTCGCCGGCATCCACAAACTCGCCTCTCATTGGGAAGGGCCATTCATGATTAAGGCGGTCACAAGGCCGACCTCGTATCGGCTATGCACCCTGGACGACCCTCCGATAGACGTCCCAAACTCGTGGCACATCGACCACCTACGGAAGTTCTACCCGTAGCTCCTAGCACTAAGAGTTGCATGTACCCATCTTATATTTTCTCGATTCATGTCGATTGAATAAAGATCGTTACTGTTTCATCTTGTTCAAAGTGCATCTCCACGCGATTTATTTTTGCAATCATCTACCCTCGTCTCCACAAACACAATTAACGAAGCAAAGATTAAAAACACCTACATATAAAAACCGGCCGCGGCCGTAATGTAGCAAAAGTGCTTACAAGCAATGTTGCAACTACCAAGCTTCTGCCCTTAGGCGCAGGACGCAACAGAAGCACACTACAAGATTCAGGGCACTATATGGACATTCTTCACCATCGCCTTGGACGTCTCCAAGGAGCTGCGTCTAAGCTCTTCAGCCGCATGCACGCTGGTGCCCGGCGCCAGTCCCTTCCGCAGAAGCTCAAGGTTCATCGAAGGACTGTGGGAACGCACCACAGCAAGCACATGGGAACCCACATGCTCCGCACCTTCCCTGACGAACTCCTGCAGACGGGGCCAAGATGCCTGGCTCGCAGCCGCAACAATGCTCAGCGGGGTCGCCAGCGTGATGGCCTCCGCCTCTTCTTCGGCTAACACATTAAGCACCGGGGCGATGCCACCAACAATCTCCGCCACCTCGCCGCCAACGCGCTGAGCATCTACACGCAAGCCCTGAACCTGTTCCTGCGATTCCAGAAGGCGACCTGCACATCGCAAGCAATGTGAGATACAAACTCACACCTCCCGACAAAACAATTCAAGGGGGACGAGCCATACCTTCAAGATCTTGCTGGATGGCCGCATGACGAGCGGCCTGCTCCTCCACCTGCTGGAGCATCTCCGCTATCGTCTTCTCCGCCTGCCCGGCACGTTCCTCCACATCTGCACCTCAACGACGCAACATCACGCAAATGGCAATGGCACAACTATTCTTTGATACCTCCTCCCACACCCAGGACACCGCGTACCTCTTTTCTGCTGCAAAAGCTGCCTCACGTGTTCGGCTACCTCCTCCTGCTCAGCCGTCCGAGCAGCCAGTTGCGCGTTCAAACCTCGCATCGAGCTTCTCAGGTGCTCTACCTCGCCACGCAGATGGGTGTTCTCCGCCACCATGGCCTCAAGTTGCTCTAAGGCATGCTTCCGACGATCGGCAGCCCGGCCGACGCTCTGTCCAACACACTGTCCGTCAGGCTACATAAGAGTGTTCGTCGCCAACAAGGAAAATGATCTCCGTACACAAACATACCTGCACTTGGCGAAGCAGCCTGGTGACGGTCCCCTCCATCTGATGCATAGCGTCCTCTGGAGGATCCTCCTCTGCCGTCGCGTCCACGGCTCCACCTCCTGAGCTCTGCCCAGTCTCCTGCGGGGTCGCCGCAGTCTCAGGACGCGGCGGCGGACCAAACGCCGGAGTATACGTCACCACTGTGCCCGGCTCGGCACGCGGCGTCACAACTCCAGCCCCCGTCCCACTACCAACAATGGACTGGGCAGTGGTCGGCTCAGCCACCACTTCGGTCTCCCTGCACGTTACAAGCGGCATTTTATTCGTTCTTCTTGGTGCACACTCAACAAGAAAACAAGCAGAGACCCGATCATTACCTTGTGGCGACGGAAAACGTCGACTGGAAGCGGTCACACCGACGACCACGGCTACTACCCCCTTCACGGGAGGGCGCACCAGCGGCTTGCTCCGCCGTCACAGTCACCTGCTCCGCTATTGCCACGGCTGGGACTTCTTCGACTCCCTGGGTCGGAGCAGCTTTACCGACCTCGGCCCCCTGTTCCACCGTCGTGGCAGTAGGATCTTCGCCACCACCCGCCGTTAGCGCGACGCCTTCCGCCTCGTCCACCTGCTCGGCTGTCATCGCCGCAGGATTTTCGGCGACGTTCGTCGCCGGCTTCATGTCACGTACCTCGGCATCCGACGCCTCCGGCGGTGTATCACGGGCGGTGTCGGGGACTATGGACGACTCCTCCAAGGGCGCCCCGTGGCTCCCCCCGTTTCCTCCACCACCAGCCACCTGGGCCTCCTCCAACTGTACCGGCGTCGGCGTGGGTTCGCGGCTCGGCCCCCCGCCAGGGGTTGGCAGATCCGGTGCGAGCGCCCCTAACGACGCCTCCGGACTAGCGGCGGGCGGAGTCTCAGTTGGCGACCCACCGGTCCGAGCTCTCTTGTACAGCTGACTCAATGGAACATCGTCCATCGATCCTCCTGACGAGGACGACGAGATTTGTGCTTTCCTTCTCCTCTTAGTTAGCGTCTTCGTCTTCGGCGGCGATCCCCGGGACTCCGGTTGTTTAGCGGCGACACGCCGCAGGGCCCGTTGCGCCCGCGGCGTAGCGCCCTGCGTATCCTCCTCCTCACCATCCCCGTCGCTCGACTCGTCGTCCAGAGCCTGCACGCGAGCAAGGCGGTCCTCCAGCGAGCGATGGCAGCCCATGGCTTTGCCACGAGGCCACTCCTCGGATGGAACATCGGCAATATACACATCACGACCCTGCAAAAGATCACAGTCATCAGACAAGCACGCCAAACGCAAGAAATGAAGACGGGCAAGAATGCCAACATACCGGTGGTGGCGGGTACGCAGTGCAGTACGGCACCTGCGGTTTCTTCGGCGCCATCTTCACCGGGTCGAAGTCATGGAAGCACTCGGCTCCCCGTGCAGTCATCTCCGTGGCATCGACCAAATGCGTCCCCTCGCGGGACGGATCCGTCAAGCCCTGATACTCGTACATCAGGGTCTGCCTCTCCTTGCACGGCTGCAGGCCACGCTGCCACCACATCACGGCCACCATCACGCCATGAACATGCTCCCTGTTGACGAGTGGTAGCAGCTCGTTCACCTGCTCCATCTTCGTAACGTTCGGCTTGGCCGACCATTTCACATTCTGCTTCGGGATAAGCGCCACGTCGCTCGGCACCGGCCTCCCCTCCGGATTTTGCCTCATGTAGAACCACTTGGCGTACCAATTCTTCATCGAGGTGGAATGCGGGATGGTCACCCATTTAGATTTCATCCCATCCCGCAGCACAATGTAGCACCCGCCAACTATCTGGGACCCTCCGGTGCCCTCCCCTTTCTTAGAAATGCCAGAAAAGATGGAAATTCGGCCGAATGCCAAGAAACACCTCACAGACGGCGATGAACTCGAACAGTGTCAGGATTGAATTAGGATGCAGGTTGCACAGAGAGATCTCCCAGTGGCGACACAAGTCGCGAACAAATGGATGCACAGGCGATCCCAATCCCCGCACGAAATAATCCTCGAGCACCACTATCTCATCATCACGGGGAAGCGGAAACCGCTCACCTGTCGGCGGCGCCCGCCAGATCCCGCTATCCTCCGGTGGAAGCAGGCCCCGCTCCACCAGCTTCAGCAGCGACTCCCTCGTCGCCTTCGTCGGGACCCAGTGCTCCGCCATGCGCTTCCGCCTCGCCGCCTCCGGCTGCCGGCCGCCCGCCCGCCATCTCCGATTCGCTCCGCTTCCTCCTCCGCTACGCCCGCCGGCGCGCTGCTTGGCGATTCCGCCCCGACTAGATCGGCGGCGACGGATTATGCGGTGGTGGGGTCGAATGCGAGGCGGAGGAAGTGGGGGCTAGGGTTTGGAGGGTGCGCGGAGAAAGCGAGAGAGCGAGGAAGATGAAGATGAGTGTGGAACCGTCTGGAAATGAAGAGAGGGGACTGAGTGGCGGCGGCCGGTCTCCCCCTTTTATACGAATCGGTGGTCCCCGCTCGGGACCTAGGGTTGACTCCTCCTGGGTCCTTTTCTAAATGGGCCGACAAAAGTGGGCCTTTTTATTTTATTCCCGCGATTTGCGTTGTTTATTCGGCCTGCAGCATACCTTTTGACAACAACCGAGTGACGGACTTGCCCTACTTTTGGTGGGCCCGCCCTGCATTTTGTGACGCACGTGGACGCACGTGCGCATAAATCCGGTTACTGTACTTTTAAATTTCCTCGCCTTTATGTGATTTGCCACATATCGTATTATTCCTCCACCACTGTTGGCCTAGTCCACTCGCCATACGCTGGGGACTGAGTAAAAAGAGCATAGCTTTTTCATCTCTCCTAACAAAGTTGGGATGGTTCAACAAATATTCAAGGACGCATGGTAATAGAGGGCTCGGCCGACCAGCAAAGCTTCGGTCAAAGTAATGATTAAATCATTTTTTCCTCTTCTTCACTTCTCGGCAATACTACCATGCTCTCTGGAATGATGCGTAGCATCGACCAGAACACGGCACAGCCGTGGTCCATTGTGAGGCTCTTGTGCTTAGCACGGGTCCGTTCTTATCGCGTACCACGCAAGGGTACATCACAGATGTACCGTTTTCCACCTAGTTAGCCTTTGGTGTAGCTGAAGACTGGAGCTACACGGTTTAAATCGTGCTCCCCATGGCAAAGCCATGGAGCTAGTGTTGGGTATGTTTTTCTTTATCAACACATGGCATTTGGGGTTTGGCCGGCACGCAAAGCTGCCCTTCATTCAATCGACAATGTCGGTTTTCCCTACTTCACTATCTCGCGCACCTAAGCCGTGTTCACTAGACAGCTGCAAATGCTGTATGTCTAGACACAACACAGTTGTGGTCGAACTCACCTATCTTTGTCTCCAGCGACTGGTCGGCCAAGCCGCCATCTCACTATCAGGGGCTTGTTAGTAGAGCAACCATAGTCTCATCCCCGTCACTGGGGACTGGTCGGCAGAGCCGCCAATTTTTCTGCCTGGGGACTGGTCAGCCGAGCTACCACAGTCCCACTCCCGTTGCTAAGGATTGTTCGGCCGAGTCGCCAATATTCTTGCCCGGGGACTGGTTAGCCGAGCTAATACACTCCCATCTCCAATACAGGGGACTGGTCGGCACAGCCGTCGTCAAGTAATGGTGGGCCCACGTCACTTTGCAGTGACTTGGGCAAATTTTATGCAGCACTCCACGGTGGTCTGGTCGTTACGATGCAGTCAAGAAAAATCTTTTTCTTTTGACTGTGGGCCCACGTCATGGGACGGTTGACAAATTTTTCTTTTACACATAAAAAGAGCAACATGCATCTTTCGCTAAAAGCGGCATGCAGAAGCTCAAAGAGCCCGACCAGTTACTGATCGGATGCATGCAAATCTTCAGAAGCCTCAAGACACATGATGCTCGGGGACTAGCTGTGGGGGTATTAACCCCTATACCCGCATGACCTGACTTTAGGTCTGCTCGGACCGGGTTCCTTGGCCCAAGAGCACAAGGCTGACCAGGGCCCAATTCTGGTCGGCTACCTTGGGGGACAAGGAAGGAAGGGCGGGCTGATTGACGATTCTGGTCGGCGATGAAGATATCGATCCCTAGAGATTAGATCAGCTAGAGGTTGTTACCTTACTTGTATGATTGTATCCCGAAAATATCGGGCCTGTAATCCTGCTCCCCCACTATATAAGGAGAGCAGGACACCCACCCAAAACTCATCTCCATATCAATATACAACTCTATCAAGAGCACAGGACGTAGGGTATTACACGTATCATGGCCCGAACCTGTATAAACAAGGTGTCTTGTGCCTCTTGATCACATCTTGTTCGCCATCTATCGTGCCTTACCGATCAATCTACTACCTTAGGCATACCCTAGGTAGACTGCCGCCGATATTTCGTCGACAGTCTTCTCGCTTGAGGAGCTCGGATCGAGCGGGATCTTCTTGGTGTCCTCAGCGGGCTCGAATTTGCCGGCTTGCCGCTTGGGTGCTGGGGCGGCGGCCTCGGCTGCTAGGCAATCGAGCGTCTTGGCTAGCTCCTTGGACGCGGTCAGGGATTCCCCGTACTCGACGCACTCCACGTCATAATAGTACGCGTGCTCGTACGTGGAGTCGACGGTGATGACCCCTTTGGGCCCCGGCATCTTGAGTTTGAGGTAGGCGTAGTTGGGAATTGCCATGAACTGAGCGTAGCACGGACGACCCAGGATGGCGTGATATGTCCCCTCGAAGCCAGGTACGTCGAAAGTGAGGACCTCCCTGTGGAAGTTCGAGCGCGTGCCAAAGTAGACAGGGTGGTCGATGCGGCCGATCGTGAGTGCCCTCTTGCCGGGGACAACACCGTGGAAGCACCCAGTGCTCGGCTTGAGCTGCGCCCTAGTGATGCCGAGCAGCGTGAGCGTTTCCATTTAAATGATGTTAAGGCTGCTGCCTCCATCCATGAGGACCTTGGTGAAGCGAGCGTCGAGGATGATCGGGTTGACGACGAGAGTGTACGCACCCGGGTTGGTGACGTGTTCCGGATGGTCATCACGGTCGAACGTGATGGGAGCATCCGACCAATCGAGGAACTGGGGTGTGGCAGGCTTCACCGAGAAGACTTCCCTACGCTCTTGCTTTCGCTCTCGACGCGTCATCTAGGTCGTAGGGCCGCCATAGATCATGTAGCAGTTGGCAACGGGTGGGAACCCATTGTCGTCATTGTCGTTGGCCCGATCGTTGGCACCCTTATCCTTCTTGTCATCGTCCTTGCCGATACCGAGCCTCTTGAAGTAGCCTCGAAGCATACGGCAGTTCTCGAGGGTATTGTGGAGGTATAAACTCCATATACCCTCACGGCCTAGTTTGGGCCGACACGCTATCGCCAGGCCAGCCCATCAAGCTTCAAGACCGATCGGCTCAGGCTGGTCGGACACCTAAAACAGCAAGAATATCGAAGACCGACAAGGAGGACAAGACCTAGCGAGATAGGAAAGTTTAGACTTGTAAAGTATATAAACTTAGTACCAGAGATAGGCTAGTTCCGACTTGTAACCTTGCTCCCCGTGATATATAAGGAGAGCAAGGACCCCGTGTGCCAGAGGACGAAGAATCCGGCATAACGCACGACTCATACATCCACATCATAATCGAAACAGAGCGGGACTAGGGTTTTACGCATCTTTGCGGCCCGAACCCGGGTAAACCTCGTGTGATTGTTCCCCGTTTACGTCTTGCTCGCAATCTCGTGCGCCTTCCACCAATCCATTACCGGTCGGGCATACCGGGTCGGACTATCGCCGATATTTCGTCGACGGTGGCGCGCCGAGGTAGGGGGGTGCGCACCGAGATTTTACGTCGATCAAGATGGTTTCCTTCCCGGTTTCCATGACCTTCGAAGCCGGCCTCACCTTCACCATTGGGACGATGACCTGGACAACCGCTCCAGACACCTCATACATCGAGAGTCCGCCCTCGATCCTAGCTCCACAAAGCAATGAAGGTACAGATCCTTTGTCTCCTCAGCACGAAGCATCACCACCGAAGCTCGAGTTATCGAACTCCGGCCTTTTCTTCTAGGCACCAACCAGCCACCGAGATGAAAATTGGGCCGATTGTTCAAAGCAACTCATGATCAACGGGATAAGCTCATAGAGTTTTTTGCTCAATTTATATCCATCCGATTGAATCAAAGCAAAAATCATCTACTATCCTTCAACAAACCGAGCGAGCAGAGCGCCCAGGAAAATCAACAGATCACAAGATCCTAGACCCAAGAACCGCATCACCGTTTCCATACGGGTTGCCAAACACCGCCACTTTGTTCAATCACCAACTTTTGGCAGACTACCGCGGAGACCATAACCGGATCCTTGATCCACGTTCAGACATGATCAACTATACCTTCGACGCACCCAGACATGTTGTTAACCATGTACGTCTCGAAGAGGCCACGGACGATCAATCTCCGGAGAAGACACATGATGTCACCCGCATACACCGAGATTCGACGATTATTACAATATCTTGGAGCTCTCGGGATCGGTACACACAGTAATCTATTCCGATAACGAAGAAGAGATACAATCCTTGCAAGATCCCAGCGCCAAGTATACTGATACAACGCCAGATCTACCACTCATCGCGTTCCGACCAGAGGAACCCGAACAAATCTTATCAGAGGTCCACAACCCGACCACATCCACCCAAGAGCTGCAACAGTTCCCACCATTCCCTCCCAGTCTAGGGAATGCAGTATGCCATGTTAGTGACAACGAGATCACCGTCAATGGAGAAACCGATGAACAAAGACAGCAACGAGAAGGTCGAAACGCAGATCGTGAACAACGAAGGCAAAACGAGGCTGCGGTCCAGGCAGCAGCCGACCAGGATCGTGTGGTCGGACGACGCAGGAATTTTCGACGAAATCTTGCCGACGACTTCGATCTTGTAGGCGAACGACAAGTCCACACAACCCCAAGCGCCAATCTGGCGATTGCCATTGACCGTCTCAAAACGGCCAACGTCCCTCAAACACCCCAAATCGAGGAAGCAATTGATCTGTTAGTAGCTGCCAAAGCTCAAGTAAATCACATGAGAGAACAAGCACTTCCGGCCATGTCTCTCAGAAGTCACAGGCCACGTAGCTTCTACAGCAATCGTATCCCGGATTCTAGGGAGGGAGGTGCCGATAACAATAACTACGAAGACGACAGAGAAAGTTGTGGGAACTTTCCTCACAATAGGTTTTACCAAAGGCGCAACGCCAGAGGAAGACAAATCAATAACAGAGACAACAGGGATTATGATCCACCCTTCAATCACCATCATGCCGAGCAGTATGATGACAACGACCTCCGAGCAGTCATTAACAACCGGTATCGAGCTCGTATGGATGCCTTAGGACCAAAACCTTATTCAGCCAGTTTGCGAGAGGTAGTTTGGCCCAAAAGCTTCAGGATCCCGGACATTAAAACTTATGACGGGAAAGTCGATCCAGAACATTGGATCCTCCTATACGAAGTGGCCGTACGAGCAGCAGGAGGAGACGAGCACGTCATGGCCAATTACCTCCCTATCGTACTCGATAGCGGCCCGAACAATTGGCTATTACGCCAACGAGAGGGTTCTATACACAGTTGGCCCCAACTGCGACACCTCTTCATCGAAAACTACAGGACAACATGCCAACAGCCGGGTACCAAGTACAACCTAGCAAAGATCGTCGACTACCCAAATGAACCGTTATGTCACTATATACGGCGCTTCTCAGAAGTTTGGACAACAATTCCAGACATTTCAGCAGTCGAGGTTGTGTCCTTTTTCGTACAAGGATTACGGCAACCCGGTAATATTGATCTACGCAAAGAGCTTTTAAGAAGACAACCCACTACAACTGACGAGATGTTCAGAATAGCCCGTGAGTTCGCTCGCGTTGACGACGCCATGCAGCAACTGCCCGAAACTGGGCAAGGATTCAGGAACTTTAGACGAAGCGATAACCGAGAAAGAGATTTTCAACGAAAAGACATGCGCAGAAACGACCGGCGTGACAGCAACCGTCGTGACGAACGACGACGCGATAACCGCATACACAACAACTATAACAGAGACACAGATCAACGTGTCCATTCGGTACCACCCAACAGAGAAAAGAAGCGAGACTTTGATCCAGAATATGAGAAAATCCTAGGCCAGGATTGTCCTAAGCATCCGAGAAAAGGCCATACCATGGGCGAATGCCGAGGATTCACAGCAATCTTCAGCAGAGCAGCTGCCAAGAAACAAAGACTGATAAAACAAAACAAGGAAAAATGACCTGAACAGAAGGACAAAACCGAGGAAGAAGAAGACAGCGATAAAGACCCTCGACATCAATTCAACGAGCCCACCAAACACCTGTCAGCCATGATCTTCGGCGGCAAGGTTGGCCTCGAAAACTCGCGTGACAAGAAGTTACTAAAAAGGAGGATCATGGCGATCGCTAAGTCAGATGGAGCAAACACAGATACCAAAGCTCCAGCCTGGTCGGAACAACCAGTCACCTTCAACAGGGCTGACATGTGGGCGAATATACCAGACGCTGGGCGCTTCCCTTTGGTACTCGATCCAGTTGTCAACCACATACGCATGGAAAGAGTACTCATAGATGGCGGCAGTGCCTTAAACATACTACTCTTACAAGCGTTCCGAGAGCTGGGGTTAAAGATTGAAGATCTCGAGCCTTATGACTCACCTTTCTGGGGAGTCATGCCTGGCAAACCTTCAATGCCTTCGGGAAAAATAACCTTACCTGTTCAGTTCGGGACAAGGTAGCACTTCAGGAAAGACTACGTCAGCTTTATCGTAGCAGACTTCGAAGGCGTTTACCACGCAATACTCGGACGGCCAGGGATCACAAAATTCATGGCAGTTCCTCACTATGGATACCTTGTGCTTAAAATGCCAACATCAAAAGGCATTCTTTCCCTTAGAGGCAACGTTCTTATGGCTCATGATTGCGAGACAAACGCCTATGCAGCAGCTGAATTGGCAGACCTCAAAGCTCACATGGAACAAACATGCCTTGAAGCAAAACAGATTCCCGAGGCTGACCTCCAGATTCCAGTCAAGCAATCAAAGAGATCAGCTAACAAAAGCAACGATACAAAGAAAGTCGAGCTCATCCCCTCGGAAATAAGGAGAAAACGGCTCTTATAGGAGCCAATTTAGACAAGCAAATAGGAAGACGCGCTCGTCCAATTCCTAAGGGACAACATAAGCATATTCGCTTGGAAACCAGCCAAAGCGCCCCAAGGGAACGGGTCGAGCACTTCCTTAATGTCTCGAAACCGCCAAACCAATCAAACAGACTACGACGGTTTGCTCGCGACGGGAAGGAGGTGATTAGGGTAGAAGTGTTAAAGTTATTAGCAGCTAGTTTTATAAAAGAAGTATACCATCCTGACTGGTTATCTAATCCAGTCCTTGTACAAAAGAAAAATGGCGAATGGAGAATGTGTGTTGATTATACCGATCTCAACAAACACTGCCCTAAAGACCCCTTCAAACTACCTCGCATCGACGAAGTAGTTGACTCAACCGCAGTCGCGAACCGTTGTCCTTTTTAGATTGCTATTCGTGGTATCACCAAATAGCCCTAGCAACTCACGATCAAATAAAAACATCATTCATCACGCCTTTTGGCGCATACTCGCTATACGACCATGTCGTTTGGCCTCAAAAATGCTGGTGCAACATACCAACGCGCTATCCAAGAGTGTCTTCAAAAGAAATTTCCGACCGGTGGTCGAAGCATACGTAGACGACGTAGTCGTAAAAACAAAGGAGAGCGGATCCTTAGTTTCAAACCTAGAGCGAACCTTCGTCGCTTTAAACAAATTTCAGTGGAAATTAAACCCACGTAAATGCATATTCGGAGTACCATCGGGGATACTACTCGGCAACGTAGTTAGCCAAGATGGCATTAAACCAAACCCCGAAAAAGTTAATGCGGTTTTAAAAATGACGCAACCCAAAGGTATAAAAGATATCCGAAACTTACTTTTGGATGCATGGCGGCTTTAAGCCGCTTCATATCAAGACTTGGCGAAAAAGGCCTCCCCTTTTTCAAACTATTAAAGGCCAAGCAAAAGTTTGAATGGACAAGCGAAGGCAGACAAAGCCTTCTTCGAACTCAAGACATATTTAACATCGCCACCAAGTGCAAACAAGCACCTAAAGATGACGAAGAATTATTGCTATACATTGCGGCTACCGATCGAGTGGTCAAGGCACAAGAATAGTCGTCGAAAGACAAGAAGAGGGACATACATATGGCGTACAAAGACCAGTCTACTACATCAGCGAAGTATTAAACGACTAAAAACGAGAGATACCCACACGTACAAAAACTTTTGTACGGGATCCTAACAACGAAACGAAAGCTGCTACACTACTTTGACACATATCCGATCACAATAGTAACGAGAACATGCCGTTGGCGACATTCTTCGCAATAAAGACGCCATGGGTCGGATCGTCAAATGGGCAATAGAGCTCAGCCCATACACCCTAAAATTTCAAAGCCGCACAACCATCAAATCCCAAGCCTTGGTTGATTTCCTAGTAGAATGGACGGACATGTTCCTACCACCATTTCAAAACGAAGCCGAACGATGGGAAATGTTCTTCGATGGCTCCCTCAAAATAAAAGGAGCAGGAGCGGCGTCGTGTTCAAAGCACCAAGCGGTGATACCCTAAGATACGTGCCGCGTATCCATTTCAAAGCTTCAAATAACGCGGCCGAATACGAAGCCGCACTTCACGGCCTCAAGATAGCCATAGAATTGGGTATAAAAAGGCTCCTCGTCTTTGGAGACTCTAATTTAGTTGTCCAAAGCAAATCAACAAAGAATGGGACCGCACTAATGAAAAAATGGAGGCATACGTGGCGAGAGATAAGGAAGCTAGAAAATAAATTCTATGGCTTGGAATTCACCTATATACCAAGAGAAAAGAACAAACTTGCGGACCAATTATCTAAATTGGGATCCAAAGAGCAAAAATGCCACCCGACGTATTTGTTCAAGATCTACTATTACCTTCGTCACACGGGGAGGTAGCACAGAACCACCACAAAAAGAAACAGATCCATCGACGGCAAAACCAAAACAGATAATATTCAGCAAAGCATACCGCCGGCACACCTCCGACCAAAGAAAAACAAGATCATTGCTTTTAATCCGACCAAAGACCTTTCGAATAAGTGCTCCAAGTAACAAGATCGTGCAAAAAATCTATCGATAACTCCAAAGTTATTTATCCAAAGAAAAGAAAGCGACAAGATCCCTCAACTACAAAGGGATGTAACGAGAAAATACCATCGTGGAACCTTTGGAACAAACAAAGGAGACAAAGCCCGATCGGAGAATTCCCTTTATTCGGTATCTCATTGACAAGGACACACCGACGGATAAAACAAAAAACAAGCGTCTCATAAGACGCAGTAAACATTATGTCCTAGTCGATGGGCAACTTATGCGCAAAAATGCAAGCGCTGAAGTCTTGCAAAAATGCATTTCTTTCGAAGAAGGAGCAAAACTACTACTACGTATTCATGAAGGGATGTGTGGAAATCATGCAAAGCATCAAAAACACCGGTCGGAAAGGTATTCCGAGCAGGTTTTTACCGGCCAACCGCACTTTTCGCGATGCTAAGAAATTAGTTCAGCATTGTAAAGGTTGCCAATTCTTCGCTAAACAAATACACGCCCCCGCACATGAACTTCAAACGATACAAAGAAGACATGGCCCTTTTCATGCGGGGACTAGACATGATAGGACCATTCAAAAAGGCCCCAGGTGGCTATCAATTTGTCTATGTACTTATAGACAAATTCTCAAAATGGATAGAATATAAGCCCTTAGTTAAGGCAAATGCCCAAAAGGCTGTCGAATTTCTAACAGACGTCGTACATCGTTTCGGCGTACCCAACACCATCATAACAGATTTGGGATCCACATTCACAGGTGGCGAATTCTGGGACTTTTGTGAAGACTTAGGAACAAAAGTAAAGTATGTATCAGTAGCTCACCCTCGAGCTAACGGTCAAGTTGAAAGAGCCAATGGGATGATCATAGATGCCTTACGAAAAAGGCTATATCGAGATAATGACACACATCCAGGAAGATGGTACCACGAATTACCTGCTGTGATATGGGGTCTTCGAACTCAACCAAGCAGAAATACTGGTGTCTCACCCTATTTCATGATATTCGGTGCTGAGGCAGTACTGCCAGATGAAATAGCATTCGGCTCACTAAGAACACAGAACTACGATGAAGAAGCTACGAACGACGTCAGAAAAACTACCACAGATTCAGCAGAAGAACGAAACTTGGAAACACTTCCAAGAACAGCCAAATATCTGGCTTCTTTACGACGTTACTACAACAGGAATGTCAAGGAAAGACAGTTTGTGGTCGGAGACCTCGTCCTTAAGAGAATTCAGAAAACCGACGACCTTCACAAATTATCGTCTCACTGGGAAGGACCCTTTCAAGTCAAAGCCGTCACAAGACCCACAACTTACAAATTATGTACTTTGGATGATCCACCTAGAGATCTACCAAACTCTTGGCACATAGAGCATTTAATCAAATTTTATGCTTAACACTAGGGCAATTGTAATTGTTTTCAGCTACACAAAAGCAATGCCACATTTACTTTAAAGCAAATTCGATATCATTACACAGCAAGCAGTTTGGTGCAAAGCACCACAAAATTCAAACACTACAGCCAAGTTTTAATCATTGCTCAGGGACGAGATCTATCTTGTCAGCTACAACACAAGCGGTCGTCCAGCAAGCCTTCTGTAAATCTTTGAGTTTCTCTGGAGAGGTGTCCGCAGGCCGTCCAGACTCTAAGCGTTTTAGATCTGCCCGGGGAAAGTGAGCCTGAGCAAGAGCCAGAACACTTGATGCAACAAAACGGCTCCCTTTCCCAACAAACTCCTTCAGCAAGCGCCAAGAGCGACGACATTGATCTACAACAAATTCAGGAGCAGTGAGAGGATCTGTCGGCCTCACTTCTCCTCGTGCTAGCACAGCAAACAAAGGCCGCAGTCCTTCGGCCATCGCTAGATAGCGATCAGTCAAGCGCTGGTTTACATCTTTTAGCACACCAAATTGGGCCATGTGGCGATCATGTGTTTCTGCATAAACACATAGCAATTTATGAAGACACGCAAAAAAAACACAAAATAGCCCTAAAGGGCCAAAAGGGAAAATAGCTTACCTCGGGCCTCCCGTTCCAAGCGCTCAACATCTGCTTGAGCCTTCTTCTCCGCTCTAGTCAACCGAGCAACCTCAGTAGTCATCAGAGCTTTATCACTCTCCAAAGCTACAAAATATACAATTGGGTACCGTCATATCTTGTTAAAACCACAAACAACAAGAGTTAGTAGAACAAACCTTTGTTTTGCTCCCGAAAGGCTGCAACCTTTTTAACAGGAATCTTTCTCAAGTTCCCAAAGCTTTTCACGACCTTCGTGAACACGGATCTCGCCGCTCCAAATCTTCATTCGGGCTCCGCAGAAGACCGTTTTCACACATGGTTGGTTTGAATTTCTCTATGCGTAGACGGCGCTCCTCGGCAACATCTTCAACCACCCGCAAAAAAGATCCTTTACAACAAAACAAAACAGGCAAAATAAAAAAAAACAAGTATTAACCTTGATCCGAGCTCTTAGATCAGCAAATACTTGTTCAAATCCATCAGAAATGGCACCCCTGGTAACATTCTCAAAAATTTGCCACCTGCCATCGTCATCCTGACGAGCAATATAGCTACGGCTTCCAGGAATATGGGCACCAGAAGAAGTTCCCCCTCTGACCTCTTCCATTACCTCAGGATGATCTGCAGTTGATGCACTGGGTTCGAA
Source organism: Themeda triandra (assembly GCA_018135685.1). Lineage (NCBI taxonomy): Eukaryota > Viridiplantae > Streptophyta > Magnoliopsida > Poales > Poaceae > Themeda > Themeda triandra. The sequence goes on from JAENPR010000139.1 coordinate 300,947, forward strand.
ACTACCCAAACACATATTCAGATACCGATCACCTTCAGGAGGAGAAACCAGGGAGGAATCTAGCGCTAATCCTGACAATGATGGTTGAACATCACCAGGGGGGCTATAATGCTGATACCCTCAGCGACCACCGCAGGATTAGCAACAACATTTGCAAGAGCTGCCCCTGGATCCACAACAGCATCAGCACCAACTTCAGGAACGGCTTCTTGATCTACAACAACATCGGCAGCAGGTATGACAACATTGGGAACAGCCTCATGGCTCACAAGAGCAGTTCCAGCATCCACCAAGGCTTCAGGGACCAAGGGCTCCCTGCCCAAATCTTCAACAATAGGAGCCCTGGCAACAAAAATTTGACAATAATCAAGAAATTTCAAGGCAAAGCAAAGATACAGGCCAAAAAATTCATATACTCACAGTTCAGATTGCTCAAAGTGAAGGTTGAACCAATCTGGCATATCGGTCTCCGTGTTCTGGACAGAAGTAGAACATCCAATAACAGCATCAGCCTCAGTATCACGAGGCAACACAGCAGCAGAGGCATTCTGATCCTCCAAACCCTCAGCCAAATTACCAGCCGACCATCACTAGCCAAAAGCCCGGCCCTAATAATCGGCAAAATAGGTTGATTCCCTTAATCAATGCCTAACCGAGGAGGTACACGGGAGTATAACTCCGACCACCACTACTTTCGAGACGCAAACGCTTGCGTCGAGCAAATTCAGCAATCGACAATTTGTCTTCGTAATCGATTCGAACCGATGAATCCACAACCTGACGATAACGGCGCTTCTGACCACCAGAAGCACAAGGCTGAAGCGATAAAGAACCCCCTGTCAGAACACCAGAGTGTTTCTTCTTCTTCTCATAAACAACCTTCTGCTTTCCGGCAGCTTTAGACTGATCATCAACAGGCATGCGGTGTCATCATCGGCCTCCATCCTATCAATTCCCCGATCAAAGCCGGCGCCGATATTGCGAAGTTTCTCCGGCAGGGAGATCATCAAGAGGCACTCGAGACACATAGATATGACGGCCCTATAAACACAACGAGACCAGTCAATAAAACGAACAACATCCATATGATAGAAGAACAAGACATATACAAACATACCCGAGGGGGTGGCATCCTCCAATCATAAGGCTTAATGGTAGGGCGCGGGATATGAGTATCCTCTCCCCGTTTGAACATCTTCAGAAGCCTCAAATTGATATCATCAAGAGAAATTTGCTCCGGAGTCTCACGAGAAGGGTCGTCCTCTCCACGATATTCCCAAAGAAAGTTGAATCTCTCCTTAAGAGGCTGAATACGGCGAGAGATATAAACAGCTGCCACTGTAAAACCATTCAAACCCTTGAAGTTCATCATCGCCAGTATTTCGTTTACTTCAATAATCTCAGTAGCATTTGGCTTGTCCGACCAGAAATGATTGGGAACAGGAATCTGAGTGATGTCACAAGGAACAGGCCTGCCCTGCTCATTATCGTTTACATAAAACCATTTCTTAAACCAGTCCTTCACATTATCAGTGTGTGTAAACGATAACCAGCGCGACCGCATCCCGTCACGGAGCGAAATGTAACATGCCCCAGCTACTGGACTGCCACCTAAATTCCCTCTCCTCTTCAACTCATAAAAATGTCTGAAGACATTGAAATTTGGGGGAATTGCAAGATACAACTCACAATACGCAACAAAAAGAGCGATTGTCATAATAGAATTCGGCTGGAGATTGCAGATTGATATCTTCCAAAGGATGCAGAGTTCTACCAAAAAAGTATGAATCGGAATACCCAAACCCCTGATAAAGTAATCTTCGAATACAACTATTTTACCATCATAGGGACGGGGAACGCCTCACCTCGTGGCGGCGCACGCCACACTCCAAGAACCGCCGGCGGAATCATACCGCCATCGGCCAAAGCATTCGAGACGCCGCCGTCGACCGAGTGGGCGACCACATAAGCTTCATTTGCTTCTCATATTCCTTTCGCTCCTTCTTCTCCTTCCTCTTCTCTGTTGCAGATTGACGCCTCTTCGCCATGATCTTTCAAAAGGGAAGACTCGGTTACTCGAGCTAACCCTAGGCACGGAGCACGGGCGGCAGAGCGAGCTGATTAGAAGAACTGCTGGCGGAATGAGAGCGAATAGTCCAAATGACGGCGGCACCAGAAGTTTTTAACCACACTAGGGTTTTTTACCCTTAATGGGCCGAGAAACCGGGCCGCCTCCAAAAAAAGGTTTTTTTTTGGTCAGTTCCTCTCTCCATTTAAATTCATTTCTTTTTACAGACGCACGCCTTACGCATAACCCGAAAGCTGGCCCAAGAAGCAAAGCCGCGATGGCCATTTAAGTCTATCTTCTAGCTATAGTCTTAAAAAGCCTCGCTAAAAAGATTGGGTTCACAAAGCAAAGTCGTTTCCAACCCGCCGTAACAAAGTTACAAGATAGCAAAGAAAAGATAGCATCAACAATTCAACCCACACAATCCGACAAATTTGAGCCGGGGATTTTTTGGCCAATGATACCGGTTATTTGGCACACAAATAGCTAAGCTATTTTCATGGGTTTAGATTCAAAACCATGGTCTCACAGCCACGCGGGGACCGAGTTAAGTAGCAAAGCCGCTTTAACTTAATCATGACAAAGTCATGGCATGGTTCAAACCGACCAGCCCAAATGAAATTTGGCCTCGCTTCGGTCTCACTCAAAGAGTGGTCGGAAACACATAAAGCACGATATAATGATCAGTTGTCTTCTTTTTTAGACCCGACATAACGTGTTCCACCTCATCTCAGCTCGGGGACTACGTGGGCCCACGTCACCCGAGAGGTGACATGGGCTAGATCCTTCTTTTAGAGCTTGCCGCAACATATACTATCTTACAGCAACCTCGGGGACTACGTGGGCCCACGTCATTTGCTTGACTCGGCCTGATCCTTTCTCTTTACAAAGAATTTAGTTTCAAAACTAAGCTAAGGCAACGACCAATCACGACAGATACCATGTGATGGCAGGCATCACAGACTAACGAGGGCCCACGTCTCCAGATTTGGTACCCTTTTCAAAATTCTTTTTTCTTTTCAGGAGCATCATAAATCTTTCGGTCAAAACCGAAAACGTCAACCAAGTGTAAGCAAAGTGTGGTCGGAAGCATTAGACGGTCCTCCAGCCCTGCTCGGACCACGTGTCGAACATGTGTCCAGCCACCCTTTCTCACTCAACCAAGCAAGACGGTGTTTTTTCCCTCAAGATCCATGATGCTCGGGGACTAGCTGTGGAGGTATAAACTCCATATACCCTCACGGCCTAGTTTGGGCCGACACGCTATCGCCAGCCGGCCCATCAAGCTTCAAGACCGATCGGCTCAGCCGGGCCGGACAGCCTAAAACAGCAAGAATATCGAAGACCGACAAGGAGGACAAGACCTAGCCGAGATAGGAAAGTTTAGACTTGTAAAGTATATAAATTTAGTACCGTATAGGCTAGTTCCGACTTGTAACCTTGCTCCCCGTGATATATAAGGAGAGCAAGGACCCCGTGCGGAGGACGTAACCGGCATAACGCACGGACTCATACATCCACATCATAATCGAAACAGAGAGCAGGACTAGGGTTTTACGCATCTTTGCGGCCCGAACCCGGGTAAACCTCGTGTGATTGTTCCCCGTTTACGTCTTGCTCGCAATCTCGTGCGCCTTCCGCCAATCCATTACCGGTCAGGGCATACCCCTGGTCGGACTATCGCCGATATTTCATCGACAGGTATGCTTGGCTGGTTCTTTATGGTAAGGGCACGGCTCTTTCAGCATCTTGTCGAAGACGGCCCCATCTGGAGGGGGTCGAGGCTTTTTGCGCTCGGCTGCGGTGACCTCGTCCTCCGCGACTGCGCGCTTGCCTTGCTGATTGCCTTTCTTCTTCTTTCCATTCTTCTTCTGGCCCTTGCTCGAGCCCTCCCCGTCGGCGGGTGGCGGCTTGGGCTTGCTCCCCTCCCCGCCAAAGAATGCTCCCACGGCCTCGTCACCGGCGGCGTAGTCAGTGACAACGTCCATGAGCTTGTCGACGGTCTTTGGACGATTGCGCCCGAGCTCCCGCATGAGCTCCTTGCAAGTGGTGCCCGAGACGAACGCCAGGATGACGTCGTGGTCGGGGATGTGCGGCAGCTCGGTGCGCAGCTTGGAGAAGCGTCGAGCAAACTCTCGAAGGGACTCCTCGGTATGCTGCTTGCAATTCCGGAGGTCCCACGAGTTGCCAGGTCGAATGTAGGTGCCCTTGAAGTTCCCCTCAAAATCCGGGACCGGATCGGTCCAATCGTAGATCTGATTGGGGGAAGCTCCTCGAGCCACCGTCGAGCGGTGTCAGAGAGAAACAGAGGGAGCGGCATATGATCACCTTATCCTCTCGAGCCCTCCCGGGGCGAGCCGCCCGGAAGTCGCAAGCGTAGCTCGGCTTGGTCTCCCCGTTATACTTGACCAAACTCATGGGGGGTCGAAATGGGTTAGGCAATGGCGTGTTGCGGATGGCTCGACTGAAGACTCGAGGGCCCGGTGGCTCGGGAGCCTGCCGGTCCTCGTCGCTGTCGTAGCGTCCTCCTCGATGAGCGTTGTAGCCGCGGTCCTCGGCGCCCGCAGCCTTGCGCCGTCGGTTGTCGTTGATATCGTGACACGCATCTTGAGGCTCGCGGTTGTCGAGGATGCAGTTGTGGACGGGGGCCCTACCACCTCGAGGGGGTGCCTCTTGGTGGACCGAGCCCTCTCGCTCATGTCGTGGTGGGTTGGCCGGTTGTTCCGAGGCTGCCTCGCGTTGCCTCGAGGCCGAGCTCTCGGCCTGCTGGGCAGCCGCGACTTGGAGGAGTCCTTGGATCTCATCTCGTATTCGCAGTGCTTGTGGATTCGAGGGTGCCGGCATGTCTCGTAGTAGCATAGCTGCCGCGAGGACATTCTGGCTCGCTCGAGGGAAGCTGGCGGGCTCGACCAGTGCTTCTGGCCGCCCATCTTTGATGATGCGGTTGAAGACGCCCCTTGCTTTTCCTTGAGCGCCAGGAGCTCGGGGCGGAGGAAGTTGGTTCTGCTCAAGGGTGCGCTTGAGCAGTTCCAAGTTCGCGCGCTCCGCGTCCATCTTGGCCTCGATCTCTCGGAGCTGAGCCCACTGTGCTGCTCGAGCATCATCTTCAGGCCGTTGGTTGTCCTGCTCTTGTGGTGGCTCCTCGCGAGGTTGAATCACCTGCAAGGCTCCAGCTGCTGGCGTTCCAGCCACCGGCGTTCCGACTGGCCGGTTGGCTGCAGCGGCGGCCGCGGCGGCGTCGTCTCTGGTCTCTGAATCCGACGGGACGTCATCCTCAAGACGAAAACACTCATGAGCCGGGTTATAGCACCCTGAATCCAAGTCATTGGAGTCAGGGTCGGCGCCGGACGGTGTCCAGGGCCTTCCCGTGCTCTCCTCCTCGATCCAACGGCGCATATTCCTGACCGCGGTGTTGCGTTGCGAGCCAGGCGCCCTATCGAACCCGCGGTCCACCGACGCCGGCCATACGATCTCCAGGTTCATGGCGGCACGTAGGAGGGGGTGTCGGTGTTTCGTACCCCGGGGGGTATAACACCAACGAGTAAATTTCTATGCGTGCTCCCTAATCCGGATGGTGATGCAAGATGGACACAAGCGTTTATCCTGGTTCAGGCAAAGAATGCCCTACGTCCAGCAGAGGGGAGAGATTTGTATTATCTTGCACCGGGGTGCTTGTACAGGGGTGAATACAAGCGGGACTTAGCCGTGAATGAGTGTGTGAAAGTGTGTGTGAGTGAAGGTCCGAAAAAAACCGTCCCCTATGCTAGGCCCTGGCGTCCCCTTTTATAGGCCAAGAGGAGGCTCAGGCGTACAGAGTAGATAGGGCTGTCATGGGGGTGACGTCGAGGCACATGCACTATGTCAAGTCGTCGAGACTGTAGACGCTTCCTTTGGTCGGGCTCGAGCCTGTAGCGGTATGGTCAGTGATGGCCTGCTCGTCCTTCTCGGGCGTGGGCTGACGTAGTCGAGGTGTGGTGCCGAGCACGTATGTCCAGGAACCCCGCGGTATGGGCGTCGAGGTAGGAAAGACAGGGCACTGGGCGCCCCATGCTTAAGTCGCGTCCATCACCACTCCTTGAGCTGTTGGGGGCTGCCTCGAGGGGGCAATGGTTCGAGCGACGGGACGGGACGACGTAGTTGGTGGTACGGAGAGTTGACTATGGCGTTTCGGAAAGAGTGCCGTACGCGTCACAGTACTCGGCGTGGTGTAATAGTGTTGCCTGGCACGCCCGAATCCCGGGTATGGGCAGCGGAATAGGAGAAGTGACCGGCGTTCTTCTCACTATGTGGCGCACTGTAGCCATGGGGTTAGGCGGAGCAGGCATACTTCCCACTATTACGCATACTGTAGCCATGTGCGTGCCTTGGATAGGCAATGATTGTGGGCGGACTCGAGCGGGCGCTCGCTCGGCGTTCTCCGTCCGCTCGAAAGCGGCCGCTCGCTCGAGCGGTTTACGTCACCGTCTCGAGCAGTCGCACGCTCGAGCGGTTTCCGTCACCGTCTCGAGCAGTCGCACGCTCGAGCGGTTTCCGTACTTCTTTTCTCGAGCGGGTGAGCGGCCGCTGCTCGAGCCAGAAGGTTTCTGAGGCCTTGCGGGCCTGGTAGTGGGCCGGCCCAGGGTAAGAAGGATTGTGGTTTCTCTGGTTAATTCTTGGGAGATTTAGAGGTGAAATGGGTTGGGTTATTTCCCTCCAATGTACCTGATTTAGGACCCCCTAATCTAGGTACCCGACAGTAGCCCCCGAGCCCTTGTTTGATTGTGAAACTTCAAACAAGGGATCATGAAGTGGAGTTGAAGTACCTAGAATTTGGGATTATTGTCGGTATTTTGAGGAGTCATTTCATTCTTTTCTCCGTGGGGGGCGCGCGAGCGTCCCCGCGGGGTAGCCCGAGGCCCTGAGGAATGAGGCATTCCTCCGGGGGCTTTGAGATGAACGATCTTGCGGAGGAGTATTGTTAACTGGAGTTGTAGCAGCTCGAGATAGAAGGTTTCTGATAACTGTTCGGGCCCCCGAGTATTTTCTGCTCCTCCCGTGTCGAGGGAGGTTGTTTGTGTGACTCGAGCCCCCGAGCCTCGAATGGCTGGGCTGGAGTCGTGATCCAGTTCCTCGCTGGATCTCTTGGATCAGATCCAAGTGGTGAGAGGTCTGACACTACTCGTGGCCGAGCGAGTGCCATACCCCCCTGTGAGCTGATGGCGGGTAGTCCAAGTGAGAGCTCGCCTCCTTTCGAGGGGAGACGGCTTCGTGGCCCGGCGGCGCTCTCATTAAAGCGGGGCTCTTAGTTTCCAGAGGACCGACCCCGTTCGAGGGGGCCGGCGGCTCGAGTGCCTCCCGTCGGCGGGATCTCTTAGATACATAGTGCCCTGCCTTGGACACGCCATTCAGGTTCGAGGGTTCGTTCTCGAGCGGAACCCTTCGAGGGTTCCTTCCCATGGGCGCCCCTAACTCAGGTGCTCGAGGGCGGCTGTTCGAACCCATCCGTGGGTCAGCCTCCGCTCCCTCGAGACTTACTTGTGGGACCAGGGTCCCTGGGTTTCTTACCGTGTAAGGGACCGTCTGTCGAGACGTCCTGTCATTGCGCCCATTTGATGCGCATCTGTCCGTTGCGAGCGGCGCACCTTTTTAGGCAGAAACCGGCGCGTCGTGGTGATCGTGGCCTGGCGACGGTTCCGCTCCACCTCGCGTCGCGTGCGCCTAAAAAGTAGGTGGCGGTTTGTCAGGGCATTTAATGCGGTTACCGTTTTTCGTCGAGTCCGCCGGGTGCGCGCCGCCGTTGGATGGCGTAATCTAGGCCGTTGGATGCGGTTCTCGCGGATCGGTTTGGGCTCTATAAATATGGAGGGGTAGGCTCCTGGTTCAATCCACCGCTGCCCTCATTCGCAACCGCTGCCGCTGCTGCCGCCCGTGACCGCCGGCGCCACTCTAGCCCGCGATCGCGCCTGCTTTCTGTGCCACCATTCCCCGCGCCACCGCTCCTCGTGCTCCGCCGCCGTTGCTCTCTCCGTCCCGCTCCAGTCACTGTTATGGGGAGGTCGGCTAAGAAGACGGGCCAGAGCTACGGCCATGGTGCTGGGGGCAAAGGCAAGGGCAAGGGCAAGAGCGCCGCCAAGCCTTCTGCGCCGGTGGTGATGGAGGACGCGCTCCCGTGGCCTCGGTCTACGGTGACCGAGGGGATGCTGCTCAACCTGGTGAACGGCGGATTACTTCCGCCTAATCCGGCGGAGGGGTTACCGGAGTGGAGGGTGCCGGACGACGGCGACCTCGCGCCCAATCCCCCGCAGGGCTACGTCCTGAGCTTCATCAGGTTCCACCGGCGGGACTTGGCGCGCGGCCGAGCCGCTTTATGCGGGCGCTCCCCCACCATTTTGGGGTTGAGCTTCAACACTTCAACCCCAATTCCATCTCACTCGCGGCTACTTACGCCGCCGTGTGTGAGGGGTATTTGGGAATGGCGCCGCAGTGGGACCTGTTCACCCACGTCTTCAAGGCGACGCTCTTCACCAAGGCGGTGAAGAACAAGAAGGCCGCCGACGACGACGGTGATGATGATGACGAGGAGGAGGAGGAGGAGAACGAGGAGGAGAATGAGGAGGAGGAGGAGGAGAAGGTGGTGAGGCCTAAGGTCCGCCGCTACGTTCGAGCGGGTTCCTGCTCGCTCGGGCTGAAGAGGAAAGAGTGCTGGCTTTCCGGCACGTGGTCGTCGAACAATTCCGGCTGGGACCGGGAGTGGTTCTACCTCCGCAATGAGGAAGGCCTCTTCCCGGAGTACACCGGTGCTGTGCTTACCACGCCTGGTTTCAACTGGGCGCACGGCCAGCCGGCGGCGCGTCAGCCCCGCATGAACTCCCTGCTCGACGCCATTTCGAGCCTCCGCAACCGGAGGTCCGGCAACTTCTTCCTCAACGTCGCGCATGTGGTTGCCGAGTTCCACAGCCGTCGGGTGCTCCCGCTCGCCGAGCGCCCGCTGCGGCTCGACCAGATGATGGTGGACGCCGACCCTGCGGCACTCACGGCCAGCAGGATGTCCGACGAGCCCCTCCCGGTCGCTACGATCGTGGCTCGGGTGCGTGACGCGATCGACGGTGGGAGGAACTTTGGCGAGAACCAAGTCAGCCTCTTCCGCATGCGTCCGGACTACAACCTGCTGGGCTACGTAAGTTTTCTCGAGATCCTCTTGTAGTCGTTTCTTTTACTCGAGCAATCCTTATCGAGGCCTGTCCTTCCGTCCAGAATATCAACGACCACGCGGAGTCGAGGCCCCCGGTGAAGGAGGATGCGCCCGACCGTGAGGTAAGACGCCCGAGGGGCGAACGAGGACATGCCGCCGTGGTCTCGAGGAGGGAGGAAAAGGCGCGAAGGCCCGTGCGCTAGAAGAGAAGGAAAAGCGTAAGGCTAGGCGCCGCCGGAGCGTGAAATACGTCGCGGCGGACCCAACCGACCGGAGCCCTAGTCTCGAGTCGAGCGACGAGGACGAGGACGATGAGGATGAGGATGATGAGGCGACCGACAGCGATGACACCACCGTCGCTCGAGCCCTGACGCTTGCTCGCTCTCGCGTGCAGGAGCCAACGTTGGCGCCAGGCCTCCTGCGCGACGACTCGTCGCTGGTTCGAGCGGGTCAGCAGGAGGAGTCGTCGAGCCGCGGTACTCGAGCGCCGTCGCCGGCCCAAGTAAGGCAGCGGGGTGGGGCGTCCCAACACTCCAGCCGCCGCACTCGCTCGTCGTCGCCGGCTCAAGCAGGGCGGCGGGAGGAGTCGCCCCGTCCTTCTAGCCATGGCGGGCGGGCGCCGTCTCCGACGCGGCGGGAATCTTCCTCCCGCCAGCGTTCGTCTTCAACGGGCGTGCACACCCGGCAGCAGGAGGCTGCAAATGTGCGCACTTCAAGTTCTGCGCAGCCCGGCGAGCAACGCCGGGCTCCTTCCAGCGATCGCCGGGCCGAGCGGACCTCGACCCGCAGAACCCAGGATCCCGCAAGGGACCCCATGCCGGACCCGGCCGAGGAGTCGGCTGGAACGGGGGCGGCCGTCCGGGTCTCGAGGCCCCCGAGCGACGCAAGCAGCGGGCTCGAGGTCCCCAAGCCCTCGAGCGACTCGAGGGGGGTGCCTGGGGCTCAGAAGCCCCCGAGCCGCTCGAGCGCGCTACCTCGGCCCGCGGGGTAAGTCTTCTTGTCGACCTGTCCCTGATTGCACTTTTCGTTTGCGTGTGAATATTTTGTCACAATGATTTTTTGTTTTTCTCTTTCTTCCAGGACTAAGCGTTCCCTGCAGACCCTACCGTCCCTCCCCCTCATGGTGCCTACTAAGAGGCTAAGGACCGCAGGAGGGTCGAGCGGCACCCTATCGATGCCAGGTGGAGTGACTCTCCCTCCCTCTACTCCCATTTGGTTGGAGCGGGCCAAGGATGAGCTTAGGCGTGGGAGGCTGACGGCCGCGCGTCTCGTGCGAGTGCCGGGGCCGTGACCAAGGCCACGGGGGAGGAGGACACCACCACCACCACGGGCCTCGACAGCCCTCCCGCTCGAGACCCCGTCGTCATCGGGCGCGCTAGGCGACGCGGCGGCGGCGATCAAGGGGCAACGGCGCTAGAGCCGGCGGCCTCTATCCCGGCGACGGGGGCCGGATCGGAGCAGCAGCCCATCACGCTCGAGGACGAGAGTCCGAGCTCGGGCGCCAAGTCCTCCTGGCCAATCGGCCTGCGCCAGCTCGAGGAGGAGCGCAAGGAGAAGGAGGAGGAGGAGACGCCGGCAGACTCTGATCGGCCCGTGGGAGATGTGGTGATGCAGGAGGCGGGACCGGTGCCTGAGCCCCAGCCGAGCCAGGCCTCAACCCCTCCTCGGGAGATGGAGGTCGAGTCCTCAGCTGGGCAACGGGTCGAGGAGGGGGAGGCACAAGCCGCCGTTCGAGAGGGCGCGCTCGAGGAGCGCCCCGCCGCCACGCAAGAAGAGGAGAAGGCGGAGGAGATGGCGGAGCAGCAGGCGGGGCCGGTGGAGCAGCTTGCGGCCGCGGGCGTCGAGGAGCATCGCCCACCGACGGGGTTGTGGCCGAGCAAGAGGAGCAAGAACCGGAGGTGGGGGGCAAAAAGCGGAGCCGCCCGCCGCCCGTAGGCGCGACGAGCACCGGGGTGGCGAGCAAAGGGAGGAACGACTCGAGGAGCACCGCCCGGCGTCATATCGCGCGCCGCCGCGCCGCGTTTAGGGGAGGTCGCGGTGCCTCACCTCGTGCCCGACTCGACGTCGGGTGAGGTGGAGTTCACCGTTATGTCCGAGGCCGACCACTGGGAGGAGGCCCAGAGGAGGCAGACGGCGTCCGCCATAATCGACAGTCACATGCGGACGGTCGGTTTCGGACACACCGAGCCTACCGATGTTGCCATCGAGGAGCGGAGGCGGATCGAGGCGCGGGCGCTTGCCCAAGAGGCGTCCTCCTGCTGGGGCCAGCCGCAACGCCCTACGACTCTGGCTGAGCGGGTGGTGACGGCGGGCGTTGACTTGGAGGCCGTGAGAGGGCGCCGCTCTTCCGTCGACAAGGAGATGCGGGAGGAATTCCCCCTATGGGAAAGGCCGCCGCTGGTGCTCCCCGACCCTCTTGACCACGAGGCCCCTGCGATCGTGATGAACGATCAAAAGGAGCTCGAGGCGCATATGGAGGCTGAGGAGCGCCGGCAGTGGCTTGAACATGCCCTGAAGGCCGCTCTGTCGCTCGTCTCCGAGGACCTCGCCCGGCTTTCTTCCGTGAGTATCCTTGAGCACGGCCCCTTTTTTTTTTTGTTCGACTTATCGTCGTTCGTATTTGATTTTTTCTCTTTCGTGGCTTTAGACGGCGCAAAGCTGCTCATATGCCAAGTCGGTTCATATCCGCGCTCTCCGTGAGAGCGAGGACGAGATCCGGCGATATGTGCGCATGGGGCGGGATGCTGAGGCAGAGTTGCACCGGTCTGCCCGGCTCCTTCGAGAGGCCAACGCCGCCCTGGACGCCGCCAAGGAGGATGCCAAGAGAGCCCAAGATGAACTCGCTCGAGTGGCGCAGGAGGCCGGGGCGGCGCAGCAGGAAGCAGGCGAGAAGCTCGCCCAAGCCGTGCAGGAGGCCGAGACTGCTCGTCAGAAATATGCGCAGTTGTACGCAGTCTTCGAGCAGCTCAAGAAGGATGCAGCCACGGCGCTGCAAAGCAATAAGGCCAAGTGCCGGGACATGGAGCAGCTCCAGAATGAGAAGGCCGGCGTTGAGGCCTATGTGAAGGAGCTCCAAGCAACGGTCACCCGGGAGGCTGCCGAGAAGGGGGGCCCTTGCCAGCGCGCTCGAAGCGGAGAAAGAGCGAGCGAGCGGTCTCCAGACGGAGGTGGCCAACTTTCGTCAGGTAGTGACGGACAACGACCTTGCCATTCAGGGCGCCGGCAAGGCTCTCGAGGAGGTGCGGACGGAAAGGCGCGACGTCGAGCGCGCCCTCCGGAGGAAGGAAGCTGAGCTTGCGCGGGCGCTCGAGCGTGAGCAAGGGCTCTCGACCCGCTGCACCGGTGAGTGCTTGAAGCCTTTAGTCCTATTTTCGTGTGTGATTCATATGTGTTGCTCGAGCACTTGATCGAGTACTTGATTCTTGTCGTCCTTTTTCAGGTTTGGAGGCGGACTCCGGCGGACGCGCGTGAGTACGCCAAGTCCACCCATGCGCCGGGCCGAAGGTGTGCTCTCGGCCAAGGCCCGCATCACGGCGCCATCGACACCCTCAGCGCCAGCTGGGGCTTCCCGCCGGTGGTGGATGTCGAGGGGCCGGACGCTGGCCAAAGCTATGCCAGCCGGGTCCGTGAATTCAGTGCCTCTCTGCGGGGTCGCATCCAGGAGGCCCTTGTCTTTGCTGCGCGCCGGACGATGGCCATCTTCTACTCGGGATTCAGCGTCTCGAGGGAGGACGTCCGGGCCGGGATGAAGGCCGTTGCAGGCAGCTTCACCTACGTCGAGGGCGAGCAAGAAGGAGGGGTCAACCCCCGGATCGAGCAGCTCAAGGCCGAGGCCGAAGAACCGGGCGCCCGTCTTGGAGGCGATCTGCTGCATGAAGTCCTCCCGCCGGCGTAGAGTAGGTTCCAACCGGCCTCGCGAGCCGTAACTGGGCAACAAGGCCCTTGTAAGAAAACAAGCATTTTTGGTTATGGTAGTGGCCTAAGCGGCCGAAACTTTGACGCTTGTGATTGAAATCGTCATGCTCTAGTTTTTCTTTGCGCTCGACATTATTTTCCTCTTCCTGCTTTTACTTTGTTTTAGCTAAGTGTTGGTGCTGCGCTCGAACCACTTCGAGAGGGGGTGAGTTAGGATGCCGTAGCTCGGAAGCGTGGGAAACCTTGTGCTCGATCGCCCTGGCTCGATGAGCTCGAGGTGACGCAAATACTTAGTCTTACGAAAAATTTCGAGGCGGGGAGGGGAAAATTACGTCGAGCATCGTTTTTTGAAAAAACTAGGGGTGTTTTTTCGAGGACTTCAGGGGGGTTCCCCTCCTGGTCTAGCCCCCGAGGGGGGCTTGACTTTGTGGAAACAAAGTCGAGCCCACCTTGCGTATGAACAAAAGGTAAGAAACTGACTTATTCATTCATACGAGCGGTAAAATTTAAATGAAATATGTACAAGGCATCGAGGCCTAGGGGAAAAAGCGACGTAGCTGTTCGATGTTCCACGCGTTGGTGAGGGTCGAGCCTTTTCCGTCGGCTAACTTGTACGTCCCCGGTTTCAGCACCTTGACCACGATGAACGGACCTTCCCAAGGAGGAGTCAGCTTGTGGCGCCCCTTGCTATCTTGTCGTCGACGGAGCACGAGGTCGCCGATCTGGAAATCTCTCTTGCGCACATTCTTTTCGTGATATTGCCGTAGCTTCTGTTGGTAGCGCGCAGAGTGTAGGAGCGCCGTGTCTCGAGCCTCTTCTGCTTGGTCGATGGTGTTTGCCAGCCTTTCCTGATTAGTCTGCTCGTTGTAGGCCTTGAGTCGAGGGGACCCGTACTCGAGGTCGGTGGGGAGGACGGCCTCAGACCCATAGACCAAGAAGAACGGGGTGAACCCAGTGGCTCGACTTTCGGTCGTCCGCAGACTCCACAGGACTGATGGGAGTTCAGCCACCCACTTGTTGCCGTGTTTGTTCAAGCGCTTGAAAATCCTTGGCTTTAGACCTTGCAAGATCATGCCATTTGCGCGCTCGACTTGGCCATTAGTTCGAGGGTAGGCGACTGCCGACCAGTTCACACGGATGTGGTTCCGATCGCAGAAATCTAAGAACTTTTTGCCTGTGAACTGGGTGCCATTGTCAGTAATGATGACGTTGGGAACTCCAAAGAGATGGATAATGTCGGTAAAGAACTCGACCGCTCGCTCCGAGCGGATGTTAGTGATGGGCTTGGCCTCGATCCACTTGGTGAACTTGTCGATGGCCACGAGCAAGTGGGTGTGGCCTCCCGTCGTCTTTTTGAGGGGTCCAACCAGATCGAGCCCCCAGACCGCAAATGGCCACGTGAGGGGGATCATCTGGAGTGCGTGTGCTGGAAGATGCGTCTGCTTGGCGTAGAATTGGCATCCCTCACATGCTCGAACAAGCTTGATGGCGTCAGCAGTTGCAGTGGGCCAGTAGAAGCCTTGACGGAATGCGTTTCCGACAAGGGTCCTTGGCGCAGCGTGGTGGCCACAAGCCCCCGAGTGCATGTCTCTGAGCAGCTTCCTGCCTTCCTCAATCGAGATACATCGTTGAAGTACACCGGTCGGGCTCCGGCGGTAGAGCTCCCTGTTGTCTCCGTAGAGGACGTACGTTTTGGCTCGACGGGCTAGTCGCCTCGCCTCCGTTCGATCTTCCGGCAACTCCCCTCGAATGAGGTACTCGAGGAATGGTGCACGCCAGTCCGTTGGTGGGCTCGTAACTTGGTCGATTTCCATGACCGTTGCCCCCGTCGAGGGGGGTTCGGTCGTAGGAGCAGGCTCAACGGTTGGTCCTGCCCCAGCCCCCGAGTCCCACTTCACGGATGGTTCGTGGAGATCTTTCGAGAAGACGTCTGGGGGTAGCGGCACTCGAGATGAAGCGATTTTGGCCAGCTCGTCCGCAGCCTCGTTGAAGCGCCTTGGGATGTGGTTGAGCTCGAGACCATGGAAGTTGGCTTCCAACTTGCGCACCTTATTGCAGTATGCTTCCATTTTTTCATCATGGCAGCTCGAGGCTTTCATTACTTGGTCGATAACGAGCTGCGAGTCGCCTCGAGCATCGAGGCGTCGGACCCCAAGCTCGATGGCAATGCGCAACCCGGTAACGAGCGCCTCATACTCTGCCATGTTGTTCGAGGCGGCAAAATGGATGCGCACCACGTAACGCATGTGTACTCCGAGCGGCGAGATGAAGAGTAGGCCCGCGCCTGCTCCTGTCTTCATAAGTGACCCGTCGAAATACATGGTCCACAGCTCGGCCTGGATCTGGACTGGAGGGAGTTGGACGTCGGTCCACTCAGCGACAAAGTCAGCCAGTATTTGGGATTTGATAGCCTTTCATGGGGCGTACGTGATGGTCTCGCAAATATGAGCTCGACCGACCACTTGGCGATTCGACCCACGACTTCCCGGTTCTGGATAATTTCCCCAAGTGGGAATGACGTTACCACCGTCACCGGATGGCTAAGGAAGTAGTGCTGGAGTTTTCGACGGGTGATCACGATTGCGTAGAGCAGCTTTTGGATATGGGGGTATCGAATTTTGGCGCCCGAGAGCACCTCACCGATGAAATACACCGGCCGCCGGATGGGGAGCGCGTGCCCCTCTTCCCCGCCTCTCGACCACTATGACCGTGCGACCACCCGAGTGGTTGCGGCAACATAGAGGAGGAGGGATTCGGCGGGTATGCCGTCTCGAGCGGTCGTGGCGGCACGAGCACGAGGAGGAGATGTGAGCATGCTCTTCGGTTTCGAGAGGGCCTCCTCGCTCAAGCGTCCACGTGAAGTGCTCGGATTTTTCGAGGAGCCGGTACGAGAGGCAAGGCTTTTTCTCCCAGCGCGCAATGAACCGACCGAGTGCGGCTAAGCATCCGGTGATCTTTTGCACCCCTTTTAGGTCTCGAATCGGCCCCATCCTCATGATGGCCGCGACCTTCTCGGGGTTGGCCTCGATGCCGCGCCGGGAGACGATATACCCTAACAACATGCCTCGGAGGCACGCCAAAGACGCACTTCTCGGGATTCAACTTGATGTTCTTAGCCCGGAGGCAGTCAAACGTCAATTTGAGGTCCGCGACAAGGTTTTCTACTTTTCGAGTCTTGACAACTATGTCATCGACGTAGGCCTCGACGGTCTCTCCTATGTGTTTCTCGAAGACATGGAGCATGCAGCGTTGGTATGTCGCCCCGGCGTTTCGAAGGCCGAAAGGCATTGTGACATAACAATACATGCCCATGGGGGTGATGAATGAAGTCGCGAGCTGGTCGGACTCCTTCATTTTGATTTGGTGGTAGCCGAGTAGGCGTCGAGGAAAGAAAGTACTTCACAACCCGCGGTGGAATCAACGATTTGATCTATTCGAGGTAAAGGAAATGGGACTTTGGGACATGCTTTATTTAAACTAGTGTAATCTACACACATCCTCATTTTCCCATTCTTTTTCTCTACTAATACAGGATTAGCTAACCACTCGGGATGATGTACCTCCTTGATGAATCCGGCCTTCTCGAGCTTCTCGACCTCTTCGCGGATGATCCTACGCTTCTCCTCGTCGAAGCGGCGTAGGCGTTGCTTGACAGTCTTGAACCGGACGGATCTCCAAGGCGTGCTCGGCGACATCCTCGGTATGCCGGGCATGTCCGAGGACTCCACGCAAACATGTCGGCGTTTGCGCGGAGAAAGTCGACGAGCACCGCTTCCTATTTGTCAAGTCGAGGGAGGCGCCGATGACCCGCGTCTTTTCCCCGAGGAGCTTGGATCGAGCGGGATCTTCTTGGTGTCGTCGGCGGGGTCGAAGTTGCCACTGTCGCTTGGGTGTTGGAGCAGAGGCCTCGGCCGCCATGTGATCGAGCATCATGGCTAGGTCTTGAGATGTTCCCAGCAAGTTCGTCAGGGATTCCCCGTACTCGACGCACTCCACATCGCAGTGATGACTCCTTTTGGTCCCGGCATCTTGAGCTTGAGGTAGGCGTAGCTGGGGATCGCCATGAACTTTGTGTAGCACGGCCTGCCCAGAATGGCATGGTACGTCCCCTCGAAACTGGGCACGTCGAATGTTAAGATCTCTCGACGAAAGTTCGAGCGTGTCCCAAAGACGACGGGGAGGTCGATGCGGCCGATCGTGAGCGCTTTCTTGCCAGGGACCACTCCGTGGAAGCCCCCGGCGCTCGGTTGGAGGTCAGCTCTTGTGAGGCCGAGCAACGTGAGGGTCTCCATGTAAATGATGTTGAGGCTGCTGCCTCCATCCATGAGAACTTTGGTGAAGCGGGCATTGAGGATGATCGGGGCGACGACGAGAGGGTATGAGCCAGGATTGGTGACGTGGTCTGGATGATCATCACGGTCGAACGTGATGGGAGCATCCGACCAGTCGAGGAATTGAGGCGTGGCGGGCTTCATGGCGAAAACCTCCCTGCGCTCGGCCTTCCGCTCTCGACGTGTCATCTGGGTGGTCGGGCCACCGTAGATCATGTAGCACTCGGTGATGGGCGGGTACCCACCGTCGTCATCGTCGTTGGCTCGATCCTCGCCACCCTTATCCTTCTTGCCATCGTCCTTGTCAATGCCAAACTTCTTGAAGTAGCCTCGAAGCATACGGCAGTCCTCGAGGTTATGTTTGACCGGTTCCTTGTGGTACGGGCAGGGCTGCTTCAGCATCTTGTCGAAGACACCCCCATCCGGAGGGGGTCTAGGCTTCTTGCGCTCGGCTGCGGCCACCTCGTCTTCCACGACCGCGCGCTTGCCTTGCTGGTTGCCCTTCTTCTTCTTCCCGTTCTTCTTCTGGGTCTTGCTCGATCCCTCACCGCCCCCTGGGGGCGGTGCGGGTTTGTTCCCAGCCCCGCCAAAGAAGGCTCCCACGGCCTCGTCGCCGGCAGCATAATCGGCGACGACGTCCATGAGCTCGTTCACCGTCTTTGGGCGGTTGCGCCCGAGCTCTCACACGAGCTCTTTGCACGTGGTGCCCGAGACAAATGCCAGGATGACGTCGTGGTCTGGGATGTGCGGCAGCTCGGTGCGCAGCTTGGAGAAACATCGAGCAAAATCCCGGAGAGATTCCGTGGTATTTTGCTTGCAGTTACGGAGATCCCACGAGTTGCCGGGTCGGATGTATGTGCCCTTGAAGTTCCCCTCGAAAATCTGGACCAGGTCGGCCCAATCGTGGATTTGATGGGGGGGGAGCTCCTCGAGCCATCGTCGAGCGGTGTCAGAGAGAAATAGTGGGAGCTGACGTATGATCGCCTTATCCTCTCGAGCCCCTCCCAGCTGGCAGGCCAGCCGGAAATCGGCCAGCCAGAGCTCTGGCTTGGTCTCCCCGTTATACTTGACCACGCTCGTGGGGGGTCGAAATGGGTTTGGCAACGGCGTGTTGCGGATAGCTCGACTGAAGACTCGAGGGCCCGACGGCTCGAGAGTCCGCGGTCTTCGTCGGCCGTCGTAGCGGCCCCCTCGATGGGCCTTGTAGCCACGGTCCTCGGCGCCCGCAGCCTTGCGTCGTCGGTTGTCGTTGATGTCGTGACGCGCATCTTGAGGTGCACGGTTGTCGAGGATGCGTTCTCGAGCGGGGGCTCTACCACCTCGAGGGGGTGCCTCTTGGTGGACGGAACCCTCCCGTTCGTGCCGTGGTTGTTCTGGGGCTGCCTCTCGCTGTGTCTCGAGGCCGAGCTCTCGGCCCGCCGGACGGCCGCAACTTGGAGGAGCCCTTGGATCTCATCTCGTATCCGTAATGCATGCGGATTCGAGGGCGCCGGCATGTCCCGTAGCAAGATAGCCGCCGCAAGCACATTCCCGGCTTGCTCGAGGGAAGTGGGCGGCTCGGGTGGCGCTTCTGGCCGCCCGTCGTTGACGATGCGGTTGAAGACGTCTCGTGCCTTTCCTCGAGCGCCAAGAGCTCGAGGAGGGAGCGGGTGGTTCTGCTCGAGCACGCGCTTGAGCAACTCCAGATTTGCGCGTTCCTCATTCATCTTGGCCTCGATTTCCCTGAGCTGAGCCCATTGTGCTGCTTGAGCATCGTCTTCAGGTCGTCGATTGTCTTGGGCTTGTGGTGGTGGTCCGCGCGGCTCGATCACCTGCAGGGCTGCAGCTGCCGATGTCCCGACCGCTGGGGTCACATCTGCCCGGTTGGCTGCAGGGACGGCCATGGCGGCGCCATCTCTGGTCTCGTCATCCGACGGGACGTCGTCGTTGAGATGAAAACACTCACGAGCCGGGCCATAGCACCCTGAGTCTGAGTCATCGGAGTCTGGGTTAGCGCTGGACGGCGTCCAGGGCCTCCCCGTGTTCTCCTCCTCGATCCAGCGGCGCATATCCCCGACCGTGTTGCGGCGTTGCGAGCCAGGTGCTCTGTCAAACCCGCGGTCTTCCGACGCCGGCCATACAATCTCCAAGTCTATGGTGGCACGCAGGAGGGGGCCGGGGCTCTCCTCCCGCGGTCCCATGACTGACCGGATCTCATTGGCATACGTGGTGGCGGCGTTGGTAAGCCCAAACGGGAGCCTGCGATGAGCCCGGTAGATCCCGTGCGGCAGCAGGTTGGGCGACGTCGGCCGTGCGCGCGCTCGAGGCGCCACGCCGGGCTCTCTTGGTGAGCGCATGGCAAACGTGAAGCTAGGGTCCACGTCAAGGACTCCCTGTCCATGTGGCACTTCCTGGCGCACACTTGGCACCCCGGCTGGGTGCGTTGTGGCGTCTGGCTGGGAGGGCACACGAGCAGGGTGCTCAAGGCTCTGTGCCTGCTGGCGGTGATGATGATGCTGGTGGCGTCGGCGACGTGGTGGCGAGCCATGGTGGCGCGGTCGGCGCGCGGCCCCACCAGCGCGTGGGGGTGACGAGCGTCCCCCTCCTGGTTCACCGATCGAGAGTAGAGCCATGTCGTGGCCTGGGCCGAGCGACACGAACTCTAGACTCCCAAACCAGATCACCGTGGCGAACGGAAATGATGGAGTGGGTGATGCCATCCGGAAAATGGCGGGAATCGGGTGAAAACACGCGGAGCCCCTACCTGGCGCGCCAACTGTCGGTGTTTCGTACCCCGGGGGGTATAACACCAACGAGTAAATTTCTATGCGTGCTCCCTAATCCGGATGGTGATGCAAGATGGACGCAAGCGTTTATCGGTTCGGGCAAAGAATGCCCTACGTCCGCGAGAGGGGAGAGATTTGTATTATCTTGCACCGGGGTGCTTGTACGGGGTGAATACAAGCGGGACTTAGCCGTGAATGAGTGTGTGAAAGTGTGTGTGAGTGAAGGTCCGAAAAAAACCGTCCCCTATGCTAGGCCCTGGCGTCCCCTTTCATAGGCCAAGAGGAGGCTCAGGCGTACAGAGTAGATAGGGCTGTCATGGGGGTGACGTCGAGGCACATGCACTATGTCAAGTCGTCGAGACTGTAGACGCTTCCTTTGGTCGGGCTCGAGCCTGTAGCGGTATGGTCAGTGATGGCCTGCTCGTCCTTCTCGGGCGTGGGCTGACGTAGTCGAGGTGTGGTGCCGAGCACGTATGTCCAGGAACCCCGCGGTATGGGCGTCGAGGTAGGAAAGACAGGGCACTGGGCGCCCCATGCTTAAGTCGCGTCCATCACCACTCCTCGAGCTTTTGGGGGCTGCCTCGAGGGGGCAATGGTCAGCGACGGGACGGGACGACGTAGTTGGTGGTACGGAGAGTTGACTATGGCGTTTCGGAGAGAGTGCCGTACGCGTCACAGTACTCGGCGTGGTGTAATAGTGTTGCCTGGCACGCCCGAATCCCGGGTATGGGCAGCGGAATAGGAGAAGTGACCGGCGTTCTTCTCACTATGTCGCGCACTGTAGCCATGGGGTTAGGCGGAGCAGGCATACTTCCCACTATTACGCATACTGTAGCCATGTGCGTGCCTTGGATAGGCAATGATTGTGGGCGGACTCGAGCGGCTGCTCGCTCGAGCGTTCTCCGTCCCGCTCGAGCGGTCGCTCGCTCGAGCGGTTTACGTCACCGTCTCGAGCAGTCGCACGCTCGAGCGGTTTCCGTCACCGTCTCGAGCAGTCGCACGCTCGAGCGGTTTCCGTACTTCTTTTCTCGAGCGGGTGAGCGGCCGCTGCTCGAGCCAGAAGGTTTCTGAGGCCTTGCGGGCCTGGTAGTGGGCCGGCCCAGTGTAAGAAGGATTGTGGTTTCTCTGGTTAATTCTTGGGAGATTTAGAGGTGAAATGGGTTGGGTTATTTCCCTCCAATGTACCTGATTTAGGACCCCCTAATCTAGGTACCCGACAGGGGGCCAGGGCTCTCCTCTTGCGGCCCCATTGCTGACTGGATCTCGTTGGCGTACGTGGTGGCGGTGTTGGTGAGTCCGAACGGGAGCCTGCGACGAGCTCGGTAGAGCCCGTGTGGCAAGAAGTTGGGCGACGTCGGC
This sequence comes from Themeda triandra, assembly GCA_018135685.1. Lineage (NCBI taxonomy): Eukaryota > Viridiplantae > Streptophyta > Magnoliopsida > Poales > Poaceae > Themeda > Themeda triandra. The sequence continues at coordinate 322,556 of JAENPR010000139.1, forward strand.
CGTGCGCATGCTCGAGGTGCCGCGCCGGGCTGCCTCGGCGAACGCATGGCGAACGTGAAGCCAGGGTCTACGTCGAGAGCCTCCTCCCTACGCGCCGTCCCCTGCTGTGCGCTCGGTGCCCCGGATGGGTGTACCATGGCGTTCGGCGGGGTTGGCGCTTGAGCGGCGTGCTCAAGGCCCTGAGCGGGTAGGCGATGAAGCTAGTGCCGGTGGCGCCTGCGCCTTGGCGGCGAGCCGTGGTGGCATGGCTTGCGCGTGACTCCACCAGCGTGTGGGGGTGAAGAGCGTCCTCCGCTCGGTTCACCGATCGAGAGCAGAGCCATGTCATAGCCCGTGCCGAGCGACACGAACTCCAGGCTCCCGAACCAGATCACCGTAGCGAACGAAAGCTGTGAAGTGGGAGATGCCATCCGGAAAATGGCGGGAAATCGGGCGAAAACACGCAGTACCCCTACCTGGCGCGCCAACTGTTGGTGTTTCGTACCCCGGGGGGTGTCACACCAACAAGTAAATTTCTAAGCGTGCTCCCTGTCCGGATGGTGATGCAAGAAGAACACAAGATTTTTATCCTGGTTCGGGCAAAAGAAGGCCCTACGTCTAGTGGGGGGAGGAGACTTGTATTATCTTGCACCGAAGTGCTCGTACAGGGGTGAGTATAAGGGTGTCCTCAGACTTAGCGTGTGGAGTGTGTGTGTGTGTGTTATGAGCTTGTGAGTGTGAAGGCATGCCCCAAAACCAAGCCCTGGCGTCCCCTTTTATAGGCCAAGGGGAGGCTCAGGATCACAGGATAGATAGGGCGATCGTAAGCGTGACGTCTAGGCAGGCACGTCCTGTCGAGTCGCTGGGACTGTGGATTCCTTCTTTGGTCCGGTTCGAGCTGGTAGACATAGGCTTTGGTCTGGTTCGAGCCTGTAGTAGTATGGCTGATGGTGGCCTGCCCATCTTCCTCTGACACGGGCTGACGTGCTTGAGTCGTGGGCGATGATAACCTGCTCGTCCTTGTTGACGTAGGCTGACGCGTCGAGGTACGGCGTGGTTGTGCGCGAGTGTTTGTCCCTGGGAATCCCGTTGTATGGTGGTCGAGGCGGGATGGACGGGTCGACGCCTGCGCCGCTCCTGGAACGCGTCAGCCATCATCCCTCGAGTGGTGGCGGATTGCCTCGAGGAGCTGGCGATCCAGGCGACGGGACTGAGCAGAGGGTTTCGGGGGTACGGAGAGTTGACAATGGCGTTTGAGGGGGTGCCGTACGCGGCATAGTGCACGGCGTGGTGTCACAGTGGCGCCTGCTATCCCGGAGTCCAGGATATGGGCAGCGTAATGGTGGAAGCGACTGGCGTACTTTCCACTGTTACGCGCCCTGTTGCCATAGGGTTAGGCGGAATCGGTGTACTGCGACACTGTATCGAGCTCTGTAGCCATGTGTGAGCACAGGAAAGGCAATCATGGAAGGCCCGTTCGAGCGGTCGCTCGCTCGAGCGGTTTCCGCCACCGTCTCGAGCGGTCGTTCGCTCGATCGGTTTCCGACCCTGCCTCGAGCGGTCACTCGCTCGAGCGGTTTCCGTTACCGTCTCGAGCGGACGAGCGGGCATTCCCTGAGGCGGCTGGTTTTGGTTGTAGGCCTGGTCGTGGGCCGGCCCATTATGAGGCGTGAGGGGGAACAGGGAAATCTTTTGATCGACTTTTTGGGATTTAGGGTAGGCAAAGCAGAGTTTGCTTGTCTCTAAACACCTAGCTTTAGGACCCCCTAATCTAGGTACCCGACAAAAAGTGTATCTAGTGTATAAAAAAGCGTAGCTATGGGGGGGGGGGGTATTCTAGTAGTGTATGGTGGAGAGCGAGAGCAAGAGCAAGAAGAGCTGGAGCAGAATGGCGCAGAGGATCCCGTGAACAAAGCGAGATAAATGGTGAATGATCAGATAATTTTTTCTAGATTCAAGATAGAAATATTATATTGTAAAATATAGTTTCTTGGCAGTTGGCATGCCGTCCTAGCGCACAAAAACCAACTCTAGTTCCTGCTTTGTGAATATCGTTTAGGCGGTATAGAAGACCCCATTGCCCCTCCTTGTATCTAGATTTTGTGGCCCAAATAAGACCAGTGGCATATAATAAAGTCTACCACGATTAGAAGAAAAAATCTTAATTTTTTAAACGTGTTTAAATTAAATTATGATTACATTATTTTATTTTTTATAGTAAGATCTTCGAAATAAGACCACCCCTGACCATGTTTGGAAGAATTGTTTTGGAACATTTCTTTTTTGGTAAATGATGAACATTCTTTTATAGTAAGATCTTCGAAATAAGACCATCATCCCTGACCATCTTCTATTGGGCATGTAGGATAGATAGATAGATAGATATAGATAGATTATCATGCGCAAAACAGCAAGCAGGGCCTGCGGTTTTTGGTGGCCAACAGGAGATGTAACCAATGACAATGAGCTGCTCTCCGCTGTCGGCCAAAGGAAACAGCTGCGCAGCAAAGCACGCACACCTATCTAGTTGATATATTTGTCGAACGGAAAAGTCTATGCCCAGGTACATTGTTTTTGGTGGACAATAGTTGCAGTTGCAGCCGGTTTCCTAAATGTTCTGTGGACGGTGGTTCATCAGGGAGGGCCAGTGGTGGCAGCTGGGATTTTTAATTTTTGGACCCCACACTGGCACTACCGGATCCAGAGTATTTGCCGATGGCTTGATGCCATCGGCAAACACAAGGATGCCATCGGAAAATAAGTTGCCAATGGCAAAGTGACGTTGCCATCGGCAACTTCCCATCGGCAATAACCTCATCGGAAAACAAATGTTTGCCGATGGCAAAAGAAGATGCCATCGGAAAAGTTTTTGCCGATGGCCGTGGACCCCATCGGCAAACACACCACGTCAGCCTCCCCGCCGTCGGGCCGACGGCGGGTTTGCCGATGGCGCGCCACGTGGCCATCGGCAAATAGTCTTCTTTTCCGATGGCCACGGCGGGTCGGCTTACTTTTTTTTTTTGAAAAAAGAATTCCCTGATTTTTTTTCCGATGGCCGTGGCCATCGGCAAACTTATGGTCAGTTTGCCGATGGCCACGACCATCGGCAACTGGGGTACGCTGGTGTGAATTTCCCCCGTGTTTGCCGACGGCGGCCATCGGCAAACCCGGGGAATTTTTTTTTTTTTTTTTTTTCCTGTTTTCTTCCATTTCCAAGACATTTAATCACGAGATAATGATATCACAAGCAAGATATACAACATTCATCACATATATTCACAATAATACGCCATTTCAACCATAATATAGCATCAAATCCATATTCATGCATACAAATCCATATCACAAGTCCCAATTCTTGCATACAACTCCAAATGCATCCATACAAGGCCAACATCGGCCAAACATGTCCGACGTGGCACAACAAGGTCCAAAATCAGGAATAGAAGGTACCTAGCTCGTGGCGCCATCCCCTTGGGTCCCCGAGCCCCAGAAGCATCCTCCCACGCAGCCAACTCCCCGCGCGGCCGCGGCCGCGGCCGCCGCTGCCACGAATCCGCCGGGGCCGAGCCGCGCAGCTCGAGGGAACCGAGACGGCCCGGGCTGCCCCTCGCGGCGGCCACGAGTACCCCGGCTGCGTGGGGAACTGAGACGGCCCGGGCTGCCCCTGCGGCGGCCACGAGTACCCCTGCGTCGGTGGAGGACCCGGGACGAACGGCTGCGTGAGGAGGCTCTGGAAAGGACCCCAACCGGGCTGTGGAGCAGGACCCTGTGGAGAAGCACCCGCTGGAGGGCTAGCACCTGGAGTTGGGTTCGAACCCTCCGACTGTGTCTGCACAAAGACCAAGTGATGGAATTAGTACCTGCGGATTGGCATCACAAGCTAAAGCAATAGGCAATGTAGGGACTCACCGGACGAGGTGCAAGAAAAGGCGGCAGTGGAGGTACGGTGGTGGAGCGAAGAAAGCGGCCGGAGGCTCACTCATTCCCATGGCACGCATGTCTTTGGGACATGCGACCTCGCCGCCGGTAGTGCAGCACAACCGAGGCCGCGTGCTCGATAGGCAAGCGCCATCTCGCTTCTGGTTGGCTAGCACCTCCTGGACCGTGGCCTGCAATATTACACGAGCATGGTGGATTGTATTTGAAGGCAAGGTACATTATTTGTGAAATGGTCGAACGACGAATGAAACTCCACTTACCTGAAGACCCGCGATCTGCTGCGCACTGCTCGGCTGCCGAGGCGCTATGGGGACCCGCGGTGCGCCCCTACGCTGGTCTTCCTTGCGGATCTCGGTCAGCGTCGGGACAGAGGACGGGTCAATGGCACTGTGGGCCATATAGAACCGGCCGTGCTGCTTCCCTCCTCCCAACCTGATCACGAGCTGAGGGTCTATGGGCTCGGCGGTGACGTCGTAGGTGTCGCCATGGGCCTCTCGAGCTGCGGCGGCGTACTTGGTGAGCTTGTCGTACACGACCGGGCTGGTGTACTTCTCGGGCCCATCCGAAGAGCTGTACGTGGTGGAGGGCGCTTTCGCTGGGCCCTTGTGAGCAAGGGCCCACCCCATGTACTCGTTGATGGGCTGCCCGGGGTGGTGCTCCTTCTGCGAGGAAAACAGAAAACATGGTTACAAGTAGAGATATATGAAATCCGGCGCTATAAGAAATGGTTGAACACAAGCATACCCATGTTTCCATGAACTCGCGAGGTTCCGGCTCCCCGGTGGTGTGAGACCCCGGACCTCGCCATCTCTTCCAAGCGCTTCGCCCGACGTGCTCGTGCTCCACGTACGCCGCCGGCGTTTGCCACCCTCGACAATCGTACGCCGGCGGTCGGCGTACTTGCTGCACCAGCCCGGAGGTGTGCGCATGACATTCAAGTATTAGATCTTCCGGATAATGAGTTGAATGTGTCACATAAGGAATCACGGCGGATGTTTTCCTACTTATTTACCCGCATGTACCGCTCCTCGGTGAGGTCGGTCTCCGGCTCACATATCGGCTCCCCGGCCCGGGTCTTATCCACCTTCACCCCCCCCGAAGTTGGCGTAGTAGGAGATGACGGGGTGTGCGCCTCGTAGAACATGTCCTTGATCGACAACTCGCACACCTTGTCCTGATGCCGGTCCGCCACATCGGGGTCCTGCCCCTCCGCCAACCTATAGTACAACTGCACACAGGCATCAAACATCATTCCATTGTTTGAGAAAAGCCCAACAAATGCGTAGTATTGAGATATGCGTTGCGATTGAAAGACTCACCTTAACCGCTTCTTGATCTTCTCGCCGAGGACTTCCCCATGTGCGTCCTTGATTAGGAAGTAGTATGGCCATTTGTTGGGCACGATCGTCCTCCCTCGATGGTGACCAAGCCGGGAAGTTTGCCTTAATCACTCGCCCCCGGATGCTAGTGACATGGGGCGAACACTTCTGGCCGACACCTTTCTCCAGCCACGCACAAGCACAACAATTGTTAGTATGCAGTTTTAATTCGAAAATGAAATAAGAACAAGTACGAAATCAACAATAGATACTTACGTCCCGAGATCACGATCCGCGGGCGGTCCTCGGCGCGGCAAGTGCTCGGGAGCCCTAGCGGGCCCGCGCCGGAAGGGCTTCTTCGCGGTGCCTGTGGAAGCCGAGGTGCCGCATCTCCTCCTCCTCGTCGTCGTCGCCACCCGCCGCCGCCGTCCTCCTCGTCGTCGTCGTCGCCACCGCCACCGCCGCCGCCGTCCTCCTCCTCGTCGTCGTCGTCGTCGTCACCACCGCCGCCGGCACAAACAGCCTCGTCCTCAAACGGCCCTCATCCCGCGGTCCTCCGCCTACTCCCACCCCTGCTGGTCGACGGCTCAACCTCAAGCTCCTCGTCGTCCTCCTCCTCGTGGTTGCCGGCCTCCACGTGCTCCTCGTGGTGGCCGGCCTCCACGTGGTCCCGCCGGGGCCCGAGGTGCATGTACTTGGACTCGACGTTCGTCGGCGCGACCGTCCTCCGCCCGGCATTTTGTCGAGTGCCCGCAATGACAAAGATTAAAACAGTTAGTATTAGTAGATTGCAAGTACTTGTAAAGAAAACATAAATGTAAGGTAATATAAATAACAGTATCAATATTACATGGATTAGAAACTATCTCTGCAAATGGCAATATTGCTGGCGAGCGCTCATCCTCGTCATCAGTACTGTCGTCATCACTATTAATATTGTCGAGCTCTCTTAAGTCCTCATCATTAGGCGCTACATGTTCCCCAACTTCTACATCGCGTCGCGTCTGCCCGTGCATCTAGGATTCTTAAGTCCTCAAGCATCGTGCACCTCATCACCCTCATCCTCATCGATGTCGTTGTTTACTTCCATACTCATCAACGAATCAATGTCTATCTCCAACTTACCTTCTAGCCCCTCGGGTTGATAGAACTCATCCGCCCTTGGGTCAAAGTTGTAATCATCATCGTTCGGGACCGCCGCTTTACCGCGTGGCGATACGAACCGCACAAGGCTCCAACCCGCAAGGCGCTTGTCATTCGGGTTTGCCCATGGGAGGTAATAAACTTGCTTGGCATCTTGGTTAGCAACAATATAGACATCGTCTCCTCCATATTTGGAATCGTCGGATTTTGACTTGCCCAATCTTAAGGTCCTTTTTGTGACCGGGGATCGAACCAATGGCATTTGAACATCACAAAGCTTACAACCTAGGAACTTGCCAAAGTCAAGCTCCAATATCCGTTCGACTATGCCGTAATAGTCCTTCCCATCCGTCCGGAGTCCGAACTCCGGTGCACGTGGTTTTTAGATTGCCCCGTTTCTCTTCGTAGCTTCTCGTGCGAAACCGATAGCCATTCACGTCATAAACGTCGAATGACTTGACATGTCGATCGAAGGTTTGGCCCACACATCTCAATGCAGGACTCATTTCCGCATCACAATTAGCCTGCACGGTTAGGACAGGTGGATAGTTAAGTTAATCGCTCATAGGAGCAAAGTGGAATCGAGGTTAGGTAGATAGTTACCTTTTTGCTGAACCAATTGACGAAATCGGGCGTATTATGTCTGAGAAGATGGTCTTTCTCATCCTCGGTAGGAGCCCTACTGCAGCTCCAGTGTTCATTAATAAAGTCCCTGGAGAAACAATAGACAAGAGGGGTCGGATCAATAGGTGGAGGATAGTGGCGACGTATGGAACAAGCTCATCGAGAACTTACTCTTGATAATCAATCGTTTCCTCAAGGTTCAACAACAAGTACATCATGATAGTGTGCCACTCATCATGCCGCAAGTAACGAGGGGTCCCTGCTCCTGCTCTTCCGAGATCCCCTCTGAAAAGGCTGAGAGTGCATGAATTCTCGTCGATGTTGTAACGAGGGATTGGATCTCGTGGTCTCGTAAGTTTCTCGGTATAATACGCCTGTGTGCATGTGGACACCTCCTCCAGAATGAATGCCTCTGCCACAGAAGCCTCAATTTTGGCTTTATTTTTACACTTTTTCCGAAGAAGCTTTAGACACCTCTCGATTGGATAGCACCAACGGTGCTGCACGGGCCCCCCCAATCGTGCCTCCCTTGGTAGGTGCAAAATCATATGCTGCATGGACAGGAAGAAGCCCGGTGAAAATATCATCTCCAACTTGCGAGCAACTTAGGTGCAGCCTCCTCCAGTTCAAGACAAACGTCCCGAGACAACTCCTTGGAACAAAGCCGGCGGAAGAAAAAGCTCAACTCGCCGGGGACGCGCCACACCGGCTCGGGTAGGTATCCCCGGGTCATCGCGGGAAGGAGCCGCTCAATCCAGATGTGGAAGTCATGACTCTTCATCCCTAAGACTTTGCCATCCAGCAAGTTCACTCCCCGGCTCGATTCGCCGCATACCCATCGGGAACCTTAGCTTCGACAACCACTCCAAGTGCTTCCTTCCTATGCGGCCTTTTCGGGATGTAATCGGCCGGGCCCTTCTTCCATCTCTTGCCCGGGCGCAGGGTCTTCATCACTAGATTTGGTCTATCGCAAATCGTTTCAATGTCCGATCTAGCCTTAACATTGTCCTTTGACTTCTTGCCAATGTCCAGGAGTGTTGCCCAAAGTGCCTCGGCGATATTCTTTTCGTGTGCATTACATCGATGTTGTGTGGAAGAAGAAGGTGCTTGTAGTAGGGGAGCCTAGTCAAGCCCGATATATGAGTCCACATGTGGTCGGTACCATATCCTTTGAAACCACCATTGTCATCAATTTCGAGAGCCTCTATCTCGTGCAAGGATGTCGGTGGGCTCTTTTCCTTAGGGATGGGGCCGGTGACTTGAACACCTTTCGTGAAGTGCTTTTTATCAAGTCTCAGTGGATCATCCTCCTTTAGGAATTGACGATGTTTGTCGAAAGAAGAATACTTGCCACTGTTGACACTAGATACGCACACGAAAGAATCAAAGAGAAATAATCCGCAAGCGCACGGATATCGGTGAGCACTTCACCCGGGAGATAAGTCCTGAGTATCGTATTTGTTTTTATCCGCTAGGAGAAAACGTGCAATAGACTAACCCGATCTTTACTACTACCCCTGGGCTGCTAGTCAAGTGAGAATTAAGCGATATAGAGAGAACTCCTTCGTCAGTCTTCTTCTAACCTATGGCAAGCTTTGAGACTACTGTTCTAAGGGGGTACCTGAGGAATAGACACCACAGAGGATGCTAAACCGGGCACAAAGGACCTACCTTACCTACCAACGGGAAGTGGATTACAAAGGTAATAAAGGGATTGTCACTTCCCTCACTACTACCACGGTTCCGGCCGGATAGGGAGCATCTACAAGTGAACCTAGCCTAAGCACCACGCTTATGCTAAAGAACGATTACTCTATTCCCAACGCGAAGCGAATAAAGTAAACTTGTAAACCAAAGAACAATAATAACAACGAACTTACTAGTATTAGAAGTTGAATTGCCGAATGATTCTCAAAACCAAGCCTCGGGTTAGGAGACTTGATCCCGCAGATACACTGGAGAGGAGACACCGACAGGCTAGGCTTCCTCCAAATCTACCTCCACTCTATACTCTCTCAATCTCTCTTGATACTAATACCCTATAGAGATAGATCCATTCGAGGGACCCTTCTCTATCTAACTCTCTCTCTCTGGATTGAAGTCTTGAATGAACTGGAGAATGAATTAGGGTTTCACCCAGGGGCCAGGGGCTTGCTTATATAGTCCCCTAGGATTAACCACAGCCCTCGGATCAAACCAACCTAAATGGACGATAATTATTGATCTTCAAAGTCGGTGGAGGCAGGATCCGCGAGACTCCACCTGATTGATGGAGCTGGGGAGTCGGCCGACTCCCCTCCCTGGTCGGCCGACCCTGGCCAATGCCAGGTGGGCCCCAGGCTTCAGGTGTTGCCTTCTGGAGTCTTCTAGATTATACTTTTTCACCCGTTCGGTCTTTCTCTCTATGTAAACCCGACATGTGGGCCATCTTGGTTGGTTTTCAGCTGTCACCCTGCAGAAATAGATATTCACCAAAACTCGTGGAATTCGTCAAGTGGTAACCCTATATCTATCAAGTATTTATGAATAGGTCCATTTGCATGCTAAGTTGACGGTTAATTTTATGAGTTAACGACCGTCAACAAACTCCCCACACTTGTCTTTTACTCGTCTCGAGGAAAAGGATGGATTACTTTAAGCATAGCCTCAAACCAAGACATCAACACTAGATTATCCCCGATCATACCCGCACCGGGATTCAAAGTGTCTACCATTGAACTTTGGGGAGTTGAAAGATGGAACAAAGCACGAAGTAGAGATCCTTCTTTGTCAATCCTGTCACTCGGAGGTTTTATAATATTTTTGCAAAGAAAACTTAGCTTACCCTTCTCCATCATGTAGCACACTCGAATCACTCTTTATATGTGGTATTTGTGGAACTCACCATTATGTATAGAGCACTCAAATCTCTCAATGTATGTAGTATTTATGGAACTCACTTGAGGCATGTGTAAGGGTATGCCTCCTATTCTACTAAGGCTTCTGTGGAGTTTAAGGTATGTCAAGGAATAGCATTTTTACCTGCGTATATTGATTAGTCAAAAACGGGAACCAAGGAGAGGGGGACCTTACTCTAGATCAAGTGTGTGCAAGTGTGTGGAATATTTGGTGGCTAAATTGATGATAATAATGCTCCTTCCCTCTCTTGCACACTCTTCTCTCGAACATTGCTTTGCTTGATCTTTTCTTGAATAGCTCTTTGAGCTTCTTTGAACTTTCCTTCTCTTGGGATCACAATACTTAAGAGCTCATGGGCTATCTCTTTTCTTTTCTCTCTCTTTTTTTTTTAACAACGATTATTTTTGCATAGCCCATGTCTCAATCTTGGACACAATAACTTTCTTGAATATGATAATAACGATAATAATCTTCTTTCAACAACTGGATGATGATAACAATCCTTGGAGCATATAAAAATCCTAGAAAGTGTATGTATCCTTCTCCCAGTGTAGGAGATGGATGAATGGCGGAAAGCATGTTTTTGCGTACTCCCAGTGTAGGAGCAGCAGATATATATGTGGGTGTAAGTGCACTTGATCATATGAGTAAGAGACCCTTCTCTAAGGCTCTAATACCGCCAAGACTATTCTCAACACAAATAAAAAGCTTATGTGCTGGTCTTTCAGAATTTTGTCGACGAGGCTCTATAGGCATTTATAACCACAGAGGAGAAGTATAGCTAACATTTTAAGATTTTTGAAAAGAAATTCTCCAAGCAACTAGATATAAAGAAATCAGGTTCTCATGGTCCATGCTATATCACTGTCCTCAACAACTTAAGTAAAATGGGGTCCCTATAAAATACGTTCCCAACAGCGACAGGGATTCCCAGGAATTATCATGGTGTGAGTCTATCTTGGGGTCATGATTAAAATAATCTACCTTCTCAGTATATATATCAGGTGATTTAATTCAAAGTGTTCCCCAAACGAATCGGAAAAACGTGATCGGTATAAAATTTGGAACGTAGGGAAACAAACCTGATCGTGGACGAAAGCTGGAGCCAACTGGGCCCAGCCCATGGGCGGCCGACCCTGGCAGATGGCCCCTCAGGGTCCGCTTCGTCGTGCGTGATCTTTATGTCGTATGTTCTCAAATATTTTTGCTGGTTCGCTGATATCCGTTAGTTTCGTCGTCGGTTGCCTCCCCCACACTAGATTCCTGTTATCTTCATTCACAACAAGGTGGAGACAAAAGAGGCAACACATATGCAATAATAAATATAACTAGAAAACTTTATTTCATCTTCATTAAGGCCTGGATTACAAGTATTGAAAGGAACTAAGATCGAACTAAACTTTAACTAAGCACTCTTGCGAACTAAAACTTTTAATCTAAACACACTAGGCCTTTCTGATGCTAAGACAAATCTCATCTAATTAACTCGCTTCTCTAGAGCATCTAACCTCTTTTCTAACTTATCCGTCCTCTTCTCTTGCGCACGAAGTCTATCTATGAGAGTGACAATGCTACTGCTCTGGATATGTTGGGCGTTTCGCAGAGATGCAATAACGTCGCGCTGAGTTTCTAACTCCTTCTCTAAATCTGCAACGGTCTTGCGACGCTTCCTTGGAGCTTCTGAGGCGGCGAGAGCTGCTTTCGGGGCTTCCTTCGGAGGAACGAACTTCACTTTGCTCGGGTGAGCACGGACTCCCTCGAAATACGAGCGCTCTCCAGTGCTATACTTAGCACAGACGATCTCCCCTTGCTTGTTGGTCTTCACTCCCATAAGCATCTCATTGTGCTTAGGAGGGAGGACCTTGGTGCCTTCTGGGAGCTTCACAATAGGACCCTTTGGTGGAGGTCCATCTAGGAGCAAAGGCTTGGGTGCAGCGATGAATGGTTGGGCGAAGTAGCTATGGCTGTAAGCTTGAGGCTTTGGAGGAATAGAGGCTAGGGGTTTGGGTTTAGCAAGAACGATGGCCTTGCTCTCAGGCTCCTCTCTTGGGATGGTGTTGAGATCAATCCCGAAGCGGATCAATCTCCTATCTAAATTCTCTGGCTCTGACTTCGCCATTGCCGCGTAGCAAGCTTGATGCTAGGAGGAGGAGGCTTTTAGATGGAATGAGGTTGGCTTGAGGCCGGGCTTCTTTATATAGGGGGATGGAGAGGCATCTAAAGGGCATCTAAAGGGAATCTCCGAAGGAATAACGCGTCAACGTGATCTCAAAAACCCTAATCGGCAAAAATTCCTGAAGAAAGAGTATGGAAGGATCACGAATGCAAAAACTGACGACGAAAGGGGGAGTCCATGGGTCGGCCGACTCCCCCTTTGGGTCGGCCGACTCTGGCAGGTGGACTCTGTCGACGAAATATCGGCGATAGTCCGACCAGGGGTATGCCCTGACCGGTAATGGATTGGCGGAAGGCGCACGAGATTGCGAGCAAGACGTAAACAGGGAGCAATCACACGAGGTTTACCCAGGTTCAGGCTGCAAGGATGCGTAAAACCCTAGTCCCGCTCTCGTTTCGATTATGATGTGGATGTATGAGTCCGTGCGTTATGCCGGATTCCGTTCGGCACGGGGTCCTTGCTCTCCTTATATATTGCGGGAGCAAGGTTACAAGTCGGAACTAGCCTATCCGGTACTAAGTTTATATACTTTACAAGTCTAAACTTTCCTATCTCGGCTAGGTCTTGTCCTCCTTGTCGGTCTTCGATATTCTTGCTGTTTTAGGCCTGTCCGACCGCCCGAGCCGATCGGTCTTGAAGCTTGATGGGCCGGCTGGCGATAGCATGTCGGCCCAAACTAGGCCGTGAGGGTATATGGAGTTTATACCTCCACGGCTAGTCCCCGAGCATCATGGATCTTGAGGGAAAAAACACCGTCTTGCTTGGTTGAGTGAGAAAGGGTGGTCGGACACACGCGCGACATGTGGTCCGGGGCCGGAGGACCGTCTAATGCTTCCGACCACACTTTGCTTACACTTGGTTGACGTTTTCGGTTTTGACCGAAAGATTTATGATGCTCCCGAAAAGAAAAAGAATTTTGAAAGGGTCCCAAATCCGGAGACGTGGGCCCTCGTTAGTGTGTGATGCCCGCCATCACATGGTATCTGTCGTGATTGGTCGTTGCCTTAGCTTAGTTTTGAAACTAAACTCTTTGTAAAGAGAAAGGATCGGGCCGAGTCATGCAAATGACGTGGGCCCACGTAGTCCCCGAGGTTGCCGTAAGATAGTATATGTTGCAGCAAGCTCTAAAAGAAGGATCTAGCCCATGTCACCTCTCGGGTGACGTGGGCCCACGTAGTCCCCGAGCCCGAGATGAGGTGGAACACGTTATGTCGTGGTCTAAAAAAGAAGACAATCGATCATTATATCGTGCTTTATGTGTTTCCGACCACTCTTTGAGTGAGACCGAGCGTGCCAAATTTCATTTGGGCTGGTCGGTTTGAACCATGCCATGACTTTGTCATGATTAAGTTAAGGTAGCTTTGCTACTTAACTCGATCCCAGCCGTGGCTGTGAGACCATGGTTTTGAATCTAAACCCATGAAAATAGCTTTGCTATTTGTGTGCCGTAATAACCGGTATCATTGGCCAAAAAATCCCGGCTCATTTGTCGGATTGTGTGGGTTGAATTGTTGGTGCTATCTTGTAACTTTGTTACGGCGGGTTGGAAAGACTTTTCTTGTGAACCCGATCTTTTTAGCGAGGCTGTTTTTAAGACTATAGCTAGAAGACAGACTTAAACGGCCGTCGTAGCTTTGTTTTACATCGGGCCAGCTTTCAAAGTTTGTCTCGGTAAGCCGTGCGTCTGCGGAAAAAATGAATTTTAAATGAGGGAAAAAGAAACGAACCGAAAAAGCCTTTTTTTCCGCGGGCGGCCCGGTTCCGGCCCATCGGGAGTAAAAAACCCTAGTGTGGTTAAAAACTCCCGGTGCCGCCGTCATTTGGACGCGCTTGCTTTCATTTTGCCTACCGTTCCTGCAATCGGTTCGCTCCGGTGCTCCGTTTCTTAGGGTTAGCTTCGAAATCCTCGCATTCTTCTCGCGCGAAGACCATGGGGAAAAAGCGTCAATCCGCATCGAGAAGAGGAAGGAGAAGGAACGAAGGAATATGAGAAGCGAGATGAAGCTTCTTTGGTCGCCGACGCAATCGACGGCGGCGTCGTTAAATTCCTTGGCGGATGGAGGCATGACTCGCCAAAGCATCTTTGAAGTGTGGCGTGTGCCGCCGCGAGGTGAGGCGTTTCCTCGCCCCTATGATGGTGAAATAGTCGTCTTTGAGGATTATTTCATCGAGGCTTGGGTATTCCTCTTCATACTTTCCTGGTGGAACTTTGTATTTTTTGGGGATTTCTATCGCAATCTGCAACCGAACTCAATTATGACAGGTTGCGCTCTTTGTTGCATATTGTGAGATGTACCTTGCAATTCCCCCAAACTTCAATGTGTTTCGTCATTTTTATGAATTGAAAAAGAGAGGAAATTTAGGAGGTAGTCCAGAAATGGAGCGTGCTACCCTCTCTTCGTGATGGAATGCGCTCACGCTGGCCGTCTTTCACTCATACCGACAATGTGAAAGATTGGTTCAAAAATGGTTCTATGTGAATGACAATGAGCAAGGAGGCTGTCCCTTGTGATATTACTCGGATTCCCGAACCGAATCATCGCTGGTCGGATAAGCCAAATGCTACCGAGATGATTGAAGTAAAAGAGATTTCGACAATGATGAATTTTAAGGGCACGAACGGTTTTACAAATTTGTTTTCATCTCTCGCCGTATCCAACCTTTGAAGGAGAGAATTAATTTCTCGTGGGAATATCGTCGAAGGATGATCCTTCTCGTGAATCTTCGGAGGAAATTTCTCTTGATGATATTAATTTGGGGCTTATGAAGATGTTCAAACGGGGAGGATACTCATATCCCTCGTCCAACTATTAAACCTTATGACTGGAGGATGCCACCTCCACCGGTACTGTTTTGTTCACTTGTTTGTTTTCTTCATATCTCAATGCTTTTGGTAATTAGACTGATCTTTTATATGCTTATAGGGCCGTCATATTTATGTGTCCCGAGTGCCTTTAGATGATCTTCCAGCTGGGGAAGCTCTTCAGTACCAACGCACTGGTTTTGATCGGGGCATTGACAGGATAACAGTGCCTGATGATGCTGCTGATCTTGATGTCGATCAGTCAAAGGCAGCTGGCAAGCGGAAAATTGTTTATGAAAAGAAGAAGCGGAGTGGCGTCTTGACCGGTGGAGCTTTATCACTACAAGCTTGTACTTCGTTGGTCAAAACGTCGTCATAATCGATTGTAGAATCGTCGGATTCGATTCTGATTGTGAGGATGGGGTGACCCTTGCTGAGTTTGCCCGACGCAAGAAATTGCGCTCTGAGAGTGGTCGGGATAGTGCTCTCCCTTTGGCGCAGGGAGCTAGCCATGTTATGGAGCAGCCCATATCTGCCGATCAGACCGGTCATTCAGGAGATCTTGTAGATGCTCACTTTTTAAGTCAGACTATGAGTAGTCGGGGTGCTCCTGCTGTCGCCGTGGGCCAATGTGATGAAACGCTTGCTGCTACTGGTCGTTCTTCTCCTCCTCCCGACTCGTTGATGCAAGTTAACCTTGATGTTGGTACCTCCGTGCCTTCTAGGGATGAAGGAGGATATGCCATTATTTTAATCTCGCATTTTGAGCGCCTCGAACCGTAAGTTTTGCGAATCTTGTTAAATTTGCTATGCTCTTCTTCTTCTTGTTTTGATTGGTTGTAAATTTTTCTTTGCAGGGCTCCCATTGTCGATGACTTAGTCAGGGGCCCTTCGAGTCATGTAGCTTTGGAGAATGCTGGGGTCGCTTTACTGAGCCAAGAGGTCGTTCTCGATGGCATAACTCCTTCGGCAATGTTGTTATGGATCAAAGGGCCGTGCCTCGAAGTTGTGCCACTGGGCCGTTGATCTTGTTGGGGATCCGGGGGCAGCTGTTGCCAATGTTGCCGCGACTGTAATGGTTCGACGGTGCCAATACTATGGCCTCTTCTGGGGATGCTGAGCCGTTAGTGCTAGATTCCTCCCTGGTTTCTTCTCTTGGGGATGATCATCATCTTAATTTGGGTAGTTTCAGACCCAGTGCCTCGAGCGCAGATCACCCCGAGATAATGGAAGAGATCAGAGGAGGAACTTCTTCTGGTGCCCATATTCCTGGCAGCCGCAGCTACGTTGCCCGTCAGGGTGAGGATGGAGAGTGGCACATTTTTGAAGATGTTGACGGGGTACCATTTCGATGGCTTTGAGCAAGTGTTTGCTGATTTGCGGGCTCGTGTCAAGGTTAGTACTTGTCTTTAGTGATTTTTCTATTTTGCCCATCTTGTAGTGTTTATAAAAGATCCTTTCGCAGTTGTTGAAGACGTTCTGAAAAACGTCGCCTTTGCATAGAGCAGTTCAAGCCGACCATGTGTGAAAACGGTCTTCATGCGGAAGCAAAACGAGGATTTGGGTCGGCAAATCCGAGTTTATGAAGGTCGTGAAAAGCTTTGGGAACTTGAGAAAGACTCCGCGAAAAAGAACAAAGGTTTGTTTTGCTTTGCTCTTGTTACTTGTTATTTTAATAGAAGTTATAAGTAGCCGATTGAGTATTTTGCAGAATTGGAGAGTGACAAAGCCTTAATGGCTGCTGAAATTGCTCGTACGAACGAGGCAGCAATAAGGCCCGCGTAGAAATTGAACGCTTGGAGAAGGAGGCACGAGGTGCGTTGTTATGTTCTGTGTTTGAAGTTTTGATCTGATTGTATCTTATAAATTGTATTTGTGTAGAAACGCATGAGCGTCATATGGCGCAATTTGGCGTCTTTGAAGGATGATAACCAGCAATTGACGAACGTTATCTATCCATGGCGGGTGGATCGCAGCCTCTCGTTTTGCCGTGCTTGCGCGAGGTGAAGTGAGGCCGACAAATCCCCTTCTTGTTCCCGAATTTGTTGTGGATCAATGCCGCCGTTCATGGCGCTTATTGAAGGAGTTTGTCGGGAAGGGGAGCCGCTTTGTTGCGTCGAGTGTTATAGCTCTTGCGCAATCTCACTTTCCTCGGGCAGATTTCAAGCGCTTGGAGTCCGGACGGCCCGGACACTTCTCCGAAAAGCTCAAAGATTTGCGAGATGGCTTGTTGGGGCACCGCCTGTGTTATTGCCGACAAGATAGATCTTGTGCCTGAGCAATAACTTTAAACTTTTCCTGTGGTATTGAGTTCTGTGGTGCTTGGCGCCGTCGAGTTCACCGGGGCGGCGGAGGCCGTCGTCGCCGCGACTCGTCGACCGGTGGTCGGCAAGGCATTCGGGGGATGACTAGATTGCTTTAGATGCAATCGGTCCCCGTTTGTAAAAAAATTTTATATTTTTAATGAAAGAAGTGGATCTTTTGAGATGTGTTTTGTGCCAGAATCCTTCGAGATTCCTTTTATTTATCCCTTTATTTTGATCCGTTTTCATGATTGTATCATGTTCTTGCCGTAGGATTTTTATTTCGGGGCTTAGAGCCCCTCGCTTGTTGCGTCGAAGATGTCGTGATGCGTCGGTTTGAGGAATGATTTTCCTTTGAGTAGAGAAGAAAAATCCATGTGCTCAAACGTTTGACACGAAAACTTGACTTCTTATTATAACATAGTACACATTAGATTGTTTTTCGTCACCGAATGACTTACAATGATGTGTACGATCGACGCTAATTTTAACTTTTAAAGGAAAATAGCCTAGAAAAGAAAAACTTGTACCGATAAGAGAGAAGATTTCATCTCTTGTTGTTTCAATTTTCCGGCTCGTCGCCTTCTTCCAAGTCGTGGACCATGACCGGGTCTTCTTCGGTACAGAGCAAGAGGTCGTCATCATCTAGGGCTTGATCATCTCTGCGTCGGCGTGGTCGGATATACTTATCCCGTTCCGAGTAGTATTGAGATTGTCCTTTTTTGGAAAAGGTACATCGTAAAAGAATCTATGGAGCTTGAGTTCTTCTCAACCGGCTTCCTTTTTGTACTACTTCGTACCACTCGCCGTTTATGAACATGCCTTCGGATGTTTTGCGCCCTGGTGATCGAACTGTTCTGATGTGCCGAAGATTGGCTGGGTTTATTGGATTAGGGAATATGTGCTCGGTGTGCGGAGGTATCCTGTCCTCAGGAGGAGTTGGACTGGGGAGCCTCCAATTTGGTTCTCTGGTCTGCAAATTGTCCAAGAAGGGAGTGATGAAACCATTACGGTTTGTTTGAACAGACGGATACATTCGTCTAGGAGGAGGGCTCCGAGCACGTTTATATACGAGGCGTCGTATGGGTTGGGTGCAACAACGAGGCTCATCCGTGTTAGGTGAATCCCTTGTGTCGTCCCTTAATGGGCTTATGCCGGAACTGCGGCGATTCTCTCTGGTTGCTGCCATGTGTTTTTGGCGCTCTTCCCTTCGTTTTCTTTCTACGTCTTGGTGTCGGTCAGCAAGTGCCCTGGCCCTGTATGCTGATGCGCTTGTCATTGAGGGAAGCTGAGTTGATCGTGCTCGTGGCCGTTCTCTTTGCTCCATTGCACCTGATGTTGTCATGGCAGTCAATATCTCTTGCTGTCGCCTCTCCCTCCGTTGTTCATCCCTTCGGGACCGGGTCGCCGTGACGAAGGGCGGCGGCTAGCTCGCACGTTCCCGCAAAGAACCGAGCGTTGGATGTGTTGTTTTGTGGGGATCGTTCTTGCTGCGTTGCCGCAGTAGGTGCAGTGGCGGGTTCCGACCAGTTCGTCGGATTTCTCGCCGCGTCGCCGTCGTTCGTTGCGACGGGCGTTTCGCTGCATCGTTGACACGTAACTCCGACTAGGTACATCGTGTCGGGTAGTTTGTGTCGTACTCGAACCGGACCGCTTGTTGTTCCATGAGGCTTGTGAAGTCCTCGTTCTTAGATCTTGGATATCGGCGGGATTCTCTCGTCGTATGTTGCTTGGCTGGCCTCTCCGACCACCGCGTACGATGATCGGCCGTGGTCGGAGCTGCTGTGAGTTTCTGCCGCCATCTGGCCGTGTATGGTTGCCACGAGGATTTGTTGGAACGCGTCGTTGTAGATTCACCGGCTGCAAACGTGGCCGCTCGGAGCGCCCAAAAGTGACTCTACGACGGTTGTTTTGTCCTCGTGTCGATAGATTAGGGATTCGTTGTTGCCGCGCGATTTGTAGATCGCGACTGACGCGTCGTCGGAGCGATTCAAAGTTGGCATGGGTTTCTGTCAACCTCATGTCTTCTTGATGGATCAAACGGAGTAGATCCGTGTTGCTGACATGCCTCCTTTGGTTAGGACCAGTCGGAGGTGTTGACGCCGTGCCGTCAACTATCAGTAGTGGATTGGTTGGGATTGCAATGGTGGTCCCCGGGATGAGTTGGATCTGGTTTGGCGCAGCCACCATTGTTGGTGCCATAGTCGGCGTGATAGCCGGAGGCATGAGAGTTGTAGTAGCGATTCTTTGAGTTGGAAGTCCAGGTGAACGTTCCGAAGTTGAAGGTGAGGCCGGCCGAAGGTCATGGAAGCCGGGAAGGAAACCATCTTGATCGACGTGAAATCTCGGTGCGCACCCCCTACCCGGGCGCGCCACCTGTCGACGAAATATCGGCGATAGTCCGACTGGGGGTATGCCCCGACCGGTAATGGATTGGCGGAAGGCGCACGAGATTGCGAGCAAGACGTAAACAGGGAGCAATCACACGAGGTTTACCCAGGTTCAGGCCGCAAGGATGCGTAAAACCCTAGTCCTGCTCTCTGTTTCGATTATGATGTGGATGTATGAGTACGTGCGTTATGCCGGATTCGTTCCTCGGCACGGGGGTCCTTGCTCTCCTTATATATTGCGGGAGCAAGGTTACAAGTCGGAACTAGCCTATCTCGGTACTAAGTTTATATACTTTACAAGTCTAAACTTTCCTATCTCGGCTAGGTCTTGTCCTCCTTGTCGGTCTTCGATATTCTTGCTGTTTTAGGCCGTCCGAGGCCCGAGCCGATCGGTCTTGAAGCTTGATGGGCCAGCCTGGCGATAGCATGTCGGCCCAAACTAGGCCGTGAGGGTATATGGAGTTTATACCTCCACGAGACTCCCCGCCAGGGCTTTTCGCAACCTATTTAACGTATTTTTGTCATTCAGAAAAATACCCTGGACCCTGAAAAACGAAAAGTAAAAAGGTCGGGCCCAACTACCTAATTGAGAAAGAAGTTTAATTCATCTATTTCACCAATTTCCTCAATGGGCTCTAAAAATATTTTAAGGCGTTGACCATTTACCTTGAATATCGTACCTTCGTTGTTGCGAAGCGTAACGGCTCCATGTGATGATGAGCTTACTACTTCGAACGGTCCTTCCCATTTGCTTTGAAGTTTTCCTTGCCCAAAGAGTTTGACCCTGGAATTAAAAAGTAATACCTTGTCTCCGGGTGTGAATTCCTTGATCTTGATTCTCTTGTCGTGCCATCTTTTCACTCTTTCTTTGTAAATCTTGGCGTTGTGATAGGCTTTCTCTCTCCATTCTTCTAATTCAGAGATTTGCATCTTCCTCTTCTCTCCTGCTACTTCTAGGTCCATATTCCATTTTTTGATGGCCCAGTGAGCTTTGAATTCCGGCTCTACCGGCAAGTGGCGAGTCTTTCCATAGACTAGTTGATATGGTGACATCCCGATGGGTGTCTTGTATCTTTGTTCGATATGCCCATAGTGCATCGGAAGCTTGTCCTTCCATGCAGTTCCCATTTCATTCACTTGTCTTCGAAGAATATTCTTGATCTCGCTTATTTGATGTCTCGCTTGGCCACTTGTCCGAGGGTGATACGGAGTAGCAACATTATGGCGTACTCCATGCTTCAATAAGTATTGCTCAAAGCGTTTGTCGATGAAATGTGATCCTCCATCACTTATGACTATCCTTGGGACTCCAAACCTTGGGAATATTATTTCTTCGAACATCTTCTTGGAGCTTGAGCTATCTCGCCTTTTGCATGGCGAGCTTCGACCCATTTGGACACGTAGTCCACTTGCTACGAGGATGTATTCACATTTCTTCGACGGTGGAAATGGTCCCATGAAATCAACTCCCCGGACATCAAAGAGCTCGATCTCGAAGGTTGTTGATAAGTGGCATGGCATCTCTTGAGTTAATGTTCCCATGTCTTTGACAAGGACCGCATCTCCGAATGAAATCTTTTGTGTCTTCATACATTGTTGGCCGAAAAATCCGCATTGCCAAATCTTCGCATGTGTACGGAACACCCCATAATGGCCTCCATATGGTGATGAGTGGCATCTTTCAATGATTTTGATTCCTTCTTCGGTTGGCACACATCTTCTCGAGCAAGCCATCGAACATACCGGAAGAGGTAAGGCTCATCCCATATGTGAGTACGACTCTCCCGGATAAGTTTCCTTTTGTTGCCTCCGGTGGTACGTAACCCGTAACCATAAAATTAACAATATCTGCATACCAGGGGTCGATCTATTGATTCCGTAGAGCATGTCGTCCGAGTGCGTCGTCGATGGGTAGTTCCCTGTGGTTTCTCAAAGCGCATTCTAGACAAGTGATCGGCAACGAGTTTTCTCGCTCCCTTTTTATCTTTTATTTCTAAGTCAAATTCTTGGAGTAATAAAATCCATCTTATCAAACGAGGTTTAGCATCTTTCTTAGTGAGCAAATATTTTAAAGCAAAGCATGATCGTGTAAACAATCACTTTGGCACCCACTAAGTAGGATCTAAACTTATCAATAGCAAAGACAATGCCTAGGAGCTCTTTTTCGGTGGTAGCATAATTAAGCCGAGGTCCAGTCAAAGTTTTGCTAGCGTAAGCTATTGCATGATGCTTCTTATCCTTAGTCTGTCCTAACTTTGCTCCTACAGCGTAGTCACTTGCATCACACATAATTTCAAAAGGTAAAGTCCAATCAGGGGGTTGAATGATTGGAGCAGAAATAAGTGCTTTCTTAAGGATCTCAAATGATTGTAAGCAGGCATCATCAAAGTCAAAAGGAACATCCTTAGCCAATAAGCGGGTAAGAGGTCTAGCGATGTAAGAAAAATCTTTTATGAATCTACGATAAAAACCAGCATGACCAAGGAAACTTCTAATCCCCTTCACATTGATAGGAGGAGGCAGTTGTTCAATAACTTCTATTTTGGCTCTATCTACCTCGATGCCTCTTTCAGACACTAAGTGTCCTAGCACTATTCCTTCTCTAACCATGAAATGACACTTTTCCCAATTAAGGACTAAGTGTTTTTCCTCACATCTTTGCAATACTCGATCTATGTTTTCAAGGCACTCATCAAAAGTTTTTCCATAAAAGAAAAATCATCCATGAAAACTTCCATAATCTTTTCAATCATATCAGAAAATATAGACATCATACATCTTTGAAAAGAAGCCGGTGCATTACATAACCCAAAAGACATCCTACGGTAAGCAAAGGTTCCATAAGGGCATGTAAAGGTCGTTTTGTTTTGATCATTAGGATGGATAGGGATTTGATGATATCCGAATATCCAAAGCAAGGAAGCAAAAGTAAGAATGGTTGGCTAATCGCTCAAGCATCTCATCAATGAAAGGCAAAGGAAAGTGATCTTTTCTTGTTGCCTTATTAAGCTTTCTATAATCTATGCACATTCGCCATCCCGTGACGGTTCTTTGTGGGATTAACTCATTCTTCTCATTTTGGACAACGGATCATGCCTCCCTTTTTAGGCACAACTTGGACGGGGGCTGACCCACTCACCGTGTGGCACGGGGTAAATAATCCCGGCGTGCAACGGTTTTAAAACTTCTTTCTTAACAACTTCCCTCATCGCATTATTGAGTCTACGTTGGGGTTCTCTAGATGGTGGAATATCGGGATCTCGTGGGAATGCGATGGGTACAAAGGGCGGGACTAATTCCTTTGAGGTCCCTGGAGTGAGTAGCCAAAAGCTTTTTTATGTTTTTCTAGGACTGACCATTAAGCGAAAAGTCTCGCTCCCGAGTGAGAGTATCACTTATGATGACAGGAGTGTCCGGATCATTTCCTAGAAAGGCATATCTAAGACCGGGCCGGTAAAGGTTTGAACTCAATAGGAGGCCTAGGTGGTAGGGTAAACTCGTCTAATGGTTCATTCTCGAAGGGTCGACTTCTTCTTCTATGAAGAATCTAGCTTTGTCTTCTAATTACGGCTTCACTAGGAATTCTAGAGAGGCTGCTCTAAATTCCTCCAATGGATCATAATGTGGATGGGGCTCGGTCCTAGCATTTAAAGAGTGTGAAATGGACATTGCAAACTGGAGTTTCTTGCCTAAACAAATGTTTAGTTTCCCAGTTTGTCCTTCATAAAGAAGTCTTCTAAATGGTTGTCCTATCAACGGTGGAAATCCCCTATGTCAAAGACATAAAAGCTTAAGTGGACAGGGGTTCCTTCTACCCGGAGTGGTAGGACATGTAGGATTCCTAAACAAGGAAGAATTTGTCTCGAAGGATTTCTTATGAACTTCACTGTTGGGGTTAACGTCATGTTTCTTTGCAAATATTTTGCTAGTGTGGTAGACATGATATTTATACCCACAACTGGATTGTAGAGAGCGTCTATGCGATCATTGTTAATCATGCAATGAATGGGAAGAGAAGATGAATCTAGCCGAATTATTTCGGAGGAAAGCTCGACTCTTCTAACCACTCATTGCTCATGTGACACTAACTCTCCCGAGGTTTTTCCGTTGGAATATCCTCATCAATATTGCATGGCTTTATTGGGTGATATTTGCCTTGTGGCTTCTTCACCTTGTGATAGTTGAAGATGTTTCCAAAATCGGAAAACAGATCGGGTTCAATATCTAGCATAAAATCGGAAGTGGAATGTCTTCCTTTTCTTGCTCAAGACATGGGTTAGCGAGGTGGATGGTGTATCTCGGTAAATGTTTGTCTTCGGCTACTTGAGGTTCTACTTCTAGGAGGTAGTCTAATTCACTTGGATAGGATTTGGTCTAGGATTGATCTTGCTTTCTCACAGAGATATGCAAGAATGATCCTCCCGAAGTTGTGTCGAGCAATTTTCTACCTGTCTCTACTCGACCTTTATAAAAGTGTTGTAAAAGAATAGGATCCGGTAGACTAAGGTCCGGGCCCGATGCTAAAAGTGTAGTAAAACGATTCCAGGATG
This sequence comes from Themeda triandra, assembly GCA_018135685.1. Taxonomy (NCBI): domain Eukaryota; kingdom Viridiplantae; phylum Streptophyta; class Magnoliopsida; order Poales; family Poaceae; genus Themeda; species Themeda triandra. Next base: position 346,683 of record JAENPR010000139.1, read on the forward strand.
AGGCCAAAGATTCTTCGGGTTCTTGCTTAATAGTCGAACCTTGACTCTAAGGTCAACGATTTGGGAGATGGGATAGAAATCTAGGCAAAAGTTGGAGCGTAAGGACCCCCAATCTCCTTGTTGCTTACCTACAAACTTTATCATACCATTGTCTAGCTTTTCCCTTTAATGAGAAAGGAAATAGCTTCCAACGGAGGGTTTTGTCGGACATGCCCTCTATGCGAAGACAGTCACATGTTTGCTCAAAGTCTCTAATGTGAAGGTAAGGGTTTTCGTCTCCTTCTCCGAAAAGGATAGGCTTTGGACCAATGCAATCAACCGCGGACTCGGCCTATAGCTAGGTGTTTGGATAGGTTGTGATGACTCATGTGGCACTAGGCTGGTCTCCGTGGGTGCGAGAAAATTGAAAGATAGGAATGGAATTTGAGTTATCCATAAGGATAGAAAAAGATAAAATGTACGGAAAAGTAAAGTGCAAGAAAAAGATAAAAGTATAGGTACAAGGTAGAGCAAGATTTAGGTTATCTAAGCGGGACCGTCTTTCTCCCGCAACGGCGCCGTAAAATGCTTGTTGACACTAGATACGCACACGAAAGAATCAAAGAGAAATAATCCGCAAGCGCACGGATATCGGTGAGCACTTCACCCGGGAGATAAGTCCCGAGTATCGTATTTGTTTTTATCCGCTAGGAGAAAACGTGCAATAGACTAACCCGATCTTTACTACTACCCCGGGCTGCTAGTCAAGTGAGAATTAAGCGATATAGAGAGAACTCCTTCGTCGGTCTTCTTCTAACCTATGGCAAGCTTTGAGACTACTTGTTCTAAGGGGGTACCCGAGGAATAGACACCACGAGAGGATGCTAAACCGGGCACAAAGGACCTACCTTACCTACCAACGGGAAGTGGATTACAAAGGTAATAAAGGGATTGTCACTTCCCTCACTACTACCACGGTTCCTACGGATAGGGAGCATCTACAAGTGAACCTAGCCTAAGCACCACGCTTATGCTAAAGAACGATTACTCTATTCCCAACGCGAAGCGAATAAAGTAAACTTGTAAACCAAAGAACAATAATAACAACGAACTTACTAGTATTAGAATATGAATTGCCGAATGATTTCGAAACCAAGCCTCGGGTTAGGAGACTTGATCCCGCAGATACACCGGAGAGGAGACACCGACAGCCGGGCTTCCTCCAAATCTACCTCCACTCTATACTCTCTCAATCTCTCTTGATACTAATACCCTATAGAGATAGATCCATTCGAGGGACCCTTCTCTATCTAACTCTCTCTCTCGTGGATTGAAGTCTTGAATGAACTCGGAGAATGAATTAGGGTTTCACCTGGGGCCAGGGGCTCTGCTTATATAGCCCCCTAGGATTAACCACAGCCCTCGGATCAAACCGACCTAAATGGACGATAATTATTGATCTTCAAAGTCGGTGGAGGCAGGATCCGCGAGACTCCACCTGATTGGTGGAGCTGGGGAGTCGGCCGACTCCCCTCCCTGGTCGGCCGACCCTGGCCAATGCCAGGTGGGCCCCAGGCTTCAGGTGTTGCCTTCTGGAGTCTTCTAGATTATACTTTTTCACCCGTTCGGTCTTTCTCTCTATGTAAACCCGACATGTGGGCCATCTTGGTTGGTTTTCAGCCGTCACCCCGCAGAAATAGATATTCACCAAAACTCGTGGAATTCGTCGGTGGTAACCCTATATCTATCAAGTATTTATGAATAGGTCCATTTGCATGCTAAGTTGACGGTTAATTTTATGAGTTAACGACCGTCAACAGCCACCCTTGGCCAGCCAGGTGAACATCACATCTGCCTTGCATGTTGGGCAAGGGAACTTCCCGTGAACACACCACGCACCGAACAAGCCATATGCCGGAAGTCGTGCATTGAGTACCGGTACCACACATGCATCGTGAAGTTCGTCTTCGTAGCTCGGTCATACGTCAACACCCCTCATCCCAAGCTTTCGCAATTCATCCCACACCGGGCCGCATGAACACACCCATTTTGTTGCCCGGGTGTCCAGTATTATCGGCGTCAAGAACACGTTCTTGGGGTCGAACATGACGCCGGGGGAAGATTGAGGGGATCACAAACACGGGCCAACAAGTGTACGGGGCCGCCATCATTCCAAACGGGTTGGACCCATCGTTGTCAGCCGCTACGCGTACATTTCGAGCCTCCTCGGCCATGCGAGGATTCATGGTATCAAAGTGCTTCCATGCATCACCATCCGCCGGTGCTTTGCATCTTGTCACCGTATCTTTTGCCATTCTTGTGCCAAGTCATTTGTTTCGCGGACTCCTCTGTCATGTACCGCCGTTGCAGCCTCGGTAGTACTTGGAAGGTGTCGTATGACCATCTCGGGGATCTTAGACTGTTTCTTAGTGCCATCACGCCTTCTACCTCCACGTACCTAGAGGCTTTGCACTCCGGACAGTGTGTTGCTGCCTCGTGGTCTCCCGGAACAGGACACACCCGTTCTTACAAGCTTGGATCGGGCGATAAGGCATCTTGAGTGCACGAAGGAGCTTCTGTGACTCGGTCGTGTTTTTCGGCGGCGGTGCTCCTCCGGAAGCGGCCCGCCAACAGTTGCCAACACGAGATCAAAACCTTCCCGATCGATGTCCGGTGACGACTTCAACCCAATTAGGCGTGAAATGGCATCCAGTTTAGAAATGCGGGTCTTCTCGTGAAGGGGCTCCTTTGCCGCCTCCATCATGTCGTAGTACGCCTTTGCCGCCTCCGTGATCACATGTGGAGATGTCTGGGTTTTGACCATCCGACGTCACAACTTGCTCGAAACTTTTTGAAATTTTTACCACACACTACACATGCCATGCCAACACAACTCGTCAAGTTTCGTCAATTTCGGACTCCGTTTGGATTTTATATAATTTAAAAACACTTTCCCGGCACGTCACTACCCATGTTACGAGGCCAACACGGTCGTAATTTCATGCGAGCTCCGGGATACGGCCTCAACTTACTCCGAGAATCATGAATATCATTTTTCGAATCAAAAGTCTGCATTATTTCATGTACCTGCAGTTCAAATTTTGAGGTGCGGGAAAAATTCAAAGAAAACAAAATAATTCCCGAAATATAGCTCAAAAGTTCAAAATTGTCCCAAATTCTGGAGGTGGGTTGTATGTGAGGTAAGAAGACACGTTTAAAAAAAAAATGAGAAGCAAAAAACAAAAAAAAAAAGTATTGTTTGCCGATGGCCTTGGAAAGCCATCGGCAAATAGGGTTTGCCGATGGCCGGCCATCGGCAAACAAAGGGGCCTAGGCGCTGCCCGTGCTGCCACGTGGCCATGGTTTGCCGTTGGCCGTGGCCATCGGCAAAATCCATAGTTTGCCGATGGCCTAACGGCGGAAGCCATCGGCAAATCGACGGCGTCGGTCGCCGTCGAGTCCCGGCATAGTTTGCCGATGGTGTCGATATGCCGATGGCTCGGCCATCGGCAAACCAATTCTAGGCCGATGGCTTTTTGTCGCCGATGGCCTGGCCATCGGCAAATAGGCGTGTTGCCGATGGCCGCTGTTCGCCGATGGCCCGACCATCGGCAATAATGTGTTTGCCGATGGCTTCACTTTGCCATCGGGAGAGCAGATGTTTGCCGATGGCAGATTCCTTGGCCATCGGCAAACGTCTGGGCCATCGGCAAACACTCGCTCTCCGGTAGTGTGGCTCTAGCAGGTCTAGACCTCACCCGCGTAATCGGGTTGCCTGTGAAGATTCTTGCCACGAATTAATATAATATTTTTGCATGGTATATGTGTTTGCCGTTGCTTAATTCATCACTGACGTTTATAAAAGTAATGGTGACATCCCAGATTCTTTTTTTTTTTATGAGGGAGACATCCCAGATTCATGTGTCTAGGCAAAAGAATATTGTGGCGTGTACTGAGGCCGGCGCGCAAAATTTGTCTGCCTAGGCCTCCGCTGCACTGGTACAGCTGTAGACATAATTTGTCACGTACGTCACGTATATACAGTATTGCGAATCTACATGCGTATCCTTGCCATCAGCAAGCATCAATCTCAACGTCATCTTCGACAACCACAACGTGCTATTTTTTGTTCCAAGCAAACCCTCGCTTGGCCCAAACCGGAAGACACTCAAAAATCTATAAATAATCACTTCCACTTCCATGTTGCCACGTCCAGTTTTCATCTATCTCAGTTCTTATACGTTACACAACCACCTTGCTAGCTCTCTAGAGGTCTCTGCAATGGAGGTAGCAATACCACCATGGGCGTCGTTCTCCCTAGAGACGACGATCCTGCTGGCCACTGTGCTCTTCTTCGTGACGACAACCGTCCTCCGCCTTCGTGTCCAGCGGGAACAACAAAAATCTCGCAAGCACAACCTCGTCCCGCCGCCGGGCCCTCGGCCGTGGCCGGTGATCGGCAACCTGAACCTCCTAGGCACCCTGCCACACCACGCCATCCACGAGCTCTCGGCGCAGTACGGCCCGCTCATGTCCCTCCGGTTCGGCTCCTTCCCCGCCGTCGTCGTCTCCTCCGTCGAGGTGGCCGAGGTCGTCCTCAGGTTCCAGGACCTGGCGTACCTCGACCGGCCCCGCTTGGCCTGCGGCAAGTACACGGTGTACAACTACTCCGGCATGCTGTGGTCGCACTACGGCGCGTACTGGCGGCAGCTCCGCAAGCTGTGGATGACGGAGCTCTTCAGCCAGCGGCAGCTCAGGCTGACGGAGCACATCCGTGCCGAGGAGGTGCGTGTCATGCTGCGCGACCTGCACCCGACGACGACGGCCACGGGGCGGGTGGAGGCGGTGGTGGTCAAGGAGAAACTGATGATGGTGATGCTCAGCGTCATCTCGCGCATGGTGCTGGGCAAGAAGTACGTCGGCGAGGACGCCGGGTCGGCCGCCGGGGCGACGCCGGGCGAGTTCAAGTGGATGATCGAGGAGATCTTCTTCCTCAACGGCGCGCTGCTCATCGGGGACTTGGTGCCGTGGCTCAGCTGGTTCGACCCGCAGGGGTACATCGCCAGGATGAAGCGGCTGGCCAAGATGTTCGACCGGTTCATCGACCACGTGCTGCGCGAGCACGACAAGCGGCGGCGGCAGGAGGGCGACGCGTTCGTGCCCAGGGACTACGTTGACCTGCTGCTGCAGCTAGCCGACGACCCCGGCCTCGACGTCCCCCTCGACCAAGACGGCGTCAAGGCATCCGTTCTGGAGCTCATCACCGGCGGCGCGGACACCTCGTCGGTGACTGTGGAGTGGGCCATGTCGGAGCTCCTGAGGAACCCCACCGTCCTGGGCAAGGTTACCGACGAGCTGGACCGCGTGGTGGGCCGCGACCGCCTGGTCGGCGAGGCAGACATCCCGGAGCTCCCGTACCTGAACGCCGTCGTGAAGGAGACGATGCGGCTGCACCCTGCGGTGCCACTCCTTGTCCCGCGGGTGTCGCGCGAGCACACGACGGTGACCGGCTACGACATCCCGGCAGGGACGCGCGTGCTCGTCAACGTATGGGCCATGGGCCGGAACACCGCCGTGTGGGGCGAGGACGCGGCGAAGTTCCGGCCGGAGCGGTTCAACGGGAGCAAGATGAGCAACGTGGACGTGAAGGGCCAGAACCTGGAGCTGATGCCGTTCGGCTCGGGCCGCCGGATGTGCCCCGCCCACGGCCTCGGGCTCAGGCAGGTTCAGCTCGTGCTGGCGAACCTGGTGCACGGCTACGCGTGGCGGCTCCCCGGCGGCATGGCGCCGGAGGAGCTGGACGTGGACGAGAAGTTTGGGATCTCCGTGTCTCGCTTGAACCAGCTCAAGGCTATCCCTGAGCCCAGGCTCCCGCATCACGTCTACTTCGGGCCGTGAACCGCGCTCGTCATTCAATCGGTCTTAACCTTTGATGCTTCCATAAATAAATGCGTAAGAATATATCCATGTATTTGGTGGGTGGTAGTACGGACTGCACGTATACACGTAATGGTTTTATGTTATTGTGTGTGTACATGTCACTTTATTTTTAATCTCTACGAGATTAAATGGTCCATATATTGCACCATTTATTTTTTCACTTTATTTTTCTGGGAGTTCCCTCAACTATATATGAGCTACTAGCTTCTTGTTGGTGCGCTGTAATGTAATGGGAACATCGTGAAATATGTTTGGTTTTTTTATGCTAATTCTGATCCTAGTTGTATACTAATTACCCAATTGTCTCTGCTGTCATATTTCATCCTAGCTAATGTCTACTGTCCTGGCTATAGCCTGGCAAAAAATCTCGTTATCGTTGGCTGATTTCTAGAACAACTTCCTTGGAGAGGCTAAAGGAAGAGATGTGGATTTTTCTATGTAAAAGATTCTAGAACAAAAAATTGTATACAAATAAATTAATCTCTAAGAGATTAAATGGCCCACTGGACCATTTATTTTTCACATATTTTTCTCAGAATCCCCACGACTATATTACCTACTCTCTCCGTCTCAAATTGTAAATTCTTCCAAGAATCTTGTAAAGTCAAAACGTCTTAATTTTGACCAAAATTTATACGATAAGATAACATTTATGATGCCACCTAAGCTGCTAAGCATCACTAGATTCTTTGTTAACTATATTTTCATAGTATAATTAACTGATGTCATAAATCTTAGAATGACTTACAATTTAAAACGGAGGGAGTACTAGGTTTTTGTCTAAGCGTTGCAACAGGAACCACATAACTTTTTAACGAAATGTTTGGTTTTTATGCTCATTCTCTAGCTAGCTAGGGCCTACCGTCATTTCACCCTAGCTGTATACCAAAATCAAGTAACGAGTGTTCACATTCATGTGTTGCTAGATACTTACTTTAAACTAATAAAGTCAAACAAGATTGACAGAAACAATAGTGTGCGCTGGAGTTAAATAATCTTGTATGCACGGGTAATATTGCCCAACAAGGCAAACAATAGTATTAAAACGCGGGGACGCGGCCACGCTTTGTGAGCTACGATAGTTAACTGGGACAGCGCTGGGTGGTAAAGTAGAGCCGATGGATCATATATACGTATATGTATATGTTCAAGGGCCCAATGGCGATAGTGAACTGGACAACTCGGTTTGGGCGAGAGAGACGCTATAGGCTGGCAAAAAATTTCGTTATCGTTGGTTGATGATTTCCAAGACAACTTCCTTGGAGAGGCCGGCTAAAAGAAGAGATGTTTGATGGAAATTGTTTGTGTTGGCTCACTCTATAGTCTATACCAGTATACCACACTGAGGGCCTTTTTGGCACTACTTGAGTAAATTGCACCCGAGGTACCTAAACTATTAGACGTATAACAAGTAGATACTCAAACAAAAAAACGTAACTTGTGGGTACTCAAACTATACTTACGTAACATCTAGATACTTTAACTAAAAACCATAACATTTATAACATTTAGGTACTAGAACTATACTTAGGTAACTTCTAGATATTGATTTTTTTCTGAAAACCCCCTTCCCAAATTTTTTCTTCTTCTGCGCGGTTGAGCCAAGGGTCGGGATGGGCACGCCCGTCGCGGCGGCACCGGCGCCGCGCCTACACCTCGCCGCTGGCCGAGCTCGCTGCACCCACCCCCACAGCGCCCGGGTCGAGGCTGCCCTGCACGTGCACCACCACGCGCCCCCAACCATGCCTCCACGCCGCCGCCGCAAATCTCGCCGCCGTCGAGCGCCGCATCCTGATCGACTGCGAGCCGGCGACCATAGCTTGCGGCGGATCTGGCACGCGATGCAGCTTGCCTTTGCGGCAATGAGCGGCCATAGCTTGCGTCCTCGTCGTTAAGGGCCGCTGCTGGGCGAGCACGAGGACGCTGTAGACGCGGATAAGCTGACGGACGCGCGAGCCACACGAGGGTGAAAGCAGAGGAGATATTCGCCGCCGGCGCGCGCCGCTTGCCCCGCCGCGGGCACACGCCGCCCCTCGAGCCCCACCGCGGGCGCGCGCCGCCCTCGAGCCCGCCGCGGGCAAGCGCCGGGAGCGCCGCCGCGCGTCCCGCGAGCCCCGCCGCGGGAGCGCCGCGGGCGCGCGCTGCCTCTGGGCGCCGGGGAGCGCCGCCGCTGCGCGCCGCCTCCACGCGTTGGGAGCCCGAGGCAGCCGTGTTCGTTCCTCTTCCTCTTCTCGCGTTGTCCCTGCCTTGTCGCGTTGTGGCACTGGAGGCATGCGAGCCGGCGAGGCGTGGGCAAGCGCATGGGGTGGCTGGCATGCATGCGCTATTGCACGTGCATGCGGCAGGGAGCGGTGCCTATGAGCGAGCGCGGCGGTTTCGACGGGGCGAGCGCGAGCTCCGTGGGCGACTGCGGCCGCGGCGAGCAGGGGCGATGGCCGTCGCACAGCGCGCCGCCGCGAGCGAGCAGCCGCACCGCGCGAGCAGGCCGTCGCACCGGCGAGCAGGGCGAGCAGCCGCACCGGTGAGAGCACGAGCAGGCCGCCGCACCGGCGAGCAGGGGCGAGTGCCGCCACGCTGCGCGAGCGCGCGAGCGGGCCAGCGTGGAGCTCGCCATGCGCCTCCTGCACACCTGCAGGGTTGAGGCGAAGAAGATGGCCCGAAATGAAGAGAGCCTGTTTGGGGAGGGGGTTATCGCAAAAACGCTAAGACTCCACGTCACTTGAAGTTCCTAGATGTTACGTAAGTATAGTTCGAGTACCCACAAGTTACGTTTTTTTGTTTGAGTACCTACTCGTTACACGCCTAATAGTTTAGGTACTCCGGGTGCAATTTACTTGCACTACTTCGTTTGGCTTCTAGCCACATTGCCAAAACACATTGTTGCCCACTATAGCAATATTGTAGCGCGGAGCTCTTTTTATATATGTATCCTGGGCAAAATGAGCTAGCAATAGTTGAAGATGGTGAAGTCGATGGAAGTGGCTTCGCGTGGCTCCTCATTACAGTGTAGCTATGGTGCAAGAGTTGAAGCAAGACGACATCCATTAAAAAGGAAAATGTCTAGTAGCCTGGGAAAACTGCTGTAAACCCAAGGATCAGGGTGGCTTTGGGATCATTGGCATTGAATGCCAAAACAATGCTTTGCTTCTGAAGTACATGGACAAATGCTACAACCTGGCGATCTACCCTGGGTATCCCTGACCTGGAAAAAGCTTTACTCCAACACCCAAACACCCCCACATTTGAGAAGCCCAGTTAGCTCCTTCTAGCGAAAAGATGTGATCAAATTGTTCGATTGCTTCCAAAGCTTCTCCATCTCTGCTCCCCAAACAGTGGAAACTTAGATTCTTTTTGGTCAGGCAGTTGGCGTGATAAAAAATTACAACTGAAGTACCCACAGCTATACTCCTTTGCTAGAAAACCCAACTGCTCCATCAGTTACCTTTTGGAAGAGGAGGTTGATAGACTCTTCACCCTATCACTATCCATACAAGTTGCCAACCAGCTGGAAGAAATTGACAATATGATTCAAAATTACAGCTAGGATGAAAGTGGACAAGACAGATGGGAAACACTGCTTTCAACTAGGTGTGGGGCTCCTCGAACCTTGGAAAACATACATTTTTCTTTTGGCTTCTCATCGGAGACAGGCTGAACACAAGGGAATTTTTGACAAGGAAAAATATGAGAGTTCAAAGTGTCCATTGTGTGCTTTCCACTTTTTTTTTTTGAATAAACATTCAATCAAGCATGTTGGCTAACCATCTGTATCTATTGGGATCTGAACCTTCCACCAATGGACATGGTGATTGAGGACAGGAACAATTTTGGGAGTCTGTTCTTGAGGGAGACCTCCATAACAGCCTGTTGGATCATCTGGACCATGAGAAATGCAGTCATCCTTTATAAAATACCTACTAACCCCAACAAATGGAAAAAACACTTCAAGGATAAGCTTGACCAAGTGTGCACCAAAGCCAAGCCGAGCAGGAGCCACCTCCTCGGTAATTGGAGAGATATCTGCAGTGTATAATTGTTCCTTTTTTCTATTTGACTTAAAGCCTTGTAATTCTATTGTACATAACATTCTTTTATTTAATGAAAAATAAAAAATACCTGTTCAAACAAAGAGTTGAATCGTGACGAATTCGTAGCGACTGAGCAACAGTTGTAATAACTCTTTATCGATCGATTCATTATTATTATAAGTGGTGTCGATGTAACTCTATACCAACGACACGTGTTGTGATGGTGGTGGGAGGAGTGAGGGCTTTGTGCTATTGGGGGAGCGGCAATGCGAGCGTACCAGTGCCATTGGACCGGATCAGGGAGTCGGCAACGACGCCCCATTCCTTCCTTGCCCCCGCAGGCTGCATCTGTGTTGGGGCAGCCTCCCCCCTCCCGCTTCCTTACGGAATCCGGATATAGACGACACTGGCTAGAGTTTTGGCTCGCGCAACGCCCTGGGCCGCCAAGGGGTGCAGCTAGCGCGGGCACAACAGCGCATGAGCTACGCCGGCTGGGGCAGGCTCAATTAGGGTTTAGATGCAGCGACAAAAGCTGCGATCGTACGTGGAGAAAGGGCAATGTTCTGAGCTTATGTTTTCTCATATAAAAGAGATAAAATGTAGGAGGTTGGAATCGTACTGGGTCATGGAGAGGTCCAAGTGTCCAACCATGGGTGCAAGGCGTTGGGGTCTGGGCACAGGCATAGGTTTGGGAGCGATGAGGAGGATGATACACGTGATGTTCGCAGTTGGATTTGATTAAGCAGAGAGAATGTTTTGAATAAATCTGGACAATCTATTTTAATGATGTTATTTATCTAGGTGCAATTTTGTGGGTAGATAGTCCCTAAAAAATTTCTAGATGGATAGAGGTCTCGGAAGGGCTTCTCAGATGCTATGGTTTTAGGTGGATTTAGCAAAGAAAAATTATGATGAATTAATTAGTAAAGTAGATTATTTCCTTTTCTGATGGAGCAGTCTATTTTTTATTCTTATTGTTTATGTCCAAATAAGTTGGTAAGTATAGGTCAACGCCCATATAAATGAATGTATGCGTCAACCGTCCCTAAAAAGTTATGAATACATTTGTTCTGCAACTATTTTCATGGCCACCACTGAAAATTGATGTGTATGTATACATCAATTGTCCCTGAAAATTATGTAAACGTTCACAATAAGCATGTACACTCACTCATATCAACACATGTATGCAAACCTCGGTGTCGACGGGGATGTCACCTACCACTTAATGCATAGCGCCGGTAAATCCTAAAATAAATACAGGAAAGTGCGAACACCAATGCCAAGTCGAGGTCATGATCCTTGGTCGGCCAGTTCCACCACAGGTAATCAATCCAAATCATCTATAATCAATTTGTGAAAATCACTTTTTTAGGATGCTTAGCATAAGAAACTGCCCTAGAAACATAATTTTTAGGGGTGATTGTTTTGTGCCAACCCTACCCCTAGACATAGGTACTCCCTCCACACCTGTATTACTTGTCGTTCTTGGCTCTAGGCCCATTTTCACAAAAGATGTCACCGTTCTAATATGCGTCCCATTCTTGACGCGTTTACCCCTATCCATCAGAAAAAGCACGCCTACATGGAGTCAAACCATCAACCTCCAGTCTCAGCCCACAGAGGACTAGACAATCGAGCTACGCGAGGTTGTTGTAAAGGTAGCACTCGCGGCGCTATTTAATAAGGGCGAAGGAGGAAAAATACCCCTAATTAATCACTTCTAGGTAAGCACAATTATGTCCTAAAAAATAACTAATTCAGGTATGTAGAGGGAGTATATTTTTATGGCATTTTTATCTACCCTATTAATTCACCATCTTTTTGTTTGCTAGATGCACACCACAAACGTCTCCCGCTGAGAAGGCCTTATCTATCCACCCAGAAAAGTGTAAAAAAACAATATCATTAAACCATACAGTCTAGATTTAGTCTACAATCTTCTCTCTTATTACTCACTAAAATCCAATGGCTAGGAGATTTCATGTGTCAACCTCCTCCTCCCCCTCCCAAGTGGAAGAAACACCGAGCTCACTTGTGTGCGCAACTCCCCTCTACTCCATTTAATTACATTATATTGGCTTTTCTAAGTACTTAGTTTTTGTTTTACACTTAGATACAGCAAAAGCAAGCAATCTTTATAGAAAAGTAAAAAACTGTCTTATAATTTAAATGGAAGGAGTATTATAGATTTTTTGACCCGTAGTAACGCACGGACAAATTTACTTACTCATACAAGAAATTTTGATTAAAATTGAAAATTTTGACTCAACAAATACAGAAATTTATTTATTTATAGACCCCGGACAGAGGGAGTAGCATAAAGTACACATATGCAACGTATATACTATATGTACACACACAACGGTACAACAATATTACAACCATACAGGCTCAAAAACATAAGATACACAGTAACTACACTACTACAGTGTGTAGCTATACTGGACAAGTGGACATCGATCATGCTATATTGCTATGCACTAACTACTAATTAATAATCAGGATTGGCAGCAGCAGCAGCACCCGCCGGCGACTTCCTGTTCTTCGCGGAGCGGCGGTACTCCCTTTCCTCCGTGTCCTCGTCTCTGACTCTGTCCGCGGTGTCCGGGCGACGAGCGTAGTAGTAAGCACCCCTCCTCTCCTGCTGCTGGTACTCGTCGTCGTCGTAGCTCGCCTGCTGCCGGCGCCAGCAATGGCCGTGACGGTGGTGCTGTCCGCGGTGCGCCATGGCGGTGCCCAAGGCTGCGCCGGCGAGGAAGACGAAGCCGTACTTGAAGAACACCATCGGTGGATATACGATTGTGTGTTGCACTGTTACTACCACTTGTGGAGAGCGTCAAGTGAAACCTCAGCTAGCGCGGACAACGGCAATGCAAATAAACCTCAGCGGGGGCGGACAACGGCAATGCAAATAGAGATCCTGCTAACCTTTGCTACTCAGCACGCACGAGTTTGTCAAACAAAACTTAGCCGTATATATAGGTCATCTGGCTAACAGCTTGCTTTTGGACGATACATATATAAAAAATATTGCAGCGTATAAAGCCGTGTATAGATCAGGTCATCAGCTGGCTTGTTAGCTTGGTCCCTCGTGCAAGTAATCATCTCTGCTATACTATACACACCCCGTGAGGCGTGAGCAACAAGTTCACAATTTTTTTTTGACTGAACAACAAGCAGGACCTTGTTTAGATACATGCAAAATTCTAAGTTTTTACACTCTCTCTATCATATCAATTTTTAGACACATGCATAGAACAACAAATATAGATAAAAAATAATCAATTGCATAGTTTGGTTGTAAATAATGAGATGAATCTTTTAATCTCTTCGCAAAAAAAAAAAAAGATGAATCTTTTAACTTATTTAGTTCATGATTGGATAATAATTATCAAATATAAAACAAAAGTGCTACAGTTTTTAAATTACAAAAATTTGCAATCTAAACAAAGGCGAAAGTCACAATCAGATGACTCAAACAACAGCTTTCTGACTTTGACACAAACTGGGCCATGGAAAGTCAAACTTTGAGTCTTTGACTCAGAAAAGGGAAAAGGAGAAAAGCTCGTAACCGGGGCCCGCCACCAGTGAATTTGGCTCCGCTCGTTAATCTGCTTAATTTGTCTTCTTTAAGCAAAAGAGGGCCGTCAATAGTACGAGTAGGTAAAAAAATGTAGACTAGGTGCAGAGGATTAACGAGCGGGTATTTTGCTACTAGGAGCAAATATATTTTGTTTATTAAAATACTTTGATTACTAGTTCGTCAATTTTTTGTAAAATATGGCTTTTCCTAATCTAATACACCTATCATTTGTAGTGAACATTAGGCTCTTGAAATATTTAAATAAAATGAAAAAATCTAACCAGAGTTTATGACTATAATATATTCGAGCTAGCTTTTGAGGGTGTGTCTTCATCTGAGGTTCTTCAAAAATTTAAAACTTTGAATTTTAAAATCAAGAATTAAAAATTTATATTTGGGTTTTAAACGTGAAATGAGAAATCGTTAACTACCAAGTTTTATATCTTGTCAAACTTTACAATTTTAATATAAATTTTGTCTCTATCTAGCTACATGTCTACGTTGGCACCGGGGTTTTTTTTTTGGCGAAATTTCGCCAAAATATCCGAAATTTTGCATTTATCGGTGAGTGCCGAAACGAAAAATATACCGGTATGCTAATATTTTTTTGTTTTTTAGCATAAAATTAATTATGTTTTAAAAAAAAGAAAAATGCTACAGTGCCTACCAAAATTCCCAAAATATTCGAAATTTCGCATTTATCGGTAAGTATAGGTCTAAGTATAGGTCAACCACCCCTACCGCCCCTAAAAAGTTATGAATGTACATTCATAACTTTTTAGGGGCGGTAGGGGTGGTTGACCTATACTTAGACCTATACATATTTGTTTGTCAAATATTTTCAAGGTCACCACTGAAAATGTTTTTCAAAAGAACGACAAAAACTTTGCGTGATTTCTATTAAACGAATAAAGAAAAAAAACAAGTGCCAACCACTGAAAAAGTGAAAATTGATTTGTATGTATACATCAACCTTCTCTAGAAATCACTTATTTTTAGGATGTTTGACATAAGAAACCGTCCTAGAAACATGATTTTTAGGGGGGCGGTTGTTTTATGCCAACCATCTAGAAAATAGGTAGATTTTCTTTGGCAGTTTTATTAAGGTAATAACCGTCCCTAGGGGCAGTTATGAACAAATTAACAGCCTTTTTTTTTTTTTTTGCGACCGAACAAATAAACCGCCTCTGCACAAAATTGAAGACGATTGTGAACACCATGATGGACAAATTTTATATCTTGTTTCCCACGAAGAGGTCTATAATGCCCCTGCTGAAAAAATAGAATTTGCCCACAATATTTGCCAAAAATAAATACTCTATGTAACCGTGTCGGACTCGATCGGACTCCAATTGATCATCGAAAAACCTAGGCCGCAATATATATTTGAGAAGCTGAGTTGCAATGTCTCATCAACGAGCTTTTCTCAGCAGCCATCAACCCTTACACCAAAGCCAAATCATTTTAAGCCATGTCGGCGCCGCCGCTACTATCCGCCGCCGCTACTATCCGCCGCCGCGGGCACCGGCATCACGCAGTCGCGCTCTGCTTCGAAGGCCGTCGTCGAGGCGGTGAGCGGGTTCCACGTGTTCCGCATCGAAGGCTACTCGCTGACCAAGACGATCCCCGGCGGCGAGAAGATCAGCTCGTAGAACTTCAGCATCGGCGGCCGCCGGTGGCGCGTCGACTTGTACCCGAACGGCACCGACAAGTCCAAGGATGAGTCCGACTCCATCGCGCTCTACCTCGTTTACGACGGCGAGATGGCCATCTACCACCGCGACTGCTCCGTCCACGAGGAGCTAAACCGCTTGGTGGCGCAGTACAAGTTCTGCCTGCTCGACCACGCCGGCAACGCCGCGTACGAGCTCCCCGCCGAGAAGGGCGTCTTCAAGCACTCCCGTCACAGCCGCGGGTGCGGCCACGACACGTTCATCAGCTGGGACGAGCTGGAGCGGCGCCGCGAGACGCTCCTGCTCAAGGACGACTGCCTCGCCATCCGGTGCGACGTCGGCGTCATAGATCAGCTCAGGCTCCGGTCCATCGCCGTTAGGGCAAAGCGCAGCCGCTCTGCGCGCTACGACTCGACTCCAAGCTCCGGCTTCTCCGACACCCCGGAAAGCTCTAGCTATAGCGACAGGTCATGTTTTGAGACTGACAGTGATGATTCGAGGACGCGGCGCCGCAACAAGCGCCACCGCCGCCGCCGTCGTCAGGCGACCTTGCTGGAGGAGGAGTACGTGCTCCAGACTCTTGAATCTTGATTAGGGGAGGCGCAGCGCGTGAACAGTCGCCGGAATGAAATAAGGGCATACAGTAGTCGCTTCAGCATTTATGTCGCTAGATCTTTATAATATACTCCTACGTAATTTTGCAAAAAGTCACTACTGGAAAACTGCTCTTTGCCGCCTGCCACGGTCCTTTGCCGCCTGCCAAGGCCAGGGCAGCCGGCAAAGGCATCCTTTGCCGACTGCCTTGGCCTCGGCAGGCGGCAAAGGCCGGCAGGCGGCAAAGAGCATCCTTTGCCGACTGCCCAGGTGCCAGCGAGGCGGCAAAGTACGCGTCGGCAAAAGGAGGTCTTTGCGATTTTGCCGAGACAACGGCGGCAAAGAATTTTTTTTTTCTTTTGAATTTTGATTTCAAAATTTTTCAGTGATCATTCTAGATTGTATTGAATCATATTTTAAAATTTGAAACATTTTCATAACTTTTTGCTATATTTCTTGAATTTATTTTGTTTACTTGCATTTTCTCGAAAAAGTAAAAATTGAACTGTAGGTGCATGAAATAATGAAACCTAGCCATTCAAAAAATTATATTCATGTTAGGTAATGTATTTTGAGGCCCTATGCAGGAACTCACCTAAAAATTTTAACTCCTACTTCACGAAACATAGTTCTCCAATTGCGGAAGAAGTGTTATTTAATTATATAAAAATGCAAACGAAGTCTGAAAATCATGAAACTTGGCGAGGTGTCATCCCATGGCATGTGGAGGCTATGATAAAAAATTGATAATATTTCGAACAAGTTGTGACCACGAATGGCTAAAACCCATACATCTCCTCATGTGATCACTTGTGGTTACATGTGGAGATGTCTCGGGTTTTAGCCATCCGTCATCACAACTTGCTCGAAACATTCTCAATTTTTTATCACAGCCTCAACATGCCATGGGATGACACCTCGCCAAGTTTCGTGATTTTCGGACTTCGTTTGCATTTTATATAATTAAAAAACATTTCTTCTACAACTAAATAGTCATGTTTCGTGAATAATTCTTTCAAAACTTTGGGTGAGTGAATATAATTGGCCTTAATATACACTCTCCAACATGAATGTAATTTTTTGAGTGGCTACATTCCATTATTTTATACACTGTAGTTCAATTTTGGATTATCAAAAAAATTCAAGTAAATGAACTAAATGAGCTAAATATAGCAAAATGTCATAAAAAATTATCAAATTTGAATATGTGCTTGTAAACAATATACTTGAACAATAGGAAAAGTTTGAATTTCAAAACACTTCATCTTCTCATGCTTTTGAATTTGAAAGATTTAAAACAGAAAATAAAAAAAAAACTTTGCCGACTGCCCTTACTGGGCCAGTCGGCAAAATAGCCCATTGGCCCATCCGGTCGGGGCACGAAGCCCATCCTGTCGGCCCAACCGCCCCCCATATATAACACCACCCCCACCCTAAACCCTAACCGCCCCCACTCCCCCCCGCCCCCTCCCCGCCCGCCGCTCCTCCACCTCCACCCCATCCGGTCGGGGCACCAAGCCCATCCTGCTCGCTCGCTCGCTCCTCCACCTCCACCGCCGCGCCTTCGACGCTCGCACCCACCGCCGCCTTGACGCGCTCCACCGCCGCGAGGCCTCCGTCGACGACGCCGTCGCACGCGCCATCGACCACCTCCACTCCATCTCCGCCAGCCGCCTCCGACGGTTCCGCCGCTTCCTCTGAGGAGGCAGGCCTGGCCGAGAGCCTGCGCGGGCTGTGCCTGCGGATGGACTCCGCCGCCTTCCTGGACCTCGTCGTCACCCGAGGCGCGTGGATCCCGGCGGACCCTGCTTCCCCAGCGCGCGGGGCGGCCCCCGCCGGCGAGCGGGCGCGGTGGCCCCGGCGGCGCTGGATCCGGCGGCGGGCGGCGTGGCGCAGGCGCGCGGCCTCGCCCCTGCCTCCCCGGTGCTCGGAGCAGCCCCCGCCGGTGAGCGGGTGCGATGGAGGTGGAGCTCCTCCTTCCGACTCCTTCCGACGCCGGCGTGGATGCTCGATGGAGGCGGCGCTGAGCTCCTTCCTCTCTACCGTCCTCGGAGGACAAGGGCGGCGGGATCCACAGCGTGCTCTCCACCGGCGGCGGCTTGGGCTCTCGGCGCCGGCCTTCCCGGCGCGGCGCGGGATGGATCTGGCGCGGCAGCCCCTGGCGGCGCCGGATATGGTGGCGCTAGGGTTCCGGGCGAGGCACGAGCACGGCGGCGCGGCGGCGGCGCGGCCCCGGCCCGATGGGCTTGGCGGGCGGGTTCGGAGATGGGCTTGAGCCCGTCTTTCTTTTTTTTTTTTATTTTTCCAAAAATTGTTTGCCGACTGCCTAGTTGGCAGGCGGCAAAGGCCTTTGCCGCCTGCAATCCGTGGCGGGCGGCAAAGGCGGTCTTTGCCGACCGGGCTTTGCCGCCTTCTCTTTGCCGCTGCCATGTGGAATGCGGTCGGCAAAGGCCTTTGCCGGCGCATTCGGGCCTTTGCCGCTGGCGACGGCGGGCGGCAAAGAAGGCGTTTCCAGTAGTGAGTATATATAAACTCCTACATATATTACGTCATTACCTTTTATCTTTGCAAATAAAAGCATCTCTAAGTTTGCTATTTCAAATGTTGTGATTAATCAATTCCTAAAACAATATGGGGAGGAAAAAAAGAATTCATCTTCAACATAATTCACATAAAAAATTCAAAGTAGGTCTTGTCTGTTTTAGATGAAAAGATGAACCATTAGATTATTTTAAATTTTGAGACAAAACTTATAGAAAGTTCACTCAAAACCCTTAGTTTTTTTAAGAAGAAAAATATGAAAATTTTATATGGAGTATGTTTTGTAGTCAACTTCAGGGGGAGGGAGGGATCCAAGTGACGCCATCTGCATTTCCATCCCACAAATATCTAGGAGAACCTTGTTAGTGAAGGCAAAGTCTTGCACAGTTTACATCACGAAGTTACAAAGATCGAGGGGCGTTTAGATTTTACATAGCAAGCACATGTCTCTAGCTATCAGTAGTTGTTACTTCCTTCCTGGGGATGTGGCAGCACCAGTCCTTGGTCAATGCTTTACATGCCGACGTGAGCCATGGCGTCGGACACTAATCCACGGAAGACAACATCATTCCTGTGTTTTCAGATTTCCTAGAAGAGGAGCAGAAGCAGCGGGTGTATGTGACTTTCTTCACGACGTAGGGGAGGGGGTGTGGGAGGTTGACCTTGGTGATGGCTGTTCAGATGCTAGCAAGGCTTGCCCAGACGGATTGGGCGAACCGGCATTTGGAAAAGATTGATCCATTATTGTCTCCTCTGCAGCCTTGCAAATTTCGTAAGTGGCGTCGTCCATGATGTTCTTTCATGCCCGGGCCAATCGTGGAAATCTTAGGGTCTGGTCACTCGGACCCCAAACACCGTCCGAGCGGCTTCCCGCCTCGTACGGGCGTTCCCGCGCGCTTTTCCACGTCGCTTGCGTCTCTCGAGCGCCTTTCCGCCGCTGCTGTGGTTGTCTTTTTTCTTTTTCATTTCTATTCTGTTTTTTCTTTTTCTTTTTTTTCCTTTTCGTGTTTTTTTTGGTTTTGTGTATTTGTTATATTCTTTTACACTTTTATTTTTTCATGTATTTATTATTTTTCCATTCTTTTCATTTTCTTTTTATTATTTTATTTTTTCAAATTATTTTTAGCGTTGTTCCATTATTTATTTTAGTAAGATTCTATTTATTTAGCAATGTTGTAATATGCATTTTTAGTAATATTCTATCTTGTATTTGGCGATGTTCTATTGTGTCACTAGCGATGTTCTATTATGTTTTTAGTGATGTTATATCATATTATTAGCGATGTTCTGTCACATCACTAGCAATATTCTATCATGCTATTAGTGATGTGTTATGAGATTTCTAGCCATATTCTCTCATGTTTCTAACGATGTTCTCTCATGTTTTTGAGAAAAAATGATTTATCTTTATAAAATAAATATCCATGAATATTTTTTTAAAATATATCTATGTGGTATCTCGATTTGAAGGATTTATTGCAACGAATTCAATGGTGTAATCGATTTAGTTTGGACTTTAGTTTGTTAGCTATTACTCTTTTAGTTAGTTAACAAATATTAGGTGGGCTCCAGCCCCGCTTCCTCCGTGTGCATGCTGCTTCCACCCGTTTTTCCCGCACGCGTGCTTCCCGCCTGTCTTTGCGCACGCCTGCTTATCGACGCGTGGATCGCGTCCAAATAGTCGGAGCCCAAGACACCCCGGCCAATGGGCAATGAATCCTGCCCTACGTAAGCAGTCATCCGAAGAATTTTACCCGCAGTAGGTTGAAGTTCTTCCAGACAAAGGTGTAGGAGGCCCCTCCCCGCTACCCTCCCACCACGAGCTTCTACCTTGCTACCATGTCAAACTGTCACCACCACTTGACCCTCTTCTTCTATGGTAATGCTGGGGACTTTATGTCCGACACACATCGGACAGTGGTGCATAAGCGTGCACATCCGCGTGCACCCCCCCCCCTCCACCACCGCCCCCAGTCTCTCCCCGGCCACTCATTCACTCGCTGCTCCCGCCATCGCCATCGCCCTCCACTCCTCCCTCCTCCCTCCTCTCAGCGACCAACACAACGGCGGCGAGGTCCTCTCCCGCCCTCCTCCCACACGCACCCAAATCCTCCCCCCAGCCCCTAGCCCTCCATTGCACGCGACCGTGCGCGGTCAAAGCAGCGGCGGCCGCAGATCCGGCCCAAGTAGGCCCCCTCCTCCCCTCTCTCTCTCTCTCTCCTCTCCTCTCTCTCCTCTCTCCTACTTCTCTAGCTCTGATGACCCAGATAGGGTTTTGGCGAGGCATCACTTTCCCTCCATCCTTCCCGGGCTGTAGAATCCGCCCGGCCGGCTGGCGGCGGTCGTCGACACGACGGTAGTGGCGGTTTCGCCGACGATGAGCTCGGCCTTGGGGGCATCGCCTAGCTAGCGGGGCTGCGCTTGGGTATGGGTAGGCGACGGAGGCGCATGGCCGGAGGCGTTGAAGAGGGGGAGGGGAAGAGAGCATCGCCGCTCGAGACCCTATCACCGGCGGCGAGGCAATGGACGGCAGCGAGGGAGAGGTCGCCGGCATGAAGATGGACATGTACAACAGGACCAGCACGTGAACTGTCCCCTCTTCTATGACCGGAGATGCTCTCACTCTCCCTTCCGACAATGTGGCGCCCGATGCTGTGCACGTGCTGTCTACTTCCTCCAATCACTGGCATACGGTCGCGGCGATGGGCGGTGCATGCTGGCTAAATACACAGATGAAGGACCGGAATCGGCGACCAGAGGGGGGGGGGTGAATGGGAGCCTCAAATTTCTTTCGAAATATTTGGCCTATGTCCCAATTTCAAACCCCAAGAAGTAAAATCCCTAAATCTAAAATACTCACACCAACCGGTGATGGGAGTATCTAGATAAATTCTTTAGGCCAATAGAAACCCAACGCAACAAACGGTTTGAGAATCGGAGCACGAATTGCAAAATTGTGCACAAAACAAGAGATCGAGCTAGTGAAAATTCTTCGAAAAATCCCTAGAAAATTCATTCATCCATCACACCCAAACTGAGCCAAAACGAAAGGACCACATGGGCCTGGAAGCTGCTTGTCTCGATGGCTCGGTTCAAGTGCTGCAATCAGAAAAATTGAGCCAAACAAGAACACGGCAACATGTGTGTTGGATAATTAGGCAATTTCCAGATTAATTTCCAGACTAAAACCAGAATATAGATCATGACAAGGTGATCAACTAGATTGAGCATGGCACGATTACTAGCATGGCAGATCAAGATATCACATATACTAGCGGGACAAATCATGATATCGCATAGCATGAACATGATAACTAGCGTAAACCCAACTCGTACACTAGTTAGATTTATACCGCCGATTGTAGAAGTACTTGGTGGTGAAGATGCATACGATGATTGCAACGTGAGCTTGTCGCCGAGCGTCTCCCGTAGACGATCCCACAAGCCCGATGATGACGAGACGACGTGCTGCCGACGACGATGAGATGACGTCTTTGCCGACGACGATGGCGCGTCTCCCGTAGACAATCCAGCAAGCTTGATGACGACGATGACACGAGCTTGTAGCTAGGCGTCTCCGTAGACGATCCGGCCAAGCTTGATGACGACGAGACGACGATGTGCCGACGTAGAAGATTTGGGAGCAGCGATCGCGCTAAGAGCGCTTCCCAAAAACCTTATTCGCCTTCTCCGGTGCGGGATCGCAAAGACGAGGGTTCCGGAGACCTGCTCTCGGCCGCCGGTGCACGCCGACGATCGGGATGGAGAGATTACGATGGCAACGCAATAGCGAGAAGAGGAAAACACTATTTTACTACGTTAGAATTTTCTAATTGAAACTCCCAATTGTAGTCTTTGTTGTTGTGTCTATTCCCAGAAGCATCGGTACGTATATATGCGGAGGAAGACCCCCTACATCTACATCAACTAGCAATATGGTACAAATTGATATTGTACCTCCCACCTTTACTCATGGGCTTAATCATTAAAGCCCATTAGGGAACACATGTATTGGGCCTTTGAGATTTATTAGAATTTCTACATATGGATTTTAGGGGAATATCCATATAAATTCTAACAATCCCCCACAGATCTCAAATTCCCAATATAGACATTTTCCTTCTCTCTCACTACTTGTTTATATACTATTATTTCAGCAGAGACTGTTAAGTTGAACATCTGCCTAGAGCTTTAAGTTAGACCAATTCACAACTTGAACAATGGACTACGCCTTGAATTGCAAGTTTTGTGCGAATGAGTTTTACTCAAAGTCAAACTAGTACATGGCTGCCAGTAGCCTTCCCCGTGGGTGGAGCATATACGTCATACTCCTTGGTCTCTTCATGAGCTTACTAGAGACCACCCAAGTCTCATAGACTGCGACGTTTAACAGTCAAAACTCATATAGGTATGTTCATTCAAGAATGCACTGTAGGATAGCATCTTCGCTTGTTAAAGCCAATAGAACATATTAAGGCATTAGTCAACCTGCCATACAGTGCCTCATTGCATTGAGAGTATTGCATCTTCACTTAGAGAGGGTTATTATTATACTCTCCTCGGTTTACCAACAGCTTGTTCTTCCCGAGATCCTTAGTCACGGGATCTCCGATCAAAAAGGTTGGGTTACTACTACCGTAAACTCACATGGGTCTCATACCCATCTCCCTTGATGCGATTTCTATCATATTCCGTGATAGCCCTTTTGTAAAGGGATCTCGCCGGGTTTTTGTCCGTTTGGACATAAGCCACACTTATTACTCCGGAGTTTCTCGGCTTCCCCGACGGTTTTCAAACGTCTTTTAACGTGTCTTGTTGACTTCGCATTATCCTTAGCACTATTCACTTTAGTGATCACTTTGTTTGATTATCACAAGTTCATAAGGATAGCCGGTATTGGTTTTTCAACCACCGGCAAGTCGACAAAAGCTCACGCAGCCACTCGCCTCTGCAGAGATCCGTATCCAAAGCGTAAGTTCGCTTCCATGGTTGATTTAGTCAATATAGTCCGTTTACAAGACCTCCATGACACCGCACCACCTCCAAGAGTAAATACATACCCACTAGTGGCGTAGATTTGATCAATATCGAAAATCCAGTTCGCATCACTATATCCCTCTAGCACAGCTGGGTGCCCAGAATAGTGAATCCCAAAACTCATTGTACCCTTAAGATAACGCAAGACCCTTTCAAGTGCATGCGAATGATCATCACTGTTGACAGGAATAAAGACCAGTTTTGGTACACTCAGAAACCCGTCAACAGTCCTCGATAGAAGGAAGATAAGCATCACATGAGCATATTTATCACTAATAAAGTTCCACTTGTACTCTTAGCTTGTGAAATGCGGTAAAGCTGGAAACAGGACTCCGTGAGACCAAAACCCGTGTCTTCGACCGATTCCGGTCTCACCGGGATCCGACCACCAAGGGGTCCCCGAACTCTGAGAAGAACCTAATCCGGATCCAAATATACCACACATCAACATTCCATCTGATTGGTACAATGGACCAAGGATCCACATGGAAGCAAGCAAGATATCAAGTGAACCCAACTTCGGACAAGACTACACGTGACAAGCCGGGACAAAGCACCGGGGAAGCCGCCACGTGGACCAGGGTCCAGGCCAGGTCGGTGACCCACCTTTGGTGGCAGGACACCTTGGCACCGGTCCCACCGCCACCCGGACCTTCTAGAAGGCCGGTGGGACCCACAGTCGGCCGGACCCGTGTCGGCCGACCTGCAGTGGGCCCCACTTGGGGTCGGTTCGCTTCCACCGCCTTCCCGCATGACTCCCACGTGTCCCGCACCAAGAGCCGTCCATTCAAGTCGGTGGAAGGTCGGTTTGATCCAACGGCGCATGGCGGAGAGCACACGGATCGCTGACGTGGCGCTGGAGTAACCCCTACTCCACCTCCACTATAAATACCCCCCTAGTCTCTTATTGTAAAGTGTCCCCAAGTAGTTCACATTAGTGTCCTCAAGCTCAAGCTCTCTTGGGAGATCAAGAGTAGTGTAGTCTAGTCTAGAGTGGGAGTTAGAGTCGAGTCGAGCGAAGCTCGGGTCTCCGGAGTCGTCTTCGGAGAATCTGCGGTATAGCTCTTGTACCTTTACTTTCGAAGTACTTTCCTTATATTAATATAGTCTTGCTTTACTTTACTAAGTCTTTACTTTGAGTACTTTACTTTCGTATTTACTTAGTGCATTGCTATACTAGTAGTGTTGTGTCTTAGTCTCATTAGTGTAGAGTCTCGAACTAGTTAGTGTCTAGATCCTTTGTGTGTGTTTCACTACCAATCGGGGCCGAGGTTACTTACGTGGTAGCCGGAGTCTTAAGACTAGATTAGGCGAGGTGCTTAGGCTAGTGCTTAATAGTGGATGCACCCTATCGATGATTGGTAATTCCATTCACTCTTGAGTGGTAAGTCCATTCACCGTCCAACGTATTACGGCGGGGCGGTTGTGACGAACGCAGCCTTTCGCTTATATCGTTTACGTTAGGGGTAGGGTGTAGGGCGCCCATTAAAGTCATAGGTCCTTTGGAATAGGAGTTAGTCCCTCGGGAGACGCTACCCTCCTATTTGTCGCCCGATCTCCCCTATCACATCGATGGTCTAGGCATTAGTTTAGTTAAGTCGTTACACTAGTTAGATTAGAACACGAAGTATAGTTAGATACATAGGAGTCCTTACTCACTCGTTGTCCTCCCACCTAGCTAGCTACCTACTAGTTACTCTTAGTTATCACCTATATCAACACTCATACCCTTTATCAATATCAATAGCTTAGATTGAGTAGAACCACCACGGATTTCCATCACACATTTGCTAGAGAGTCTTAATCCGCTTCCCGTGAGCGAACTACAAATTCGACACCGGAGTACTCACCCGGTTGAAGTGCTACATCGGTACGTGCGCTTGCGAGTTACCCTTTGGTTAGTCCTACGTTGTCACTAGAGTTTAGCTTAGCTTAGCATTCTTAGGTCGTTGCCGGAAGAGGAATTGTGACACCCTCTTTCGGTAGTAGTTCGGGTTTGCAAGTAGGCTTAGCTACCATACGCTAGTCACATTTACTTAATTCTAGTGATTGCGCTAAGATCCGCTAACAAGCATTTCTTGAGCCGTTCTTGGGAACTAGATTCCTTACCCAAATCCGGTACAGCGTAATATTAACCAACAAGCATTTCTGGCGCCGTTGCCGGGGAAGCGTCGTATTAATAATTTCTAGCAAATTGGAATCCGTGGTCTACTCTTAATTTAAGCATTCGGTAGTGTTAGGGGCTTACCCTTCACTTGTCTTGTTTTTTTTTGTTATTATCCTTTTTCTAGACAAGTGCATGAGCGGTTTCGGCCCCGCCATCGAACTACGTCGAAGACCCGAGAAGTTGCTGAAGAGAGCTAGACGCAGCCTAGTCCCTCCTCGAGAATCATCTCGAGCCCGAACCGTCGAGCCCGAACCATTCATGGAAGGAAGTCCCACACCGTTGTTGAGGCAAGTCATGGCTCAAAAGACCATCGCCGAGTTCTCGTCGCCGTCGCCCGACTTTGTCGCTACGGGTCCGAACGTGAACTTGGGCGATGCGACTTTGAACTCAAGCCCGCACCGATCAACATGGTGCAAGCAAATCAGCCTGTGGAAAGCCACATGAGGATGCGAATGCCCACCTCCAACACTCTCTGGAGGTGTGCAACACCTTCACGGTCAAGAACGTCACTGCAGATGCCATTCGCCTTCGTCTTTTCCCATTCTCATTGTTGGGAAAGGTGAAGCAATGGTTCTACAGTAACAAGGCCGAGGTGACACCTTGGGACAGATGTACCAACGCATTCCTCAAGAAGTTCTTTCCCGCGGGCAAGACCAAGTGTCCCGCGCGGAAGATTTCAAGCTTCCAACAAAAGTCCGACGAGACGTTTCCCGAAGCATGGGAACGTCTCAATGAGTACATTCAAGCCCGTCCCCATCACGGGATAGACGAATGGCTCATTATTCAAGGTTTCTACCATGGGCCGACCGGCATAGCCCGGAGTCACCTTGATGCTTCCGCACGGAGGGGCATTCCCGCAACACAATGTCGGGGATGCCAAGGAGCTCATCGAGAAGATGGTGGTCAACCAAGGACGGAACGAAGAGCGCCTTCAGCCCAAGAAGAGAGGTGTCCATGCCCTTAGCGAGGTGGACATGCTCTCTGCCAAGATGGACCTCCTGATGAAGAAGATAGAGGGATCGTCCTCTAACAAGGAAGTGGAGGCCATCCAGACTCCTGCCGCTATCTGTGCTGTGGGTACCGACCCATGGTGCGAGGTTTGTGGAGAGGAGGACCATTCGGGCAACAACTGCCCCATGACTCAGGAGGAGGTGAACTTCGTCAGCAGCAACAACAACAACAACAACCACTTCAACAATGGGAATCGGCCCCAACAACAGCAATGGAGTTCACGCCCCTTCTACCAAGGCCAAGGTATGGGTTATAATAATTCAGGTAATACTTACCACAATAATTCTGGTAATTCTTTTAATAACCAACCTTCCTTGAAAGAACTTGTCTTTGGTCAAATTAAAATTAATGATGGTCTTAATAAAAGAATGATGGCTAATGACAAGATATTAGAAAGTCTTAGTGAGAAAATGGATAGCTTTAACTCGCTATGAAAAATCAATTGAGCTTTAATAAAATGTTAGAAAACCAGTTAGCTCAATTAGCAAGAAATTTGTCCCCACTTATGAGCAAGGTAAGATTCCGGCAAAGCCTGAGGACCCTATTGAGGGCGTCAGGTTGGTAACTACGAGGTTTGGGAGGCCTCATTCTCGTGCTGTTCGGGTAACGGTGGATTCACCGTTCGTCCCGAAGAAGGGAGATCCTAGCCTGCCGACTATCACTTGCCAGATCGGACCGTAGATCTTCGACAACGCTTTCTGTGACCTTGGATCCGGTGTCAACATCATGTCCAAGGTCACCTATGATAATCTGTTAGGGAGCCCGTTGCACCCTACATATGTGCGTTTGCAGATGGCGGACCAAACCATCCGGTTTCCCGAGGGGTTGGCACGGGATATCTTACTCAGAGTTAAAGATGAGTATATCCCTGTCGATTTCCTAGTACTGGATATGGGAGCCAACGTCGAAGTACCACTCATCCTAGGATGACCATTCCTGAACACGGTGGACGCCACCATCTACATGGGGGCTGCACAGATCCATATGCAGTTCAACGGATGGAGGGTAAGAGTGCCTTTCAATGGTTTTAAAGCTAACATGCAGGCACAAGCACCCCAGAAGCCGCGTCGCCAACACCGCCGATGGAAGAACACTAAGACCGCGAAATCGGCCAAGAAGGCCGAAGCAAAAGAGGAACCCGCCGAACCAAAAGCTGAAGTCCAACAAGAATGGCGGAAGAAGGAGACACCCTCACGGTCCCTATCTCCGGGACCGACCGAGGTGTCCACCGAATGAACCCGGGGGAGAGGTCCGCTCTATGGACCTAAAACACGGAGCCCTCCGTGACTGTATGTCGTAGTTATCTCATGTTTATTTTCATGCATTTCAATTCTACATTTTCCCTTTCCAATTGCATGTTTACTTTTACAATTGCACTTTTCATTTTCAATAAAATAAAGCTAGATATAGGTAATAAAACTTGAGAAGAGTGTTTAGAGAAAAGTTGAGCTGGTGGGGCCACCAAGGCACGGTCGACCGGCTTGTCCTTTGGGGTCCACCACCACTCTCTTCACTCGGCTAGAAGCGAGGATCCAAGGAAGTGCACCGGGTGCCCCAGGGCTCACAAGCCTGTGTCGACCGACCTGGACTGGTCCCACCAGGCATCCACCGCCACCCACCGCCGACACACTTGGATCCTATGCCCATCCCACTAGCCGTAATTCGAAGAGAGATGGTCCAATGCTCATGACTTTAGCTTAGGATGCTACTTTAAGCATGAGAATGCTTTGGGGAACATCCAACACTAAAGCAAGCATAGGGAACAAAGCAATGCATGCTAGGGGACAACCTTTATCCTTGTCTCCACTTTTGCCCTTTTCCTTTTCTCTTTCACCAAACACTAGACATAGGAATCCGAATCAACCGAGAAGGAATCTAGGACCAGGACCACCACTACCTTTATCGACAACCGGACAAAACATGTCCAAAGTAGTGGGGGCAAAATCCTTGGTCGGCCGACCAAGGTTTGGTCCCATTTTTCGACTTTTCGCAAGCACGAGGCAAGATTCCTTGTCTAAAGTGGAACCCGAGAGCACATGGCCCAAGGGGGTGGTCGGCCGACCTGCCCTTTGGCTGGGTTGGCCTTGCCCTTTCAACCCTATAAATACCACCCCAAGGTGAGCTCAATCCCACACCACAACCAGCAGAATCATCTCGAGCTCACTTGGCCTTCTCTTCTCTCTTAGTGTTTCAAGCCCTCTCAAGTTTAGTGTAGTAGTAGTCATAAACCCAAAAACCCAAAAACATTTCCCTTTTCTCTCTTAGTAGTGTAGTAGAAAAGCTTGGTCTTGTTTGCCCACTAGCTTAGTTAGGATGAAGAACCCCTTCCGAAAGTCTAGCAAAAAGAAGGGCGAAGGCTCGTCCTCGAGCTCTCGCCAATCCGAAGGTAGGAGTCATGAGAGGGAGGAGGAAGAACAAGTGCACCAACTTGTTCCTGCCATCATGCCCGGGGATGATGGAGCCTATTAGCAACCTCATGGTCACCCATGAGGAGTTAGGAAAGCTCTATACTCTTCGCACTTGCGGTTTCCAAAGACTCGCCCTCCTCGACCAAGAACTCCTCGACGCAATGGGTATGAGCACCGACTTTGCTATAGTTTTTAATACTATTGGTTGGTCCTCATTTTGGCAAGTTCCCGAATGTGGCATAGAGTTACTCACCCAAGAATTTCTTTGCTCACTTAAGTCAAATGCTTTGGGTGTTAACTTTCGCATGTTTAATAATGACTACAACCTGTCTTGGAATGAGTTGAGTGTTGGTCTAGGCTTTGATCATGATTGCATACTAGATGAAGTGGTTGCTCTAGCAGATTTTAACTTTTGTCTTTTGGAAATCAATTGCTTTGTCAATCGATTGGTCCAATCCTAAACCTAAGCAAATTCATAATCCAACTTTGAGGTTTATGTTCTATTGGATCGCAATCACTTTGTTTCCTAGGGCTGATTTATCGAGATAGGTCTTAAAGAGATGCAACTCATGTATGTCATGGTTAATAAAATCAAGTTTGCCCCCGTCAAAATGCTAGTACACTTTCGGGAGAACTCGTGGTTCAAGAAACACCCATAGGTTTTACTTCATTCATGACTAGAATTGCTGAATCTTTGGGTGTGCTTGAGGGGAATGTTTATGAGTTTATGCCTAAGGAGAGACCAATTATTCGTGAAGAAACGTTTATACGTGCTGGTCTAATTAAAAGAGGTCCAAGAGGTACGCTTAAGATGACATATGGGACTAATGCGTCGAGATTCCTCTCCCTAATGAGGGACTTTGGCCGTATAATGTCTCAACACTAACCCCGGACGAAGGGAAAGACCTTGTCCTGCGTGCAGACGGACGATTTAATGACGAGAGCACAAGCCCGTCCGCTCGGGAGCAAGCCGGTCCCTCTCATGCTGTACCCGATGAAGAAGAGGAGGTGAGCTCTTCCCACATGGAAGCACCTCCTCATTCCAGGACACCTTCCTGGGCACATACCCCTCGCCCCCGCAGAGGGAGGCGTCAGCCGCCGACCGAGATCGAAGCACTCGCCCAGGAAGTAGAGAACCTCCACATCAAGAATCAAGCCACGTTGCAACTCATGCAAGAACTTGGAAATGGTCCAAGGCGTCATCACGGAGGACGAGTACCATTGGGGACCGGTGGAACGCATGGTTCTCACAACAAAGTGAGCAAGAGACAAGCTTGGGGAGATCCTCTCCCCCACTAAGGTAAGTTCACCTAAGGTATGTTTTCTTCTCATTTAATTCTTGTCTTCTTGCATTTTAGTTATTGTTTTCTTGCATTAAAAAAAATCTAAAAATTCAAAAATCCAAAAATATTTATTTGCTTTATTTCCCTTCTTGTATATATGCTTCATGTGTGCTAGTCTTTCTATGGAAATGATGATGAAATTGCTAGTTAATGTTTCTCTAGTGCTTGTTTATAACTTAGCACTTCTCTAAGTCTAGATTATTTGGCACCTTTAACCATCATGAACTTGATCACTTAGTGGGTTGCAAGTGCTAATACAAAGTCTAAGTTGTTGTGAGATATGAGATAGTTAAGATAGAAGCTCTACTCTATTGTTCTAAGCACGCATGATTGCCAGAGATTTCCTTTTTAAATGAATGAAAAACTTAATTGTTCCTCAATGGTGTTGAAATACCTACCACGGCTATACATATACCTTGATATATCATAAGCCTTCTACATAAGCTACTTGCTTGCATTGAGTTTGGTTAAGACTTGTAGAACCTTTGCTAGAGGTTTGTCGTGTCCCTAAGATCAAGATCCACACATCACCAAATATGCCGCTTCTAATCCGGAAGTACGCAACCATGCTTTGCTCCTACCCGGGAGTACGCATCTTACTACCATCATTTATGCTTTGCTCCTACCCCGGAGTACGCATCTCACCATCCATCATTTATGCTACTCCTATCCGGGGGTACGCATCTCACCATCACAATTATGCTACTCCTACACCGGGAGCACGCATTATCATCCATACCACCATTCTTGTCCGCTTCTACATTGGAAGTACGCACCTTCACCATTTTATCCCATGAGTTGCTCCATGCTCCACAGTTAGAGATTCTCTCTCAGTTATCATTTGTAGGTGAGACACATCTCATAAAGGCTAGGCATCTATTGAAAAAAAAAGAGAGAGATGAAAAAAAAAAAGAGCTAGCCTTGTCTCAATAGGAGTAGAAAGAGAGATAGCATAAAATAAAGGAGCAACCTCATCCACCATACACCTTTCCCTTATTACCTTATCATCCATCACATTCATCCATTCCATCTTACATCTTGATCTAAGGGTACGATAAGACTCTACTGTGGTCCAAGACTTCATTTTTTCTTAACTAAGACAACATATGCCTTGCAAGTATGTTATTCCTTGACATACCTACTTAAGCTCCATATAAAGCCTTATTAGAGATAGGATGTTTTTGAAAGGCAAACACATTATGTGCCTTAGTGAGGATTTATACACCACTTGAGTGACTTGAGAGAAACCATTTGAGGAACATTAAGACTTCTTTGGAAAAACTTATCAAAAACCTCTCGGCATGAAACTTGCTAAAAGAATGAGAAAGGTAGATGCTCTAGTCAAAACTGCTTGTCTTTCAACATCCCAAGACCGAGTTAATGCCATAAGCCCCATGGGTGCTAGAGTAATATGGGTGTGTTAACATTGCAAAATTTTCCATTCAAGGAGAAGTTCTTTGTTGTGCACTTAGTACTATTGAGATGTTAACTTAGTGATAATACCTGATCCAATCGAACCAAGTCTTGATCGTTTGCTCGGGACGAGCAAAGGTTAAGCTTGGGGGATCTTGTTGACGGGAATAAAGACCAGTTTTGGTACACTCAGAAACCCATCAACAGTCCTCGATAGAAGGAAGATAAGCATCACATGAGCATATTTATCACTAATAAAGTTCCACTTGTACTCTTAGCTTGTGAAATGCGGAAAGCTGGAAACAGGACTGTGAGACCAAAACCCGGTCTTCCGACCCGATTCTGGTCTCACCGGGATCTGACCACCAAGCGGGGTCCCCGAACTCTGAGAAGAACCCGATCCTGGATCCAAATGTACCACACATCAACATTCCATCGATTGGTACAATGGACCAAGGATCCACATGGAAGCAAGCAAGATATCAAGTGAACCCAACTTCGGACAAGACTACACGTGACAAGCCGGGACAAGATCGGGGAAGCCGCCACGTGGACCGGGGTCCAGGCCGGGTTGGCCGACCCACCTTTGGTGGCGGGACACCTTGGCACCGGTCCCACCGCCACCTGGACCTTCTAGAAGGCCGGTGGGACCCACAGTCGCCCGGACCTGTGTCGGCCGACTGCGGGTGGGCCCCACTTGGGGTCGGTTCGCTTCCACCGCCTTCCCCGCATGACTCCCACGTGTCCCGCACCAAGAGCCGTCCATTCAAGTCGGTGGAAGGTCGGTTTGATCCAACGGCGCATGGCGGAGAGCACACGGATCGCGACGTGGCACTTTGGAGTAACCCCTACTCCACCTCCACTATAAATACCCCCCTAGTCTCTCATTGTAAAGTGTCCCCAAGTAGTTCACATTAGTGTCCTCAAGCTCAAGCTCTCTTGGGAGATCAAGAGTAGTGTAGTCTAGTCTAGAGTGGGAGTTAGAGTCGAGTCGAGCGAAGCTCGGGTCTCCGGAGTCATCTTTTGGAGAATCTGGTATAGCTCTTGTACCTTTACTTTCGAAGTACTTTCCTTATATTAATATAGTCTTGCTTTACTTTACTAAGTCTTTACTTTGAGTACTTTACTTTCAGTATTTACTTAGTGCATTGCTATACTAGTAGTGTTGTGTCTTAGTCTCATTAGTGTAGAGTCTGAACTAGTTAGTGTCTAGATCCTTTGTGTGTGTTTCACTACCAACTGGGGCCGAGGTTACTTACGTGGTAGCCGGAGTCTTAAGACTAGATTAGGCGAGGTGCTTAGGCTAGTGCTTAATAGTGGATGCACCCTATCGATGATTGGTAATTCCATTCACTCTTGAGTGGTAAGTCCATTCTTTGTCCAACGTATTACAGCGGGGCGGTTGTGACGGTAACGCAGCCTTTCGGTTATATCGGTTTACGTTAGGGGTAGGGTGTAGGGCGCCCATTAAAGTCATAGGTCCGCTGGAATAGGAGTTAGTCCCTCGGGAGACGCTACCCTCCTATTTGTCGGCCCGATCTCCCCTATCACATCGATGGTCTAGGCATTAGTTTAGTTAAGTCGTTACACTAGTTAGATTAGAACACGAAGTATAGTTAGATACATAGGAGTCCTTACTCACTCGTTGTCCTCCCACCTAGCTAGCTACCTACTAGTTACTCTTAGTTATCACCTATATCAACACTCATACCCTTTATCAATATCAATAGCTTAGATTGAGTAGAACCACCACGGATTTCCATCACACATTTGCTAGAGAGTCTTAATCCGCTTCCCGTGAGCGAACTACAAATTCGACACCGGAGTACTCACCCGGTTGAAGTGCTACATTGGTACCTGTGTGCTTGCAGAGTTACCCTTTGGTTAGTCCTACGTTGTCACTAGAGTTTAGCTTAGCTTAGCATTCTTAGGTCATTCTTAGGAAGAGGAATTGTGACACCCTCTTTACGGTAGTAGTTCGGGTTTGCAGTAGGCTTAGCTACCATACGCTAGTCACATTTACTTAATTCTAGTGATTGCACTAAGATGCTAACAAGCATTTCTTGAGCCGTTCCGGGAACTAGATTCCTTACCCAAATCCGTGCACGTAATATTAACCAACAATCACCCGGGTTGGACATGTACCTACTCAACTTGCTCACAGCAAAAGAGATGTCTGGTCTGGTTGCGCTAGCTAGATACATGAGTGAACCAATTATCTGAGAGTATCTCAATTGATCTCTAGTAATTCTCTTGTTCTTTCTCAATGTTACACTAGGATCATAAGGTGTTGGAGAAGGCTTGCTATCCATAAAGCCAAAACGGCTCAAGAGTTTCTCAACATAGTGAGATTGCAACGATGAGTAATCCCACTCTCTTCCTTAATCGCCTTGATGTTCGAATTACATCGGCCTCTCCTAGATCTTTCATGTCAAAACTCTTTGACAAGAAGGATTTGACTTCATTGATCACATCAATGTTTGTTCCAAAAATCAGAATATCATCAACATATAAGCACAAAATAACAGATTGGCCCCCACCATGTCGATAATACACACACCTATCGGCCTCATTAACAGCCAAAGCCCGCACAAGTTAAAGTGGTGTCGAACTTCTCATGCCATTGTTTGGGTGCTTGTTTCAAGCCATACAAAGATTTCAATAATTTACACACCTTCTCGCTCTTCACCTTTTACTACAAATCCATCGCCGATCCATGTAAATCTCCTCATCCAACTCTCCATTAAGGAAAGTTGTCTTCACATCCATTTGATGAATGATAAGACCATATGAGGCAGCTAAGGAAAGTAGTACTCGAATAGTGGTCATTCTAGCAACAGGTGAATAAGTATCAAAGAAATCTTCACCTTCCTTTTGTGTATAACCCTTAGCCACAAGCCGAGCCTTGTACTTATCAATAGTACCATCAGGCCTAAGCTTCTTCTTGATCACCCATTTGCAACCAATAGGCTTACACCCAAATGGTAAATCAGATAACTCCCATGTTCCATTAGAAAGAATCGAGTCGATCTCACTCCGAACAGCTTCTTTCCAATCATCTCGCATCGGGAGATGCATATGCCTCGTAATAAAGGTGGGAGTATCATCCACAAGGTACACAATGAAATCATCACCAAAAGATTTTGCAATCCTTCGTCTCTTGATCCTCACAGGAACTTCATTGTCATCCTCCTCAAGGACTTCTTCAAGTGGTTGTTCAAATGACTCAACAAGATGCTCGATAGGTGTAGTAAACTCAGGAGCTAACTCGTAGAAAATTTAGCATTGCTACACATATCTTTCATAGGAAATATATTCTCAAAAAATGTAGCATCATGAGATTCAAAGATTGTATCAACATACATATCGAAACTTCAGATTTTACTACTAAAAATCTATAGGCAATGCTCCGATGAGCATATCCTAGAAAGACACAATCCACAGTCTTTGGTCCAAGCTTACGCTTCTTAGAAATTGGAACATTGACTTTCGCCAAACATCCCCACGTGCGCAAGTATGAGAGTGATGGTTTCCTTCCAACCCATTGCTCATATGGAGTTGTCTCTCTATTTCGTTTGGAATTCTATTCGGGACATGACTCGCAGTCAATAAAGCTTCCCCCACCATGCCTTAGATAAACCAGCGGTTGTCCGGCATTCACCAAGTCATCGGTGTGTGATTTTTCCTCTCAAAGAACCCCGTTTGATTCGGGCGAATAGGAGGTGTCCTCTCATGAATAATACCATGTTCCGCACAAAAATCATCAAATGATGTAGGAAAATATTCACCACCACGATCTGACCTTAGACGTTTAATTTTTCTCTCTAGTTGATTCTCAATTTCAGCCTTATAGATTTTAAAGTAGTCAAACGCTTCATCTTTAGTTTTCAACAAGTAAACATAGCAAAATCTAGTTGCATCATCAATCAAAGTCATGAAATACCTCTTTCCACCTTTTGTCAACACACCATTCATCTCACAAAGATCAGAATGTATGAGTTCTAGAGGTGCCAAGTGTCTCTCCTCCGCGCCTTGTGAGGCTTTCGAGGTTGCTTAGATTGCACACAACTATGGCACTTAGAACCTTTGGCAATAGTAAAATCTGGAATTAAGTTCAAGCTAGACAATCGTGACATCAAACCAAAGTTCACATGACATAAACGAGAATGCCAAACACTAGAACTATCATTAATTGTGCCACAAATGTGATTCACTGACTTGTTACAAAAATCTGCTAAAGATAAACGAAACAAACCTTCACAATCATAGCGTTTACCAATAAATTGTCCATGCTTAGATATTACAACTTTATTGGATTCTAGTACCACCTTAAACCCATCTCTCAAAAGAAGGGAGGCACTAACAAGGTTCTTACGAATAGTAGGAACATGCTACACGTTCTTTAGTTGCACAATTTTTCCTGAAGTAAACTTCAGATCTACCGTGCCAACACCATGAACAGAAGCATGTGACCCATTCCCCATCAAAACACGGGAACCTTGAAGCCCATGATAAGAAGAAAACAAAGATATGTCAAGCACACACGTGAATATTAGCACCGTATCAACCCACCAACTTGGGGACCGAAACACTAAAAGTACGGTAGGAACATTACCACACTCCTCATCGTTGCCGCTAATAGTCACGAGGTTGACATTCTTCTTTTCCCACTGGAAAAGTGACCAAGCTCTCCACAAGTGAAGCAAGGCAACTCTACTTTAGCTTGCTTCTTCTCAAAGGTAGTTACTTGTCTTGGCATTGGAAGGTTTATTATTCAGGATTGTTCTTCCTCTAAGAACAAGTGTGGTCTTCCCGGAATCTTTCTCGATTTTCTCTAGAGATATTTCCCTCACATGAGCCAACACTAATCCGTAACACTTTAGCCTTTAGCCGTAGCATGGCCTTAACTCGCCACCTCTTTAAATGTGCACTAGAACACTTTTCTAGTCTCAAAGACGTCAAACAAAAACAGCCATACTTAAATCAAGAAAAAGTCTATAATAAGGTTTTTGGATTGTTGGATAATTAGGCAATTTCCGATTAATTTCCAGACTAAAACCAGAATATAGATCATGACAAGGTGATCAACTAGATTGAGCATGGCACGATTACTAGCATGGCAGATCGGTATATCACATATACTAGCGGGACAAATCATGATATCGCATAGCATGAACATGATAACTAGCGTAAACCCAACTCGTACACTAGTTAGATTTATACCTGCCGATTGTAGAAGTACTTGGTGGTGAAGATGCATACGATGATTGCAACGTGAGCTTGTCGCTGAGCGTCTCCCGTAGACGATCCCACAAGCCTGATGATGACGAGACGACGTGCTGCCGACGACGATGAGATGACGTGCTGCCGACGACGATGGCGCGTCTCCCGTAGACAATCCAGCAAGCTTGATGACGACGATGACACGAACTTGTAGCTAGGCGTCTCCCGTAGACGATCCAGCAAGCTTGATGACGACGAGACGACGATGTGCCGACATAGAAGATTTGGGAGCAGTCGCCCTAAGAGCGCTTCCCAAAAACCTTATTCGCCTTCTCCCGGTGCAGGATCGCAAAGACGAGGGTTCCGGAGACCTGCTCTCCCAGTCGCCGGTGCATGCTGACGATCGGGATGGAGAGACTACGATGGCAACGTAGTAGCGAGAAGAGGAAAACACTATTTTACTACGTTAGAATTTTCTAATTGAAACTCCCAATTGTAGTCTTTGTTGTTGTGTCTATTTCCAGAAGCATCGGTACGTATATATGCGGAGGAAGACCCCTACATCTACATCAACTAGCAATATGGTACTAATTGATATTGTACCTCCCACCTTTACTCATGGGCTTAATCATTAAAGCCCATCGTGGAACACATGTATTGGGCCTTTGAGATTTATTAGAATTTCTACATATGGATTTTAGGGGAATATCCATATAAATTCTAACAATGTGCCTTGGAAATCAATAGAGGCAAGAAACTAGCTGTACTCCAGAGCACTTGTCTTTTCTTAGAATCACGACATGCACTTCCTGTATTCAAATAAATAAATAGAGCACGAAGGCTCTCAACACAAGATCCAAAAGGCAGCCTTGCTCGCTAGCCAAAAGCAAGAAGGAATTTCACAAGAGTAAAAAGCTAGACTTTTAACCAATCAACAAATGCACATTCCCATATGTTGCTTGCTGCCGACCAATCTATCTTAATCACGTAAACAAACAAAGATAAGAGGGGCGCCGGTGGGTTTGCTCACCGAGACACCGAAATCGAACTTGAGGCGAGCTAGTCGTGCACGAATGATACCGAAGCAAGAGATTCGCGGCTGGCGGCACTCGACTTGATCTAGAAGCCGACAATGCCCGCTCACGATTAACAGAAGAGAGAAGGCAAATCACCGCAGGACACACATTTACGGAAGAATAAAACACCAAACCCGCAGCGCGCGATGGCGAGTGGATCTGGAAGCACGCAACACAAGGAACCTACAAACGGTGAATCCACAAGGTCGGGGAACACCGGCACCGGTGACTCCGAGCAAGCTGCCGGGTCCGCGGTGGATTTGTCAAGTGCCGCTCGAGAAGAGCATCTTTGGACGCCGAGCATCCGCTTGAATAGCACCGACCCGAGACACCCCTTGCTCGATCTAAAACATCCACACTGTAACGAGATATGAAAGAATACCGACACCACTAACGAGAATAAAAGAGGGGTCAAAAAATCAATGAGAATACGATTTCCCCCAAACACAAAAGAGGGAAAAATTGAAGAACACAAGGGGCAAAAGGGATCTTTAAAATAACACAGACACATGATTTAATCCCGGAGGAAACAACGAGACTAGGCGCTCCGCTTGCCACACACCGGTTCGAGTACAAATCAAAAGATTTGCAGCACCTCTCTCTCACACAAGCAACTAGAGGAAGGGAAAATCCTAAAAGGAGGAAATGGCAAATGGAAGAGGTGAGGGGAAGGGAGACCCTCATCCTTTATTTATAGGGGCAAGTCTATTTTACATTCCTTCTTTGCCCTTGGATACATGAAGAGCCACACCACTTAGCCGGGGGCATAAGGGTCCAACTCAGCTTCACTTGATCCGACGGCCACCGCGCCTCCTCACCGGTAGCCTTGCTTCCAAGCAATCTCCCCGATGCCGCCACGTGTCGTCCGTCCGCATCGGGACCTCCGCCCCGGTTTTGAGGCGCAAACCGGGGAAACCCGCCGCCGATGGTTTTGAGGCGAAACCACCAAACCCTCCGCGAGTAGCGTAGCCCATACGCATCCCCGCCGTGTACACTTGCGCTCGTCGATGTCCAGTGCTCGGCCACCACGGCTGGCCACCCGGTCCTCGGGTCCCTCGATCCAAGCCTCACGTCCGCCCTTCACCGCACCCGGTCCGTCAGCACGGCAACCCCTACTTGATCTTCACCGACCGTCGACCACCGTCTCCGAGCTCGACACCTGCAGACAACATGAGCCAAGAGACACCATTGTTTGACACGTAACCGCGTGCCATCGGTTAGTAAGAATACACACACGCCTTGTGTTGGCATGTTGACAATCACTCATCACACAAAGGTCCACACAATGGTTATGGTAAAAACCATGTGTCCTCAATCTCCCCCTTGATGAGTGCATTGTCAACACCAACACAAACCAGAGACAACCCATCCAAATGACCAAGAGCCAAAGAAAAGCAGAAAACAGGTCATTTGTAATGAGCAAAGCAAAGTCACCTTGGTCCCAAAGACATGGGCAACGGCTCGACGCGACCAAGAAAACCAAAGCTAGCCCTCAAGAAGAGGCAAAAGGCTCAACACCACTAGCACAACAAAGATCATCTAAAAACAACAGCTAGATCCTCAAGAAGAGGCAACGGCTCAACACATCTAGCAAAATAGCTCAAACTCAAAGCTTGGAGTGCAACTCCCCCTTGGAAAATGCATACTCACCAATGAACTCTCTGGATTTGTGAATGTTTCTCCCCCTTGTTGGCACATGCACTTATCAAGATTAGAT
Organism: Themeda triandra; assembly: GCA_018135685.1. NCBI lineage: Eukaryota > Viridiplantae > Streptophyta > Magnoliopsida > Poales > Poaceae > Themeda > Themeda triandra. The sequence continues at coordinate 386,419 of JAENPR010000139.1, forward strand.
CAAAAGAGACTTCAACTCCCCCTCAAATCATGCCATGAAAGAAATGCAAAATGACAGAGCTTCACAAGTATAGCAATTTGAGTACATGGATGATCTAGCAAGTATGGCAAGTGTATAGCAAATGGCACAAGACAAAACCAATGCTCAAGCTGATCAAGTGGTACGGAGTATGAAACATAAGCATTTGATCAGGTGTTGGGCATTTTATAAAAGGTGTTCACCAAAAAGAATAGCACCTGGCACATATAAGCAGGAGATCAAACAAGTGCTAACACATGTATACAAGAGTGAACTACCCCATATAACGGTCACACATCATGTCTCAAAGATGCACTTAACAACACTTGTAACTACAACATTGATCAGAGTTAAAACAGTAGTTAGCAAGGTTTCATTTAGACATGTGTGAACGAGAGGATCAAAAACTTCCGCCAAAAAGATTGTTTTTATCATGTTTTTCAACCACGCCGAGTTCATCCCTTAGTGCAAGTGGGAAGCTATCTCGTCACGAGTGGTTGTGGACTAGCACTACAATGCCCAAGTTCATCTCACTCGAATGAATGAGAAGCAATCTCGTGACATTGCCGTGGGACGATTTAAAAGATCCAACTCAAAACTTTTCATCATTTCTTAGCTTAGACATCAAGTTTTAGCACAAGATTATCAAGAGATCCGAGCTAAGTGAATGACTCAAGGAACATGAGACATAGCAACTCAAGCATACACATGAAAGCAACAAGGTTCTCACAAAACCTACACATGCTAGTTGCCATCTCAAAGGTGAACAATTTTCGAGTTGCATCAAGATTTAAGCGATTCACATTTATAAAATAGGCTTAGCTCATAACATGTAACAAGTGATCAGAAGAAGCCTAAGCCGCAAGCTCCAAGTGACATACACAAGACATACTAGCAAGAGCATGAATGTAATCAAAACTGCTATAGTCATGAAGCTCAATAAAGGTAATATGATACAAGATGATATGCAATATGATACACATGTAAAGCCAAAGAAACAAAAGCAAAGAAGAAAGCCAAAGATCATACTATACATCAAGATACAGCTACCCTACTCTAAAAAGGGTAGCAAATGCCCAACTCCGCTCTCAAATGGGCAAACTGGGTTTGATCGAGGGGCTTTGTGAAAATATCAGCAAGCTGTTCATGGGTTCGCACAGGCTGAAGGTCTATGTCTCCTTTCTCTTGGTGGTCTCTCAAGAAGTGATACCGGATCTCAATATGCTTGGTTTTTGAGTGGAGTACTGGGTTCTTAGCAACGCTAATGGCACTAGTGTTGTCACTGAAAAGAGGCACTTTCCTAAAATTCAACCCATAGTCTCTCAAGGTAGCAATCACCCAAAGCAACTGAGAACATGTTGATACTAGATACGCACACGAAAGAATCAAAGAGAAATAATCCGCAAGCGCACGGATATCGGTGAGCACTTCACCCGGGAGATATTCCAGAGTATCGTTATTTATTTATCCGCTAGGAGAAAACGTGCATCTGACTAACCCAAGTCTATACTTAACCCCTGAGCTACAGATAAGGTAATGAGCGATATAGAGAGGATTACTACCACAGTCTTCTTCCAACCTATGGCAAGCTTTGCAACTACTACTCTATGGGAGCACCTAAGAAAAGACACCACAGAGGATGCTTAACCTAGCACTTTTGGACCTACCTTACCTCGACGGGAAGTGGATTACAAAGGTAACAAAGGGACGTCATCTCCCCCGATACTACCACGGTTCCGCCGGATAGGGAGCATCTACGCGTGAACCTAGCCCAAGCACCACGCCTACGCTATGAACGATTACTCTATTCCCAACCGGAAGCGAATAAAGTAAACTCGTAAACCAAAGAGCAATAATAACAAGAACTTACTAGTATCAGAAGTTGAATTGCAGAATAATCCTAGAACCAAGCCTCGGGTTAGGAGACTTGATCCCGCGAGGTACAACCGGAGAGGAGACACCGACATGCCGGCTTCCTCCAACTCTACCTCCACCCTATACTCTCTCTATCTATCTTGAATGCTATGCTCTAGGGAGGAGATCCATTCAAGGGACCCCTCTCACCCGATCCTCTCTGGAAATAATGAATTAGGGTTTCATGGGATGCCTCCTCCAGGGGCCAGGGGCTCTGAATATATTAACCACAGCCCTCGGATCAAACCGACCTAAACGGACGATAATTATTGCTCCTCAAGGTCGGTGGAGGCAGGATCCGCGAGCCTCCACCTGATTGGTGGAGGTAGCCAGTCGGCCGACTCAAGGGGGGAGTCGGCCGACTCACCCCCGAGCCCGTTCGGGCTCCCGTTTGGTCCCGAGCCTTCTCGAACCTTCCAGACAGAATTTTCACCGGTTACCGATTATCTCTATGTAAACCTGACATGTGGGCCTTCCTTGGGTATTTTCAGCTGACACCCTGCAGAAACAGACATTCACCAAAACTCGTGGAATTCTATTAGTGTAACCCCTATATCTAGTTGGTGAACATATTTTAGTCCTTTCTCATGTTTAGTTGACGGTAAAAATTGGCACTTAACGACCGTCAACAACTCCCCCAAGCTTACCCTTTGCTCGTCTCTGAGCAAAGATAAACTCAGTAACGGATCAGGAGTTGCTACAATGCTTTCACGCCTCAAAAGTACACATGCGTTCAAACAAGAACTCTCCTCCGGATTAGAGTGAACTATTCTGACTCAAAACTTACTCATATTACCTTTCACCATGGGGCTTGTAGCCGTCACTTGGGTCTTGAGCAGTTGAAAGACAGAACGGTCAAGTCGAGCGCTATGTTTCTCGCTCTTTGATCAACTATTATTCCGGAGTTTTTGCAAGATTTTCAAATAAAACTCAGAGTTCCTTGTATGAACCTTTCAGGTCTCTCATTTGTGGTATTTTTGGATCCTCTCCAAGGCATGAGTAGTGTATGCCTTCCCTCTTCTCTCAGAATATGTGGTATTTGTGGAACTAAGGCATAGTGAAAAGAGCCTTCTCTCTCTCACCCTACTTCTAATAGGCTTATGTGGAGCTCATAGGTGGGGAGACACTCAAACTCACTTGCATATATTGCACGCTTAAACCATGGATCCAACAGAACTAAAATAATAATAAAGTCATATGTGCATGTGAATGAGGAAATGGGATGAATGATAAGATGATGATGATAAGGAAATGATTATGAGGGGTGATCACTTGGTGAACATGTACTTCTACACTTGCTCCTTTGGGGATAACATAACTCCCTTTATTCGGAAACCTTGAAACTTCTTTGAAAGGAAGGACTTGGCTACTCTTTCTTTCTCTTTTTTTCCTTTCTTCTTTTTTTTCTTTTTTTTTTCTTCTTTTTTTTTCTCTTTTTTTTTCTTTTTTTTTAGAGCAACCAATCCTCTGAAAACGAAACTTTAGCAACGGGGAGTGTATAACTTGAAATAATAATGACTGGAGCTTTTATGTAGGCAAATGGAACAGCGATGATTATTTCTAGATGTTCACTCCCAGGATAGGAGTAAAACCTTTTCTGGATGAAGTGAAATGAGTGGCGTATGTATTTTGTGGATGGATGGATGGATGGATGCATGCGTACTCCCAGGTAGGAGCAGCATAAGCGCGTATCTCCGTGGTAGAAACAAGACAATATGTGGGGGAATGCGTACTCCCAAGGTAGGAGCAAAGATAGGTGCGTATCTTCAAGGTAGAGATAGCACAATATGTGGTGGATGTGGATCTATATGTAGGTGGTACTTCCAAGGACAGAAGTAGCACGAGAATGAATGTAGTATTTATAAAATGGGTGCATGCTTCGAGGACGAAGTAGCATAGATCAATGGAAGGAGAGCACATAGTATTGACTTTAACCGCATGATTTGGTTCCTTATGGGTCCACAAAGATAACCACACTCAATGCCTATAAAGATTACACTCAAGCCTACAATATGATCTATAGATGGGTTTTCCTAATCTAGCAATCATGAATGTATGGCCGTGGTAGGAATTTTTAACTCTCGTCATACAGAACTCATCATGCGAAATTTTAAGATTTTAAAAGATAAACTCTCGTAACTTTAGCATCTCTAGGAACAAGATGGACAGCAGCTCAAAACTTTCCCATATCATATCCGTCAACTACCTAGACTTAGATCAAGCATTTGCTACCCACAAGTTTCAGGTTCGAGTAAATCTCAAATCTAAACAGTTGTGTCCAAAACTCGGGAGAGTGCAAGGTTGAAAACTAGGTACTTGAAAGGAATTACGGCAGAGCAACTATTCATCATTTCCATATAAGAGCTTATTCTGTAGGGTTCGTTTTAGCAGACTTTTCACATACTCTCCTCTATTTTATTTTGCAAACTTAACAAATAGATAGATAGATAGATAGATAGATAGATAGATAGATAGATAGATAGATAGATAGATAGATAGATAGATAGATAGATAGATAGATAGATAGATAAGCTAGTGATACTTAGCTGGATACAAGGGGGTGCTCTCCCCCAAGTTGGATGTTGACGTAGTCTGTTGGTGTTGCCTTCAAGCGGTGAAGGCGTCTTCGCCCCTCTTAGAGTGTCGGGATAATGGATACGGTAGAGACAAAGATCGCGATCGTTGAAGACAAAGACTTCGACAAGGGACAAGACGTCCTTCTGCCTATTAGCTCTTCTTGATCCTTTAAATTCTGTGAAGCTCAAATAGACAACAAAGCTTGTGGAACTGATTAAGCATTAGTGATAACCCTTTAAGCCTTGGATGTCTAGAACCTTCTTAACATAAAATCTTTTCAGGAGGATCTTAATATTTTTTTGCAATTTTATATTTTATGGTATGTAGACAGAAAAAATACAACTAAGATGAAAACTTATTTTTATGCCACCACAGTGGATATCTTTGTGGGCTGTCGCACCAAAAAAATTATTCACATGGGGCTTAGCATTTTCTAGATGCAATGCAAGACAAAATTATTTTCTTTTCTAATGCAGATGCAGCAAAGTAAATATGCAACAAGAACTGATTATGCAAAAAGTAAATATGCTAAAGGAAAAACTTATGCAATGCTGAAGTGGGAAATATGGATAACTACCAAGTTACCTCCTTGGCAAGCGTTCGGTGTTTTAAGCCCTCCGAATAGGACTTCTTGTCGTGTTCAATCCTTCGGTGCTTTATTTGATCTCAAAGGTAGAGACCTTGAGTACTGCATCTCTTGAGTTGATATCTCTTGAGGAAGATGTCATCCATGTTCTTTCCTTCTCCAACGGTTTGAAGTGAACCTTTAATTGTGATGCTAGCAAAGCATCTTGTTTAGTGTGCATGTTGCGAGGTTCGAACTTTATCACTTTGGAGCACCCGGAATGAAGAGTAGATGCTTCTAGTGGGCCTCTCCCTTGACCTTGTGCTCTACTTATTGTTTCTTCTCTGTAGAGGATTAGTGGACAACACATACCCGAAGGAATATACAAATAATAACAAGGGTAGAGATGTCATTAAGCTAAAGGTCATCTTCTATGCTACAGAAAAGATTGGGTTGATAATTTTAATTAGCGTAGAACATTTACTCAACATTACTTCTTCTCTATGTCTTAAGTTTGATTGGTGTATGAAATCTATAGAAAATGGTCAAACTTATAGAGAGGAAGTAATTGCGAGTGGAGGGATTGCAAACCAGTGTGCCAAAGTGACGAGGGTTTGAGAAGAGGAAGGGCATTGTTGGATCATCATTAGAGGTGTCGGCGGCCTTCCTCTCCCAAGCTTGTTGTTGCTCATCATTGGAAGCCAAGTGTATGTGTTGAATCATCCCTCGAAGTGTGTTGTAACTATATGTTCTTTGGACATTGTCCATCCTCTGTTCTGAAGTCTGTTGGAGAGGGATCTTGATTCTAGGTCCATTGAGCAAAGATCTCTCCTTTGCATTCTTCTTTTCTTTGGACTATCCAATCTAGGACGGACAGTTGCATGATCTTCTTCTGTCAACCATTCTTGATTTTTGTTGACGAATTGATGTTTGTAGACTCAAGTTCTTCCTTCATGGTCTTCTAGCGGCATGGCGAAGAGTTGTAATTAATGATACGCCATCCGTCTTGATGATCAAGGAAGCGACTTCACTAATGTTTGTATGCTGGCTTCATCTCCAATGGCCTAGGGACATCATCTTGCAAATGTAGTTGTTCATGGTCTTCTTGGGCTTGGTCGGTAGTCAACCCTTAATGGTGATTGGTTGACACAAGGATGCATGCTCATCATGCCATGCTTGTCCTTGCCGCCGACGTGCAAGATGGTGTCTTCAAGAACAACGAGAGCGAGGTCTTTGATTGGCCAAAATGAGGTGAGTTTCTCCCAGCTTCTCATTGGCGTCCTAGCTTGAGTTTTGAGCTCAATGCTATGATGTCTTCAAGGTTGCTCATAGCTTGTTGCATTGTTCATCCATTTCCTCCGGGTGAGTGCTATTGATGTAGATCCTTCTGTGGCACTCTTGTCTCTTTCTTTGTTCCGTCACGAAGTGGTGATTTGGTAGTTTCACCATGAATAGGTACACCATAAATTCTTTCAACTCTTCCTTGGACAATGAATGAGCTATGTCTTCTATGCGAAGTTGTTGGAGTTCATCATATGCCTTGCTTCATCTCCTATGTGAGTTCATCTCTTGACTTACCCAAATTTGAATTTGGAAGTTTTTCTGCAGGGGTTAGTCCAACAAAATATACCAATGTCTTCTACAGTAGTTTTTAGTTCAATAACCAAACTAGACTCCATGTCTAATCAGATTAAGGAAGGCAATTTAACCTAAGCACCACGCTTAATTTAAAAGCCTTTAGAAGTACCCATGGAGCACCTCTAAACCAAAGCATACTATAGCAAACAAAGGCAGCATGAGAGCACTACAGAGAATTACTCAAACAGTGATGGCAGAGCATGATTAATGTTTAGCAAACTGAGCATGCATTAAAGGTAGGGACAACCAAGATAGTGTAGCAACATGGCAAAAGAGGTATTTATTTATGGAAGTATATCCCCCAAGCTTGAATTTGGCAGAACTCAAGATTGGATGAAAGTAATTCAATGTTGCATAGTGATTGGTTGGACATACCTTGCATTTGTTATTCCTTCGATCTTTTTGTATCGAACCTGGAAAGGTTAGTGGCAAGAATACCCAAAGGAATATTTTCATAATTATAACTCTATGCTTATTTAACAAGGACAGCACAGTGAAAAGGTGTACACTCATGTCATGGTCTGAACAGTGCTTGTTTTAGGACACTAAGCTTGTCCTTGGGAAACCTTCAAGATGTGAATTGGTGAAGTGGTTCCCCCTCCAACACCAATCTAAGTTCACTAACTCAAAATTCAACACAACGAGATCTACAACATTTATGATAAACATATGCATCTACAACCACCCTTTCGAAAAGGAGTATGAGGGGGTTGAAAATCTCGTGTGGGGTAACGTTGGGGAGACTAAGTGAATCAGGAGATTTTTCATATGAGCAAGGTCTTGATGGGGTGTTTAAGAAGTAACTACTTTGCTCATTGAAGCCTCCATCATCTTCTACTTCCAAGGGTGACTCGAAATAAATGTCCAAAATTCCCCCTGGATCGTCTATCGAAATGATCTCATCTAAGGCCTTATCCATCCATTCAGTAGCCATAGCACATAGGTCTTTAATGCTCTCTAGCCATGGATGTTGCTCTTTGCAATCCTCTATATGGTCTTGATGATTCCTATGCATGGGATATCTAGATGGACTTCTAGATCATCCGGAGGTTTAGGAGAAAGGGCATAGAATGAGTTATAGGGATCAAGGATGGGTTTAAGGATGGGTTTGTATTCTATATCTGATGTGGGCATAGAAGGGGAGAAGATAAGAGTGGCTTCTAGATGCCTTCGCTCTCCTTCTATGGCATCACTTAGCATGCCATCCTTGAGTCTTTCTAAACGTCCTTCAAAGGAATTGGGTGTGAGATGCTTTCTAAGAGATCTCTTCCTGAGAAGATTTATAATGCATGCACTAAAAGATCTCTTATGAAGCGGGAAGTTTATGCTCCTCCCAAAATCGCCATCAAAAAGAATTTCTAAGGGTAGAATTACTTCTTCCCTTAGGGGACTTCGGAATACTATTGGTTTGGGATGGATAGCCAAATCATGGGATTGGAATGTTTGCAAAGTGGCTATTAAAACTTCCTCTTCTAGTTTGGGGGATGATTCCTTCTCTACCTCTAAGATTTTAGCACGAAGGCTAGTGCAAGGAGTGTGTCCACTAATAAGGACAAACCTCACTTCACTAATGGATAAAGAAAGGAAAAGTCCTCCAAAGGCAATATTATCAAGACCCATATATGTAGATGTTGAAGAAGAACATGGTCTTGTAAGGCAAGGTCTAAACCTAAATTTATAGGAAGATTAAAAGATTCCCTAAGTGTAGCAAAAAGTTCATTACCTACTTGATCAGAGGATAGGACTTTGGGTTCATTACCTTCTCCATGGTTAGAAGATAGGACCTTGGGTACAATACCCTCTTGATTAGAAGATAGGACTCTAGTGTAGAAAAGGGTTGGCTTTGACCTATTGCAACCACGCATTGGTGTAGCTCATAGCTAGATGTGAAAATCATGGGTTCTAGAGGCTCTAAGCATGTGCTCATGGGTGCAAGATATTGGTGGATAGGCGTGGAATTTGGGTTATCTATAACAATAGAAAATAAAATGCAACAGAAAACAAGAAAAAGATAAAAGAACAATACATGGTTAAGCGACTTAGGTTATCTCAATGAGACCGTCTTTCTCCCGGCAACGGCGCCGAAATGCTTGTTGATACTAGATACGCACACGAAAGAATCAAAGAGAAATAATCCGCAAGCGCACGGATATCGGTGAGCACTTCACCGGGAGATATTCCGAGTATCGTTATTTATTTATCCGCTAGGAGAAAACGTGCATCCGACTAACCCAAGTCTATACTTAACCCCGAGCTACGGTACAAGGTAATGAGCGATATAGAGAGGATTACTACCACAGTCTTCTTCCAACCTATGGCAAGCTTTGCAACTACTACTCTATGGGAGCACCTAAGAAAAGACACCACAGAGGATGCTTAACCTAGCACTTTTGGACCTACCTTACCTACCAACGGGGAAGTGGATTACAAAGGTAACAAAGGGACTGTCATCTCCCCCGATACTACCACGGTTCCGGATAGGGAGCATCTACGAGTGAACCTAGCCCAAGCACCACGCCTACGCTATGAACGATTACTCTATTCCCAACCGGAAGCGAATAAAGTAAACTCGTAAACCAAAGAGCAATAATAACAAGAACTTACTAGTATCGAAGTTGAATTGGGGAATGATCCTAGAACCAAGCCTCGGGTTAGGAGACTTGATCCCGCAGGTACAACCGGAGAGGAGACACCGACATGCCGGGCTTCCTCCAACTCTACCTCCACCCTATACTCTCTCTATCTATCTTGAATGCTATGCTCTAGGGAGGAGATCCATTCAAGGGACCCCTCTCACCCGATCCTCTCGGAAATAATGAATTAGGGTTTCATGGGATGCCTCCTCCGGGGGCCGGGGGCCCCGCTTATATAGCCCCTAGGATGCACCACGGCCCTCGGATCAAACCGACCTAAACGGACGATAATTATTGCTCCTCAAGGTCGGTGGAGGCGAGATCCGCGAGCCTCCACCCGATTGGTGGAGGTAGCCGGCCGCCCGACTCAAGGGGGAGTCGGCCGACTCACCCTCGAGCCCGTTCGGGCTCCCCGTTTGGTCCGAGCCTTCTCGAACCTTCCAGACAGAATTTTCACCGGTTCCCGATTATCTCTATGTAAACCTGACATGTGGGCCTTCCTTGGGTATTTTCAGCTGACACCCTGCAGAAATAGACATTCACCAAAACTCGTGGAATTCTATTAGTGTAACCCCTATATCTAGTTGGTGAACATATTTTAGTCCTTTCTCATGTTTAGTTGACGGTAAAAATTGGCACTTAACGACCGTCAACAGAACAACACGCAGCAGCAGCGACATACTCAGCCTCACACGTGGATTGGGAAATAGACGATTTGTTTGCGAGACGACCAAGAGATCAACGATGAACCCAAAAATTCACAAGTTCCCGAAGTGGACTTCCTCTTAATTCGATCACCCGCATAGTCAGCATCAGAATAACCCGAAAGAGAAAGAGATAAAGAGGTCGAGTACCATAGACCAAGCTCGGGAGTGAACCACAAGTACCGTAAGATGCGTTTGACGGCCTGCCGATGTGAAGTGCGCGGTGAAGACTGGAAGCGTGCGCAAAGGCAGACGGCGAACTGGATGTCGGGCCTCATTGCCGTCAGGTACAACAGCGACCCGATCATGCTGCGGTACTCCTTCTGGTCCAAGGCTTCTCCTTCTAGATCGGCGTCCATGGCAGTCGTGGTCGACATGGGAGTTTGGAGAGGCTTGGCATCACCCATGTCGAAGCGTTTCAGAAGATCCTTCGTGTACTTGCCTTGATGTACAAATGTCCCTTCTCTGGTTTGCTTGATTTGCAAACCGAGAAAGAACGTCAGCTCACCCATCATGCTCATCTCCAACTCCCTGCTCATCATATCTGAAAACTTTGCAACAAGAGCATGTGATGAACCACCAAAGATGATGTCATCGACATAAATCTGCACCAAGAGAGTGTCACTGCCATGCTTGAGGAGAAACAAGGTTTTGTCAACTGACCCCATGGTAAAACCCTTGCCCAGCAAAAAGAACTTCAGTCGCTCATACCACGCTCTCGGGGCTTGTTTGAGACCATATAGGGCTTTGTGGAGTTTAAAGACATGGTCGGGATGCTTGGGATTTTCAAAACCTGGGGGTTGCCTCACATACACTTCCTCATCTATGTACCCATTCAGAAAAGCACTCTTTACATCCATTTGATACAGCTTGAACCCTTTCGAAACTGCATAGGCTAGGAAAATCCTAATGGCTTCTAAACGGGCAACAGGTGCAAAGGTTTCCTCATAATCTATTCCCTCCTTTTGACAGTACCCCTGAGCAACCAACCTAGCCTTGTTTCTCACCACAACCCCATCCTCACTCGCTTGTTCTTAAACACCCACTTGGTTCCTATGGGATGACACTCGAGGTGGAGGTGGCACTAAAACCCACACTTGGTTTCTCTCAAAGTTCTCAAGCTCCTCATGCATGGCATTTACCCAACTGATCAGTTAATGCCTCAACCACTTCTTTGGGTTCGAAATTTGCAACAAAAGCGAGAATGTGCAAAGTGCGAAATCTCATAAGATCCGTTGCGAGTGACCCGCTCATTTATGTTACCGATCATGGTTGAAGGAGGATGGGGATCTTTGAATGTGTCGCGGTGCTTCTCTTGATGAAGTCGCCTCTCCCCTCAACAGCACTCGGAGCTCCTCGGTGCAGCTGGAACAAGCCGAGGAGCCTGGTCGTACGGTCCCCATGTAGTGGAGGATGTGGCGGTGGGGCCGTCAATCGAAGTAGTCGTCGCGGGTCAACTGGGGGCAGCCGGTGGAGTCGGCTCGGGATCACCCCAATCGGCATCGTCCCGCTCCTCCTCCACAAAAATGCTCTTGTTCATCTCCTCATCACCCGCACTTTCAAAGACGGGAGAAGAACAAGGTGCGGTCTCGTCGAAGGTGACTTCACAAGTCTCCATGACACGGTTAGTTTCAAGGTTAAGTACTTGATAAGCATGCGAATGAGATGCATAACCAAGAAAAATCCCGTCAGAAGATCTCGATTCAAATTTGTCTAAATTTCCCTTCTTCAAGATAAAACACTTGCAGCCAAACACTCGAAAATGGCTCACTTTGGGCAAATGGTCAAACCGCAACTCATAAGAAGTCTTCTTCGTAAAAGCTCGAAGGAAGATGCGATTTGAAACATAACAAGCCATGTTGATTGCTTCAGCCCAAAAGCGCCTAGGAGTCCTACGCTCATCAAGCATCGTCCTGGCCATCTCAACAAGAGTCTAATTCTTATGCTCAACAATCCCATTTTGCTGTGGGACATACGGCGAGGAAAACTGATGTTCAAGACCTATGGATGAGCAAAAGGTCTCAAAATGAGTGTTCTTAAATTCAGTGCCATTGTCACTGCGAATAGCTCGCATGGCATGCTTTGGTAACTCATTTTGCAACCTCAAGATCAAGTCATGAACATGAGTAAAAGCCTTATTTTTACTCTCCATGAAGAAGACCCACGAAAAGCGAGAAAAGTCATCAACCACAACCAACATGTACCACTTTCCACCATCTGACCGAACCCGAGCTGGACCTACAATGTCCATATGTAAAAGCTCGCCGGGTCCCTTGGTCATCACTTGGTTCACGGGAGAATGAGAAGCTGCAATCATCTTCCCGTGACGGCACGGGTGACAAACAAGATCCTTCTCAAATTTGAGCTTGGGCAAACCTCGAATTAGATCAAGTGAGCTCAATCTTGCAAGCAAGTCGAAACTCAAGTGACCAAGTCTTCGGTGCCACTTCCAGAGCTCTGAGGAGGAGCTAGCCACCAAACAACGGGAAACGCCAAAAGATCGAGAAAAATCAGCACGAAACACTTTCCCAAGAGGCACAATCTTGCAAATGAGGTTCTCCTGAGCATCAAGAACACGACAAAGTCTTGGCTTAAACCGAACCTCAAAACCGTCATCAAGAAGCTGAGAAACAGAAAGCAGATTGAAGTGCAAATTTAAAACCAAAGCCACATCCTTAAGCACAAAGTTCTCATTCAGACGGATGGACCCATGCGAAAGCACTTTACCCTTGCAGTTATCCCCAAATGTAATGTATTCACTATACTTCATTTGGGTGAGGCTGGAGAACCATTTTGAGTTCCCGGTCATGTGTCGAGAGCAACCGGAATCAACTAGCCATGTGTTCTCCAGCCCTTCATCCTGCATCAATAGCGAGACATGGGATGAGCAAATGATCCAACACTGGGGTTAGTGAACTGAGGAGAAAACCAGTGTTGGCTCATTCGCCCACGAGAAGTGTTAGCAAAAGCATCATGCATGCCATGTCCCATTTGAGTAGAGCGATCACCACGATGAGAAAAACGTGGTCCGCTCATCCTGTAAGACTGAAAGCCACGGTCACGAGATCCAAGGTCATAAGAAAAACCTGAACCCCACCGGGCATGACCACCTCGTGGTCTCTCACCTTGAGGCCTAGGTCCTTGAGGTGTTGCACCTCTTGGCCTAGCACCGTGCCTCGGAAACGTGGAGCAAACATACCATGAGTAGAGTTATGGAAAAGCTCATACTCATGCCGCTCATCTCTCTTCCTCCGAAAGAACTCAAACAAGTGACCATCATGGTGACAATAATCACAAGTGATACACCTCTCTTGGGTGGTGGTTTACTCACTCTCTCATGGGTATGGGTCACTCTTTGGGTTTGCTTGTTCTTTGGAGGGGTTTAATAGAGATGTTGGGAAGTGTGTCAAGAGGGTTCCTTAGGTGGTCCGGCTTGGGAGTCCACACTTGCTTTGGAGGTGAAGTTTTGGGAGGTTCCTCAAACACAACATCTTTCACATTGGGCTTGTTAGGCTGTGGTGGGGTGATTTTGATCAACTTGGGAGTAGTGGAAGGCTTTGTGGATTTTTCAGATGCACTCAGACCACTGTGTTCACCAACCTTGCCAAAAACATTTTCACCCTTCCCACTGTAGCAAAGCCTAAACCCGTTGTGTCAGTTCCCCTCTTGAACTGACTCATCATCATGCCAAGCTGTGGCTCACTGCTAGACAACCAACTGAGCATGGACCGAAGATTTGTGATTTCTTCTTCGGCCCTTTTCTTGTCATGCCTACCAGAGTCTAGTTCTAGTTCCAAAGCTTCACAACAAGCACGTCTAGAAACTTGACTAGTTTTCTCTAGCATGGCAATCCTAGTCATTTTCTCTCCTAGCTCAGACTTCAACTCATCACAAGATTTGCAAGGACTCACAGACTTAGCCTTAACCTCATCAAGCTCATCTACCAAAGCCACATACTTGGACTGCACATCAGCTAGGTTCGCCATATGAATGGCACAAGCATCACACTCAGACTCATCAGAGATGTGCACAGTCTCCCTAACGAGACTCTAGCTCTTTGACAAAGCAAGCAACCACTTAGCCTTGAAATCTTTTCTCTCACGAGCAAGCTTAAGCAAAGCATCTTGACTAAGCAAAGTGGTAGTCAAGTTATCAACCTCAGCTGAGCAAGGGACTCGTGATTTTGTTCTACCTCAGGCTCGGTGTCGTCGTTCTTCTCAATGCTTGGGGTAGACTCGTCGAGCGCCATGGTGCAGTAGCCTCCAAGCTTGGAGTCAGCGAAGAAGCACAGCCCATTGAACTTGTTCTCGACCTTCTGCTCGGCCTCATCATCACTTGGAGGTGAGCCGCTGTCGGAGTCGTCGTCGAGATCGCTGAGGGATGCGAGGAAAGCTCGCTGCTTCGTATCTTGCTTCTCCAGGAACTTCTTCTTGACCGCCTCCTTGTCGAATCTTCCCTTGTACTTGTACTTGTACTTGTACTTGGGTGGAGAAGACTCATGCTTGTCCTTGCGCTTGCCGTAGTCGTTCTTGTTGTAGGAGCTCTTGTCGGGATGGGGACGGCTTGCGATGTAATGGTCCGGATCTCCACATCTGAAGCATCCTTGCTTGGTGATGCCGCGCCGGCGATTCAAACGGTTGTTGTGAAACCGTGAGAACCGGCTAATAACCAAGGCAAGCTCGTCATCCCCAAGAGCCTCCATCTACTCCTCTCGTTGAGACTATAGAAGACAAGGCAAATGCATACCGTGAGGGGTTAGTCAAAGAACTTGAACCTCCCGTACTCGAGACCAAAGCCATGGTAGGGGCGAGACGGAGTTTCGATCCTCGCCGCGTCTCGGTGGTCAATCTCGGTGGACTTGAGCTTACCGAATGGCTCATCCACAAGGAGAGTCTCATAGCCGGGCGATTCGATGATCGCCGAGACCTTCACTTCCCAAACCCTCCGATCTAGAGCATATAGAAGCTTAAGCGCTCTCTGATGATCGTCATAGGGCATCTGAGGATTGTTTGCCCTCATCTTGTTCACGATGGTTTGAAAGCGAGTGAATAAAGAATCAATAGATTCACCATCGGTTTGAACAAAATTCTCATACTCTCTCTTATATGTCTCATAGAGTCTGGTCTTAACATGGGCAGTACCCTCATGATATTTCTGCAGTCTAGACCAGATCTCTCGAGCAGTAGCACAATCAGAAACACGCTCAAATTCCTCCATAGAAAGAACAGAAAACAAGACAGTTCTGGCAGTGTTGTTCGCCTTGTGTTGGTCGATCTGTGCTTGATCAACACGGGCAGTAAGTACCACATAGTCCGCATTCTCACAGATCTCCCAAACACGCGAATCAATCCCTTGGAGATGCGCCGACATGCGGATCTTCCAATAGGGATAGTTCTTGCCATCGAAGTGCGGTGGCTTTCCAAGCCCACGGTTCTCCATGATGTCGCCTTCGGGGATCACGGACCGATTAAGGTGAAGTGATCCTTAACCGGCTCCGATACCAATTGAAGGACCGGAATCGGCGACCAGAGGGGGGTGAATGAGAGCCTCAAATTTCTTTCAAAATATTTGGCCTATGTCCCAATTTCAAACCCCAAGAAGTAAAATCTCTAAATCTAAAATACTTACACCAACCGGTGATGGGAGTATCTAGATAAATTCTTTAGGCCAATAGAAACCCAACGCAACAAACGGTTTGAGAATCGGAGCACGAATTGCAAAGTTGTGCGCAAAACAAGAAATCAGAGCTAATGAAAATTCTTCAGAAAATCCCTAGAAAATTGGCCACCCGCCGTGTACACTTGCGCTCGTCGATGTCCCAGCTGTCAGCCAACACGGCTGGCCACCCGGTCCTCAGGTCCCTCGATCCAAGCCTCACGTCCGCCCTTCACCGCACCTGGTCCGTCAGCACGGCACGCCCTACTTGATCTTCACCGACCGTCGACCACCGTCTCCGAGCTCGACACCTGCAGACAACATGAGCCAAGAGACACCATTGTTTGACACGTTACCGCGTGCCATCGGTTAGTAAGAACACACACGTCTTGTGTTGGCATGTTGCCAATCACTCATCACACAAAGGTCCACACAATGGTTATAATAAAAACCATGTGTCCTCAACAGATTATGCCACCGCGGCATGCACTAACCAACTCGGCTGAAATCAAAGATAACAGACATTGATCAGGACCAGCTCTGTCCTAGAATTGCAATCAGGAATCACGACCTGGAGAGAGAAAGAGTCAAGGATGGAATAATCTGCTTGCCGACATGCAGAGTCCTTTTTTAGTTTTATTCCGACAGACATGCAAGAGTTCTCCTACCGTGCGTGGCACGGAAAGAGATTAGACATTTTGTACGTAGACCACAAACACAATTACGGTAATGAACTATCCATTGGGACCACGTATCAGCAAGACATCCGATCCGCCCCAAACACCGTACGGATGCAACCGACCTAATTAAACTGATCCAATGACCATATATATCGACGACGTCTTCAAGGTTCCAGGCATATAGATCATCAAGAAACCAAAAACCACCAAACCAAACCGCAAGGAGCTGTAGATTTGATTTCAGCCGCCGGTCATCTACCTTACCACCACCAACGCCGGCAAACATGTCGTCGGTACCGCCGCTGCTGTCTGCCCCAGGCGCCGGCAAGCCGTCGCGCTCCGCTTCGGGCATGGCGGTCAAGGCGACGAGGGGCTTCCACGTGTTCCGCATCGACGGCTACTCATGGACCAAGGCGCTGCCCGGCGGCGAGCGCATCACCTCGGAGGAGTTCAACGTCGGAGGCTGCTCGTGGCAGATCGACTACTACCCCAACGGCACCGACGGCTCTTCCAACGACGTCGACTCCATCGCCCTGTACCTCCGCCTGGAGGACACGGACGAAGTGCAGCGCGTGCGGGCACAGTACAAGTTCAGCCTCCTCGACCTCACCGGCAACGCGGCCTACGAGCTCCCCGCCGAGACGGGCATCTTCAGATCCGCCGGGGAAGACTCGGAGGACGACCGGGACGCGGAGCCGGAGGACCCTGGGTGCGGCTACGCGGCCTTCATCTCCAAGGAGGACCTGGAGAAGCGGCGCGACAACCTACTCAATGAGGACTGCCTCGCCATTCGGTGCGACGTCGGCGTCGCGGAGATGACGGCCATGAACGTCGGGCCAAACAACTACGGGAGGCCGGGGAGGATCTGCACTGGCCGCGGCGGCCGTGGCCGTGGCCGTGGCTATGGTCGTGGCCGTGGCCGCAGCGTCCCCTACTACAGCTCCGAGTCTCCTGACGAGGACGAGGACGACGATGGTGGCTCGCACAAGGCCAGGCGTGGGGAGCCGGATGACAAGGAGTTCATCCGCCGCTGCCTGTCTTCCCAACGTGGAAAGTAGTAACATTGGATCTGATGCAGTGGAATTATTGGGTCTTAGAGCATCTCCAAAAGTATCTTGTTTTAAATTTTATTTCTAAAAGTCCATGTTTTTCAAAAAAAGAATGTCATCACCAATAGAACATTTCACTTTTGTTTTTTTTCTGTCACTAGGTAAGTGCCCGTGCGGAAACACATAATACCATGATAACAAAAATACGAGCGTGTTTTACAATGTTGATTCCAATCTATATTTGCATAAATCTTCATGTCATACAACCACACAAGTAGGGGGTCTTGCGACAGATGGAGGGTACAGACCTCGATTTGTATCTTGGCATAAGCAGATAAGCAAACAAGCAGAGAGAATTTGCTTGGTCTAGTGTATATTTTTTTCTTTTGACGGCAACCAACGTCGGTAAAACCAAATATTAATACGAGAGAAAAGAATATTAGAAACATTATAATCAACAGGTTATAATTATATATATAATTCATACATCCAATCAATAATATGTCAAGAAGTCATAGCTACTTGTCTCTCATTTCTTTCCTATAAAGAATTTATTACGTGCAAAATTGAATTCTCCAAACATGCGGGGTGGCTTGAGAATGTACTGTACTGAAAGAGAGAACACGTGAGCTTCAGTCATATATATGTCAGCTGTGCTGGAACAACAACAGCAGGATTCAGTGTCCACAAAGTTTAGATCAAATCGGTGGAGACTTTGCAAGGTGGGCAAAAACTTTAGGAATCAGTGAATCCTATTTCACACGACAAATCAACTTTAGATACCATTTACTCCAACTCAGTCCAGGACTGGAAAACCTATTCCTCTAACTGAACTTTAGATAAGCAAAGCGACCTGTACTGAATGGGGCTTTTGGCTAACTAACTGACGTTGCAGCCATGAGTTGGGCTTCTATGTGATGCATATCTCCATGAGTCGACAATGATAATGAAAACCACAACTCAATAGAAGGAACCAACACAAGAAGAGATTGATAGTATGTAGCTCAAACAACATACAATTCCTAGCTAAATTCTACCAGAAAGAAAACAATCGCGAACTCATCATATAGCTCACCTGGGCGTCTGTCAGCGGGCTGGCTGCTCCCGAACGGCAACTTCGACCGGGGCACGCTGCCGTCGTCGAAGCTGCGTGGGACGCCGGTGTTGTGGGCTCGTCGGCGCGATCCCGTCAAGGCGGACGTCGGGGTTCGTGGCGTACTTCCCGTCGGGGCCGAAGCAGAGGCGCGGGAAAGCCAGGAAAGAGTATCCGTAACTTTACCGGTGTTGCGAGTACGCGTACTTTAGGAGGTTTATTTTAGGAGTTGTTGGAGATGGATTTTTTCGTTCTTTTTAAAAATCATAGATTAGGAGAGTCTTTCAGGCAGAGGCAGCTAATCGTCCTCTGTGGCTCCTAATCGCGCGGAAAAGGACACGTGTCTGCCCGGCCACCTTCCTATCGGCGGAGGCTGACCGCTGTCCGTACACCCTCGGCCTCGCACTCGCTGGCCTCGCCTCCTGCCTTGGCGCAATGCCACGCGAACCAGGAGGACTCCTGAAGCATCCCAATGCCCCCCGACATCGACGTGTTCCAGCTTGCAATGGCAGCAGCAAGATGACCACTAGGAGCGGGCACTATGTGAAAAAAACTCTAAGAGCCCCACACCCACCTCGCCCCCCCACATCCTTGTAGGGCGGCTAGGGTTGGAGTCACCCCTAAAATGGTGTGCTCAGGCTCCAGCCGCCAGCGACCCCCTACAAATGGTTCGGTCACCAGCTGCCCCTACAGTGGTTTGTTGTATAAGTGGCAAGCCACTTCTTCTTCCTCCTCGAGCCACTCTCTCCAACTAGCAAAAAAATGGCTTAGGAGGCCTTGTTTAGGGTTTTGATCTCAAAGCCTTTGGTGGAGAGCTTGTGGAAGGTAAGAAAATGCTATTTCAACTCTTTAATCCAAGTTTTCATGGTTGGTTATTAAGCAAATTAGAGTTTGTTTCTCTTTTTTTCTATGGAGCTTGAGCTTTGGATGGACCAAATTAGAGCTTAGTTTTAAAGCTATTAGTATAAATTAGTTAGAGAAATGAGCTCACACCCTTTATTTGTTGCACTTACTTGATTTTAATGGAGATTCACCCAAGCTTTATGTTCATGTAGATCTATTTCTAGATCTAGAATTTTTTATTTTATAATTTATATTTCATAAAATTGGAATGGTGTTGACATGAAAGGTCGTTGGTAAAATAAGAATTTTTGCTAATTGTTCTCTTTGAAATTGTATATTTTAACCTTTTTATTATATATATTATTGTTTGTAAATATTTCGTTATTAGTATGCAATTGAATAATTACATTGTACCATGGGTTTTTATAATTATTCTCAAGTAATTACTTATTACTTTGATTCTTTTAAAAGATGTAGGACATAAATTCTTGGATGTATTGTTCGCTAAGGTTCTCGCCAGGCTTTCGTGAAAAGATGGACAAATTTGTTGAAGTCGTAGAGAAGTATGCAACGACTTTAGCAGATAATAATGATACAATTATTTGTCCCAGCAAAGATTGCAAGAACCATATGGCATTTCCTCGATAATTAATAGACTTGATAAGTTAAAACTATATTATTGGATATGATTTTGCTTTGCACGTAAAATTAGCACCTATATCTTATCTTATCTTATACTTCTATGAAGCTAAACCCCACTAACTATTTCTCTCAACATGCAAGTTATCCAACTCAACAGCACATTAACACTTTCAATTAAAGTTCAAAAGAACTAGCAGTTGCGATATTGGCAAATCATTCACTAACATACTATTAGCTATCCACATTAGTGTGCCATGCTATTCATAACATTAGTTCATAATAGTTAATCCCTTCCTAAGAATTACATGAATAGTTTTATCTTATTTCAAGTTAGTCGTTTCCTAGCAAGCGGACTATGCTCCTAGTATTATAAGATTTTATATACACGACCAGTTCATTAGACGATTAGAGGGCACTCAAAGTCCTAGGTATGGGACGCCACCACTGAAATGTCGTGCACGTACGTGCTATCTGTTTCCTCCAATCGAGCACCGGCCGGTGATTCGGTGGTGCCGTGGTGGCGGTGTGCACACAGAGATTATGCCACGGCATGCACTAACCGACTAGACTTAAATCAAGAATATAACGGACATTGTGAGCAAGACCAGCTCCGTCCTCGAATTGCAATCAAGCACGATCCGATTTGGATTTTGGACGTTGGAGAGGGAAGAAGTCAAGGAAGGAACAGTATGTAATTATGCATGCTGACATGCAAGAGTCCTTTTTCAGTTTTCCGACATGCAAGAGTCCTCTACCGTGCGTGGCACATGCTGATTGCAACCGACCTAATGTGATCCATATATATCGACGAGTCTTGAGGGTTCCTGGCATCCATCAAGAAATCAAAACAAACCAAACCGCAAGGCTAGGAGGAGCTGTAGATCTGATTTCAGCAGTATCTTACCACCAACGCCGGCAAACATGTCGTCGGTACCGTCGCTGCTGTCCGCCCCAGGCGCCGGCAAGCCGTCGCGCTCCGCTTCGGGCGTGTCCGCCAAGGCGACGAGGGGTTTCCAGGTGTTCCGCATCGACGGCTACTCGTGGACCAAGGCGCTGCCCGGCGGCGAGCGCATCACGTCGGAGCAGTTCAACGTCGGCGGCCGCTTCTGGCACATCGACTACTACCCCAACGGCACCGACGCCTCCTCCAACGACGACGCCGGCTCCATCGCGCTGTACCTCCGGCTGCAGAACACGTACAGGAACGAGCGCATGCGGGCGCAGTACAAGTTCAGCCTCCTCGACCTCGCCGGCAACGCGGCCTACGAGCTCCCCGCCGAGACGGGCATCTTCAGGTCCGTCGGCCGCCACGCCCACAGCCGCGGCGGCGAGGACGACCCGGAGGACCCTGGGTGCGGTTACGCGGCCTTCATCACCAAGGAGGACCTGGAGAAGCGGCGCGACAGCCTCCTCAAGGAGGACTGCCTCGCCATCCGCTGCGACGTCGGCGTCGCGGAGCTGACGCCCATGGCCGTCGCGCCAAAGAACGTGAGGCCGGGGAGGACGAGAAACTACGACGGCTATGGCTACGGCGCCGAGTCTGCCGACGAGGACGAGGATGACGGGGGCTCGCACAAGGCCAGGCGTGGTGAGCCAGATGACAAGGAGTACATCCGACGCTGCCTCTCTACCCAACGCCGAAAGTAGTGACATTAAATCAGATGCAATCGAATTAGGTGGTGTTATGTTAGAGCATCTCCAAGGGACTTGGCATTTGGGTTGGCATTTGAGAAAAATGCAAAAAAGAGGAAAAACAGGCCTCCAATGGTTTTGCAAACAAGTTTTGCATTTTGGCAAAGTTGGCATTTGAGGGAGGAGACTTGGCAAAAATGCCAAGCCATCCGCAACTTGGCAAAAGCCCGATCCGTGCAATTCCCGTGCGTCGACCGAACTCCCGCGGGGCTGGACTCCGTCTTCGCGCGCGATATACATCTCCCGCGATTTTGTTTGGCGTCCTGTTTGAAAGCGACATACTGTGTATGCTGTTGAAAGCGACGTCCACATGCTGATGAAAGCGAGGTCTGGTTGCCTGATCATTGCTGTCTTGGCGCACGGTCCTGCCTTCGGTCCAGGAACTGGCGACGGGCACCTCCTGTCTTGGCGCGCGACGAGGAGATGCGTGGAAATCTTCATTGCCGGTCTTCCTTGGCAGCGACGTCCAGAGAAGATGCGGCGGCGCGCGACGAGGAGATGCGGCGGCGACGGCCTGGAGACGCGCGAAGAAAACCGCGGGAAAGAATCGCGCGCGAGCGCGAGCGAGGAGGTCCCGGGAATTTTTTTCGGCTGGCGGGTCCACTTTCCCAAATGCCAAGTTTCATTTGCCAAATCCCTTGGAGTACACCTATTTTTAGACTTTGCATTTCTATTTGGGACTTT
Source organism: Themeda triandra (assembly GCA_018135685.1). Taxonomy (NCBI): domain Eukaryota; kingdom Viridiplantae; phylum Streptophyta; class Magnoliopsida; order Poales; family Poaceae; genus Themeda; species Themeda triandra. Next base: position 408,806 of record JAENPR010000139.1, read on the forward strand.
GCAAACAACCACAAATGCCAACTCCAAATGCCAAGTCCCTTGAAGATGCTCTTAGGGATTGCATGCATATCCAGTTTTGATTATTTCTCTTAGTAATAAATTATATATAAACTTAGTTTTTATCCAATATTATTATTTGATTTCTTCTTTTAAATTATTTTTGGGATTATTTTTTTGCATTAATTTCTTTTTTACTCGTACCTATAAATGAGTCCTTACATATATATATATCTCTACTATAATGGAATTCTTCTAAAAGAGTGGGAAGCCTGCGTCATACACAATCAAGGGTGTGGATTAAGTGTATCAAATCTCCTCATTCCCCCGCATCCACGTCATGCAGCCCCCCACCGAGTATTATGAAATCCACGCCGCCAAAAATCACGGAAATTAGGTCCTTTGCTCCGTTCCTCACGGTGGATTGGAATTCAAACACGCAAACGAGGAGGCGGCCTGGTGTCGTCCACGGACGGAGGCGGAGGAGGCGCTGCTACTCCTGCCGCCGCCGCCGAGATCCTCTCCTGGCTTGGTGTCGTCCACAGATAGAGGTGGAGGAGGCGCTGCTATTCGTGATGCGGTCGTCGATCGTCTTCCAGCGGCCGAGCTCCTCTCCATCTCTTGCCGTCTCCAGTCTTCCGGTGTGCAAGGCTGCGAACGCGGCCGCACGGGGCTGTGGGCGGCGGCCAGTGCTCAAGGCAGACGGGGCCACGGGGCTCCACGAGCACTCGATCTGTGCCCGCCCGTCACGCCCTACTGCTGCGCCCCGGCCGCCGGACGGCAGCCTTGCACGGACACTCTGTGCCCGCCCGTCGTGACCTACCGTCAAGCACCGGTCAACGGATCTTCCTACATCTCTCCTGCAGGCTGCCCCTGATCTCAGTGACGTGCGTGGTCTCTGCCCGACGTCGATGAGATTTGCCTCACGCCGGTGGCCGCCTGGTACATCAGGGTTTTTTTTTTGGTAGAAAAAAAATTTCGGCGCTTGCCGATAAATGCGAAATTTCGGATATTTCGGAAATTTCGGTGCACACTGTAGCATTTTCTTTTTTAAAAAATAATTAATTTTGAGCTAAAAAACAAAAAATAATAACGGCATACCGGTATATTTTTCTTTCGGCACTCACCGATAAATGCGAAATTTCGGATATTTCGGCGAAATTTCGCCAAAAAAAAAACCTGCTGGTACATTCGTTTCATCTTCCCTTTTCTTTTCCAATCTGATGTTGCATATACTTAATTTTATTTTAAATTTGTTCACAATTATTATTAGTTTCAGTTGCTACTCGACCGTACTTATAGTTCAGAGATCCCACCCGCCCATAATTCTGAATGCTGAACCAGAATGCTGAGTGCTTCAGAAGAACAGTTGCAATGTCTGACCAGAGCTTTTTCACCCTTCCTAATTCGTGAAGTACATGCACAATGTTTATTTGCTATGTTTCCTGAAATCAGCTGCAATAATCTCACGCATCATCCATTGTATGTATGTGTTTGTCCTCAGCACAACTGGCTATTGTCCAAGAATCAACTCTGCACTACTTAGGAACCGGTGCAGGTACTATTGGTTGTCTAAAAAATTATACCCCAACCATCACAAGACCATGGGCGTCAGGTAATTGCACTTCTGTTAAACCAGTGCAGGTCCTATTGGTTATCCGAAGAAAAAAATGTTGTTTTGTCATTTTCAGGTAATTGATTTTCTGATTATTGCTTATCAGCTAACCACGAAAAATATGGGGGCGCCAGGAGAGGGACGCATTGCGTTATGCAATGTAACAAACACACATACTCCAGGTACATGCATACACACATATTGCAATACAATTGTTAATTGTTTATAGCGCCATGTATAAACACCACCATTTCAACATTTTGCTGCGAAGAACAACAATTTGCTGCGAAGAACAACGCGTGAAAGAAGAAAGGAATGAAACAGCGTGAGTACCCCGCGAGAAAGAGGGCTGAAACAATCGAGGAAAGAGAAGAGATGAATAGAAAACAACGTGAGTACCATACTCGCCGAAATGCCGAACTGAGTGCATACTCAAATGCACCAGAACAACCAGGTGCACGGTCTTCACTATTCTTTCTCTTGATATAAGAATACAATGTTTATTTTATTCATGAACCTTAGCCTATTTACTTTGACAGGGCCACAAGAGGATAACACCATGTTTAATTATTTTCTTTAATTCACAATGAAGAGCCACGCAAATGAATGTTTATATAGTTCCTACAAGAACTACGAGATTGTTCTGGCAAGCATTTTGAGTTTCTCATCAGTTTGGAGGGGTAATGTATCTGCAGAAACGCACTGGCCTTAGGGTATTTATCATTTTTGTGATTGCTTTATTCATGCATCTGAAGAGGGAGAGGGGTTGACTATTTCTCATTTTTGTGATTATCAACTTATATCATCAGAAGAGCCTGAAGAGGCTATTTATTGTTGTTTTATGATTTTTTTTTTTAGATATCACCGTAGCGTTAGCATGGGCATTAGTTGGGGAACACTTAAGATGGGAAGTTTGGACCTCCATGGTGCATCTCAATTGCTTCTCATGGTTAGTACTGTACTTTTTTCAGCCAGATTAGTTTTACTAATAGATGCATGAAAAATAGCAGCCAAGGGAGTGAGTTTATATTGTTACTAACAGATGCATGAAAAAAATAGCAGCCATTATAGTTGTTTTCTGTGTCCATTTATGTGCATTTTCTTTCAGTTTAAGGAACTGCACGTTCGGTCAAAAAAGTTTAAGGAGCTGTACAACTGTGTTGTCTTCTTTTTTGGCCTCAGCTGGGGAACCACAATTTTCTTGGCTGTACTTCGACGACATAATAATAAGTAGAAGATTTTGTCTTCTTTGGTGTGTGTTTTTTTTCTAGAATGTTGTTTCCCTCCCTTCTGCATTCTCTGATTAGGGACAAATTGCATCCTTTGTGCTCATTGAACTTTAGGCTGTTTCATTTCTTCCATTTTGCTACGCTTCTGGACTAATCTGATCAGATTGATGTATTCCCTTTCTCGCTGCTGAATGCTTGATTTGATCACTTACAGTATCTACTGCCTCCGCAGGCTCACGAAGTCTACAAGATTTCTCAGGAAGTGGAAAGGGCCAAGGAGTTTCATACAGGTTTACACGTGAAATTAGTCGATGTTCGGAAGAAAATGCAGTGCCCTATGTGCCTAGCTAATGATATGCATTGTCAACTTGCTTTTCATCTTCAGAGTCCCTCTTTACTTTTGACGAGTTCTCTTCTGATGACTTCACATTCAATTGTTAGTTAGATGTTACTGATACGAAGATGTCAGGTTATCATTGGTATTTGCTACAAAATATGAAAGTAGCAAATTCCATATAATTCCATAGAATGCATGAGTTTTTATGCTAATCTGAGCCAATTCGACACAAACATACAATTATTGAACTGTTGGTAGAAGAATCAATTTTGTTTTTGGTTCTATTGTTGCAGAATTGCAAAGTTGTACATTCGACTTGCTTTTATGCTAATCTGAGCCAATTCAACTTGCTGTCTGGTAATTATATGGCATCAAAAATAGAATTTTTAACTTTCATGATAGCAAATGGGAAATGACCAGTTCAACTTATTGTCTACTAATTATGGCATAAAAAATAAATTTTGCCTCATCACAATAAATGGGAAATTTGTGGATAAACTGCAGGTTGAATTCTCCCAATTGGAGCAAATGGTGGGATGACCAGAAAAGATCCCTAGAGGATTGGGGTGACCTGACGGAACGCATGGACTTCAACCTGGGTGACGGCGTCACCAACAGTTTGATGTGCTTCTTTGGTGTGAAGAACAATTGATAAGAGTGCTGCTCGAGATAGAAGTCTTGGAGTGACTATCTCATTATATTTTCCATTTACCTTTATTTTTTTTGTAACGGTACTATAGGGATCAAATTTTCAGCTTTGGATTTAGTCTGAAAGCCTAGAACTTAGAACTTCCAGGCCGTTTAGCTTTCTTGTTCTTTATTTCCAGTTAAGTTTGTAATAGAAGTTAAGTTTGTAATACAAGTTAAGCAGTGACTGTGAACCTGATTTTGTCTAATGTTATGGAGATAGTTTAAACATGGCTTGGTAATGCACATTTTTTTTTGGAAAAAAACAGAGTAGTGTATTTAATAGTATATAGGAACTATGCGTGGCCGACATTTTGACGAGTCGTGAAACAAATGTGTTTTGACAACGTCTTTGAAGACCTCTGATACATGATTAAGGAGTTAGCCACTAGCCAAAATGTAATTTATAGATGGTTAATATGAGAAATAACTTTAAGCATTTGTAAGATAAAAACCGTAGCGTTAGCATGGGCATTATACTATACATATAGTCAAGGGAAATATATACCGATAGCAAAAACGTATTCAAGTTCTATTATATTTGCAATACCATCAATTACGCTAGAAGAGTAGAGGGAATCCTATAAATAAAAGGCATACATCTTCTTTTTTTGAGCAGAAAAAAGCATACTTCTCTGAATCCGCAGAGATGAATTCATAGGTCTTTCCATGGGTCCGTTTTTGCCTTTTGTTTCAACCAAATCAATAATTTCATGCAACTAAGTAAGTTCAACAAAATATTGATCCACAAAGTTAAAGAAATTCCACCTCAAAAACAGTCTGTTTGTCTTTTTTTTTTTTTTCAAAAGGGCGGCAAAAAAGCTTTGCCGCAAAATTTTATTAGACGATATTGTCTTTTTCTTTCATCCAAATCAATAATTTAATTTCTTGCAAGGAAGAAGTAAGTTCAAACATCAATCAATCCACAAAAGATATTTTTGCCGCAGAATTTTATTAGACGATATTGTCTATTTTTTCATCCAAATCAATAATTTAATTTCTTGCAAGGAAGAAGTAAGTTCAAACAACAAAAATTTCACCTCGAAACTATCTGTTTTCTATGTATTTCAATCAAATCAATATATTCATGCAAGAAAGTAAAAACTAATAAATACTAGTAACAATCAAGGTGTATATAATGAGTTAAAGAAATTTGAACTTAAAATGTTGGTCAGAGGTTTGTTCAGAATCAGAAAGATGACCTTCAGATTGTCTTTTTGTAAGACCCCTACCATTGTATATGCACTTATTTGCAAAATTGCAAGTATATGTGGTTAAAATGTTGCCTTTTGTATCATCAATTTGAAAATTATATTTGATATTTTGGCTAGTAATTGTATCAAATGAAAAAGGTTTAAAATATTATTTAAATTGTTTTCAAGAACTGCAACTTTGGTTATCATTTTTTAAATTTGAAAAAATAGACAAACGATCTGCATGGGTTAGGAATATCTCGATATTAATGGGTTTTAGTTTGATAGTATTGCCATATAGGAGATGTCTTTTTTCTCCTCCCCATTTGGTTTTAGGACTTGCCAAACTACAACAAATGCATAGTCTAATTTGCATAACTGTTGGAGATGCTCTAACTCGGTCTGTTGCATGAAAAGTACTAAAAAGAAGAGAGTCTACAACAGCGCGCCTAGCTATTTTCCCTTTTGTATATTTGAAAACATGCAGTCAATATACCTACCATGCAAATCTCAACTGATCCTGACCGCAGATTGCGTCTCCCGCGCCGCGAGAAGGGAAGCGCCAAGCAGAATTTCGCGCGGGGAAGCACACCATGCAAATCTCAACTGATCCTGGCCGCGGTTGGCTATCTATGTACAGCGGATTTCACGGGATTGATGGCTTGGTATTTTGCAAGACCGGATACAAGATCTGTTGGAGGAATGTTTTTCGTAGAAAAATCTAAATTTTGACTCAGAACAAATATACACTATCTCTTGGAGATGCTCTTACTCAACCTAATATAGCTTTGTATAAGGACAACTCTCTAAATCTTTTCCTAAAACTTGATTTTATCGGACGCCATATTTGTATGGAAGGGTTTAGCGCGCGACCCGTCCCAACTTCAGGAACCATGGAACCCTACCCTCACGCCATCTATGTACCTCCCGCGCGACCCTATACCCCTACGTTGTCGTCGCTACCTCGCGCTCCCTCGCCCTGCCCCCACCGACCCCCACCACAGGCACCCAGCCGCTCCCGAAGCCTCGCCGCTCGACCTACCATAGACGGATAGAGTAAGCATATCTTGCTAGAACCCTAGCATTTTCTTACTCTCTTGCGAGGACAAGGGTGCTGGTGCAGGCGCGGGCGCTGGTGGTGGAGAGGGGGTGTAGGCGCGACAATGGAGGGAGAAGAAGCAGGGTTGCGCCATTCTCGTATGGCACGGTCATCGTGTGTTTATGTTAGTGTATATGTGTTATGTATATTCACGTGGTTTCTTCTTCACGTCCCCACTATTTTAAATGTATAAAATATAATAAAAATATAAGTAAGCATTTAACAAATTCCAAAATTTATTAAATATGTCCTGATACTATAGACAATCTAGTTTATATTAACTAAAATACTTTATTCTAATATGTTTTGCAGAATCTTTTGTCTAATAACCTATTGATATATATATATATATATATATATATATATATATATATATATATTAACATAGATGAGAATAATGTTGTTGATTTGTTAGTGGGACGCATGGCTCCGCGCCCCATGCAATTGCAATATATAGCCGGCTAGGGCCAACAGGCATCCGTCGATATAGGATCGTATCATCTCATTCCCTCTTCGTCGGCTCTCCCGTCTCATCTCATCTACACAGCGCCGCAGTCACCAACGTTTCCCCGCCATGTCGGCGCCGTCGTCGCTGCTGTCCGCCGCCACCGCCGTCTCGCGCTCTGCTTCGGGCTTCGTGGCCAAGGCGGTGAGAGGGTTCCAGGTGCTCCGCATCGACGGCTACTCGTTGACAAAGATGCTCCCCGCCGGCGAGAACATCAGCAACAGTTTCGTCGTCGGCAACCGCCATTGGCACGTCGACTACTACCCGAACGGCGCCGACAGATCCAGTGACTCCGACTACATCTCCCTGTACCTCCGGGCCGACGGCGCCTACTACAAAGACATGGAGCGCGTGCAGGCACAGTACAAGTTCAGCCTGCTCGACGCCGCCGGCAACCCCACGTACGAGCACCCAGCCCAGACGGGCCTCTTCACCTGCTTCCGCCACCCGGCGTACAATCCCGCCCAGACGGGCGTCTTCACCTGCTCCCGCGACCCGGAGAAGGACCTGCAACTGCAAGAGCTCGGGTGTGGCCATGGCGAGTTCATCAGCAGGGAGGAGCTGGAGAGGCGGCGCGAGAGCCTGCTCAAGGACGACTGCCTCGCCATCCGCTGCGACATCGGCTTCGTGCAGCTGGAGCAGCTGCATCTCGGGCAAAAGTACTACTACAACATCCCCCCGTCCCTGCCCCCCGCCGGCTTCAACGACGGGAGCGACTACGAGTCCGACGAAGAGATGCCGCGCCGGAGGAGGAACCGTCCTCAGCCGGACGACAAGGAGTACATCCGACGGTGTCTCGCCGAACAGCGCCATCGCAAATGAAATGATGCAGTCACACCTTGATTGCCCAAGAGCGCCGCCGCAAATTAGATCGTAATATAGCAAGTTCAAATAAATTGTTCATGGGATTCTGGCATTGTTATTTTTGCTAATTATTACATAGAACACTGGTTAAATTCAGAATGGGATTGAATTGTCTAGATCTTTATTTCAAATCCAATTTATGTTACCGAGTTTGGATGTGCTGTGCATGGAACTATTTTACGTGTTTGGATGTGCATGGAACTATTTTTAGGATTTAAATTACAAATGTTGTCAATTCGGATATCATTCAGCAATTATGACAACTCTATCCTTGCAAAAATATAGCTCAGGACTTCATCAACAGGTCTTCATCAACCATAGCTCAGGACTCAAAATTCAAAACTCAAGAATGGAGATGGCATACTTCTAGAGGTCCTATATATGGGAAATGAAAGATAACCCCACAAGTATCCCAAGAATTTCATGAAAAACTCAAGAATGTTTCTTGAAACCGCAATTGAAATGGTTCAGTTTTTTTTTTAAAAAAAAAAATGCATGCACAAGAAAATCTACTCTCGATCTCTTTTTTTTCGAAAGACCGGCAAAAATTTTGCCGGGATCTCTATTAGACGAAAAAAAAGAAAAGGCAAGTGCCAGCCCAGTTTTGTGACTGAAAACCGGGCCAGAAAAACCATACAAATAGGAGGGTACCCTACTCCAAAGCACACGTAGGTACCAAGTTACAACTCGACTTGGTCAACCGACCCAACTACTAATCAACTACTCAACTACGACAACAAGGCCAAAGAGTCCCTTCAACTCCAAGCAACGCACTCTTGGTCACCGATCTCCCAGCTACGACCAAATAAAGGCAGAAAACAGAGGAGCGTCCCAAAGCCGCACCAAACACATTCAACAAACGAAACTCCACCCTGAATCGCGGATCTCCAAGACAACTGACAACTGCCACTCAATGCGCGTCGGATTGGGACATCAACCGCCGGACCACTCTGAAACTACCATGGATCACCGAGGTCCGGAGTTTCCTCCGCCGCCGGGGTGACATGGAACGGTCGTTCGACTCCTCATCTCCCCCCCCGTCTCACCATCGCCTCAATCACAGCTGCCCAAAGAGAACGAAACAAGGAGCTTCCGGGAGAAAACTCGACGCACTGGCCAACGTCTCGCCCGGTCGGATTGGGACATCGACAACGAGCCCCGCCACTCCTTGCTCGGTCGGATTGGAACATCGACACGAGCTTCTCCAAACCACAGCTCACCCAAGCACCACCACCACCGCCGACCCCTGCCATCCACAGACCGCCGACTCCTCACCCTGCCGCGGCCGCCTCAACTTGAGGAAACCGTTAGGAACACCGGCCACGCCACTGTGACGCCCCTGATGCTCCAACTTGGCAACTGCCAGCCGCGCCACCTTGACGTCGTTGACAAAAACTAAGGCAACGCTGTCGTCGGCCGTGCCACCACAGCACCGCCGACAACCCGCGTCACCGGTGAAAGCTCCGGTTTGGTTTTGGTAATTAATGACACTTTGCTCTAAGTGTGGTTAGACACATAGCAACGTGACGGTGGATGATGGAGCATGGCGATCACGGTGATGAACATGATCGATGTGAAGTGATCGAGCTCCGACGGAGGCCCATGGAGATCAAGGCGAAGGTATACTTGATAGGGCTTTTCGGTTTAGTGGTCGAGACACTTAGCGAGTGTGACCACATTTAGGATCGATAAGCGACTATCAAGAGGGGTTTCCTCGGTTCATTCGCGGTCCTAAGTGCCTCTAGTTGCGACTTTGCATGATGCATGAGAGACTAACTAGAGGGCTAACTCTTGCCGACGTGGTCGTGCTTGTACTACTAACTCCGGTGCTCAAGACGAGGTCTACACTTGGTGGAGTTGGTACTCAAGGCAAGAGGATGGACTTGGAGCGAAGACGGCGCGAAGAAACGGCGAAAACAGCGCTTCTGCACAGCGCCGGACGCGGCCGTCGGCCGGCGTCGGACGCGCGCTGGACCGCCGAACGCATTCCAGTAACTTCTTTGGCGAGCGAGGCCTACGGACGCTGGCTGGCGAGCGCCGAACGCCATCTGTTGTGTGTCCATCGGGCGTTGTGCCTTGCTCACCCCGGCCAAGTCCATTGCGACGGACGCGGCTGACGGTGGAGCGGCGGACGCTGGCCGATGGGTGTACGGCGTCCGGCGGCTGCTTGCATGGCGTGTGGCTGGCTCTGCGGACCACGGCGTCGGACGCGCTCGACGCGGTGCGACGGACGCTGAGGCGGCCCGCAGGACGCAGTCCAGAGACTTTCTGGCACCGGACGCAGTGGCGGACCCGCGGTGTCGGGCGGCGGCGGACGCTGGCGTCAGCAACTTCAAACGGGCAACGGTCGGCGCGCGGCACAGCGGAGCAAGCGCCGGACGCGTCCGGCGGTCTGTGGTGGACGCGTCCGGCGCAGTGCAAAACGGCGCCCCGAGCCCCAACGGCCATATTTTGGACTTGGGTCTATAAATATGAGGATGGCCGGTTGGGAGAAGCTCTCTTGCCCATTCTAACACTCTTGAGCATACTTTGAGCTAGAGACACTCCTCCCCATTCATCTCTTTGGTTCCCTTGCCATTCTTGAGAGAGATTTGAGTGAGAACAAGTGATTTGCATTGAGAGTTGCATCTAGAGGCACTTGTTCATCGAGTGAGCTGCGGATTCTTGTTACTCTTCGGTGATTCCCGTCACCGTAGACGGTTTGGAGCAGCGGGTGGTGGTTGAGCTCGACTTGGTGATTGTTCGAGGCCACACCGGGTTCTTGTGAGGGTTCTTGATCCTTCCCCGCGGGAGTTCACGAAAGGATACTCTAGTGGATTGCTCGTGGCTTGTGGATCCTTGTCTTGTGTGGAGATTGCGGCTCCCCATTGGGGTCTTTGGCACCGAGCCAATTGAGCGGGCAACTCACCAAGCAAGTGCATCGCCACAGCGAGGACTAGCTTGCCGGGAAGCAAGTGAACCTCGGTAAAAAATCTTTGTGTTGATTTGTGATTGCCGAGGCTTCGACGTCCTTGTGCTTGTGCTTGAGCTTCCTAGGTGATTGGCAACTACACCGGTGATTGGCCATCTTCTACTCTTCGCGGCGGTATAAATTCCCTTCACCTCTTTACTTACCGCAAAGTAGAATTGCTTGTTGTGGTCGGTCGAGAACCACTCTTTGAGTAGTTTAAATCCCGTGGGTAGAATTGTTTGTTGTGGTCGGTCGGGAACCACTCATTGTGTAGAGTAAATCCCGTGGGTAGAATTGCTTGGTTGGTATTGGTGAACCAACATTGTGTAGCTTGATCACCTTTGTTGTGTGTGCAAGTGATTTGAGTAGCCTTGCTTGGTAGGACGCCTTGCATAGAGTAGTCGAAGCATTTGCTTTGCACATTTGCCGCCTTGCTATCTAATTGGGTTGTCTAGTATTCTTGCTAGAAATTTTATTAGGCTATTCACCCCTCCCCCTCTAGCCATTGTTACCTTTCACGTGGTATCGGAGCCGGGCACCATTTGTTTGAGTTGGATTAACATCCTACGGTGAAGCAATGGCATTGGTTATGCATATCAACAACACCAAGAAGGCACCATCATTTCGTGGCGATGACTATGCCAAGTGGAAGCTTAAGATGAAGAGTCATCTCAAGTCAATCAACCTTGAGGTGTGGAAAGTGGTGGAAACCAAGTTTGAGCTTGTTGAGGGTGCGGTGCCAACACCGGCCGAAGAGAAGAAGCAACAAGCAAATGACATTGCCGTGAGTGCTTTCCATGAGGCGCTTGATGATAAAGCTTTTGAGCTCATCAAGAACCTTGAGGTTGCTCATGATATTTGGAAGAAGCTAGAAGAAGCTTATGAAGGCACCGAAAGTGTCAAGACCGCAAGAGCCTACATGTTGCAAGAGAAGTTTGCAAGCTTCTCAATTAAGGAGGATGCGAGTGTGCCGGAGATGTTCCATAGGCTCAAAGTCATTGTCAATGAGCTCAAGGGACTTGGGGAAGAAATCAAGGACTCTCAATTCTCCACCAAGTTCATGAGGTGTCTTCCTAAGAGATTTGACATGTTGAAGACCGTCATGGTGAAGACAACCATGAAGAAGAAGCCAACACCCAACCAAGTCCTTCAAGAGATCATGGCCGATGATGAGTTTAGAGAAGATCATGAGAAGGAAGAGTTGGTGAAGAAGAAGAAGAAGGAGAATGAGAAGAAGGATGATGACAAGAAGAGTGTGGCATTCAAGGCCACATCATCCAAAAGCAAGGGCAAGAAGAAGAAAGAAGAGTCTTCAAGTGAAGATGAACCATGCTCTAGCTCAAGTGGACAAGAAGAAGAAGTGAGTGAACAAATGGCACTCCTTGTGAAGAGAATGGGGAAGCTCATGAAGAAGGGGTACCGGTCCAAGAGCAAGAGAAGCTCATCCAAGTCAAGTGACCGTCCCATGAAGTGTTTCTGGTGCAATGGCAAGGATCATCTCATTGCCAAGTGTCCCTATGCAAGTGATGATGAAGATGCCATGAGGAAGGAGAGGAAGAAGCAAGAGAAGAAGGGGGAGGAGAAAGACTCCTCCCATCACAAGAAGAAGGGTGAATCTCATGTGGCAACTTGGGAGAGTGATTCATCTTCCTCAAGTGATGATGATGATGATTCCAAGAAGAAGAGGAAGGGGCACTGTTGACGGTCGTTAACTCATAAAATTAACCGTCAACTCATCATACAAATGGACCTATTTATAAATACTTAATAGATATAGGGTTACCTACGATGACGAATTCCACGAGTTTTGGTGAATATCTATTTCTGCAGGGTGACAGGCTGAAAACTACCCAAGATGGCCCACATGTCGGGTTTACATAGAGAGAAAGACCGAACGGGTGAAAAAGTATAATCTAGAAGACTCGTAAGGCGACACCGAAACTCCAGGGCCCACCGCACCGCGGGGTCGGCCGACCAGGGAGGGGAGTCGGCCGACTCCCCATCTCCACCAATCAGGTGGAGTCTCGCGGATCCTGCCTCCACCGACTTTGAAGATCAATAATTATCATCCATTTAGGTCGGTTTGATCCGAGGGCTGTGGTTAATCCTAGGGGGCTATATAAGCAGAGCCCCTGGCCCCTGGGTGAAACCCTAATTCATTCTCTTATTCATTCAAGACTTCAATCCAGAGAGAGAGAGTTAGATAGAGAAGGGTCCCTCGAATGGATCTATCTCTATAGGGTATTAGTATCAAGAGAGATTGAGAGAGTATAGAGTGGAGGTAGATTTGGAGGAAGCCCGGCCTGTCGGTGTCTCCTCTCCAGTGTACCTGCGGGATCAAGTCTCCTAACCCGAGGCTTGGTTTCAGAATCATTCGGCAATTCAACTTCTAATACTAGTAAGTTCGTTGTTATTATTGTTCTTTGGTTTACAAGTTTACTTTATTTCGCTTCGCGTTGGGAATAGAGTAATCGTTCTTTAGCATAAGCGTGGTGCTTAGGCTAGGTTCACTTGTAGATGCTCCCTATTCGGCCGGAACCGTGGTAGTAGTGAGGGAAGTGACAATCCCTTTATTACCTTTGTAATCCACTTCCCGTTGGTAGGTAAGGTAGGTCCTTTGTGCCCGGTTTAGCATCCTCTGTGGTGTCTATTCCTCGGGTACCCCCTTAGAACAAAGTAGTCTCAAAGCTTGCCATAGGTTGGAAGAAGACGACGAAGGAGTTCTCTCTATATCGCTTAATTCTCACTTGACTAGCGGCCCGGGGTAGTAGTAAAGATCGGGTTAGTCTATTGCACGTTTTCTCTTAGCGGATAAAAACAAATATGATACTCAGGACTTATCTCCGGGTGAAGTGCTCACCGATATCCGTGCGCTTGCGGATTATTTCTCTTTGATTCTTTCGTGTGCGTATCTAGTGTCAACAAGCATTTCGGCGCCGTTCGGGGAGAAAGACGGTGCGCTTAGATAACCTAAATCTTGCTCTACCTTGTACCTATACTTTTATCTTTTTCTTTCACTTTACTTTTCCGTACATTTTATCTTTTCTATCCTTATGGATAACTCAAATTCCATTCCTATCTTTCAATTTTTCGCACCCACGGAGACCAGCCTAGTGCCACATGAGTCATCACAACCTATCCAAACACCTAGCTATAGGCCGAGTCCGCGGTTGATTGCATTGGTCCAAAGCCTATCCTTTTCGGGAGAAGGAGACGAAAACCCTTACCTTCACATTAGAGACTTTGAGCAAACATGTGACTGTCTTCGCATAGAGGGCATGTCCAACAAAACCCTCCGTTGGAAGCTATTTCCTTTCTCATTAAAGGGAAAAGCTAGACAATGGTATGATAAAGTTGTAGGTAAGCAACAAGGAGATTGGGGGTCCTTACGCTCCAACTTTTGCCTAGATTTCTATCCCATCTCCCAAATCGTCGACCTTAGAGTCAAGGTTCTGACTATTAAGCAAGAACCTGAAGAATCTTTGGCCTCATCCTGGAATCATTTTACTACACTTTTAGCATCAGGCCCGGACCTTAGTCTACCAGATCCCATTCTTTTACAACACTTTTATAAAGGTCTGAGTAGAGACAGTAGAAAATTGCTCGACACAACCGGGAGGATCATTCTTGCATATCTCGCCGAGAAAGCAAGATCAATCCTAGACCAAATCCTATCCAGTGAATTAGACTACCTCCTAGAAGTAGAACCTCAAGTAGTGAAGACAACCCTTTGCCGAGATACACCATCCACCTCGGCCTAACCCATGTCTTGAGCAAGACAAGGAAGACATTCCACTTCCTAATTTTATGCTAGATATTGAACCTGATCTGTTTTCCGATTTTGGAAACATCTTCAACTATCACAAAGTGAAGAAGCCACAAGGCAAATATCACCCAATAAAGCCATGCAATATTGATGAGGATATTCCAACAGGAAAGACCTCAGGAGAGTTAGTATCTGTCATGAGCAATGAGTGGTTAGAAGAGTCAGAGCTTTCTTCTGAAATAAATCGGTTGGATTCATCATCTCTTCCCATTCATTGCATGATTAACAATGATCGCATAAACGCTCTCTACAATCCAGTTGTGGGTATAAATATCATGTCTACCACACTAGCAAAATATTTGCAAAGAAACATGACATTGACCCCAACGGTGAAGTTCATAAGAAATCTTTCAAGACAAATTCTTCCTTGTTTAGGAATCCTACATGTCCTACCACTCCGGGTAGAAGGAACCCCTGTTCACTTAAGCTTTTATGTCTTTGACATAGGGGATTTCCACTGTTGATAGGACAACCATTTAGAAGACTTCTTTATGAAGGACAAACCGGGAAGCTAAACATTTGTTTAGGCAAGAAACTCCAGTTTCCAATGTCCATTTCACACTCTTTAAATGCTATGACCGAGCCCCATCCATATTATGATCCATTGGAGGAATTTAGAGCACCTCTCTAGAATTCCTAGTTAAACCAGAATTAGAAGATGAAGCTAGATTCTTCATAGAAGAGGAAGTCGACCCTTCCGAGAATGAACCATTAGACGAGTTTACCCCGCCACCTAGGCCTCCTATTGAGTTCAAACCTTTACCGGCCCGGTCTTAGATATGCCTTTCTAGGAAATGATCCAGACACTCTGTCATCATAAGTGATACTCTCACTCGGGAGCGAGACTTTTCGCTTAATGGCTGTCCTAGAAAAACATAAAAAAGCTTTTGGCTACTCACTCCAGGACCTCAAAGGAATTAGTCCCGCCCGTGTACCCATCGCATTCCCACAGATCCCGATATTCCACCATCTAGAGAACCCCAACGTAGACTCAATAATACGATGAGGGAAGTTGTTAAGAAAGAAGTTTTAAAACCGTTGCACGCCGGGATTATTTACCCCGTGCCACAAGTGAGTGGGTCAGCCCCCTGTCCAAGTTGTGCCTAAAAGGGAGGCATGATTTGTTGTCCAAAATGAGAAGAATGAGTTAATCCCACAAAGAACCGTCACGGGATGGCGAATGTGCATAGATTATAGAAAGCTTAATAAGGCAACAAGAAAAGATCACTTTCCTTTGCCTTTCATTGATGAGATGCTAGAGCGATTAGCCAACCATTCTTACTTTTGCTTCCTTGATGGATATTGGATATCATCAAATCCCTATCCATCCCGATGATCAAAACAAAACAACCTTTACATGCCCTTATGGAACCTTTGCTTATCGTATGATGTCTTTTGGGTTATGTAATGCGCTGACTTCTTTTCAAAGATGTATGATGTCTATATTTTTCGATATGATTGAAAAGATTATGGAAGTTTTCATGGATAATTTTTTTGTTTATGGAAAAACTTTTGATGAGTGTCTTGAAAACATAGATCGAGTTTTGCAAAGATGTGAGGAAAAACACTTAGTCCTTAATTGGGAAAAGTGTCATTTCATGGTTAGAGAAGGAATAGTGCTAGGACACCTAGTGTCTGAAAGAGGCATCGAGGTAGATAGAGCCAAAATAGAAGTTATTGAACAACTGCCTCCTCCTATCAATGTGAAAGGAATTAGAAGTTTCCTTGGTCATGCTAGTTTTCATCGTAGATTCATAAAAGATTTCTCTTTCATCGCTAGACCTCTTACCCGCTTATTGGCTAAGGATGTTCCTTTTGACTTTGATGATGCCTGCTTACAATCATTTGAGATCCTTAAGAAAGTGCTTATCTCTCGCTCCAATCATTCAACCCCCCGATTGGACTTTACCTTTTGAAATTATGTGTGATGCAAATGACTACGCTGTAGGAGCAGTGTTAGGACGACTAAGGATAAGAAGCATCATGCAATAGCTTACGCTAGCAAAACTTTGACTGGACCTCGCCTTAATTATGCTACCACCGAAAAGAGCTCCTAGCTGTTGTCTTTGCTATTGATAAGTTTAGATCCTACTTAGTGGGTGCCAAGGTGATTGTTTATACCGATCATGCCGCTTTAAAATATTTGCTCACTAAGAAAGATGCCAAACCTCATTTGATAAGATGGATTTTATTACTCCAAGAATTTGATCTAGAAATAAAAGATAAAAAGGGAGTAGAAAACTCGTTGCCGATCACTTGTCTAGAATGCGTTTGAGAAACCACGGGAACTACCCATCGACGACGCACTCCGGACGACATGCTCTACGGAATCAACGATCGACCCCGGTATGCAGATATTGTTAATTTTATGGTTACAGGTTACGTACCACCGGGGAGGCAACAAAAGAAAACTTATCCAGGAGAGTCGTACTCATATATGGGATGAGCCCTACCTCTTCCGAGTGTGCTCGATGGCCTCGCTCGGAAGATGTGTGCCAAGCGAAGAAGGAATCAAAATCATCGAAAGATGCCACTCATCACCATATGGAGGCCATTATGGGGTGTTCCGAACACATGCGAAGATTTGGCAATGCGGATTTTTCTCGGCCAACAATGTATGAAGACACAAAAGATTTCATTCGGAGATGCGGTCCTTGTCAAAGACATGGCAACATTAACTCAAGAGATGCCATGCCACTTATCAACAACCTTCGATCGAGCTCTTTGATGTCTGGGGAGTTGATTTCATGGGACCATTTCCACCGTCGAAGAAATGTGAATACATCCTCGTAGCAGTGGACTACGTGTCCAAATGGGTCGAAGCTCTGCCATGCAAAAAGGCAGATAGCTCAAGCTCCAAAAAGATGTTCGAAGAAATAATATTCCCAAGATTCGGTGTCCCAAGGATAGTCATAAGTGATGGAGGATCACATTTCATCGACAAACGCTTTGAGCAATACTTATTGAAGCATGGAGTATGCCATAATGTTGCTACTCCATATCATCCTCGACAAGTGGCCAAGCGAGACATCAAATAAGCGAGATCAAGAATATTCTTCGAAGACAAGTGAATGAAATGGGAACCGCATGGAAGGACAAGCTTCCCGATGCACTATGGGCATATCGAACAAAGATACAAGACACCTATTGGGATGTCACCATATCAACTAGTCTATGGAAAGACCGCCACTTGCCAAAGAGAGCTGGAATTCAAAGCTCACTGGGCCATCAAAAAATGGAATATGGACCTAGAAGCGAGCGGGAGAGAAGAGGAGGATGCAAATCTCGAATTAGAAGAATGGAGAGAGAAAGCCTATCACAATGCCAAGATATACAAAGAAAGAGTGAAAAGATGGCACGACAAGAGAATCAAGATCAAGGAGTTCACACCCGGAGATAAGGTATTACTTTTTAATTCCAGGGTCAAACTCTTCGGGCAAGGAAAGCTTCGAAGCAAATGGGAAGGACCGTTCAAGTAGTAAGCTCATCATCGCATGGAGCCATTACGCTTCGCAACAACGAAGGTACGATATTCAAGGTAAATGGTCAACGTCTTAAAATATTCTTAGAGCCCATTGAGGAAATAGGTGAAATAGATGAATTAAACTTCTTTCTCAATTAGGTAGTTGGGCCCGACCTTTTAATTTTCGTTTTTTGGGGTCCAGGATATTTTTCCGAATGACAAAAATACACTAAATAGGTTGCGAAAAGCCCCGCAGCGGGGGTCCACCGCGTAGTCGGCCGACCGAGGGGAGGGGGAGTCGGCCGACCCGTGGGCTCCCCCATTCGCCGCGCTTTTGCATTCGTGATCCTTCCATTCTCTTCCTTCGGGAATTTTTGCCGATTAGGGTTTTTGAGATCACGTTGACGCGTTATTCCTTCGGAGATTCCCTTTAGATGCCCTTTAGATGCCTCTCCATCCCCCTATATAAAGAAGCCCAGCCTCAGGCCAACCTCATTCCATCTAAAGCCTCCTCCTCCTAGCATCAAGCTTGCTACGCAGCAATGGTGAAGCCTGAGCCAAACTTAGATAGGAGATTGATCCGCTTCGGGATTGATCTCAACACCATCCCAAGAGAGAAGCCTGAGAGCAAGGCCATCGTTCTTGCTGAGCCAAAACCCCTAGCCTCTATTCCTCCAAAACCTCAAGCTTACAGCCATAGCTACTTCGCCCAACCGGTCATCACCGCACCCAAGCCTTTGCTCCTAGATGGACCTCCACCAAAGGGTCCTATTGTGAAGCTCCCGAAGGCACCAAGATCCTCCCTCCTAAGCACAATGAGATGCTTATGGGAGTGAAGACCAACAAGCAAGGGGAGATCGTCGTGCTAAGTATAGCACCGGAGAGCGCTCGTATTTTGAGGGAGTCCGTGCTCACCCGAGCAAAGTGAAGTTTGTCCCTCCGAAGGAAGCCCCGAAAGCAGCTCCGCCGCCTCGAAGCTCCAAGGAAGCGTCGCATGACCGTTGCGAGACTTAGAGACGGAGCTAGAAACTCGCCGCGACATTATTGCATCTCCGCAAACCGCGCCGTGTCGTGAAAGGTTGTATTGTCACTCTCATAGATAGACTTCGTGCGCTAGAGAAGAGGACGGATAAGTTAGAAAAGAAGTTAGACGCTCTAGAGAAGCGAATTGATTAGATGAGATTTATCTTAGCATCAGAAAGGCCTAGTGTGCTTAGATTAAAAGTTTTTAGTTTGCAAGAGTGCTTAGTTAAAGTTTAGTTCGATCTTAGTTCCTTTCAATACTTGTAATCCAGGCCTTAATGAAGATGAAATAAAGTTCTAGTTATATTTATTATTGCATATGTGTTGCCTCTTTTGTCTCCACCTTGTTGTGAATGAAGATAACAGGAATCTAGTGTGGGGGAGGCAACCGACGACGAAACTAACGGATATCAGCGAACCAGCAAAAATATTTGAGAACATACGACATAAAGATCACGCACGACGAAGCGGACCCTGAGGGGCCACCTGCCAGAGTCGGCCGCCCCATACATAGGGTCGGCCGCCCATGGGCTGGGCCCATTTGGCTCCAGCTTTCGTCCACGATCAGGTTTGCTTCCCTACGTTCCAAATTTTATACCGATCACGTTTTTTCCGATTCGTTTGGGGAACACTTTGAACTAAAATTACTTGCTATATTTATTGAGAAGGTAGATTATTTTAATCATGACCCCAAGATAGACTCACACCATGATAATTCCTGGGAATCCCTGTTGCTGTTGGGAACGTATTTTATAGGGGCCCCATTTTACTTAAGTTGTTGAGGACAGTGATATAGCATGGACCATGAGAACCTGATTTCTTGATGTCTAGTTGTTTGGAGAATTTCTTTTCGAAAATCTTAAAATGTTAGCTATACTTCTCCTCTGTGGTTATAAATGCCTATAGAGCCTTGTCGACAAAATTCTATAAGACCAGCACATAAGCTTTTTATTTGTGTTGAGAATAGTCTTGGCGGTATTAGAGCCTTAGAGAAGGGTCTCTTACTCATATGATCAAGTGCACTTACACCCACATATATATCTGCTGCTCCTACATTGGGAGTACGCAAAAACATGCTTTCCGCCATTCATCCATCTCCTACACTTTGGGAGAAGGATACATACACTTTCTAGGATTTCTATATGCTCCAAGGATTATTATCATCGTCTAGTATGTGCAAGAAGATTATTATTGTCAACATCATCATCATGCTCAAGAAAGTTATTGTGTCCGAGAGTGAGACATGGGCTATGCAAAAATAATGTTGTTAAAAAAAAGAAGAAAGAAGAAGAAAGAAAAGAAAAGAGATAGCCCATGAGCTCTTAAGTATTGTGATCCCAAGAGAAGGAAAGTTCAAAGAAGCTTAAAGAGCTATTCAAGAAAAGATCAAGCAAAGCAATGTTCAAGAGAAGAGTGTGCAAGAGAGGGAAGGAGCATCATTATCATCAATTTAGCCACCAAATATTTCACACACTTGCACACACTTGATCTAGAGTAAGGTCCCCCTCTCCTTGGTTCCCGTTACTAACTAATCAATATACGCAGGTAAAAATGCTATCCCTTGAAATACCTTAAACTCCACATAAGCCTTAGTAGAATAGGAGGCATACCCTTTCACATGCCTCGAGTGAGTTCCAAAAATACTACATACATTGAGAGATTTGAGTGCTCTATACATAATGGTGAGTTCTACAAATACCACATATAAAGAGTGATTCGAGTGTGCTACATGATGGAGAAGGGTAAGCTAAGTTTTTCTTTGCAAAAAAAAAAATGTTATAAAAACTCCGAGTGACAGATTGATAGAAGACGGATCTTTACTTCGCGCTGTTCCATCTTTCAACTCCCCAAAGTTCAATGGTAGACACTTTGAATCCCACAGTGCAGGTATGATCAGGGATAATCTAATGTTGATGTCTTGGTTTGAGGCTATGCTTAAAATAATCCATCCTTTTCCTCGAGACGAGTAAAAGACAAGTGTGGGGGAGTTTGTTGACGGTCGTTAACTCATAAAATTAACCGTCAACTCAGCATACAAATGGACCTATTTATAAATACTTAATAGATATAGGGTTACTACGACGTAATTCCACGAGTTTTGGTGAATATCTATTTCGCAGGTGACAAATGAAAACTACCCAAGATGGCCCACATGTCGGGTTTACATAGAGAGAAAGACCGAACGGGTGAAAAAGTATAATCTAGAAGACTCCAGAAGGCGACACTGAAACCGGGGCCCACCGCACCGGCCGGGGTCGGCCGACCGGGGAGGGAGTCGGCCGACTCCCCATCTCCACCAATCGGGTGGAGTCTCGCGGATCCCGCCTCCACCGACTTTGAAGATCAATAATTATCGTCCATTTAGGTCGGTTTGATCCGAGGGCTGTGGTTAATCCTAGGGGGCTATATAAGCAGAGCCCCTGGCCCCTGGGTGAAACCCTAATTCATTCTCTTATTCATTCAAGACTTCAATCCGAGAGAGAGAGTTAGATAGAGAAGGGTCCCTCGAATGGATCTATCTCTATAGGGTATTAGTATCAAGAGAGATTGAGAGAGTATAGAGTGGAGGTAGATTTGGAGGAAGCCCGCCTGTCGGTGTCTCCTCTCCAAGGTGTACCTGCGGGATCAAGTCTCCTAACCCGAGGCTTGGTTTCGTAATCATTCGGCAATTCAACTTCTAATACTAGTAAGTTTGTTGTTATTATTGTTCTTTGGTTTACAAGTTTACTTTATTCGCTTCACGTTGGGAATAGAGTAATCGTTCTTTAGCATAAGCGTGGTGCTTAGGCTAGGTTCACTTGTAGATGCTCCCTATTCGGCCGGAACCGTGGTAGTAGTGAGGGAAGTGACAATCCCTTTATTACCTTTGTAATCCACTTCCCGTTGGTAGGTAAGGTAGGTCCTTTGTGCCCGGTTTAGCATCCTCTCGTGGTGTCTATTCCTCGGGTACCCCCTTAGAACGGTAGTCTCAAAGCTTGCCATAGGTTGGAAGAAGACTGACGAAGGAGTTCTCTCTATATCGCTTAATTCTCACTTGACTAGCAGCCCAGGGGTAGTAGTAAAGATCGGGTTAGTCTATTGCATGTTTTCTCTTAGCGGATAAAAACAAATACGATACTCAGGACTTATCTCCCGGGTGAAGTGCTCACCGATATCCGTGCGCTTGCGGATTATTTCTCTTTGATTCTTTCGTGTGCGTATCTAGTGTCAACAGGCACGCAAGCATTGCCATTCAAGAGAAGCTTTCTCTATTTGGTGCTCCATCATCTTGCTTCATGGCCAAAGCCACTAAGGTAAAACCTCCACCCGATAGTGATGATGATGAGTGATGATGATGATGAGACCACAAAAGAAGAACTCTTTGTCATGCTTGAAGATTGCAAGGGTGCTTTCAATGACTCTAGAAAGGAATGTAGGGGCTTGCGCAAGGATAAACAAAACCTTGAGCAAGAACTTATGGAGTTGAGGGCTTCTTATGAGAGTCTAAAGGTAGACCATGAGAAGCTAGAGATTGCTCACTCCAAGCTTGAAAAAGCTCATTCTTCTCTAGTTGAGAAGCAAGAGAAAGTGCAATCACAAGTGGTGAACATAGAAAAGAAAAGTGTGTCCACATCATGTGATTCACTTGATGATTCAATTGTTGTTGCATCACTTGGCCCTTCATGCTCTTATGCTTCTACTTCATCTAGTAGTGTTGGTCATGCATGTGATTCTACACTAGTAGTTGAGAATGAGTCTCTTAAGAAGGAAGTCAAGGAGCTCAATCACACCTTGGCTAAGGCTTATGGTGGTGAGGACCGCTTGCTTATGTGCTTGGGTAGCCAAAGAGCTTCTCTCTATAAAGAGGGATTGGGCTATACCCCCAAGAAAGGCAAGGCCGCTTTTGCTCCTCACAAGACTTGTTTTGTGAAGAACAATGGTAGCTATGGCAAGAGTTGCAAGCAAGTGGGTCATTTAGAGCATGCATGCAAGAACAAGAACACTAGTGCCTCCCCTTACAAGTTGAATGCTTCCTACATGCTTGTTAAGAGTGAGTGTGGTGTGAGTGCTAGATTCATTGGTACACCATGGATGAGCTCAAAGAAGAAAGCTATTTGGGTGCCAAAGACTCTAGTGACTAACCTTCAAGGACCCAAGCAAAAGTGGGTACCTAAAGCTTGATGTCTTCTTGTAGGTCAATTACAAAGCCGGAGGGAGGCATTGGGTGCTTGACAGTGGTGCATCAAATCATATGACCGGTGAAGATAGTATGTTCAAGTCACTTGACAAAAATGACAATGGTGGATTCAACTCCATCACTTTTGGTGACAATAGCAAGGGTGATGTCATGGGGCTAGGAAAGGTTGCAATTTCCAATGACAAGGATCTCTCCAATGTGTTGCTAGTTGATACTTTGAACTTCAATCTTTTGTCGGTGGCACAATTGTGTGATCTTGGCTACAAGTGCATATTTGATGACAAGCATGTTGAGGTGGTGAGCAAGGATCAAGCAAATATCATCTTCAAGGGGTTTAGGCATGGAAGCTTGTACTTGGTTGATTTCAATGCTAGTGAAGCTCAACTTTCGTCATGTTTGATTGGCAAGTCAAGCAAGGGATGGCTATGGCATAGGCGTCTTGGACATGTTGGCATGAAGCAATTGAACAAGTTGGTGAAGCATGATCTAGTGAGAGGCTTGAATAATGTCACATTTGAGAAGGATAGACCTTGTAGTGCATGTCAAGCTGGCAAGCAACATGGGAACTCACATCCCAAGAAGAATGAGATGTCAACTTCAAGAGCATTTGAGTTGTTGCATATGGACTTGTTTGGCCCAACTCACTACACATCAATTGGGGGCAACAAGTATGGATTTGTGATTGTGGATGACTACACAAGATACACTTGGGTGTTCTTCCTCTATGACAAGAGTGAAATCTATGATCTATTCAAGTCATTTGTCAAGAGGGTGCAAAATGAGTTTGACACTACCATCAAGAAGATTAGAAGTGACAATGGGAGTGAATTCAAGAACACAAGAGTTGAAGAGTTGTGTGATGAGCTTGGAATTGTGCATCAATTCTCACCAACCTACACTCCCCAATCCAATGGTGTAGTTGAGAGGAAGAATAGGACCTTGATTGAGATGACAAGAACTATGCTACTTGAGTATAATGTGAGTGAGATGTTTTGGAGTGATGCTATCAACACGGCTTGCTACTATAGCAACCGCCTCTATTGCCATGGGAAGTTAGAGAAGACTCCATATGAAATCTTGAATGGAAGGAAGCCCAACATTTCTTACTTCCGGGTCTTTGGTTGCAAGTGCTACATACTCAAGAAGGGGCAAAGACTTGGCAAGTTTGACAAGAGGTGTGATGAAGGATTTCTTCTTGGCTACTCTACTTCTAGCAAGGCTTATAGAGTGTGGAACTTGGCTAGTGGGCTAATGGAAGAGGTTCATGATGTTGAATTTGATGAAACCCAAGGCTCTCAAGTTGGAGATCAAAATTAAGATGATGTGGGTGGAGATCAATTGAGCAATGCAATGAGATACATGGACATTGGTGACATTAGGCCAAGGCAAGTGGATGATGGTGATGAGGTGCAAGTGCCAACTCAAGTTGTGATTGATGACTCAAATGAGGCAAGCACAAGTGGTACTCAACATCAAGATCAAGATCAAGGTCAAGAAAGCAATGAAAATGAGCTAGTTCTTCAACCTTCAAACATTGCAAGAGATCATCCTCTAGATCATATCATTGGTGACTTTCAAAGAGGTGTACAAACAAGATCAAGATTAGCAAGCATATGTGAGCACTACTCTTTTGTGTCATTCATTGAGCCAACTAAGATTGATGAGGCATTGAAGGATCTGGATTGGATAAATGCCATGCATGAGGAATTGAACAACTGCACTAGAAATGATGTATGGGAGCTTGTTGAGAGGCCAAAGAAGCACAATGTGATTGGAACCAAGTGGGTCTTCAAGAACAAGCAAGATCAAGATGGCTTAGTTGTGAGGAACAAAGCAAGACTAGTGGCACAAGGATACACACAAGTTGAGGGTCTTGATTTTGGAGAAACATATGCACCGGTGGCAAGATTGGAGGCAATTAGAATCCTATTAGCCTATGCTTGTGCTCACAACATCAAGCTCTATCAAATGGATGTGAAGAGTGCATTTCTCAATGGCTTCATCAATGAGGAAGTGTATGTTGCACAACCTCCCGGTTTTGAGAATGACAAGAAGCCCAACCATGTCTACAAGCTCAAGAAGGCATTGTATGGATTGAAGCAAGCTCCAAGGGCATGGTATAAAAGATTGAGAGATTTTCTCACCTCCAAAGGCTTCAAGATGGGCAAGGTGGACACCACTCTCTTCACCAAGAAGATAGAAGATGACTTGTTTGTGTTGCAAATCTATGTGGATGATATCATCTTTGGATCAACAAATCAATTTTTTTGTGAAGAGTTTGCTAAGATGATGGCTAGTGAGTTTGAAATGTCAATGCTTGGAGAGTTGAGCTACTTCCTTGGTCTTCAAATCAAGCAAATGAAGAATGGCACCTTTGTGAGTCAAGGAAAGTGCATCAAGGACATGATCAAGAAGTTTGGGTTGCAAGATGCTAAGGCCATAAGTACACCGATGGGAACCAATGGTGGTTTGGACATTGATGATAGTGGCAAGATAATTGAGCAAAAGCTATATAGATCAATGATTGGAAGCTTGCTATATGTGACCGCTTCAAGGCCGGATGTCATGTTTAGTGTGTGCATGTGTGCAAGATTTCAAGCTTCTCCAAGAGAGAGTCACTTGACGGCAACCAAGAGGGTGTTGAGATACTTGAAGGGTACCCAAGATGTTGGTCTATGGTATCCCAAGGGGTCAAGCTTTGAGTTGGTTGGATACTCCGACTCCGACTATGCCGGTTGCAAGATTGATAGGAAGAGCACAAGTGGAACATGCCAAGTGCTAGGAAGATCTCTTGTGTCATGGTCTTCAAAGAAGCAAAATAGTGTGTCACTTTCCACCGCCGAAGCCGAATATATTAGTGCGGGAAATTGTTGTGCACAATTGCTATGGATGAAAGCCACCTTGAAGGACTATGGGATCAAGTTCAAGCATGTGCCTTTGTTTTGTGACAATGAAAGTGCAATCAAGATGACAAATAATCCGGTTCAACATTCTAGAACCAAGCACATTGATGTGAGGCACCACTTCATTAGAGATCATCAACAAAAGGGAGATGTGAGCATTGAAAGCATTGGCACCGAAGATCAACTAGCCGACATATTCACCAAGCCTCTTGATGAGAAAAGATTTTGCAAGTTGAGGAATGAGTTCAACATGGATTGATGCACCTCATATATGACATACCTCTCCTCCAACATAGCAAGGTAAAGTTGGTTGTTGCATCTCATGCATTCTTTGCTAGTTGTGTAGACATGTACACATGTGCATCTTGCTAGGCTCATTCATTGCAAATCAAATGAATTTGAAGGATATATGACATCACTATTGTTTCTATGCTTGATTTGATCTAGTGATGGCATATGACTTGTTTGTGAGCTTGTGAACCTAGTGTTGAATCTTTAGCACTTGCTCATGATGTGTATCTCAACATGGTCAAGATAACCCTTATTCTTATGAGGTGTGAAGAAGCTTGCCCTTGGTTCAAACCGAGATACATTTTCTAGGCATGTGGTTTAGATTTGGCCATAGTTGATTGACTTGTTTCTCTCATCTTATGCACCCTTGTTGGTGATTGTTGACAAAGGGGGAGAAATAAGTCACAAAGAGCAATGGAAGGGGATCAATTTTTATATGACCCAACCATGAGCACACAAATAAGGGGAGCAAGCTCATAGACTATTTGTTGCATTTGTATATGCATACATGGTGATATGGAGCATTGCAAGCTAAATTCAATTTTCATGCTTGTTTGGTGTAATGCTAGTATAGAACTTGATTGATGAAATGAAGTACTAGCATGCATAGGTGGTTTCTAGACATAGAGTTTCTCTCGTTCAAATACCTTGCTTATAATGTGATCTCATGAGGTATTTCGAGTTTTGATGGATGTCTAGATTCCCATGGTGCTAAGGAAGGTTTATTATCGCACTCCGATTGGTTTCACGCTTCAAAGGTCAATTCTATAAACCTTAGTACCATTTTGGTTGTGGTAACTCTCACATAAGTTTCATCTATGCATGTGTGCTTGAAAATCGACCAAACATTTGATGCACACATGTAGGGGGAGCTACCACTACCAAAACCGGAATTGAAATGCTTGTCCAATCCAAGTTTCATGATCAAAACATCTTGGGCAAGCAATTCAATTTCATATTGAATTCATTTTCCATATCTTTGTGAACTTTGTGAAGGGTTGTCATCAATTACCAAAAAGGGGGAGATTGAAAGCTCCGGTTTGGTTTTGGTAATAAATGACACTCGACGTTACTAATGCTTTGCTCTAAGTGTGATTAGACACATAGCAACGTGACGGTGGATGAAGGAGCATGGCGATCACGGTGATGAACATGATCGATGTGAAGTGATCGAGCTCCGACGGAGGCCCATGGAGATCAAGGCGAAGGTATACTTGATTGGGCTTTTCGGTTTAGTGGTCAAGACACTTAGCGAGTGTGACCACATTTAGGATCGATAACCGACTATCAAGAGGGGTTTCCTCGGTTCATTCGCGGTCCTAAGTGCCTCTAGTTGCGACTTTGCATGATGCATGAGAGACTAACTAGAGGGCTAACTCTTGCCGACGTGGTCGTGCTTGTACTACTAACTCTGGTGCTCAAGACGAGGTCTACACTTGGTGGAGTTGGTACTCAAGGCAAGAGGATGGACTTGGAGCGAAGACGGTGCGAAGAAACGGCGAAAACGACGCTTCTGCACAGCGCCGGACGCAGCCGTCGGCCGGCGTCGGACGCGCGCTGGACCGCCGGACGCAGTCCAGTAACTCCTTTGGCGAGCGTGGCCTGCGGACGCTGGCGCCGGACGCTGGCTGGCGAGCGCCGGACGCCATCTGCTGTGCGTCCGTCGGGCGTTGTGCCTTGCTCACCCCGGCCAAGTCCATTGCGATGGACGCGGCTGACGGTGGAGCGGCGGACGCTGGCCGATGGGTGTACGGCGTCCGGCGGCTGCTTGCGTGGCGTGTGGCTGGCTCTGCGGACCACGGCGTCGGACGCGCTCGACGCGGTGTGACGGACGCTGAGGCGGCCCGCAGGACGCAGTCCAGAGACTTTCTGGCGCCGAACGCAGCGGCGGACCCGCGGTGTCGGGCGGCGGCGGACGCTGCGGCGGACGCTGGCGTCAACAACTTCAAACGGGCAACGGTCGGCGCGCAGCACAGCGGAGCAAGCGCCGGACGCGTCCGGCGGTCCGTGGTGGACGTGTCCAGCGCAGTGCAAAACGGCGCCCCGAGCCCCAACGGCCATATTTTGGACTTGGGTCTATAAATATGAGGATGGCCGGTTGGGAGAAGCTCTCTTGCCCATTCTAACACTCTTGAGCATACTTTGAGCTAGAGACACTCCTCCCCATTCATCTCTTTGGTTCCCTTGCCATTCTTGAGAGAGATTTGAGTGAGAACAAGTGATTTGCATTGAGAGTTGCATCTAGAGGCACTTGTTCATCGAGTGAGCTGCGGATTCTTGTTACTCTTCGGTGATTCCCGTCACCGTAGACGGTTTGGAGCAGCGGGTGGTGGTTGAGCTCGACTTGGTGATTGTTCGAGGCCACACCGGGTTCTTGTGAGGGGTTCTTGATCCTTCCCCGCGGGAGTTCGCGAAAGGATACTCTAGTGGATTGCTCGTGGCTTGTGGATCCTTGTCTTGTGTGGAGATTGCGGCTCCCCATTGGGGTCTTTGGCACCGAGCCAATTGAGCGGGCAACTCACCAAGCAAGTGCATCGCCACGTGAGGACTAGCTTGCCGGGAAGCAAGTGAACCTCGGTAAAAAATCTTTGTGTTGATTTGTGATTGCCGAGGCTTCGATGTCCTTGTGCTTGTGCTTGAGCTTCCTAGGTGATTGGCAACTACACCGGTGATTGGCCATCTTCTACTCTTCGCGGCGGTATAAATTCCCTTCACCTCTTTACTTACTGCAAAGTAGAATTGCTTGTTGTGGTCGGTCGGGAACCACTCTTTGAGTAGTTTAAATCCCGTGGGTAGAATTGTTTGTTGTGGTCGGTCGGGAACCACTCATTGTGTAGAGTAAATCCCGTGGGTAGAATTGCTTGGTTGGTATTGGTGAACCAACATTGTGTAGCTTGATCACCTTTGTTGTGTGTGCAAGTGATTTGAGTAGCCTTGCTTGGTAGGACGGCTTGCATAGAGTAGTCGAAGCATTTGCTTTGCACATTTGCCGCCTTGCTATCTAATTGGGTTGTCTAGTACTCTTGCTAGAAATTTTATTAGGCTATTCATTCCCCCCCCCCCCCCTCTAGCCATTGTGACCTTTCAACCGGCCGGGAAGGGGAAGCACCAAGACCACGCCTCCAAGGAGGGTAGCGACACCCTCAGGCGCCGGAGGGACCGGCATGGCTTTCGCCGGTGCAATCCCCGACCCAACAGGAAACACCCCACTGTTGTCTCGATCTCTTTTCACATAAGCAATATTCGTGGTGCATCAATTTTGTGAATATTAACATAAGCAATATCCCAAACTTGTAGTGCTTGATGACAAGATCAAAAAGATTGTTTCATTTTTTCCTATGATGACGGCTCTTTTACTCTCTCTCCCTCCGTCTGGTTTTGCACGCACTCCTTGCAAGGAAATATCCGGGGAAACTATTTGAAATCACTAGGCTCATAGGTCCATCCGTTTCCTTTAAGAGCATCTCCAACAACTCTTTATAAAATTCTAATATAGTGATAACAAGGGTATCCAGTATCACCTATTGGATTATTGGAGGAGATGTGGCAGCCGAGCTCAATAATTTCCCGTAATACATGGGTCATGCTTGTTAGATTATAATTTTTTTTTTCTTCCCTTCTCTCTAGTATAGGCAGCGGTGCATGGTGTCATCCTCTCCGTCAACCCACAGCCATGGAGTTCTGTGGCCCCTTCCACCCATATTCATGGAGGTTCTTACACCCCCCCCCCCCCCCACCCACCCACCCCCCACCCACCCCACCCGTCCGCCCCACCTTCCCGTCCATGGCGCTCCTTTGTCCTAGGGCGGAGGCAAGGCGAAGCGCTCCATCGAGGTAGAGGATACCTCCGGATGCCAGGGATGATAGTAATTTTCCCTAAATTATTTTTTTATTACGGCATGTTGGTACAAGATAGGAAATTATTTTTGATTTACTTAGTTCAATCACAATAGTTTGATATATATAAGTTTTTTTTGTGCTTTGTCTTATTCTGATTTCATACAACCTTATGTGCAAATCGAGGATTGCAGTCTTGCAGATAGGGCTAACACTACAATATAGTGTTCTTGTTAGGCGGATCTCCCAGCATGGACGACTACTATACCATCCGTTAAGGTGTCACGGCAAGGGCGCGGGGTTGCGAGCCCAGGGGTGCACAAGACATTGAGGGCGGCAGAGGTGTAGTGCTGCTAGTTCCTGTCCCATTATCCATCGTGCTCCCTATCCCCATCCCGGTCGCGGCCCTGTAGGGGCCGCCGCCACTCCAACACAATAAATCTCTCACCGTGGGGCTCCTCGTCGTCGGATCCGCCACCAGGGAGCTCCTTCAGGCTAGATCTGCCTTCGATGGGCTCATCCTTGCTGGATTTGCCACTAGGGAGCTCCTTCTGGCCGAATCCACCACCGATGCACTGTTGGATCGAGAAGGCTGCAGCACCGCTTTACCTACTCTAGTTGCATCTGCCACCGCCGCCGCGGCCCTACGTCGGAGGGAGGGAGGAGAGGACGACGGAGGGCATCAGAGGGAGAGGGAGATAGGAGAGGGCAAGTGAGGGAAACAATGAGGAGGGCGACTAAGGAGGGAGAGGGGGACAAGGGAGATGGAGAGGAGAGCCAGGGAGCACGCCGCTCGGGAGAGGGTGAGGAAGAGAAACGAGTGAATGAAAATCCTAACTTTGTTTATTTATATTGTAGACAACTACCACGTTTGGGGCTATTGGGCCTTGGCCTTTTCGAAGGCGGGGCCTATAGTGTGCCCGCCTCCAAAAATGGTTTAAGGAGGCGAGCGTCCTAAGTAAACTACCTCCGTAAATCAATTTTTGAAGGTGGGTGGCGGGTAGTTCCTGACCGCCTCCTAAGTCGATATTGCTTTGTTGTCATTTTTTGTGTCTCGGTACAAAAAGACTGCCTCTGTTAATTGCCAAGCATTAACCAAGGCGGTTGGACTTTGAAAACTCCTTGGTTAATATTTAGGCAGTGCCTTCTAAAATCATTTTTTCTGTAGTGTTCACTCTAAAGTTTATATTGTTGGAGTTTATCTTGTCAATGTTTAATATAATTCAGTTGATAATTTTAACCTTTGTTCACATATACTTGCTCAGTTTCAAAATAAACAAATCTTTTAGAATTGTCCTAAGTCAAATTGTTTCAAGTTTGACTAAATTTATACGAACATCAATATTTATATAATATCAAATTAGTATAACTAGATAAACCATAGAATACATTTTCATAATCTACCTTTTTATAATAAATTTTGTTAGTCTTCACTAGATATAGTTGGCCGGCCAAACGAGGCAGTTTCGATTTAGAATTTAGAAGAGATTCTAGGAGTTAGTTTGTTTCGAGTGATTCTTGGATCAGAGTTAATTTGTTTTAGAATTGAAAGGGAATAAGGAATAGTAAAACTTGAACGGGAATAAAATAAGGAATAGTAAAACATATTTGTATTGCAGTCACAAAAGCACGCATTTGCACCGCAAGAAGAAGACACCATTTGCACCACAAAAGCATGCATTATTAGATCGATACTTTGCATGGTAGGACAAGATAGCCACTATCATCAGCTAATGATGTGAATAGAACGACAGCAAAAAAAAAAAAATGATCCAATAACAGGAGAAACCCATTCTTTTATTTTCCTGCTACTGCTATTCTTTATTTTCCTGATACTGAAAAAGATGCATGATGCCGCCTTCCTTTTTCATTCTCACACGCGGCGGTTTTTAGCAAGGCACCGTCGGATGTACTCACTGTCATTCATTGGCTGCCGCTGCCGCGGGTGTCTGTTCTCGCCGGAGTGCAGCTCGCCGTCGGAATCGTCGCTGTAGTGCCTATTGGTGATCTTGTCCTTTGGCGCGACGGACACCTTTTCCAGCTGCACGACGCCGACGTCGCAGCGGATGGCGAGGCAGTCGTCCTTGAGAAGGACCTCGCGCCGCCTCTCGAGGTCCTCCCTCGTGATGAAGCCCCGGTGGCCACACGCTGACCCTTCGGGCTCGGGGTCCTGGGGCTGGTACGCCTTGCGGCCGGCGTACGTGAACGTGCTCTCCATCGCAGGAAGCTCGTACGCGGGATTGCCGGCGACGTCGAGCAAGCTGAACTTGTAGTGCGCCCGCACGCGGTAACTGTCGTAGCCGACGCCGTAGAGCCGGAGGTAGAGGGAGATGGAGTCCTAGTAGTCCTTGGAGATGTCAACGCCATTCGGGTAGTAGTCGATGAACCAATGGCGCCCACCGACGATGAAGGGGTCGGAGGTGATGCGATCGCCGCCGGGGACCGTCGTAGTCCACGAGTAGCCATCTACGCGGAACACCTGGAACCCTCTCACAGCCGTGGCGGTGATGCCGGAAGCGGAGCGCGTCACCTGGCGAACACCGGCGCCGCACAACAGCGCCGCCGCCGCCGACATGTTTGACGCGCGGATGAAGAGATTGCAGTATATCGCAAGGGATGAAAGGAGAATAATCTTGAATATGTATCCGCTGCATGTGCTAGAGATATAATTTCCGTTGAGTACGATGCAAGTAAACGCTTAGGGTTAATTAGGTATAGTGCCGTGTAATCTTTTTCTGAACCTCATTTTCAAGGGCAAATCGTTACTGATCTGATATTATTCAGAAAAAAAAAATTAGAAAAGTAAACGAAGTTTTGAGATAAAAAAAATGCATGTTATATCACGAGCGAGGAGCTGCAGAGCATCCACGACAAAAACTGTTGATTTCATATTTTCAAACAACCTTTCGAACATTTTTCTCAAGATAAAACAAGCAAAGTTTGATAGCAACATACTCCATCCGTTCTAAATTAGAAGTCATTCTAACATTTTTGAAGAGTCAAACCATCTCAAATTTGATCAAAATTATATGAAGAATTACAAATATTTATAATATCAAATAGATATACATTACAAAATAGTTATTGAAGAATCTGTTGATACTTATTTGGTATCATAAATGTTACTATTTTATTATATAAATTTGATCAAACTTGACGTGCTTTGAATTTTCAAAAAAAATTGGAATAAATTTGGGGCATATTTGGATCCCACCTCGTAAACTTGAGCTACTAAATCTAGTCACTAAACTTTAGTGGCCCCTGTTCAATTCTCATGACTAAAAGTGACTAAACTACACTAAAGTAGTTGAACAAATAATGTTTTATCCTTATTAAATGCCAAGATGGAGAGGTAGTGGGAGGTTGTGGGTAATTGTGAGGGCTATCCCTTATAAACTGTACTCCCTCCGTCCCAAAATAAATTTCATACCACAAATTTAAATTAATTTATAAAATATACATACAATATTTTTATCTCTAAATAAATTTGTTAAAAAATTAGACGTAAAGATCTTTTCCATGATACTAATTATTTAGCATAATTATTTATATATTTTAATATAGGGAGAATTAGCTGTGGGACATGCAAAGTGGTGGCCATTTGCTGAAGGACATCGTCACTTTCAAGTTTGCCATAGGACACTCAGGCTCGTTGTAATTTGCCCGGTAGACATCAAGTCGAATCAAACATTATTATAAAATAGATATAAAATCATATAAGTGCCAGAAAATTATACTGTAAAATTTTCTACACTCTACATGATGAGAACTACAAAGTAAAAATATTATTTTCCACTCAAATGACTATTTTGCTCCTCTTCATAAATAGACAAAGATAACAACGTTTAATTAGTTAATATATCTGTAAGAGGCTAAAAATACTAGAAAAATCACAGAATGCATACATCACTAAATCATGTCTGTGATAAAAATATCAGATCAAAATAAAAAAGTTTAATATATTAATTAAGCTTCACAGGAGATAAATGTAAAACTCAGTCATGCTAGATATAACAATATAAGCTTGTTATTTTGATCTGATATTTTTTAGCATTATCAACATTTGTTGAAGTACGCATTCTATGATTTTTTTCAAGATTTTTGGTGTTATACAAACATATTAGTAAATTAACCATGATTATCTTTGTCTATTTATGAAAAGGGGCAAAATAGTTATTTGAGTGTAAAACAGTATTTTTACTTTGTGTTCTCATCATATAGAGTGTGGAAGATTTTACAAGTATAATTTTCTCGACACTTATATGATTATATATATATTTTATAATGATGTTTAATTAGACTTGATGTCCGCCGACCAAATTACAACGAACCAGAGTGTCCTATGGCAAACTTGAAAGTGATGATGTCCTCCAGCAAATGGCCACCACTTTGCATGTCCTACAACCAATTCTCCCTTTAATATATAATTAATCAAAGTTATTTCTTGAAAAACGAGAACAACACTAATTTTTGAGCGGACGGAGTATATTTTAGTAGCTTACTAAGACACTGAATTTTAGTGGCCATTTTAGATGGTGGTTGTTTGGCATTTTAGTTGCTAAAAGTGAATAAACTTTAGTCATTAAACTTAAGTACGAAGGGGTAAACCAAACGGGCCCTTATAATTTGGATCGCTAAAAATTGCTTTATATATTGCATTCAATGCCTTTTGATTTTCATGTTTTAGTACAATTTTCCAACATTTTTTAGGTAAAATAGACAAAATTTGCTAGCAAAATATTATTTTTTATAAATAAATTGCTTTATATATCGTATTGCATGCTGTATGATCGGGATATATATAGCAAAGTTGCTTGAATGAATGTATAAATCCACTGCATATGATCCATACATGATAGCTTCCATTGAGTACGGCTCAAGCAACGCTTTGGGTTAGGTATAATCCGTTCTGGACCTTTATTTCAGGGGGTATGGTTAATTGATGTGATATCATTCCTACGAAAATAGTAACATATGAACGCACTTGCCTAACTGAAAAGATATATACAATACAATACACACGCCTCTAGAAATTGATTATTAGTTACCAAAGTTTAATATTGGAATTGCACTTTGTGTAAAAAAACATACTAACATTTCCTAACTGGTGAACGGACTAAACAGCTAATCCAAGACTATATTGGTTATTAGTTCACTAGTAGTAGTTCATAAAACCCAACTATGAGGACTACTGATTTGATTTTATCACTAGTCCTAGTTCATCTAAACAAACCCTAAAACAATGTCTTGATAACGGAAGTTCGATCGGAAAGTTGTTTCTCGGTTGATAATTGAAAGTTGTTTATCGGCTGGCTAATGCATTTGTTGTCGGAGAAAAACATTGTACCATGGCTGATAAACATGATTGATAATAAGTTTAAGCAACTAGGGTGTTAAATCAATGTCTTGGATCTTACTTTAAAGATTTGATTTCGGTATTGG
The DNA here is from genome assembly GCA_018135685.1 of Themeda triandra. Taxonomy (NCBI): domain Eukaryota; kingdom Viridiplantae; phylum Streptophyta; class Magnoliopsida; order Poales; family Poaceae; genus Themeda; species Themeda triandra. The sequence goes on from JAENPR010000139.1 coordinate 444,244, forward strand.
CCCCGATCATATATGATATATAATGACATTATATGAAATTACTAAAACAGATGCTGCCATGACCATGCATGATATCATGTTTGATGAATAATATCCAAACAATATCAACATTCTTTTTTGTGATTACACAGTACAATGCAGAAGCCCATAGCACGCAGGCACACTCACCCTTATGAATACACGTACGTAAACTCTACCCATATGAGCTCCTCCAAAGATCTGAGTCGGCAGATTTTTTTCGAAAATGCGCGTCGCACGTGCCAAATTAAGCGAAGATAGAAAAGTTAGTTACATTTCGATGTTCCAAATTGCGAGGTGCCATGGAAGCATCGAATGACACACTTACACAAGGCGTCGGCTCAACGGTGGTGCTTCGGTGGTTGTACTACCTAGGAAACTTGTTGTGCTACAGGGATTAGAGAAGGCGGCCTGCGCAAGACCGAGCCGGCAGATCTTGAAGTTCACGAAGTCACCATAGACGCCTCGCTGTCGACGGGGACGTCGCCTACCATTTAATACATAGCGCCGGTAAATCCTGAAAAAATCGCACGAAAAGGTGCGAGAGCACCAGGATTTAAACCCTGGTGGGTCGCGTTTCTAACATTGGACCACAGGGCCATTCACAAACAACATCAACATTTTAAATCCAAAGAACAGTTACATGCACATCCAAACAGCAAAACAGGAATGAAATGGATTTAAAATAAATCAAGACAATTTAATCCCATAATTATTGGGTGTAGTTTTGAATTGAAAAGAAATAAGCCGAAATCTAGCGAAACTTGTCGGATCTGGTAGAAAAGCTGGCAGATTTTGATAGATTCAAAAGTGGTTTGTGAGAAGAAATAAGTCGAAATCTGTCAAAACTTGTCGGTTCTGGATCAGCTGAACAGGACCATTATAGTAGAACAAAACTTTATGGACTAATGGAATCATTCACAAGGTCCTAAAATTCTCTCATATGAACTCCTACTCTTGATGGACGACGTGTGACCTCTTAGAAAAATCATATGGTAAACAAATATATCAATTCCATACATAGATATATGGCATCGTCGTGCCATGAAAAACATTGCTTTATCTGTATCATACGCAAGAGAGTAAACAATACGAACAACTTTTTCTTTTTTCTATATAATTTGCGGCGGCGCTGGTCGGCGATCAACGTGACTACAATCGGCGCGCTGTTCGGCGATCAACTGACTGCAACTGGCCTACAGGTTCGTTTCATTTGTGGCGGCGATGTTCGGCGAGACACCGCCGGATGAACTCCTTGTCGTCCGGCTGCCGACGGTTCCTTCTCCGGCGCGGCTTCTCGTCGTCGGACTCGTCGTAGTCGCTACAGTCCTGGTGGGCGGTGTTGGAGTATTTTTCCCCGAGGCCAAGGTGCTCCAGCTGCACGAAGCCGACATCGCACCGGATGGCGCTCCAGCTCCTCCCTGCTGATGAACTCGCCGTGGCCGCACCCGAGCCCTTGCAGCTCGGGGTCTTCACGGGAGCAGGTGAAGAGGCTCGTCTGGGCGGGGTGCTCGTACGCGGGGTTGCCGGCGGCGTCGAGCAGGCTGAACTTGAACTGCGCCACCTCGCGCTCCGTATGTCTGAAGTTGGGCTGGTGCCGGAGGTACAGGGAGATGTAGTCCGAGTCCATGGATCTGTCGGCGCCGTTCGGGTAGTAGTCGACGAGCCAAGCGCAGTTGCCGACGAAGAAACTGTCGCTGGTGATTTGCCCACCGCCGGGGACCATCATCTTCGTCAAGGAGTAACCGTCTATGCGGAACACATGGAAGCCTCTCGCCGCCTTTGCCACGAACCCCGAAGCGGAGCGCGAGACTGCGGTGGCGGCGGACAGCAGAGACGGCGCTGGGGAAATGTCGTTTATGACTGCGGCGCTGTGCAGGAATAGGGTAGATGAGATGAGCCGAGAGAGTTGACAAAGAGGGGGAATGAGATGATACGATACATGGCCCCATATAGTAAATCAACAATATGTTTCGTAAAAAAAAATATCAGGTCAATTTTTATCAAAAACCACTAAACATATTGGAATGAAATAGTTTAACTAATCTAAAGTTCATGGTTTATTGCATTATAAAACATTTAGAGCCTCTTTGGATCTCTTAAATTTCAAAAATTGAATTTGTAGAACAAAATATCAGGTGGCTGTTAAGGATTCTTGGATACAGTTTTGCTATTGGTATTTTAGTATTTTAATACTAGTTCTATATGCCTATATATGGAGGCACGCATTTATACGAGTAAACAAGAAATTTATGAAAAAGTAATCCCAAGAATAATTTAATTGTAGAAACCAATAATAATATATAATAAGCAAAAAAACCAGACAGTATAATTTATTATTAAAAAGAACTATCAAAACTTGCAATCCCTAACATAACACCCGACAACTCGATTAGATTGCATCTCGTCATCCAATGTCACTACTTTTGGCGTTGGGCAGATAGGCAGCGGCGGATGTACTCCTTGTCATCCGGCTCACTGCGGCCGTTGTGCGAGCCACCGTCATCTTCCAAGTCCCCGACCGGAGCCTCGGCGCCGTTGTAGCCGCTGCCGTAGACGCCGTAGTTTCTCATCATAGACGGAGACGTCCTGCCCCTGCCGTAGTACATAGGCGGAGACGGCCCACCGTAGTTGGGCCCGACGTTCATGGCCGTCAGCTCCGTGACGCCGACGTCGCAGCGGATGGCGAGGCAGTCCTCCTTCAGGAGGCTGTCACGCCGCTTCTCTAGGTCCTCCTTGGTGATGAAGCCGGCGTAGCCCCACCCATGGTCCTCCGGGAACACCACGCCGGCGTGGTTGTTGCCGATGGAGCTGAAGATGCCCGTCTCGGCGGGGAGCTCGTAGGCCGCGTTGCCGGCGAGGTCGAGGAGGCTGAACTTGTACTGCGCTCGCACGCGCTCCTTCTTGTATGTGTTCTGCATGCGGAGGTACAGCGCGATGGATCCGGAGTCGTCGGAGGAGGAGCCGTCGGTGCCGTTGGGGTAGTAGTCGATGTTCCACAAGCGGCCGCCGACGTTGAACGGCTCCGAGCTGATGCGCTCGCCGCCGGGCAGCGCCTTGGTCCACGTGTACCCGTCGATGCGGAACACCTGGAAGCCCCTCGTCGCCTTGGCCGCAACGGCCGAAGCGGCGCGCGACGGCTTGCCTGCGCCAGGGGCGGACAGTAGGGCCGGTACCGACGACATGTTTGCCGGCGTTGGTGGTGGTAACTGGTAACCGTATATAGCCGGCTGCTGCAATCAAATCTACAGTTCCTTGCGATTTGGTTTCTTGTTTTTTTGGTTTCTGGATGATCGATGCCTGGAACCCTCACGACGTCGTCGATATATATGGATCGGTTTTAGGTCGGTTGGTTCTTTGCAAATATGGATCGGAAGCGATTAGGTCGGTTGGTTCATTGCAAATATGGAAGCGATCGAGTCCAACACGTACGCAACTACGTACAACTGTGCAACACCTTTGCCGCCATGCCGGATACAGCCGACATACAAAGCTTCCATATTATACATATATATTAGGCGAGTGGCCGATTCCAAGATCTTCTGAGTTCTTACTCGTATAAGTCGTACCCACAATTCGATCAACCAGATCGAGCAGCTAGGAGCCTAGAATATCGATCAACACCTGGCCATGTCGTCCGCGCCACCGCTGCTGTCCGCCGCCGGCGCCGGCCAACCGTCACGCTCGGCGTCGTGCGCGGTGGCGAAGCCGACGCGCGGGTTCCACGTGTTCCGTATCGACGGCTACTCGTGGACAAAGACACTCCCGGGCGCGGAGCGCATCACCTCGGACCTGTTCGCCATCGGCAGCCACCGGTTGTACGTCGACTACTACCCGAACGGGACAGACGGCGACAAGGAGGAGTCCGCCTCCGTCTCCCTCTACGTCCGGATGCTGCTGCACACCAATCAGCGCGTGCGGGCGGAGTACAAGTTCAGCCTGCTCGACCTCGCCGGCAACGCCGCGTACGAGCTCCCCGCCGAGACGGGCGTATTCACGGCCCAGGCGGCGGACTGCCTGGGGTGCGGCTACGCCGGCTTCATCACCAAGGTGGAGTTGGAGAGGCGGCGCGACAGCCTCCTCAAGGAGGACTGCCTCGCCATCCGGTGCGACGTCGGCGTCACGGAGGTGACGACCATGGCCATCGGGCCCAACCGTCACGGCCGAGGGAGGTCGAGGCCGCGGTCGGACTCGGACTCGGAGTCATTCTCGGACTCGGACGACGAGAAGCCCTTGCCCTGCAAGCGTGGGGGTCAGCCGTCGAATGACAAGGAGTACATTCGCCGCTGCCTTGCTACCAAGCGCCGCCGCCAGTGATGAAGAATCGATCGTATCTCTCTCGATGCCAAAGTAGCACCGTTCACCCGGCCGGCCGGCCGGCCGACGCTATCATGCATGCATATGTCTACTAGCTAGCAGGAGTTTTTGGATTAGATCAGATTGGTCTTGCATGTTTCCGATTCGGTCAGTTTTTTGTTATTTTCTATCTCGGTTTAATAAGATCATGTCAATCGAACTAGTGTGCGTTCCACCGTGTTTTTTGTTTATGTTTAACTCCATCACAATGATGTAGGGCGTATATTGCTTCTAAACTTCTTAATGAAACACGTGCTAATTATACTTTAGAAAAAATATTCATGTCAATCGATAATTTAATGATAATAAACCTCAAAACAAACACGTACTACCATAGTGGAGCCATATTGGAGCTTGGTTCTACCTAGTTTTGCTATATTGGAGTTTGGTTCTAGTTCAGGTAGGGCATGTTGCTTCCTCTCGTCGCGCTGAAAACAAGGATATCTACAATGCGCCCATTTTTGAAATAAAAGTTACAAGGTTGAAGTCACAAGTATCGTCCAACAATTAGCTAGGAGTACTTACTTTATAAGTTTATAGTAATGAAATCTATAAATGTCAAAACATCTTATAATTTGAAACGGAGCAAGTATATGATACAAGTATGATACCTATTATAAGAATGAAGTCAAAAATATGGTCACACAATTATAGCTATATTAATCATTAATCTGCCTCCACTGCTCCACCTTGAAGGCTTGAACCTGTTCTTCCACCGCAGCCACCCCACCTTGGCCTACTTCAACGGCACGCCGTTGATAAATTCAAGGAGGTTTCTCCTGCTATTGACATGAGTGTTTTTGCCTCCACTACACCCTGCTCGCTCCAATGTCACATTGCTTCCTTCGCCACCACCATTGCTAATCTCAACCATGTTATTCTCCCCCAATCAATTTCTAACCATCAACACCGCCTACCGACCTCTCCCACCAGCCACGGCTAGTCGAGCCCTGCATTCTTGAAAAAATAATATTACAATAATTCAAGTCTACACATCAAGATATATAATTTCATTTTATATTTTTGAATGATTTTCGGTCAAATCTTTTTTTCTGCATTGACTTTGGTGATTGCTAGATAATGTCTTTTATACTTTGAATGATTCTGACTTTGATGATCGCCATAACGAGATCGTTGTTGCAGACGTCAATTTCATTGGCAAATGGCTAATTCATGCTACTTCTGGACACTCCCAATGAGGGAAGATACTCCAGGTCATCGGTCTTGTCTTTGATGATCACGGAGAGGAAATCAAGTATTGGAGGTGATGAATCTACAGGCTATGTTGTACCCGATGATGTAAACCGCCGATGTTCTTTCATAGATTCAGATGCAGTGTGGACTATTTCAAAAACGTTGGCTCTGTTAAGATATGGTAGTTAGAGGGCCATATGCGCCCGTGATATGTTAGATATGATCTACAGTAACTTGTCTTGTACTCTAGGTTAGTATTACTTGTATCTCAAGATAATGTATCTACCTCTTGTACAAGCCAGACCAGGGGCTATTCCTAGAGTATATAAACACACAACCTATAGGTGTGGACTATTTCAAAAATGTTGGCTCCGCCGCCAGGCCCTTGCATGTGTCGCTGCCCTCTACTCTACGCAGCAGCGCGCCGCCCGCCCATTGCCTGCGCCACCGTTTGATGCAGCTTCACGCAGCCGCTGGAGTTCCTGATGTGGTGATGTGCCGCCGGCTACCATAACTCGATGGGCCGCGGTGCTCAGGGAGGGAGGGAAGGGAGGCCCACACTGCTACCCGCTATGCTCAGGGAGGAAGGGGTGTGAGAGAGTGAGGGAGATAGAGTGCATCGGAGGGAGGCGAGTGGGGAAGGTGCACGAGAGCGTCATGGGGAAAGCGGCGCAGCTAGGAAACAGCCAATCAGGGAAAGAGAGGCTAGAACTCTGCAAGAAGTAGGCTAGGGTTGCACTTGTGGGGTTGGTACAACCTTTACTGGGCTCAACAGGGATTAACGGACCACTTATTAGGCCCAGACTATTTTCATTTTTCTTTTCTTTTGCTAGTAGAAATATATTAAATTCTAAGATATCAAAAATGATTTCAAATAAAAAAATGTTGTCAACAGAAAAAAAGTAGTAGAACTCATCAATATATACAACTTTGGTATTGGCCCTCTTTCGATATGATTTTTTTAACGATTCAAAATTTGAATTTCAAAATATAAGAACTATGACAAAAATTTTGGATAGCCATTGACTTCAAATGAAAAAGTCACAAACCACAAATCTGTAAACCATATAAGATCTATAACTTTTGTTTTGGTCATTTCTCCATCAAACTTTGTTCGAAGTGTTCAACTTTTGAATTTTAAGAAATAATAATTTCAAACAAGATTTTGAAATAGCAAATGATTCCAGCCGAAAAGGTCATCACTCATTTTGTCAGCGAAAAAGTCATAAACCGCATCAATCATTTTGTCAGCGATTGGAATCTGAGGCAGAAGGTTGTTAGCGGCGCTAAACATGATGCAGTTCGGAAAAGGCCCACAATAAGAGACAAATCCGATAGGAAGAGGGATGGAAATATATATTTTAGGTGAAGCTGCCTGCTTCCTATACATCGCTATACACAAATGTTATATCTGAGTACGAGTATATACCATCTGGTTTTCTATGTTAACATGTTTAACACTGGCATATTCCATACAACCATGCCTCATCATAAGAGCTAAACTACCTCAAGCATGATTTGTCAAACGCGATGTCTAATATAATGGAGGGTCATCAGTTTAGACATAGATTTTTTATATAATTTCACCATTTCTCATTATATAAATACAACTATAAATATTGCTATAGATATCCTGCAGCAACTCTCGGGGTATCTTCTAGTAAGTTTTAGAGAGGAAATTTGTTCATGTGAAATTAGTATGAGGGTACTTGTTCTATTTTTCTGTATGTGTTTACTTCTTTCTATGGGTTCTCAAGAAACTCATGAAATAATTGCAATTCATGTGTGTGCATAGTATTTTTCTGTGAGTTTTAGAAAAATTAACATTTTCATGTGAGTGTATTTTTTTCCGTGTGTGTTTTATCATGCATAGAAAAATTTTACGATTATTCTCGGTTTTCGTATTTTCTATCGGGGTATATTTGAAACCCAAAGAATAATTGGATTTTTTCAATACGTACCAAAAAAACACATAGAAAAATTCATCACCGACAAAAGTATTCGAGTTTCTAGTGTTGTTAGAAACTCCTTCGATCTCATGGACCTAATTACTAAGCCCAAAGGCCTGCTTATGAGTATTTAAGGCCCAGATGTAATTTGTAAACATCTATTTATAATTGCTAGACTCACAAATTAAAGAAGAAAACGGAAAATCCACCTCCCACCTCCCCTACAAAGGGAGAATAGAAGGAGAGGGCTTGGTGCATCGTTTATTTAACTCTCTTCCTCTTGTTCCACTCTCCCTCTCTTATTGCAAACTAACGCTATTTGCTAAAATCATGTGCAATGTTAATAAGAAAAATTCATTGTCAATTGGTCTTTATGAACAACTTAAATCATTCAGCGTCACAAACGCAATCTGGCTCCCTTGGAAGCTTCATCATAATTTACATGATTATATATATAGTACATAAACCTAATGTAATTATTAATGTGATTAGCCCATTAGAATCACTAGCCCAATAACATGAGCAGCCTAATTCGTAGCTAGGTTAATTAGCATATACCTCAATTAGTACAAGACTATGTTAGGGTTGATGCCTCGAGGAAGATAGAACATGGATCATCGTTACATATGAACAGTGGGTAGTGAGTCGAAAAACCCTAGCAACTTAATTTCGTTCTTCTCCAATGTAGGTGGTAGCGGATCGACTATGCCATCGGAGCATCTTGTATGTACCTCATGTTGCCAACAACTGCAAGGACCAGCGCACCGTTGTGGTCTATGATTATAAAACCCCACAATCAAACGGACATCAGAATTAATCTTCAGCTTGCCTTGCAATGGTGGTGTCCAGCATGCTCTTGCCATTTTTGAGTTTCTCCTCCCATTTTTTTCCCTGCTCGGCCTCCCTATAATGTTCAGAACACTATGACAGACATCTTCAACATCTTGCTTCTTTCTCTCCTGTATTTACTTTGTTTCTCATGTCCCACCATTTTCATAGCAGTGCAGATACTTTCACTGAGATTTGCCTCAAATTAGTAAACTTCTGAACAATGTGCCCAATTATTCCTCTTTCTAGAAGGGTCGCAGAAGCTGGTTCCAGCCAAAGGGGTTTCTACTTGTTTGTCTTGACTAGATGCTGATGCCATGAGGACGCTCTTTTCCTTCTCCAAATTCTCTTTTTCCATCTTCAGCCTGGCAACAACAGATAACCATGTATGTCATGCGTACGCCAAATAAGCAAGAACAGATAACCAAACAGTATCGACAAAATGTGAGAACCAAAGAAAATCTTTTGTCATAGTGTTTTACAACCTAGTAATGCATGTCGTGAAGAATGCTTGGTGGCTGTTGACACTTACGATCTACTAATGCCTAATAATCAAAGCTTTCATTGTAGTTCAGACTCAAATACAAGGAAACAATAAGACCCGATTATTTCCAATAAACTGAAAAATCCTTAATAGAGCAAAACTTGTAATATTGGTTACCTTGAAGGTATTTCAGTGAACACATGGTGAGGGGTGGTCGATGTGGACTTCCGATTGCCCTAGATGGCTGGTGCAGCGGCGGAAGTGAGAGGAGGAGCAACAGGGGCCGAAGAAATCACCGGACATGGAGATTGGGCCGGATCCAATCCTAGCCATGGTATGCACCAACACTGCGACGATGAAGGGCCGGTGGGTCAGCTCTGGGCGGGCATGGCACAGAGGAGGGAGCGTGGGAGGAAGGACGCGGGCGATGGGAGTGGCGACGGGTGGGGGACGCGGGCGGTAGGCGCCATGGTTGCCGTCGAGCTCGCGGTGGGTGTTAGGATGAGGCATGAAGAAGACTGGGAAGGAGTCACAGGACCACCGATCGCTGTGCGAGGAGTGAGGCACCACCGGGAGCTCCCGTGGAGGACCTGCTGCAAGGCCACCGAGCCAGAACGCAGGGCTGTCAACCAGCGTTGTTGAGGCCTTACTCGCTCGCGACCCCGCCATGGAAACCGCCACACAACCGGGACGCCGCCGAGGACGTCGCAATCTTCTCTGATGCCACCGTCGTCGGACCCACACCCCTGTCGCCAGCCATTGGAGCCGAGCGCCACCAGCCTACGTCTCTACCTCCCCTGCTCCTTGATCCTCCTCTGCTTTCTCTCCCTTTCTTTCTTCTTCCTCTCGTGTTCTCTCTGTTGCGGACGGACCGGAAGGGGCTTGGCTTCCGATGAAACACACTACTAACAGCGTGTGTGTTACCCGTTACTAGGATGGAGGCGGGGTGTGGGGACAGGTTGCTTAAAGATTGTTGCAATTCCAGGTGTCAAGTAAATAAGATAGGTCTCTCAGATTTAGAAAAAACTCGGGTTCTATAATAAGTATCATTAGATTAAGAATAGTATATACTTTCATAGTAAATTCATTTGGTGATACAAATGTTATTTTTTCTATTTTTTAGTCAAATCTAAAATATTTTTCTCCTTAGAAAATAAGTTATTTATTTATTTTGGGATAGATGAAGTATACATGTTTCTGAAAACTTATAATTCAATTTGATAGATAGATAGATAGATAGATAGATATAAATAAACATTAATTTATCTGTGACGCCTCTATATAAGCACTAGCGATAGAGGTACATAGTCACATCATCGGAGGATAGTACGTACGGACTCGCGGGGACATCTCGCTATAGCTATGGCACCCGTCAACAGCAAACGTTGCAGCGCGCACTCAATGGCTGCTGCGGTTTTGATTGCTCTGGTGATCGTGTCCTCCGTCCTCACATCTACCTGCATAGGTACGCGAGCGTGTGTATGCATATGTTGAGATAAAGAGGAGTGCGAAGAAGTCAATTATGTCTGCCAAATTGGCGGCCAGTGCGGAAGGTCATGCGTGCAGAAGTGCCTCTCCCTGGGCGGCAAGGGGAGTTACAAAATGAGATGCGACGCTGGTGACGACGGTCGTCCGAATGGGAAATGCTGCTGCACCGTTACAAAAAATTAAGTGCAGCGCGCCACGTACAGTGGCATGAGGAGTTAACTTTTTTTAAAATAATGAGATTATATAAGTTTAATAATCTTATGAAAGGCGTAAGGTTTGGATAACATTATGCCGCTGGGTTAATTACTTAATTACCAGCTAAAGAGAAAACAGCTAATTAAGCTGAACAAACAGATCGACACAAGTGGCGGAGCTAGAAAAATATGAGAGGCGTGCACTTGACTTTGTGGACGCAAAGATTCGTAATAAGTGGGTGCATATATGATAAAAAATTAGCACTTATCATTGTTTTTCTATTTTTGTGTGGATGCGGCCGCAAACACTAGTTACAACGTGGCTCCGCCCCTGGCCCTGATGCGAGGTTGTGAGGTCGTGGGTGCACATGGCAACGAGGGCTGCGGAGGTGCAGCGCCGCTAGTTCTAGTCCCCATCCATGATGCTCCCTATCCCAATCCAGGGCCACGGCCCTAGCTAGTCACACCATCCACGTCCCTGGGCACGACCATGTGCACGCTGTCTTTGCGAGCTAGATGTGAGGAAGAAGATGTTTTCCGCGGCCATATGGCTGTGGAGTGAAGGATGAATTGAAGACGTGAGATAGACAAAGAAGAAGTGACAGTACGGGTTCACCTTATCAAGGGAGATGCGACTCCCTCTTCATTTGAGAGGGGAGTGTTTTTTGGTGACAATAAAAAAAAGAGAGTTATTGAGGTAGAGAAGAAAAAAAGAGAAGAATTCGCTTTCATGCAAACGGACGGACCTGAAGTTGCCTCAATTATCAGAATGTTAACCAAAAAATAGAACACCTATCTTTTCCATTTTATTGCTGACCATGCACTTCATCTTATTCGGCATTACAATTAATTATTCCATGAAACAGAAAAAAAAAACAGCTCTCTTTTCTTGCTTTTATTATGACTATGCACTTCATCTTATTCGGCATTAACATTAATGATTCCTTTGCCAAAATATGTATGGTCTTTTACAGGATTCCCTCTTTACTCCTCTAGCATAATGATTTTTACTTCTTGATGATAATACTGCCAAATAACTATAATATAGAACTTGAATACATTTTTGCTGTTTGTATTTTGGTATTTCCCTAGATAGGCGCTCATCTATAGGTACGAGTAAACAAGAAATTTATGAAAATGTAATCCCAAAAAATAATTTCAATGCTGAAATCAAATAATTAATAAGCGAAAAGAAACAAATTTTATTATTAAGATTAAGAAAATAATTAAAACACGACGCCTGCAATCCATAACATAACGCCCAATACGATTGCATCTGATCTAGTATCGGCGTTGGGCAGAGAGGCAGCGGCGGATGTACTCCTTGTCATCCGGCTCACTGCGCCGGCCCTTATGCGAGCCGCTGTCATCCTAAGTCCTCGACCGGAGCCTCGGCGCCGTTGTAGGCTTGTAGCCGCAGCCGTAGACGCCGTAATTTCTACGACGGCGGAGGCGGCAAGCCGTGGTACATAGACGGAGGCGGCATGCCGTAGCACATAGACGGAGACGGCCCGCCGTAGTTTGGCCCGACGTTCATGGCCGTCAGCTCCGTGACACCGACGTCGCAGCGGATGGCGAGGCAATCCTCCTTGAGGAGGCTGTCGCGCCGCTTCTCCAGGTCCTCCTTGGTGATGAAGCCGGCGTAGCCGCACCCCGGGTCCTCCGGGAACACCACGTTGCCGGTGGAGCTGAAGATGCCCGTCTCGGCGGGGAGCTCGTAGGCCGCGTTGCCGGCAAGGTCCAGGAGGCTGAACTTGTATTGCGCCCGCACGCGCTCCTTCTTGTACGTGTTCTGCAGGCGGAGGTACAGCGCGATGGAGCCGGAGTCGTCGTCGGAGGAGTCGTCGGTACCGTTGGGGTAGTAGTCGATATGCCACAAGCGGCCGCCGACGTTGAACTGCTCCGAGGTGATGCGCTCGCCACTGGGCAGCGCCTTGGTCCACGTGTACCCGTCGATGCGGAACACCTGGAAGCCCCTCGTCGCCTTGGCCTCCACGGCCGAAGCGTAGCGCGACGGCTTATTGCCGGCGCCAGGAGCAGACAGCAGCGGCGGTACCGACGACATGCTTGCCAACGTTGGTGGTAAGGTACGTAGATGGCCGGTCGAAATCAGATTTACTAGCCGTGCGGTTATTTGGTTTGGTTTTTGGTTTCTGGATGATTGGTTTGGTTTTTGGTTTCTGGATGATCGATCGATGCCTGGAACCCTCACGACGTCGTCGATATATATGGATCGGTTTAGGTCGGTTCGTTCATTGCAAATATGGAAGCTAGTCCAAGAGTTGAACACGTACTCTAACTCCAACACCTTTGCCGCCGCCATATGTCGGCTAATACAGCCTACATATAAATATATCGGCGCGGACGATTCCAGTATCTGAATTCTTCCTCGTATCCACAAATCGAGCAGCTATCCATACACGGCTATGTCGTCCGCACCACCGCTGCTGTCCGCCGTCGGCGTCGGGCGGCCGTCGCGCTCCGCGTCGTGCGCCGTCACCAAGCCGACGCGCGGGTTCCACGTGTTCCGCATCGACGGCTACTCGTGGACAAAGACGCTCCCGGGCGGCGAGCGCGTCAGCACGGAGATGTTCACCGTCGACGCCACCGCTGTTACGTCGACTACTACCCGAACGGGACCGACGGCGGCAAGGACGACGAGTCCGACTCCATCTCCCTCTACCTCCGGATGCTGCTGTACACCGGCAGTAAGCAGCGCGAGCGGGCGGAGTACAAGTTCAGCCTGCTCGACCTCGCCGGCAACGTCGCGTACGAGCTCCCCGCCGAGACAGGCGTATTCACGGCCCAGGCGGCGGACTGCCTGGGGTGCGGCTACGCCGGCTTCATCACCAAGGTGGAGTTGGAGAGGCGGCGCGACAGCCTTCTCAAGGACGACTGCCTCGCCATCCGCTGCGACGTCGGAGTCACGGAGTTGGTGTTAGTTTTAGTTTGTTACTTTCATTCTTGTAATCCTGTCAAAGAACATTAAGTTAGGGAGTTGGTTTACATGCGTATATATCATAGGTGATCTGTAGATACGCATAGATCACGCTGTGACCGCATCGTCAGGTGTGTGCCCCGTCGTGTCAGCGTCTTGCATGTCCAGCGGCGTTCCGGGTAAACGGACGATCGTTGGAGGCGCTGGGGCGGCGGGGGTGTAAGGCCTCGAGCCATATAAATACCAACAAAGATTGCTTCCGCGCGGTGCCCGCATTTGGCACGAAATTCTCGTTGTGTTTGTTGCTTTCCAATTCTGTTCGCGCACACTTATCGTCTAGGGTTTAGGTCGCCGCGGTCACCACCTGCCGGTGTCGCACCGCCGCCGAGCTGTTCGTCGCAGCTCGGTTCCAACAACTGGTATCGGAGCGTTGGTGTTCGAGAGATCAAGACGAAGCTCGTGCTAGTCGAAGAGAAGAAGAGAGGAGATGACGAAGGGAGAGAGTTCGGGGTCCGGCGGTGTCAAGGAAAGTTCATTGGTTTGGCCGATGTTGTCTCGCTCAAATTATGTTGAGTGGGCGATGTTGATGCAAATCTGTTATGAGGCGTTGGAGATCTGGGATGCTATCGATCCCGGTACTGATATCAAGAGAGCAGAAGATCGGCAAGCCATGGGTGCGTTGATGAGATCTGTCCCAAAGGAGATGTGGGGGACTCTTGGCGCGAAGAAGACGGTGAAAGAAGCGTGGGATTCCGTGAAGACCATAAAGGTCGGTGCGGACCGCGTGAAGGAGATCAATGTCCAGAAACTCCTAAAAGAATTCGAGAATCTCGAGTTCAAGGATGGAGAAAGCGTGGAGGATTTCGGGATGCGCATCGTCAACCTCGTCGCCACCCTCAAAACTCTCGGTGAGACTATCGACGAACCTCGAATTGTCAAGAAATTCCTACGTGTGTTGCCACCTAGATTCAATCAAGTTGCAGTGTCAATTGAGATGTTCTGTGACATGAAAACACTAACAGTGGAGGACTTGGTTGGACGTCTGCGTGTTGCTGAAGATCGCTTTGAGAACAAGGTGGATCAAGTTACCGACAAGTTGGGCCGTTTGATGATGGCAGAAGAGCATTGGCTTGAGAAACATAAGCACCGTTTCCAATCCAATCCAACTCGTGGTGAAGGAGGCAGCAGCAATGCAGGGCATGGAAAGGGTAAACAACCTCATCGTGCTGATGGAGGTGCACCTAAGAATGCCAATGGTGTCAAACTCACATCGGAGGGGACGCCTCGCCGAAAAGGAAGATGCAGGAACTGTGGCATCTATGGCCACTGGGCAGAAGATTGCAAGAGGCCTAAGAAGGTTAAGAAAGAAGAAAACCGTGAAGAGGCAAACATTGCAGTAGGAGATGCTGACAATCATCCGGCAATACTACTTGCAGTAGCCACTGGCGTTACAGAAACTCCTGTGGAGGTGGTGCATCTCACAGAGAAGAAGGTAGTGCCAGTTGGGTGTCCAGAAGGTGTTTGGGTGCTGGATACAGGAGCAAGCAACCATATGACTGGGTGTCGTGCTGCTCTCAGTTATCTGAATGAGAGGGTGAAGGGGACTATCAGATTTGGTGACGGCTCCAGTGTTGAGATAGAAGGCGTTGGGTCAATGGTGATCCAAGGAAGGCAGCAGGAGCATAAGGTATTGACTGACATTTATTACATTCCTAAGTTGAGAAGTAATATAGTTAGTCTTGGCCAGCTTGAGGAGAAAGGTTTTGAAGTATCTCTGAAAAATGGTAGATGTAGTGTGTTTGACCAGGGTGGGCACAATATACTCATTTCAGCTCCTAGAACTGCAAATCGCCTCTACACCCATAAGTTCAGTTCTGTCTCAACAGTTTGTTTGTTGAGTAAGCTAGATGATGAAGCTTGGGTGCGGCATGCTAGATTTGGGCACTTGAATTTCAGGTCATTGAGAAATCTGGGAAGAAATGACATGGTGTCAGGTATGCCAGTAGTGGAGAGGGTGGAACAAGTTTGTGATGGCTGTGCCATTGGCAAACAGCACAGGACTCCATTCCCAAGAGCAAGTCTATATCGTGCAAAGAAAGGACTAGAACTGGTTCACACAGATTTGTGTGGCCAGATCACCCCACCTACACCAGCAGGGAAGTCATATTTTCTGTTGGTGGTTGATGATCATAGCAGATTCATGTGGGTTGAGATGTTGAAGTCCAAAGATGAAGCACTGGCTTATTTCAAGAAGGTGAAGAACAGAGCTGAGACAAAAAAGGAATTGAAGCTAAAGGCTGTCAGAACAGACAGGGGTGGTGAGTTCAACTCAAACAAATTCTCTGTCTTCTGCAATGAATTTGGCATCAAGCATCATACCACTACTCCATACACTCCACGGCAAAATGGAGTAGTGGAAAGGAGAAACCGGATCAGAGTGCGAGATGGCTAGGTGTATGATGAAGAGTAAAGGTGTTCCTGCATGTTATTGGGGAGAAGCTGTTGCAACTGCTGTTTATATTCTGAACAGGTCACCCACCAAGGCATTGCAAGGAGTTACACCATTTGAAGCATGGCATGGCAGAAAACCTGGTGTGAGCCATATGAAGATCTTTGGCTGCATTGGGCATGTGAAGAAAGTGGGACCTGGGATCACAAAGTTATCTGACAGATCTCAGAAAATGGTGTTCATTGGGTATGAAGAAGGCACAAAGGGGTATAGATTGCTAGATCCTATAAACAAGAGTTTGCACATTAGCAGAGATGTTATCTTTGAGGAAGATCAGGCTTGGGACTGGACTAATAACAATGCAGAACCTAATTATCTTGATCAGTTCATAATTGAGTATCCTGTTACTGTTGCAGAACCGACAACAGGAGCAATGCCAGCAGATCCAGAACCTAACAGTCCTGGAGCTGGTACACCAGTGTCAGTGCAAGCCCAACCACATCTTGGCGATGATCAGGACTTCGTGGATGTAAATACACCACAAGGATCAGTGGCAGCAACACCAAATCATCAGTGGGTGACACCACCAGCTGGAGGAGAAGAGGATTCAGAAGGAGTACCTTTGAGGTACAGAACACTGTCAGATCTATTTGACAGTACTGATGAATTGAAGAACTTTCAGTATAGTGGAATTTGCTTGTTGGCTGCTGATGAGCCTGTCAGTGTTGATCAAGCTCTGCAAGAAACCTGTTGGAAGGATGCCATGCTAGCTGAACTGAAAGCCATTGAAGACAACAACACTTGGTCTTTAACAAATCTGCCTAAGGGGTTCAGGGCAATAGGACTGAAGTGGGTATTCAAGGTGAAGAGGGATGCATCTGGAAATCTAGTGAAGCACAAGGCTAGATTGGTTGCCAAAGGTTATGCACAGAAGCAAGGGTGGATTATGAAGAAGTGTATGCACCAGTTGCAAGGATGGAGACCATCAGAATTCTGTTGGCACTTGCAGCACATGGAGATTGGCAGGTCCATCACATGGATGTGAAAACTGCATTTTTGAATGGTGATCTCCAAGAACAAGTGTATGTACACCAACCACCTGGGTTTGCTGTGGCAGGACAACCAGGCAAAGTGCTAAAGTTGCATAAAGCATTGTATGGGCTCAAACAGGCTCCAAGAGCCTGGAATGCTAAACTTGATTCTGAGCTCAGGAAGATGGGTTTTCAGAGAAGCATAGTTGAACATGCAGTCTACAAGAAAGGAAGTGGTGAGTCTTTGCTTCTAATTGGAGTATATGTTGATGATCTCATTATATGTGGACCAAACAGCAAGTTGATAGCTCAGTTTAAAGACCAGATGAAGACTGTGTTTAGCATGAGTGATCTGGGTCTATTAAGCTATTACCTTGGCATGGAGGTGAAATAGGAGAGGAGTCACATAAGTATCTGTCAGAAAGCATATGCAGAGAAAATACTTGAAACCTGTGGTATGACAAGATGCAATCCTGTGGACACTCCAATGGAAGAAAGACTGAAGCTGGTGGAAGCCAAGCCAGGCTCTGACCTTGATGTGTCAAGATACAGGAGTATGGTAGGCAGTTTGAGATATCTGGTAAATACCAGACCTGACATAGCTTATTCAGTGGGCATTGCTAGTCGATTTCTGAAAGCACCAGCTAAGGAGCATTGGTCTGCAATCAAGAGAATTCTCAGATACATTGCAGGAACTCTTGATTATGGATGCAAGTTTTAGAAGGGAGAAGGCGTTGGTCTGAACCTGCTAGGTTATACTGACAACGACTGTCAAGGTGATCTGGTTCGCAGGAAGAGCACATCAGGCATCATTTTCTACCTGGGATCGAGCTTGGTGACATGGGCTTCACAGAAACAGAAAGTAGTGGCTTTGTCCTCATGTGAAGCTGAATACATAGCAGGGGCCCTGGGTGCATGTCAGGGGGTGTGGCTGAGTCGGCTGATAGCAAATCTGACAGGTGGAGAGGTGAAGAAATTCAGACTTCTCATAGACAATCAGTCAGCTATTGAGTTGGCAAAGAATCCGGTGTTTCATGACCGCAGCAAACACATCGACACCAGGTATCACTACATTCGTGACTGCATTGAGAAGAACATGCTGGAAGTTGATCATGTGGGGACTGATGAGCAAGTTGCTGACATTCTGACGAAGCCTCTTGGCAGAATCAAGTTCGTGGAATTCAGACTCAAACTTGGCGTCGTCTCGGTTCAACAGGATTAGGGGGTGATTTGTTAGTTTCAGTTTGTTACTTTCATTCTTGTAATCCTGTCAAAGAACATTAAGTTAGGGAGTTGGTTTAGATGCGTAGATATCATAGGTGATCTGTAGATATGCATAGATCACGCTGTGACCGCATCGTCAGGTGTGTGCCCCGTTGTGTCAGCGTCTTGCATGTCCAGCGGCGTTCCGGGTAAACGGACGATCGTTGGAGGCGCTGGGGCGGCGGGGGTGTAAGGCCTCGAGCCATATAAATACCAACAAAGATTGCTTCCGCGCGGTGCCCGCATTTGGCACGAAATTCTCGTTGTGTTCGTTGCTTTCCAATTCTGTTCGCGCACACTTATCGTCTAGGGTTTAGGTCGCCACGGTCACCACCTGCCGGTGTCGCGCCGCCGCCGAGCTGTTCGTCGCAGCTCGGTTCCAACAGTTGGGCACCATGAACGTCGGGCCCAGCAACCGTCACGGCCGCCGGAGGTCGCGGTCGGACTCGGAGTCGGAGTCGGACTCGGACGACGACAAGCCCTTGCCCTGCAAGCGTGGGGGTCAGCCGTCGGATGACAAGGAGTACATCTGCCGCTGCCTTGATGAAGAATCGATGGTATCTCTCTTGATGCCGAGTAGCACCGGCCGCTATCATGCATGTCTACTAGCTAGCAGGAGTTATTTTGGATTAGATCGAATTGGTCTTCATGTTTCCCATTTGGTCAGTTTTTTGTTATTTTCTGTCTCGTTTTAATAAGTTCATATCAAGTGAATTGTGTGTTCCACCGTCTTGTGGTGCTTTTTGTTTGTGTTTAACTCCATCACTTTGATGTAGGGCGTGTATATGCTTCTAAACTTCTTAACAAAACACGTGCTAATTACACCCTAGAAAAAATATTCATGTCAATCGATAATTAATGATAATAAACCTCAAAACAAACACGTACTTCCATATTGGAGCCATATGCTTGGTTCCATCTAGTTCAGCGCCCTTTTTTCAGCGCCCTTCTTTTAAGTAAAAGTTGCAAGGTAAGTACTTTACTTTATAAATGCATAGTAACAAAATATATCAAAACATCTTATAATTTGAAATGGAGCAAGTACGATACCTATTATAAGAATAAAGTTATAAATATGGTCACAAAGTTATATAGCTACATTAATCTCTAAACTGCCTCCACCTTAAAGGCTTGAACCCGTTCTTCCCCGCTGGCTTCTTCCCCGCTGGCCTACTTCAACGGCGCACACGACTCTGCTATTGCCATCGTTGTTGATAAATCCAAGGAGGTTTTTCCTACTTCGACATCACTGTTTCTTCCTCTACTGCATCCTGCTATAGCTCCAGTGTCACCATGCTTCCTCCGTCACCACCGTTGCTAATCTTAACCGCGTTAGTCTTCCCCAATCGATTTCTAACCAGTAACCATCAACCACTACTAGTCGAGCAGTATCTTACCACCATATCGACTGCCACCACGATCGACCTAGCAACCTTCGGAAACCCCTTTCAAAACCTTCAGAAGCCACAACACAACCCCTAAAGCTAGAATGACCCCGGCCCTTTGGAAGGAGTGCTGAAATGAAATGCCACGAGTATAAGCTCACGTGGAGCATAATATGCACTTCTCTGATTGGTTCTTTTATAGGACCCACATGCACGCAACCTTTTTCTTCACCAACCCTAACCTCATGGAGTAGCGTGGCCTTTGCCTCCACCTTGTATATCACCATATTCGCGTTCAACTTCATAGTATCCACCTTTATAAGCATGTTCTATGGTGACTACATAATGGAACTGGACAGCTGCGAGCCTGCAACGGTGTTTGTCTACAGTTCTAATAATATGTGCGCGTCCGAAAATTAAGCATTCCTGTTTGTCAAATGTTCACATTCACAACGGTATCAACGAGAGCAAACAAGGTTGCATGGATCGGACAAGCATCATTTTTGGGGCCCCAACAGCCCAACATAGCATGGCGGACAATAGAAGCGGGGCCCACCACATTTGTGTCAGTGTGACGGTGTCCAAGTCCAAGACACGGGCCCATAATTGTCATTGGGGCTGACTCAAGATATGGGTTAGAGTGAAATGTATGAGCCAAAAATATATTTTTATGAATTTTTCTAGGTGTACGGACAATACAGTTTTAGTTACTTTATAAATAAACATAAAGAAATTCTTATGAACTACAGAAAATAGAAAAATCCATTCAAAAAATTTGAAACTCCGCAACCTCTCCGACAACTACATTGGACTGGAGATCCCCAATTGACATCGGTGTTGGCCTTACGGTGAACTTGAGCATGTTGTGCCTCAGCGGCAATGAGTTGAACGTGGCTATCCCGTCATCTCTATCAAGGCTTCGAGACCTAAGTATCTCTATCCCGTTCATTTGCACAATGTTACAGGAACCCAGTGGCGCACCTAGTCCAAGTCATCAGGTGCGGCCCTATTGGCACTGGTGGCATTCAGAGAGCCCAAAGATGGGGCACGCAGTGGTGGAAATCATCCAAAATGCTATTTCTCACCAGAAACCCTGCTCGCCTCCTCACATATAATATTTCAAAATAAATGAATATACAGAAGATTCCACAAAGTGATTTGTTTCACCATACTAAATACAAACATTAGCAAAGGGGTAAGAAGGATTCGTATCTCACTTAAACAAGGCCTAACTTATTCTCAAGCAATAACTCTCAGGAACGTGAAGAAACTGGAAAACAAAAACTAGGTGTCAAGTTTAACAATGAGCCAATCCAAAAGAAAGGTAAAAGTAAACTGGAAAAAATAGGGTGTCATTTTAACAACAAAGCATACCCAATCTAGAGGAAGGGCAACAACATGCATGCAAGCGATCGATGACATACTTAGCCTAGCCAATAATCTCCT
Source organism: Themeda triandra (assembly GCA_018135685.1). Classification (NCBI taxonomy): domain Eukaryota; kingdom Viridiplantae; phylum Streptophyta; class Magnoliopsida; order Poales; family Poaceae; genus Themeda; species Themeda triandra. The sequence continues at coordinate 465,267 of JAENPR010000139.1, forward strand.
TGCATCAACAGAATTTTGCAGGTCAAATAACAGAATATTGCAAAGGTTTAAGAAACAACTACCATGGAAAAGAACAAATGTCAAATGCCAGCTGATTACCAGGAAGCAGGTCCTAGTAGAAATATAACGAATGAGCAGAACAGTTTTCACTAGCAACAGTGTGAAAAGATAGCGAGAATCAACAGTTCATGGATCAATGATCAACTCAACACTGCTATTATATTTATCCAAGTAGAGACATTTAGCTAGCGATTCTGCAAGATCCTTTCAAAGCAACACATAAAATCAAGCTTGTTCCTTAGATGAGTCTTTTTTCTGCAAACTTCCTGCCATCAAAATTAATCTTCTCTAACTGAACCTGCATATAATGTAAAAAGGCTGTAATGTATAGCTCATCACATTAGGCTTAAAGCAAACAAACAATGTACACATAAAGCAAACTGCAATTGGCAGATCAACCTTCTTCTTACAGAAACCCATACAAGGTTTATGCAATATAAAAAAACTCTACTGATAGTGGAAGCATGTGCAAAGTGCGGACTAGACAAACATTGCATAGCCAGGCGTCTTGATTGGCATATTTTTCAAAACATCATATAGTAGTGCAGGTAATGTAAACAAAGTTGTCATTGCAGAACATCAACTGAAAGAGTTGACTGGAGTCCATGCAAAAATGTTAGATTCAACTGATCCTAGATTGAGTTTTTTTTTTCTACGCTAGAGAATGCTAAAATATATGCAATCAACAAGAATATGCCCATGCTTGCTCCTATGTAGGTACAGGATGGAAGCAGAAGGCGTTAGAAGATGGTTTATGGAAACTGAGTTTTTGAATCTTGATGCGAGTTCCTTGTCCTAAGAGAAGTGAAGCAGTAGCTTAGAGCACTGGCTTAAAGTATCAGTGGCAATTGCCTTCCATGTTGCATGCTTTATTACCCGCTAAAGGTAGGACACTGAGCTTTTATTTAGTGTTGAAAAACAAATTTTGAAGAGGGGGGAATAGAGGATTGTAGGTTTGCTGTCAAATTATTAGTTTGAAAAAAAGCCTGGACTCATGTAGTGAACTGGTATGGTGTCAGAAAAGGACAAATAGCAATTTTGAAACCATCAATTCTGAATTGTTGATATAATGATCACTTCAATATTATCAGAAAAGGTTATAGGGACAAATTTGGAGGGACGAGGATTGAAACAAATGACTTAAAACAAGAGAGGAATTGTCAAAAAGTATGTGGTTAGCTCCTTCTAAGGGAACTAATTATGAACATTGATAACCGACAGGACAAACGAAGAAAATCGAGAAGTGATTTGAGGACTTGGGATAGATGTTTCTGGTCCGATAGAAGTTTGCAAGCTAACATAAAGTTTCTTTACCTCAAACAGAACCTGAGCTTCAGGTGAAGCTCTTCTGCAGTTTAGTAACTCAACTAGTCAGTCGTCCTTAGAAACTGGGCATGCATCCACAGACAATGTGCGAAGACAGCTTGCTTTGGAGAGAATAAGCTCTATGAAATTCAATGGAAGCCACCCTGTATGTGTAGGACTAATTATTTCTACAACTTGAAGATTGGCACACATGCCATCAGTCCACAGTGTAGTTAGAAAGTCCAGATTTGCATCCATTTTCGACCATCGAAACTTCACCAATAAAAGTAGGAAGAAAATTAGTTGGCACAGCAAGATGACTGTAAAAAGGAAAACTGTAATGATGAATATCTGAAAGGCAACATATAAGTGTTAGAGTACGGCAGAGGCCTATTGGGCCTAGGCCGGTGGTATAGCCCATTAGGGTTAATTAGAGATAAGGGTCAACCTCTCTATATAAGGAGAGGAGATGTATCAATCTAATCAAGCAAGAGATTAGAAGAAAATCTCTTCTCTCTTGCCGGCCGTGGGCAGAGCCCCGCAGCCGGCGTTCCTAGCGCACAAACCCTAGCCTCTCTCTCTCTCGCAGCCGCCGCCTCCACGTGAACAGTACCCGTGGGTACTGTAGCGTGGGTACTGTTCACGTCTTCAGCCGCCGCTCCCTCAATCCTAATCAATCTCCCTCACCCACGCAGCCCCAACGACGTCCATAACAACCTGGTATCAACCTTCATGGCCACGATCGGGGATGCTTCGGTGCTCATCCCGCCCTCCACCATTGAGCCGCTCAACGCGCTGGCGGCGGCGATTAACGGCCTCCAGCTTCAGTTGTGGGTGGCCCAGCACTATATGGCGGACATGTCCAGCCGGCTGTCCGCGCTCGACGGCCTCCCACCCTTCCCGCAATTCGGCCTGCCAAGTTTCGTTGGTGTTCCGGCGCTGCCGGCGACATCTGCGCCGGTGATCTCGGAAGTTTCCGTGGCATCGGCAGATTCATCTGCGGCTCCGTCTCCAGCTGTTCCGATGTCATCGCCGGGGTGTCCGGGGTGATGTTTACAGCACCACCACAGCTTCACACCGTAACGCTGCCCCTTGCTGCCGTGGATGCAGTCCAGGAACAGGATGTCGTTCCGACTTGGTTGGAACCTGATGTGCCTTTTTCGTCGTCGACTCCGTCGTTCGTACCACGCAGTCCGGTGCCGCAACTGCAAGACCACGCCACCGACGCCCCGAACGAGTGCCTCCTCGCGTTCGCCGCGGCCGTCGATGACCCTGAGGGCATGCACGTGCTGGAAACAGACGCGACGCCACCTCCGTTTCAGGTCGTTCCAGCCCCGGCCGCAAGCGACGCCCTTACTAGCACGCATCTGGTTCCGTCCTCGGCTCATGACACCAACCGCGACCACAGTGAGGCCGGCGTCGCCCTTGCCATCGACCTCGACCCACGCGACGCTGATCCCGGGCGCGTCGACGCCCTCACGGACAAGTTGTTCCAGCTCGAGGACGAGCTCTTCGTCGAGGGGGAGCGCGACGGATTCATGGCTGCCCGTGGTGTCCACAACATGCTGGCAGTTCGTCCTCCTCCGCCAACCGTCATGCCACGAGGCTCGGTGCAGCCACATATGGCGATAGCGCCAGCATTACCACCACCACCTGATGTCCTCGATGTCGTGGGCGCCCAGGACGCGGCGTCGCTTGTCTATATTGGCCTGAAGATGCTGCAGCACCGCGGGGATGAGAGCGCCAGTGTCATCGCCGTGGGCGGGGACAGCAAGCTCAGGTCTGTGCCGCACAAGTTCCGCCCGCTGGTGATGGTCCGCCCCAATGGCGATGTCGTCTTCGTGTCGGAGACCTGCGCGCTGGACCTCAGCGACAAGCTCATCTCTAACCAGATGTATCTGGAGGATGTGTGCTGGGAGATCAAGCGTGTCGACACCCTCACGGATAAGCCGTTCCAGCTCGAGGACGAGCTGTTCGTCGAGGGGGAGCACGACGGATTCATCGCTGCACGTGTGTATGTCTCGGCCTCATCAGGAGCGCTGGCCACAAGCCTGCAGCGTGCCCCCAAGGCCGGCCATGGCGGTCTACAGAAGACACAACAGCGGGTCCATGAGAATCCCTTCGTCGCGGTCGCCAGGCAACTCGACCGCGCGTTCGTCGGTTCCGGTGCACCATGCCAGCGCACCTACCTGGAGGCCATCCGTGGTCCTTTTGTACGTGACAGTGGTGAGCTGTGGCACGTCATGGATGGACTCCTACTCCACGGCGTCACCTTGTTTGTCCCTGTCTCTACCGTGCCCTTGGCCATGGTCCTACAGTTCGACGACATGGCCGGGCATGATGGCGTTCCGCATGCACTGCTCAGAGTCCATTCGGATTGCTTCATTGACAATGACATGCAGCCCATCCGGGTGTTCGTCCACTGCAGTGCTACGGTCGAGCGCAACAAGACGGAGGTCCTCCACCGCGTCGGACTCCTTCAGCTGGGCTACGATGCCTCCGGCTCTGGCACGATGGAGCTGCACCGAGGGTTGGCGGCCACAGCAGCAGCCACCTGCGCTTTCCTCGAAGTGTTCAGCGCCTCGGGTCGGGGGCGTGTCAATGACAGCCTCATCTTCTACGGTGACCATGTCTTCGTGCCGAGCTTTGCGGCCCTTCTGTCCGAGGTCTGCCAGCTGGTGCATACGGCGGACCAGACCTTGGCACTCATGGACGAGGTGGCCTCCCACCTCCAGCTTATTGCAGGTGCCCACGTCGACACTGTCGTTCCAGTGGGCATTATGAAGCGGCTCCGAGCACCTGCGCCGTTGGCCCCAATACTCCGGCCTCCACTACAACAAGACAACGGTCTCCAGCAGCCCGAGCACACTCGGCGCGCTAGTCCCCGGCATAGCCCGTGGCACGTGCTGAAACCATGGGCAAGTCTATCTGCAGCCGGAGCAGACGCAAAGTGGGAGCTCGTGGACACTGTCCGCATGGTGGCTGGTCCCTTGCAGCTCGAGGACGAGCTGCTCGTCGAGGGGGGAGAAGTGTTATGGACGGCAAGAACTATCGTGGCTGAATGGTGGACCAAGGTAGCCATGATGTGTGCCCGAGCGTGATCTCCACGGACGTTGGACTGCAGGATTGCGTCAAGTTTGTTATTAAGTCCTAGAATCTATATGATACCTATCTATTCAGTTTGTTAGCGTTATATATCGAGTCTTAGCAGGTTCAGAGATCGAGTTTGTTAGCATTATCTATCGAGTCTGTTAGTCTATCAAGTCTGTTAGTTGGCTTAGCTAGTTGAGTAGTTTGCAGTACGTCAACCCCTCGTCACGTGGAGGCGGCGGTTGCGAGAGAGAGAGGCTAGGGTTTGTGCGCTAGGAACGCCGGCCGCGGGGCTCTGCCCACGGCCGGCAAGAGAGAAGGGATTTCCTTCTAATCTCTTGCTTGATTAGATTGATACATCTCCTCTCCTTATACAGAGAGGTTGACCCTTATCTCTAATTAACCCTAACGGGCTATACCACCGGCCTAGGCCCAATAGGCCTCTGCCGTACTCTAACAATAACATTACCTGTATTTTAAGTTTCTCAAGGTTCGGGGAGCTCCTTAGTAAGCAAAACATTAATAAAATCCGTTGCATGTCAGTGAAGTCTGTAAATAATAATTCCATTCTCTTCATTTTGGAAAAGGTCACTACTGGAAACCGGTTCTTTGCCGCCTCCTGAAGGCAGTCGGCAAAGGCCCGAATGCAGTCGGCAAAGGCCTTTGCCGACTGCATTCCACGTGGCAGCGGCAAAGGGAGGCGGCAAAGGCCAAGGCGGCAAAGACCTCCTTTGCCGGCGCCAGGACGGCGGCAAAGGCCTTTGCCGCCCGCCAACCAGGCGTCGGCAAACACTTTCTGGAAAGATAAAAAAAAGGAAAATGGGCTCAAGCCCATCTCCAGGCCCGCCAAGCCCATCGCAGGGGGGGCGCCGCCGCCGCCGCCGTCGCCGTGCTCCGCGCCGCCGCACCGAGCCGCCGGGGCCGCGTGGCGGGGCGCCGCGCCGGGCCGCCGGATCTCGCCGCCGTGGAGGGGCGCCCGCCGGGCCGTCGGATCCGGCCGTCGCGTGGGAGTGGACGGGGCGCCGGGGGCCGCGCGGCCGGCCGCGGATCCGGCCGCCGCGACCCGCCGTGGAGGGGCCGTCGCGTGGGGGAGGGACGGGGGCGCGGGAGGGGCGCCCGCCGGCCGCGGATCCGGCCGCCGCGACCCGCCGTGGGGGCCGCGTGGGGAGGGGACGGGGCGCGGGGAGGGGCCGCCGCGACCCGCCGTGGAGGGGCCGTCGCGTGGGGTGGACGGGGCGCCGGGGAGGGGCCGCGCGCCGCGACGGGGACGGGGACGCCGGGGAGGGGCCGCCGCGCCGGGCCGCCGGGGAAGGAGGCGCCGCGTCGGGACAGGGAGGGAGGCGCCGCGCCGGGCCGCCGGAGAAAGAGGCGACGCGTCGGGAGAGGGAGGGAGGCGCCGCGTCGGGAGAGGGAGGCGGCGGCGGTGGGTGGGGAGAGAGTGGGAGAGAGTGGGAGAGTGGGGTTAGGGTTAGGTTTTAGAATATATAGAGAGGGAGAGAGTGGGCCGCCGCTGCTGGGCCTTATTGGGCCGCCCACTTTGCCGACGGCCGAAAGGGCGATCGGCAAAGCTTTTCTTTTTCTTTTTTTTTTTTTTTGTTTTAAATCTTTGAAATTCAAAAGCATGAGAAGATCAATGTTTTTTGAATTGACATTTTTTCTGTTATCATAGTATATTGTTTACAAGCACATGTTCAAATTTGAGATTTTTTTATAGCATTTTGCTATATTTCACTCATTTATTTCATTTACATGAATTTTTTGGATAATCCAAAATTGAACTACATGTGTATAAAATAATGTAATGTAGCCACTCAAAAAATTATATTCATGTTGGAGAGTGTATATTAAGGCCAATTATATTCACTCACCCAAAGTTTTGAAAGAATTATTCACGAAACATGACTATTTAGTTGTAGAAGAAATGTTTTTTAATTATATAAAAAGCAAACGAAGTCCGAAAATCACGAAACTTGGCGAGGTGTCATCCCATGGCATGTGGAGGCTGTGATAAAAAATTGAGAATGTTTCGAGCAAGTTGTGATGACGGATGGCTAAAACCCGCACATCTCCACGGGTAACCACAAGTGATCACATGAGGAGATGTATGGGTTTTAGCCATCCGTGGTCACAACTTGTTCAAAACATTATCAATTTTTTATCGTAGCCTCCATATGCCATGGGATGACACCTCGCCAAGTTTCGTGATTTTCGACTTCGTTTGCATTTTTATATAATTAAATAACACTTCTTCCGCAATTGGAGAACCATGTTTCGTGAAGTAGGAGTTAAAATTTTTAGGTGAGTTCCTGCATAGGGCCTCAAAATACATTACCTAACATGAATATAATTTTTTGAATGGCTAGGTTTCATTATTTCATGCACCTACAAGTTCAATTTTTACTTTTTTCGAGAAAATGCAAGTAAACAAAATAAATTCAAGAAATATAGGAAAAGTTATGAAAATGTTTCAAATTTTAAAATATGATTCAATACAATCTAGAATGATCGAAAAATTTTGAAATCAAAATTCAAAAGAAAAAAATTCTTTGCCGCCGCTTTAGTCTACGCGGGCAATGGCCAAGAAAGCGCAACCTTTGCCGATCGCTTTAGTCCGGTAGGCGGCAAAGGCCTCGTTTTGCCGATCGCCATGCCTTTGCCGCTCGCTAAACTTGGGCAGGCGGCAAAGAGGGTCTTTGCCGCCGCCGTGGCCTTGGCAATCGGCAAAACAACTGGCGATCGGCAAAGTCGGGTTTTCCAGTAGTGGGTGAAAGGAATTGCATCCATCTGAAAATCACATAGCTGGGAGGGGAAAAAGGACCAGATCATAAATCAAAGCAATATAAACTGAAAACAAGTGTGAGCACGAGTAGCAAGGGAGCACGCAGAATCTAACTCCAAGGAAGCAGGGTTTCAGATTATTTATGTGGGAGTTGCTAATAAACAGGCGCCTGATTGCTTTAAAAAATTCAGGCGACCAACAGATTTTGATCCAGTGGACATCATGCCTTCTTCCTCCTCCCGCCCACAGCAACAGGCAGCGACATCCTCTGATCTTCCCCACCTACTGCCTGCATGCCCCGCTCTCAGCGGCCTCCTGACCACAGTGGACCCCACTGCACTAACTCAACATCGCGAGCGCCCAAACCTGGCCCAACCGCCATCCTCCGCCACCCGTGGCCAACGGCAGCCTGCCGCCTCACTGCTCCGCCCCTCGCTCACCACCTCCACATGTCTTCCCTGCCTCCCCCGGATCTATGGCTGCCGGATTCCCTTCTCCCCTAACCCACAGGGTGTCGCTGGCAGTGAGCAGGTCGCCTGACATTTTTTAGAATCTCAAACGCCTGTAGTTTAGGAGATGTGTATTTATTTAATCTAGCAAACCAAGTTTACTACTTTATTAAGTCAACAATGTAAACCTGAGCATGTATAGAAATGTAGTGTAGTAATGAAATGTATAGAAATGTAGTTTAGGAGAAGATGGAGGAGTGGAGGGTGAAGGTTCCACCGAACTTGTTGAAGATGGTGATGCACTCGACGCCGCGGCGGGAGAGCGCGATGAGCCAGTCGTCGACGTGGGAGGCGGACGCGCCCTCGTCTCCCTCGTCGCCGTAGACGTAGGAGACGAACCTGGAGACGCTGGGGCCCGCGTAGCGGAGGAGTACTCGGTCGACGACGGACGGCGGCGTGCCGTCGGGGAAGGAGAGGGCGAGCCCCGGGAGCGTCTCCCAGCGGCGGCACCAGGAGCGGCTGAGCGCGGAGGTGCGCACGGCGTCGCGGAGGTCGAGGCGCGTCAGGATAGCGTCCTGTACGTGCTCCGGGAGGGAGGACAGCAGGTCCACCGATGGTGGCGGCGGCGGATCCATCGGCGGCGGCGCCGGCAGCGGGAGGGCAAGGGTAGCGCGCTGACGCTGGAAGGGACGAAGGGTTGCCGTTGCGGCCTTGTGGCTGGGGCTCAACTTGGGCTGGGCCGGGCTGCGAGATTGTTCCCTTTTTTTTAAAAAAAAAAGTGTTGCCTGGTTACTAGGCTTTGCGTCTGAGCCCAGATGTGAGAGAATATGTTGCTCAAAAAAATGTGAGAAAGAATACAAATTGTACTAAAATTGTACTTGGAAAAAACAAAGATAAGATTTTTTTAAAAAAAACAAAGATCGACTTGCCCCCGTCCTATTTTCTCTCTGAACAATAAAATCAGGTTTTGTATCTTCGTCAACTTTCAAAATCCTTGCTGATTTGGTTCGGTTTTATGGTAGAACTTGCCACCGGGTTTAAGTCCTTGCTTGACAGGGGTGCTCGTATTTTATTAGATTTATTTCAGAATTTGACGACGATATGCTTTTGGTGGGCATCAACGTTGTACTATGTAATTCTCAAACAAAACTTTAAAACTATTTGGTGGCGGCGGATCCATCGGCGGCGCGGAGGGCGAGGGTAGCGCGCTGAAGCTGGAATGGTTTTTTTTTTTTTCAGAAGAGCTGTTGCGGTTGCGGGCCTTGTGGCTGAGGCTCAAATTGGTCTGGGCCGGGCTGCCAGATTGTATTTTTTTTAAGTACTGCCCAATTACTAGGCTTTAGCGTCCGAGCCCGGATGTGAGAGAATATGTTGCTCAAAAAAATGTGAGAAAGAATACAAATTGTACTAAAAATGTATTTGGAAAAAAAACAAAGATCAATTTTCCCCGTCCGATTTTCTCCCTGAACAATAAAATCACTTTTTTTAATCTTCGTCAACTTTCTTGACACGGGTGCTCGTATTTTATTAGATTTATTTTAGAATTTGACGACGATATGTTCCCGATGGGCGTCGACGGTGTACTATATAATTCTCAAACAAAACTTTAAAACCGTTTGCTTTTGCCTCCTTGGTGATTTTCCTAATGTGGCACTATATCAGAGGGGATAAATGAGACTAAGTTGAATAATCAAGGAATTAATCTAGAATGGTGATAATTTTTACCAAATAATAAAAATCATAAAAGCAATTTTCAAAAATTTAGCCACATTTTTTTTTTTTTTTTGCAGAAAACTATTGTAACTAAAAATCCTAAAATCTTCTTATAATCTTAAAAACCCCTAGAAAATTCATTTTACCTTGCAGCGTTATGAAACTTTTTTTTTTTAATCATGCTCTATGTTATCCCAGAACCGGGGCAATTGCCTTACATGGCGATAACTCCCCTGTGCGCATAAATGTTACTACAACCGTATAAACGGTGACAAACCAAAAAAAACAGTGCAGGTCATCAACCGATTCTTTCAGATCAGTTCACGCCCCCATCGGTCTTTTGCTTCTTGGCAGCATTAATGTAGGGCCGCAGCACATACTCGCTGTGCGCCTCATTTTGTTCCACAGTTCCTAGTTTGATCTGTCAGGCAAGCACAAAAAACATATTAGTACCAGCAACCGGTATTTGTGCCTCAGAAAATGTGGCACTGACTGGATGTGAGTGTTCCTGATACCTGTTACAGCCGCATCTCAAACCGTGGGCCAACCTCCTTCAAGTCCATCGATCTGGGGCCGCCAGGTTTTTCATAAACATGATGCCTTGCAAATCACAAAATAAAAGAAGCTGTCTGTCATGCATAAAAGCTTTAAGGAAGCAAACCACATACACAATTACACACTAGTGCATGACCCTGGAAGATATGTACTCGTCTCCATTAGCAAAAGTAATTATTCGCTTTGAATCTGGCTTTGGCATAGGATAAAGGTGCTTGAGAATAGTGGCAGTCCTTTCATCAATCAGCAATACAAATAGCAAGTAATCAAACTGCCATGGACAGAGAGAGAATACAAGGATGGCTAATCTCAAGAAAAAAACAAGTTACTCTCCCCAAGTAAAACATTAAAGAGTGTTTGAGCTCCTAAAATTCAGCCTAAGTATTCTACCAATCAATCCAGTCCCAGTATTCTACCAACATCATCCAAATTTAAGATTTTTGCATGCTAACTCTAGACAGAAAGTGATGGTAAGATCCAAATTTGAGATTTATGCATGCAAACTCAAGCAGACAGAAAGTGATGGTCAGATGTCAAGTGTTCACCAAACAGCATATGGAAATGGAGATGCACAGTTTAGAAGGTTTGAATGGACTTGGAGTAGTCTTCACAGTAGTAACTAACTACATCTCACCTTATAAGTTAACAAGAAAACATCATCAAAATCTGAATTTTGCGTATATATTAGGATTTACATGCAATCCTGTCAAATTTAGAACCCAACAAACCAGACCCCCACCTAACAAAAGGACAAAAGAAAAAGAAAAAGCAAAACATATCAAATACAAGTGATAGTGGAGATTCTCAGTCTTTGAATCATGAATGGATTTAAGTGTCATCAAATGGAAAGAATGTCTCAGGTTAACGAAAAAGACATCACTGCAACCCCGACAATGAAACAAGAACGAATAGCACGCATATCACATTCACAGGTTAGTTCTGTGGAAATATTAGGATTCACATGCTCTGTAACTCTGTTGAATTTGAACAAAGTTTGACAGATCTAAATGAAGACACCAAAAAATATAGCAAACTAGTGAGAGTGGAGGTTCTCAGCCTTAAGTTATGAATGGATTTCGGTGTCTTTCATGGAATAAAGATGTATCAAGTTGAAGAGAAAGTCGTCAATGCAACCTCCCAATATTGTAAAATAGGCATGCACATGCTGGGATGCAAGGCACGAAAGGCAGATGAAAAAGATGGTTACAAAAGAGTGTAACACCCTCAATCTTCAAAGAATAAATAACAATGCTGCTCAGTTATAGTTTTTGAATGGATAGATGTTATCCTCATAGTATGTCTCAGGTTAACGAGAAGTCCATCATAGCAGCCACAAAAAGCACTAAGCAAACTACAAACTGTAATGTGAACACTTGCTTGCACTTAAACAAAGTTAACATGATGTTTCATGTGACCAGCTCTATATTTTAGAATGGAACTATTGTTAAATTAGCCAATGTACAATATAGACGAGTCAACAAAACAACGAACTTGCTTGAAAATAACAGCGGAAGCAGAAAATCAAGGGAACAACACAGTAGCAGCGGCAGATTATGGAACTGGAGGTGCTCAGCATCATATATTCAAATGAATATAATATCACCATCATCATACTAGCAATGTATGATTCACAAGCTCTCAATGGGAGGGAGGGAGGGAGGGAGGGAGGGATGGATGGATGGATGCATGCATGGATCGATCGACAGATACATATATATAATATATATACACACACACACACATAGAGAGAGAGTATGTGTGTGAGAGAAAGAGAGAGAGTTCTTGAAAAAAGATATCATCAATGCAGCCTCCAGTTCATAATGACTGCATGGACATCCTAATGGACAAGGATTCCATGCAAGTAAGCAACAAGATAAACAAAAACACCATGGTAACCACCACCACGACCACCACCACGCCTCACCATAACCAGCCCCAGACACACTTCAGAATTTTTATCGTAAGTATGACATTGTTTACCTTGCTATGGAAAGGCATAACTTTTCAAGCACACATAGTGAACAGGTCACCATGACAACAATGATAAGGCATGAAGGCAAAACAATCCTGTCATATTTGAACCCAACAAACCAGACCCCCGACATGAAAAACGAAGGGAAAAAAGCAAAACATCAAGGCCAAGTGAAGGAGATTCTCAGTCTTTGATATATGAATGGATTGAAGTGTCTTTCATGGAAAGAACGTCTCAGGTTAACGAGAAAGACATCATTGAAAACCTCCCACACTGAAACAAGAACGAGTAGCAAGCAGTCCAAGCACATCACAGATTAATGAGACATATACCATCACATCCTATGTGTTCTGTAGAAATATTAGGATTCACATGCAACCTTTGAACAGAGATAGGCAGAACTAAATGAAGACAGCAGAAAACAATAGAACAAGAAAAAGTAAACATAGCAAATTAGTGAGAGTGGAGGTTCTCAGTCTTGAGTTATGGATGGATTAGGTGTCTTTCATGGAATAAAGGTGTATCAGGTTAACGAGAAAGACATCATTGCAACCTTCCAACAATGTAAAATCGGCATGTACATGCTGGGATGCAGCAAGGCACAAAAGGCAAATTAAAAGATGGTTACAAAAGTGTGCAATGCCCTCAACTTGTTATGTCTTCAGACAATATGAATGCTGCTCCATTATAGTTTTTGAATGGATAGATGCTATCCTCGTAGTATGTATCAGGTTAAAGAGAAGTCCATCATGACAGTCACAAACTGTAAGCAAACTTACTGCAATGTAAACATTTGTTTGTACTTAAACTTGGTGTTTGATGTGACCAGCGTGGAAAGGAACTATTGTTAAATTAACCAATGTGCAACATAGGCAAATCAACCAAACAAGAAACTTAGCTTGGAAACAGCAGCAGAAGAAGCAGAAAAAGTAGAAGGAACAATGGAATAGCAGCAGCAGATTATGGAACTGGAGATGCTCAGCAGCATATTATTCAAATGAATATCATCATCATCATACTAGCAGTGTATGCTTAACTCAATGGGAGGGAGGGAGGGAGGGATTGGTAGAAATTTGCATAACTAGATGCCTAGCAAAAAGCTAAGCCAAAATGACTTATAATTTGGAATGAAGGTGGTAAACACGCACGCATGCGTGCACACACAGAGAGAGTTCTTCAAAAGGCCATCATCATGGCAGCCTCCAGTTCCTAATGGTTGCATAGATTCCCATGCCAGTAAGGAATAAATAAAAAAATAACAAAAAACAAAAACACCATTGTAACCACTGCCACCACCACACCCCACCATCATCAACCCACACACAACAGAATTTTCATCGCAAGTATGAAGTTGTTTACCTTGCTAGGAAAGCGTGCAACTTTTCAAGCATGACAACAAAGATAAGGCATGAGGGCAAAGCAGTGAACTGTTTCCATGAAACAATGTGTGTATGATTTACCTGGGCTCAGAAGTTGTCAAGTACTAAATGGGGGTACATTTCTGACATTTTCCCCATTGCCTTCCTGCCTTAACATGTCGTGTCACCTGACCACAACAACCAAAACTAAGGATACAACCGAGTTTGAGCGCTCATTTTGTACACTTGTGCCACACAACATCTCAGCATATATATACTTCCAAAAAGGTTAAGCACACCTACCACATTGAGCAACCCGAAATATGCAGTTGGACCATCCGGTTGATTGGAGACGATCAAACCATCAGGTTGACCACGATGTTCATGGACCAAAATAAGATCTGTGATATCATGTGACCGGCATGACTCAACGATTTCAGATATAACCTGCAGATCAGTAAAAAGTTAAAAACACCAAGACAACAAAATACTAGACTGTAGTAAGAAAGAAATCGTGCATAGCAACATGCCATGTTAATTACTACCTATAAAAATCGTGGACAACAAGTTCTAATTTCTTGCAAGGAATGCATAGCAGGTACTGGATATGGTAAACAAAAGAACGATAGCATTGTAACTGCTGCCGAAATATACCTGGCCACCGCGGTTCATTCTCTGTGACATGGGAAAGACAGCCTTCAGCTCCTAGGAAGACAACCGGAAAGGGGCAGTTAGCTGAATGCAATGCACCATTTGGAGCTACGGAAACGAACCAAGAGTTTTCAGGACAACAGAAATACCTTAACAAACTGAGTTAGGGGCGCGCTGGGATTGCGAGACGTGGTCAAGAGTATCTTGGGGTCCCAAAATGAGGCAGTAGCGACCATGCTCTAGGAACTGTAGCACGCAATCACCAATCCAAGCAACAGAGCAACACATCGTTAGACAGATCTCCCTACAAACAACTGCTAAATGAGCAAGGACACTGCATTCCACTCGCTCGAGCAAACCAAGGGAATGGAGGGGGTACGGGAACAACACGCACCTCGTGGCTCCTGGTCCTCGAGGTCGATCTGCCTCCGCATCTCGTGCTCCCCGTGGCGGAGCTCGGTGGGGACGGGCATGCCCTCCTCGAGCGCCGCCCGGATGCGGCGCTTCTTCTCGAACAGCGCCCGCTCGGAGGCCTCGACGCTCTTGGAGTACAGGTACCGCCGCCGGTCTCGCATACGCCGCCGTATCATCTTCGATTCCCATCTCTTCCTCCGCACCGCTTGCGCAGGACCAGACTCAGCAGAACCCTAGGCGTGCGATGTAGGCGGAGGGTTGTGTGATCTAGCCGGATGCGATAAACCCTAGCAGGACAGAGTTGGTTCTTCTCCGGCGTAGTCGGCGGCGGCGGGGGCCGGGGGCCGGCGGGGGTGCTCCTCGACTTGGCTAATGTGGGCCTAGATGGGCTTGAACGACTGGGCCCGTTTGTTTGTCTCTTTCTCCTCATAGGGAAGCATTTCCATGACAACAAAAAAAATACTCACACGCAGGATTTGAGGCTGGTAATGGTAATCTCTTCTTTTTTTTCGAACGAGAATAGTATAATCTTCTCTAGTATAAAACAGGTTCCGTCTTCAAAAAAAAAATAGTATAAAACAGGTTCTCTAGTTTAGAGGGTCAATTCTAAGGCCAAGCTTTAAATCAGAGCCCATATTTTTTGTTCTCTCTCTTTCTCGCTATCTATGTGTAGCGTGACATAAACTTGAACAATAAATATTATTCATTTATATGCAAATCAATAGAAGGTAAATTCACAAATTCAAACATATTAATTCAAATTTAAATGTCATTGTTCATCTCATGACATAAATTTGAGAAATAATGTTTTAAATAAAGGCCATAAAAATAAGAATAAAAAACAAATAAACGCCAAGATGGCACCAAGACGTCACCACAACAAGGTTTTACAAATTACAAATAAAAACTCATCGCATAGATCAAACCATAGATTTTGCATTTCTAGCTAGCCAGGAGTCTGCCACACCTCTCTCCATGCAAGATGTCAAAATAGGTGTTATATGTTTGGATTCCTTGACCACCTGCCACATTATCCTTGGTTGAGCGGGTTTGGCTTACATGAGCTGGCAAGGTTTTACCTTGGTTGAGTGAGGCTAGGCAAAAAAATACTACTAGTAAGGGAACCAAACTTACCAAATGGATCAAAACTATAACCGCTCATGTGCTTGCTTGTCTTTAATACAAAACACATTGGTATGTATATAATAAATATAATGCAATGATGTATTTTTCCACTATGAAGGTACGTAGTGTTCGATTTAGGGCAAGATAGAATGTGTTGATATATCTCACTTCACTCCTATGTTTGGTTTGAGGAGCCAAAGTACATGTGCATCCCTAGAGGGGAATATTCTTTCTATTCCTTGCCCACCTGCCTCATTATCCTTGGTTGTGCGAATTTGGCTTACCTACGCTGGCAAGGTTTTACCTTGGTTGAGTGAGGCTAGGCCAAAAGAAACTACTAGTAAGGGAACCAAATACCCAAATGGGTCAAAACTATAGCCTCTCATGTGTTTGCTTGTCTTTAATACAAAACACATTGCTATCTATATAATAAATATAATGCAATGATGTATTTTTCCACTATGAAGGTACGTAGTGTTCGATTTAGGTCAAGATAGAACGTGTTGATATATCTCACTTCACTCCTATGTTTGGTTTGAGGAGCCAAAGTACGTGTGCATTCCTAGAGGGGAATATTCTTTCTAGATTCAAGTGCATTAAACCCAAAATTTTGGGTTGATAACCGCATCCATCTTCTACATCATGAGTGCATCATTGTCGGGGTCTAATCTTCTTATTGTGTTAAGCTGGGCATCGGGTGGATGTGTCGGGCCCTATAGTAACCATGGCAGCCATGAAGGGCTAAGCCTCTACCGTGGCGCAGAGTTTGCCATGGCAAATGGTTTGGAGGCGGCCATGGAGAGCTAAGCTACTAAGGTTGTAAGTGCAAGCTTCTTCATGTCATGGTAGTCGGTGTGTCAAGCCATGGCGGATGGAACATGGGAAGCCAGGTGAAGGCATGGACGACGAGCAAAGCAAAGGTGGGGACCGGGAATCGCATGATGAGAGAAGAATGAAGAAGTTGGTCATAGAGGATAATGTATGGACCCCGCTTAATGGTTTGTGGGTACCTTGGCGGTGTGGAAACAAGAGCCACCACTACAAATCGATTTTAGAGGCGGCTTGAAATATAGCTCGTAAATTGTTTTCTTAAAATCATAAGTCCAGCTCAAAAAAATAGCAAATTTCTATGAGAAAAGCCAACATTTAGAATGAGGTGATATATCTCACTTCGCTCCTATGTTTGGTTTGAGGAGCCAAAGACACACGAACATCCCTAGAGGGGAATATTCTTTCTAGATTCAAGTGCATGGAACCCAAAAATTTGAGTTGATAACCGTGCATCCATCTTCTATGTCATGAGTGCATCATGTC
Organism: Themeda triandra; assembly: GCA_018135685.1. Lineage (NCBI taxonomy): Eukaryota > Viridiplantae > Streptophyta > Magnoliopsida > Poales > Poaceae > Themeda > Themeda triandra. The sequence goes on from JAENPR010000139.1 coordinate 482,052, forward strand.
GGGGTCTCATCTTCTTATTGTGGCAAGTTGGGCATCAGGTGGATGTACCGTGGCCCGGAGTCAGCCATGGCAACCATGAAGGGCTTAGCCTCTACCAGAGGGCGCAGAGTTTGCCATGGCAAATGGCTTGGAGCTGCCATGGAGGGCTAATCTAAGGTTGTAAGCAGAGGCTTCTTCACGTCACGATAGTCGGTGTGTCAAGCCATGGCGGATGGAATGACGAAGGGCAGGGACTACGAGCGAAACAAAGGTGGGGACTAGGAATAGTGGACGTATCGAAGCATCAGACAATGAGAGAAGAATGAAGAAGTTGGTCATAGAGGCTAACTTATGGATCCCACTTAATGGTTTGTTGGGTACCTTGCCGGTGTGGAAATAAGAGCCACCATTACAAATCAATTTTAGAGGCAACTTGAAATGTAGCTCTGCAAATCATTTTCTAGAAAGCATAAGTCTAGCTCGGAAAATAGCAAATTTCTATGAGAAAATGCCAAATTAAACATATTTTTATAGTATAAATAAACTTATTGATATCATAAAAGTTGTTGATCTTTATCTATTCGGTCAAACTTATCATGATTGGACTTCGAACAAAAGTAAACTACACTTTTTTTTTTGGACATAATATTTTATTTTTGACTGTTCTTCATAATTTAAATTTGTTATTGTAAATATATATTTTTATTTTTCTATGAGTTGTGTGTCAAACTTAGAAAACGACTTTCCTTTTTTCATGAAGATGTTGTTGCTTTATATTGATGGGGTCAAGATCTTTGATTTTGATTTGAGACATGTCTGTGAATAATTGATACGTTTACGTAGTAAATAAAGGAGTAGTAATCCAGTAAATCTCAGGGGACGCGATGTACTACTAAATGAGCACGCACTCATGACAGCTAGCATTGATTGTATATACGAGTCCCTCAACGAGTACAAATACTAGTCCGATGGAGAGCTTGGCAGCTTGCCAACCAAAACCCCATCACTCCTTAGCTATAGAAAACTATACGGCCGATCGAGAAATCTTTGCAGGGGAAGATCGGAACACAGAGAGGCCCGCCGGGCCGGGAGAGATCGACGGCGACACACCGAGATACTAGAACATAGCAGCAGCTAACTAGTAGCCATGCGCATGCTCTTGGCCTACGTCCTCATCTTCCTCCTCCACCTGTCCGCCTCGACATGCTATGCCACCAGCCGGAACCAACACCTCTTCTTCGCTGGCCGCGGCGTCGACGACGACCCCACCGCCCTTTTGCCGGCGGCGATGATCCATCGTCATCACCACCACACCGCCAAGGCAGAGGTACACACATGCACGCCGATCGCAGCTCGTTCTCTGTGTACTTGCTCTCCGATCTTGGCACGATTTTTTATCTCGATCAGGCGCGCACGTTTTTGACTTTTTGTATGACATGCAGGTTCTGTCCGACTACAATGACGTGCGGCATTACCACCCTGCGATGATGGCGCGGTGGGGAGGAGGGGCACCGCCGCGGCCACCGTCGTCGTCGCCCAGCGTGGTGGAGTTGGTTGGCATCGGAGGCTCGCCGCCGCCGCCACTGTTGTCCACCGTGGATCCTAGCGGCGTCGAAGGCGTGCCGCTGCCGCCACCGCCACCGCCAGGGAAGCAGCAGGACACCAGCGCGGCGATCGAGCCGTCACCGTCACCGATGCCGTCGTCGCCACACGGCGAGGGCGCGTCGTCGTCGTCGGATGCCTCTGCGACGGAGAAGGAGGCGAGCGCGGCGAGCGACGACGTGGACCACGCGGACTACGACGGGCCCATGACGCACCCTCCCTCGCATAACTAGTCCGGCTCCGTCCGGGCTCTACCTACTTAATTACGACATGCATGATCGACGGCAGCAGATGATGGCGATCAATTTTTACTTTAATTTTATAAGACACGCATGTATATTCTGCGAGATATGCGTGGATCGGCAGATGCATATGCATGCTCTTGTGTGATCTTGCATAGTTATTTTATTTGCATTAGCTTCAATTCCCTAGTTATGATATATGGATCTGGTTAGTAATTAGCATGATCAGTATATAAAAGAACTCTCTCTAAAATTTTTTATATGACATTGATTTTGGACTCATAATTGTCAACGTTGTATACAAAAATTGGAGAGAGGAGTAGTAGAATAACAAAGTCATATAAAAGTGCATGCTATGCACATGCTTTTGAGTTTCTCCATGCATCAAAGCATTGCTCTGAGGTTTCTATCTTTGACCTTTGACTTGCAATTGCAAATCTTGTTGAAAGGTCCATCAACTATACCAGACTGAATATATGAGGGATCAAGCATACTTGTACCTCTTTAAATCCTTGTTATATTGGCTTACTGTTTTGAGCACGGCAGAGTTTATTTTATTTCTTTTTAATGCATTTTGTTTTGTATACTTATACTTAACAAGGCAAAGTTGTGGCTGTTTATCAAATGAGATCATGGTTAAACTAACCTTATTAGCTGCTATCTGTCTTGAAACATTCAGGATTACGTACAACTCCCTCCATTCCACACAACCACACTATATACAAGTCTAAAGTTTCATGTTCCAAATTTGTGTATAATTTGAATAATTTTTGGCTAAATTTGTATTGAGTTCACTTTGTTAGTACAAAATATGGTTATCATTCCGGGACGGAGGGAGAACTAGTATTTAGAAATAATTACTGAATCAAAAGATCCTAGTTTCAATTAAAGAAAAATTTCTTTTAACGTCATGGATTACTACTCATCAATAAAGCAATTGGTCAGATTAGGGTGAATCCTAGGGTGCTCCAACCAGCTAGCTGCTAGTAGTAGTTGGAAATACTTTGATGAATGAACCTGATTACGTTCAAAGCATGTTCCATTGAAGTGGAGAGTTAATGTGCTAATGGTCTCATTGGGGCAGTCTTTGGTGGAAGCAGGACTAGTGGCTACTACATCAGTACAGTAGGTAGGATTTTGAAAACGAGTCATCTTGGGAATGTTGGAGCCAATGGCTACCCCGCGGCCCCCCCTTGACTCCATGCTGGCGACATGTATGGCCGGGCCAAGCACCAGCACCAGCGTTGCATGTTTCCGCTTCTGCAGTCAGAAGAGGTAGACTGTGTATAGAGTGCAGAGGAGGAGGTAGAAGCTAGGAGTCGGAATTCTCGCAAGTTAAGGATTTGTGACTTCCATGAAAGTGCACTTCCCCGAGAGACCTACCTGCCTATGCTTAGCTAGCCTGCTTAGGCCAGTCCAGGTCTGAGCATGTTGAATCGTTGAAGCATGTGCAAGCAGAGGTTGTATTTGGGGAAAAGATAATGTCCCGTTTTGGCCACGGTTTCAACTCCACTTCGATGAGTGGTTTTTTATCTCTCGTTTCAAAATGAACAAGAGCTTCCAAAGCCACTATTTGTGGCTTTTCACCGGCTCTCCGTTTTCTCCACACACTTTACCAAAGAGGTGAAGATGATGTATCTTTTTTTTAGAACAGGCATTGTCCAGTGATTCATTAAGAAAAGTGAAAATGATCAAAAGACCTACACAAGACAATACACAAAGATTCATAGGTAATCCATGGATTACCAACGAAGTCCACAACAACAAACAGAAAAGCAAGAAACGTGAGAGGTGGGGGGCCCACTACCTGACAACCCCAGCTAACTGCACCTAGAGCATCTCCAAGAGTTTGTTAAAATTTACTTGGCAAATTTTATGATTTAGCAAGTGTCTAAAATATATGGCAAGTGAAATATTGTAGCATCTTCAATAGTTTGCTATTTGAGCTTGGCAAAAATCAAAATAGTAGGCCCACTTGTAACCGATCAACTAGCTAGTGGTTGTATGACAGCAAACAAGTGGTTGCATGCGCACCCGGGAAGATTGGGGAGGGGCTAGAGCCGCGATGGCAATGCAATGGCAACCCTCTGAGCGCGCGTATATATGGGCGTGGAGGGGTGGAATTTAGCAACTTGCTAAAATTTGGCAAGTTGGATGTCAAACTGTTGGAGGATGTTTTTTCATGTTTTGCCAAATTTTTATGGATAGCAAGTTAATTTGGTAAATTCTTGGAGATGCTCTAACACAAATTGACTCAGCACAATGGTAGCCAGCGGTGAAGAGGAGCCGTAGATGATAGCAGCGACAAAGCATTCACTAGGAAACTTTGGGCGGCAAAGCATCCGCTCAAGCACACGAAGATCATTGATGTGGCAAAGCATCCACCCAAGCACATGAAGACCACCGATGTGGCGGATGCGGCAAAAGGCTCGACGTCGCTCTCCAAAAACTCCTCTGAATCACTGATGGTCATACTGCTCTTAGGACCGCTGGCGAGGAGAACCTTCATGAAGACCAAGGCGCGCAGCGACGACAGACACAGTGGCAAAGCATCCGCCCAACAAACCATCGATGCGGCAAAGCATCCGCATATGGGGCCGACACGTGCATCAGCAGGCTCGGAGTCGTTCTTCGAGGACTCCTCCGAGTCACCGGAGGGCACTGCCCTCAGGACCACGAGCGAGGAGGATCATCATGAATACAACTCCTCCGATTCATTGAGGGTGCACTGCTCTTAGTACCATGGGTGAGGAGGGCCTCCGAGACACGTGTCGACGACTACTCATTCTCTACGACATCGGCGACAAAGCATCCGCCCAAGCAAGAACATGAAGATGATGTATCGAACGTGCCTCCACACACTTTATTTGTGGCTTGCTACGGATTTACATTACATCACCAAAGCTGTAATTTTACTTTTCATCTACTACTTCTCCTACAGTTATATAGCATTTGTTTTTTTTTTTTTTGTAATTTGAACTTTGTACCGACTTTACCTTTGATTTAATTTAAACAGTAGGAGCCGTGGCTCCTCCTGACCTTTTAAAAAAAGTTATATAGCATTTGCCATGCGTTGAATGATCACACACCCACAAATATCGTGATTCGTGAATCGACGACAAATACCTAAACTATTTACAGATCCATGCACCAAAATTGCTAACATGGGGGCTTTAAAAATGGTCTGGAAAACTTTAAAAGTTGTGATTGCTATACACTGATATATGAATTAAATTTCAATTGCACTATTATGTTTATTATAATAAATCCTTCAAAAAGATCCCACAAGAGTATATTTAGAAAAAACTTTTTGCAAAACATTTTTTCATGATGATAAAACATCTTCTCCAACGCTAGTTGGTGTGAGGCATTGTTTGTGGGAGGAAGATACGACGGCGACACCGACACGTGGTCATGCAAAAGGCAAGCTATGCATCACGTGGGTTATGAGATGACAAGGTAGTACCTGGTAGCTGCAAGTATCTTTTTTTAGTGTTGTGCCACTCCCTTCATTCTATATAAGTCTCTTTGATTTTTTTAGTGTATCCATTTTTCAATGCATATAGCTAGATATGTCTAGATCTAGATACTATATCTGTCACAAAAAGAATGTAAGAATTCGTGCCTATCAACTTAACTAAAGGTTGTCCAAGTTTATATTAATTTGTTTTTTTTTTTTTGTCTCAACCAAGATTGATTATAAAAATATATTTCATAATTAATCTATTTCAATGTAGTACCTGATAGCTGTGAGTATCTTTCTATAGTGTTGTGCTACTTCCTTTGTTCCAAACTTGGTACACCTTTTTTCTGTGCATGTGGATATGTGTAACAATATGTCTAGGTACCACTTCCATCACAAGAAAAATGCAAGAATTCGTGCTGGTCAACTCAACTAAAGTTTGACCAACCTTATATTAGACTTAGAGTTTTTTTTTTTGTGAGAATCGGACTTAGGGCAGAGAAAGGCAGGATGACTTGGGCCTGGTCGGCTACATGGGCCTATACGATAATTATACCCACACATTGTAGCCCAACTCACAATGTTTCTGTCCACACAGCAAGCCCACACCACTACGACAGGCCTACGGTCAACCAATCAAGCTTTGCCTCCGCGTTGACTACAGGCAGTCATCTACCCTCCTCCACCGTCCGTTCCGCATCCAACGCTCCACCTTTCCCCGATCCATAGGCGGTGCCGCATCCCGCCCGCGCAGCCCCCCGCACCCAGTCCACATACACCAACCCTTCCTCGCCCACCGCCTCTACCTTTACCACCATACACCGCGCCCACGCGCCCACGCGCCCGCCACCCAGCCGCCCCCTCGCCGCCCGCCGCGTCTATAAATACGCCCCCACCCCCTATTCCCCTCGCCCTTTCCTCAGAGGCACCCCCAGAATCCCCTTTCCCCTTCCTCCCGACTCGCGGAGGAGGCGCGCGAGCGGATCTGTGGCCGATCCACTCGATTCGACCGCGCGGGGCCGCGAAAAGCGCACCAGCTCGACGCGGCGAGCCGGGGCCGAGCCGCGGGCCGCTGGTGGCGGGGCGGCGCAGCGCGCAGTGCGCGGCGATCTGAAACCCTAGGTGGTGGTGAGCTGCGGCGGCGCGCGGCGTTTGCGGAGATGGATGCGAGGTTCCCGTACTCGCCGGCCGAGGTGGCCAAGGTCGAGCTCGTGCAGTTCGGCATCCTCAGCCCCGACGAGATTGTAATACTCCTAGCTCTCCCCTCCCCTCCCCGGCTCTGTTTGCTTGCGTCCTTCGAGCGGGTCGAGGGTCGAGTTGAGTGGGGCTGGACCCTTGGCTGTTTGCTGGACGACTGTGGCTAGTCAGTCCTGATGTCAGGATTTTAGATTTTTTGGTGTAATCCGTGTGGGTAATGCTTCACTGTAGGCTGGCTTGGTCTTGGTGAATTCAAGCAATTCGAGTCTAGAGCTTCACTGTAGGCTTGCCTGGGTTGGTCTTGGTGAATCCAAGCAATTCGAGTCTAGGAAAACTGTACAGACCTTCATTCACTGAAATTTTAGCATCGTTAGGGAAAAAAAAAAAAAATGTATTGCTGCTTGAAACCTGGAACTATGTATATAAGCTGCTGCAACTAATGTATGGTTTAGAGTGGGCAACTACTTTGTACAAAAGTTTAGAGTGGTATGAGGATTAATGTGATGTATGGTTGAGTTTAAACTTGGGCAACTACTTTGTACACAAGTTTGGAGTGATAGAGAATTAATGTGATGTATGGGCAACTACTATGTACATAAGTTTAGAGTGGTATGGAATTAATGTGATGTTGTGATTGGCACAGTCCATGATAGAGCTTCAATCTGTTTGTTGTGTGCCTACAATTTTGGCACATCTTTATGTTCTCAAGTGACCTAATCTGTTTCATGTTGTATGGTTCTGATTCTGTCAAGTTCAACTTCAATTGAAACCATTATGTGTTCTGTTACGGATGTAACGGAAATTCCATGTCAGTTAGAAACAAGACGACGTTACTCCTGAGTCTGTTTTAACTGTATAACTCATTATGCTGAATAGTAACGCTTCATTAAAGGTTTTTCTGCTTTGTTTGTATGCGGGTGTGAGGAACAGGTTTGTGGGGATAGAAACTAATGACTAATGATTTCTTTCTGCTTTTGTGTAGAGACAAATGTCGGTGATTCAAATAGAACATGCAGAAACCATGGAGAGGGGAAAACCGAAGCCTGGTGGCCTCAGTGACCCTCGATTGGGGACTATCGACCGGAAAATTAAGTGCGAGACATGCATGGCAGGGATGGCAGAGTGCCCAGGCCACTTTGGGCACCTTGAGCTTGCCAAGCCCATGTTCCACATTGGATTCATAAAGACTGTGCTCTCCATCATGCGCTGTGTTTGCTTTAACTGCTCCAAGATCCTTGCGGATGAGGTACCTTTCAGCTCAGTTGTTACTTGATATGTTTGTATATCTTGCTATACTCGATGGAGTTGCCATTTTAAATTGAGGCATGACGATAAACTAAAAATGGAAGACTTCTTCTGTTCTCACCCTTCAATACATATGAAAAGTACAGTTGCCCCCATTTTAGTCTACCTGTCATTGTTCATCCTTAGCACGTTTTCTCACTAGCCATTAACTTTTTTAGGTATCATTATAGTATGTAAACTGTGATTATTTTACTTTTCCTTGGCCATCCTATGACCTAATATGTCTTCATGGTTTGTTCTAACATGTTTGATGAAGCTTATATAACCTTATGTGTGTATATTTTGTATTCATTGCATTATTCCTAGTGTTCAGGACAGTGGAACCAACCAAACACCAAGTTTTGAGTCTTTTTCATGAGCTCTGGTTCATGTGTTCAGACATTTGACCACTTAATTAGATGCTAACAATGTTTAGCATTTGTGTTTCCAAACCAAATTAACTTCACATTTTAATCACCATTTATCCATTTTTTATCATGCAGGATGAAACCAAATTTAAGCAGGCTCTAAAAATCAGGAATCCAAAGAATAGATTGAAGAGAATATATGATGCTTGCAAGAGCAAAAAGGTCTGTGCAGGTGGTGATGACCTTGACGTTCAGGAGCAGGATACGGACGAGCCCGTCAAGAAAAGAGGTGGCTGTGGTGCTCAGCAGCCAAATATTACAGTCGATGGTATGAAGATGGTTGCAGAGTTTAAAGCTCCAAAGAAGAAAAGTGACGATCAGGATCAACTCCCTGAGCCTGTGGAACGCAAGCAAATCCTCTCAGCTGAGAGGGTATTTCACTATTTCTATAATCTCTATTCAGTTCAGCAAGCTGTTCTACTTCTTGTAATTGGTTTCTTATACATGGCTTGTTTGACCAGGTCCTTAATGTTCTTAAGCGTATAAGTGATGAGGACTGCCTACTATTGGGCCTAAATCCGAAATATGCCCGTCCTGATTGGATGATACTTCAAGTTCTTCCAGTCCCTCCACCCCCTGTTAGACCATCTGTCATGATGGACACTTCTTCCAGAAGTGAGGTAAGCCTCATACCAATTACTCCCTCTGTCCCAAGATATATAACTTCCTAGAAATTTTCACACAGATTAAGAATGCTGGCAAAATACACATGTACTCATCTCCTTTCCTTTCCATAGGATATCTCTTGACTTTGGTAGTTATCATTTGCATGTACCCGTGATTAGTTTACACATAGTCAATATCCATGTTTTTGTAGAATGCTATTTTGTGGGGACAAATTTTAAACCACAGCAAGTTATTTATTTTGGGAGCGGGAGTAGTTATTATGTGTTGTTGCATGGATGGAGAAGTGCAACTTTGTTGCTCACTGATATTCTTTTAGTAAATATGTTTAAGCACTGCTTCTTCAGTCCTGTTGTAAAGAAGGTATTTATTTCACAGCTCCTCACAGTGATTCTTCTTGGCCTTTTTGCTGTTTCTACAGGATGATTTGACTCATCAATTAGCTATGATAATACGGCATAATGAGAACTTGAGGAGGCAAGAGAGAAATGGCGCTCCAGCTCACATTATAACTGAGTTTGCTCAGTTGTTGCAGTTCCATATTGCAACATACTTTGATAACGAACTTCCTGGCCAACCCAGGGTGAGTGGTTTAAAATGTTACTTTGCATGTATAAAACCTATGGATATCAGGATAATTTTGATTGATCTTTTTTTTCGTTGAAATGCTCAGGCCACACAACGTTCTGGAAGGCCTATTAAATCAATTTGCAGCAGGCTGAAAGCTAAAGAAGGCCGGATTAGAGGAAACTTGATGGGCAAGCGTGTTGATTTCTCGGCACGTACAGTTATCACACCAGATCCAAACATAAACATTGATGAGTTGGGAGTACCATGGAGTATAGCTTTGAACCTGACATATCCTGAAACTGTCACCCCATATAATATTGAGAGGTGAACCAGTTTGTTTTTATTGACAGATTTTATTTAATTACTGTGCTTTTGCTGATCATTTACGGCTAAATCCAATGATTTCAGGTTGAAGGAACTTGTCGAATATGGGCCTCACCCACCCCCAGGGAAGACCGGTGCAAAGTACATTATCAGGGAAGATGGTCAGAGGCTTGATCTTCGATATGTGAAGAAAAGCAGCGATCAGCATCTGGAGCTTGGTTACAAGGTGAGTATTAACCTCCTTATGACTGTAGAAGCTGCTGCTTTTCTAAACATTCTCATTGTATGAAACTGTTTTATGTTTTGACTCATTTTGTGCTGGATTTCCTCAGGTGGAGAGGCATCTCAATGATGGGGATTTTGTTCTTTTCAATCGGCAACCAAGTCTACATAAAATGTCTATCATGGGGCATCGCATCAAAATTATGCCCTACTCAACTTTTCGGTTGAACTTGTCTGTCACTTCACCATACAATGCTGACTTTGACGGTGATGAGATGAATATGCATGTGCCCCAGTCATTTGAGACCAGGGCAGAAGTTCTGGAGTTAATGATGGTGCCAAAATGCATTGTCTCTCCACAAGCAAACAGGCCTGTCATGGGTATTGTCCAAGACACACTGCTTGGTTGTCGCAAAATTACTAAAAGGGACACTCTAATTGAGAAGGTGAATAAAGAGAAAATTCACTTGTTCTTTCAATTGTATTCTCTTCAGTTTTGTGGCTGATTCAAATTTCATTCCAGGATGTATTTATGAACATCTTGATGTGGTGGCAAGATTTCGATGGAAAGGTTCCGGCACCTGCCATTTTGAAACCTAGGCCTATTTGGACGGGGAAACAAGTTTTTAACTTAATTATCCCCAAACAAATAAATTTAATACGGTTTTCAGCATGGCATTCAGAAGAAGAAAAGGGATTTATTACTCCTGGTGATACTATGGTCAGGATAGAGAAGGGAGAGCTCCTGTCTGGTACACTTTGCAAGAAGAGTCTTGGAACAGGCGGTGGAAGTCTTATCCATGTCATTTGGTAATTATTCCTAACCTTTAAGTTTTACTTGTTGAAAGTTGCATGGCAATTAGACTTATTGCCCATTTCCATTTTCTAAGCAAATCCCATTTTAACTTCTTTTCAGGGAAGAGGTTGGTCCAGATGCAGCCCGAAAGTTCTTAGGGCATACACAGTGGCTTGTAAACTACTGGCTTCTTCAAAATGGTTTCAGTATTGGAATTGGGGATACCATTGCAGATGCTAGCACCATGGAAACAATTAATGAAACAATCACTAAGGCTAAGGATGCTGTGAAGGAGCTTATTAAAAAAGCACATGAGAAGCAGTTGGAAGCTGAGCCAGGACGCACCATGATGGAATCATTTGAAAACAGAGTGAACCAGGTACTGATTGCTTCTGTTTTGCTTTCACTATTAGCCTTCGTTTATGTCATTCAGAGGAGTACTTTCAGCGTTTTGGTTGAGTTGTTTTAACCTCAATACAATCCCTTTCTGTTCAGGTTCTTAACAAAGCTCGTGATGATGCTGGGAGTAGTGCTCAGAAGAGTTTGTCTGAAAGCAACAATTTGAAGGCTATGGTCACTGCAGGCTCAAAAGGAAGTTTCATTAACATTTCACAAATGACTGCTTGTGTGGGACAGCAGAATGTTGAGGGCAAGCGGATCCCTTTTGGTTTCGTTGATCGGACGTTGCCACATTTCACAAAAGATGACTATGGTCCTGAAAGTCGTGGATTTGTGGAAAATTCTTACCTCCGAGGTCTGACACCACAAGAATTTTTCTTTCACGCTATGGGTGGTAGAGAAGGTCTTATAGATACTGCTGTGAAGACCTCTGAGACTGGGTATATCCAGAGGAGACTTGTGAAAGCTATGGAGGACATCATGGTGAAATATGATGGTACAGTAAGAAATTCTCTGGGAGATGTCATTCAGTTCTTGTATGGAGAAGATGGCATGGATGCTGTTTGGATTGAATCTCAAAACTTGGACTCATTGAAGATGAAGAAGCCTGAGTTTGATAAATTATTCCGTTATGAGCTGGATGACGAGAACTGGAGACCTAACTACATGCTACCTGAACATGTTGATGATTTGAAGACCATACGTGAATTCAGAAATGTGTTTGAGGCAGAAGTTCAAAAGCTAGAAGCTGATCGGTACCAGCTTGGGACTGAGATCTGCACAACTGGTGACAATTCGTGGCCTATGCCTGTGAACCTCAAGCGGCTCATCTGGAATGCTCAGAAGACATTCAGGATTGATTTTAGAAGACCTTCTGACATGCACCCAATGGAAATTGTGGAAGCGGTAGATAAACTGCAAGAAAGACTTAAGGTTGTACCTGGTGATGATCCTATGAGCATTGAGGCTCAGAAGAATGCAACCTTGTTCTTTAATATCCTGCTGCGTAGCACGTTTGCTAGCAAGAGGGTCTTGAAGGAATACAGGCTTACAAAGGAAGCTTTTGAATGGGTTATCGGTGAGATTGAATCGAGATTTCTTCAATCTTTGGTGGCCCCTGGTGAGATGATTGGATGTGTGGCTGCACAATCAATTGGAGAACCAGCAACACAGATGACCCTGAATACCTTCCATTATGCTGGTGTCAGTGCCAAGAATGTCACCCTTGGAGTTCCTAGGTTGAGGGAGATTATTAATGTTGCCAAGAAGATAAAGACTCCATCTTTGTCTGTTTACCTGAAACCTGAGGTGAACCAGAAGAAGGAATTGGCTAAGAATGTCCAGTGCGCTTTGGAGTACACAACACTGCGTAGTGTTACCCACGCCACTGAGATATGGTATGATCCTGATCCTCTAGGTACCATCATCGAAGAGGACGCAGAGTTTGTTCAGTCCTATTATGAAATGCCTGATGAGGATATCGACCCGGATAAAATTTCGCCGTGGCTGCTGCGTATTGAGCTTAACCGTGAGATGATGGTCGATAAGAAGTTGAGCATGGCTGATATTGCGGACAAGATTAACCGTGAGTTTGATGATGACTTATCATGCATTTTTAATGATGATAATGCGGATAAGCTCATCCTCCGCATCCGCATCACAAATGATGAAGCTCCAAAAGGAGAAATGCAAGATGAGTCTGCTGAGGATGATGTCTTCCTAAAAAAGATAGAAGGTAATATGTTGACAGAGATGGCGCTTCGAGGCATTCCAGATATCAACAAAGTGTTCATCAAAGAAGGGAAAGTCAATACTTTTTATCAAGATGAAGGTTTCAAAGCAGCTAAAGAATGGATGCTTGATACAGAAGGGGTGAATCTCTTAGCTGTCATGTGTCACGAGGATGTTGATGCTACAAGGACAACAAGTAACCATCTGATTGAAGTGATTGAGGTACTTGGAATTGAGGCTGTTCGTCGATCTCTCTTGGATGAGCTTCGGGTGGTGATATCTTTTGATGGATCCTATGTGAACTACAGGCATCTGGCCATTCTTTGTGATACAATGACATACAGAGGTCACTTAATGGCTATTACAAGGCATGGTATCAACCGCAATGACACTGGACCTCTTATGAGATGTTCCTTTGAAGAGACTGTTGACATCTTACTTGATGCTGCTGTATATGCTGAATCTGACCACCTGAGAGGTGTCACTGAAAACATAATGCTTGGTCAGCTTGCACCTATTGGTACTGGGGGCTGTGCACTATATCTGAATGACCAGATGTTGCAGCAGGCAATTGAACTTCAACTTCCAAGCTATGTGGAAGGCCTAGACTTCGGCATGACACCTGCGCGATCACCCATCTCTGGGACACCGTACCATGAAGGAATGATGTCCCCAAGTTATCTGCTGAGTCCAAACATCAGGGCTTCCCCCATTAATACAGATGCTTCGTTCTCACCATATGTTGGGCACATGGCATTCTCACCATTCCCTTCACCAGGTGGTTACTCTCCATCATCAGGGGGATACAGTCCATCTTCTCCGGTTTTCACCCCAGAGAAAGGATATAGCCCTCTTTCTCCATCATACAGCCCTGCATCGCCAAGCTATAGTCCAACCTCACCATCATATACACCTGGCTCTCCCACCTACAGTCCCACAAGCCCGAATTACTCCCCAACAAGTCCAACTTACTCGCCTACCAGTCCATCATACTCGCCCACATCTCCGAGTTACAGCCCAACATCTCCTAGCTACAGTCCTACATCACCAAGCTACAGCCCTACATCTCCTAGCTATAGTCCTACATCACCAAGCTACAGCCCTACCTCACCAGTTTATAGTCCAACCTCACCAGCATATAGCCCTACATCTCCTGCATACAGCCCCACATCACCGTCTTACAGTCCAACTTCGCCATCATATAGCCCTACATCACCATCATACAGCCCAACCTCCCCGTCTTACAGCCCTACCTCCCCGTCATACAGTCCTACTTCCCCCTCATATAGCCCTACCTCCCCCTCGTATAGCCCGACATCACCTGCATACAGCCCTACTTCGCCAGGATACAGCCCAACATCACCGAGCTACAGTCCTACCTCTCCGAGCTACAGTCCGACTTCTCCAAGCTACAATCCTTCATCAGCCAAGTACAGCCCTTCACATGCATACTCTCCAAGCAGCCCCAGGATGACTCCATATAGTCAGACTTCTCCAAGCTACAGGTGCGCATAATGCTACGAAGATCTGTACTCTTAGTATTGCCTGAACGGTATTCTCTCTCTGTCCATACATATCTGTACTGAATGTTACTGTTTCTGCTATCACAGTCCAACGTCACCGACATACTCTCCTACATCACCATCATATTCACAACCAAGTCCATCGTACAGCCCAACGAGGTGCGTGATGCTCAGATTTCATTGCTTTCGGTGCATCTTCGTATATATGCTTGAATAGTGTTCCATTCTAGTACTATTATTCTGCTTGCTGTCGTCTTTTTTCACACATTGCCCAATTATTAATGCAGCCCATTCAACACTTCTGGAGGACCTAGCCCAGATTATAGTCCAACCTCTCCAAATTACAGGCAAGTCATTGTAGCATCAGACAAATATCTAACTACCGTGGAAGATATCGTTTTGTGTTCTGACAGATCTCATTTTGCACACTGCAGCCCTAGTGGAAGCTACTCCCCAACTGCACCGGGCTACTCCCCATCGTCCACAGGCCAAGGTAATGAAAAGGATGATGAGAGCACTCGTTGAAGGAGTTCGGGGACTCATAGCAACATGGGAAGATCAAGCCTGTTGTGCCCTGTTTTTCGTTTCCCTTACCTTTTCTTGTAATGTTTTTGTATGGTTGATGAACTGAGAGTAAAACTTATTTTTCTTGAGCTGCTAATAGCAGCGAGAGTTGTTTATGTAATGATACTAGAACTAAGGACTGAACTGTGCTGCGACTTGCTAAGTGGTGCACCGCATGGTGGCCGTTCAGAGTAACACATAGTAACTGACAATGATAAGATCGTGATGGTATTATTGGCACTACTATACGCGTCTGTACCATGAGATCTAGTTTTCTTGTTGGATGTTTATGTTCTGGGTGTTCTTTTTTTTTGCCACTGCAATTGTTCTTCTGGTGAAGTTTAACTAATTGTCTGGAGTTCTGGAAGATGGACGATGATGGTCCATCTACAGGTGTGCTGTTTGTACTGTTGTTGCTCGCCCGCAGAACCATTTGCCACAGGCTCAGTTTGTACTATTGTAGTTTGTACCGTGCTGCGACCTACATATAGTATTTGCTTTTACACGGCTGAGGCCTCTGGCACAGGTGTTTTTCAGAGCAGCATATGTTGGGTGATGGACTACTCGACTGCTCTGAAAATGCAGTCTCGGTACATGACTGGCGTCTTCTGAAGCTGCTACTGACGCAATGGAGTGGAAGCGAAATGGGTGTTTACTGACGTTGAATCTTTGGTTCTCCTGTATTGTACGTATCATTAAAATGCATGCATTGGGTGAGATTCTCTCATTCTGAGTCAGCACTTTAGTAGCTTTGTAATAATCCCTTAAACTGCTGTTTCACCAACGGTTAAATCTTGTTGCATACACCGATTTGTTCGGCGTAAACAAACATTAAACATCCGTTACACACAATCCACGAACTAGCTAGCTTGGAAAATTATTCTCTTCTCAACAATTCTCGTGAACGTCGGGCCATCTCCATGTAAAGCCTTGTAAGCCGGAAGGTACGGTATGTTCATTTTTCTGAATACCAGGTATACATATTTAGCAGAGTATTATATTACACGGGATAGTCCACCATATTCATTTTTCATTCCAAACTTTGATCTTTATGATGTTGGAAGGCCTAACGAAGAGCTCTATATGATTATATACGGAAATCTATCCCATTTAGGATCCAACTCATTTCGCTCTCTCTTGGTCCCAATAACTAGGGTCATATGATGGTTCTTACAACAGTAGTATCATTTAGTCAACGAAGGCATATATATAATTGCGGGCCTGTCATTTTCCAGCTTTACTTGGAGTTGAAAGATTAATTAAAATAAGATTAAAAACAAAGATTAACTAAAACAAAAGCGATTGAAACCTCTACTGTAGCCTAATCAGTTTCTTATCCTTCCTGAGAAATAAACCGCTTTTTTCTTACTCCAAGTTAGTACACGTAATTGTAGCTCTAATAACTCCAAACATGCCACCACATCCACGGACCAAACATGCCACCACGTCCACAGACCAGTGGTCGGGCGTTTGGTTGGCACCGTACCAGAGGTTGTGAGTTCGAATCTCCGCTGGAGCGCTCGCTGTAGGGAATTTGTATATATTTATCCTCGAGCCCTCACGGTGCCCCTTTGTCAGGGTGGGGTAGGGGTTCGGAGATTTTTCTCGACTTATGTGAGAAGGTCTTCTTCTTAAGCACAAATGCCCGGAGGCTGTCTTAAACATGCTCTCATGGCCCACTTCTCGAGACAAATACTCCCACTTACTAAGACGTCAAACACTATTAACTTTGAATAAATACATAAAAAGAACTATTAATATATAATACATAATTAGTACAATTAGATAGATCGTCGAATCTATTTTTATAATAAACTAATTTGGAGATACAATTATTGTTGCTAAAGTCAACACTTGGTCAAACTCATGGCGATACTCGAATAGGGATGGAGTATGTATATGGGATCATCAAAGCCTTAGCAATTTTATTGTGCCTAGTAAAATTACTACTATAAAATTGCTTCCACTTCAAAGAATGCCGCCGTCACACTCACAATATGATGCATGTGTCTGGCGTGATGCATTGCTAATAAACGAAAGAAAAAAAAAATGTTGCGATGGCAGGCATGTTTTGTTTGTTATTATCAGCAGTGCATCGCGAGCCTACGTGGATCATGTTTTTCAGATGGCTATGGCTTGCGTACGTGGAATCTCGACGCAAGCAAAGTGACCTGTTGAAATTTGAACACGCTGTTCCCGACCGCCAACCCAAGGAGGTCCAGCCACGTTGTACCGGGGCCCGGCCGGCCACTAGCGCCACTAGACCCCGTTGACCTTTTTTGTGGATTCCCCTGTTCATGAATCATGAGGTCAAGCTAGCTAGCACGCCATGGTATTGGAATGAATGTACCCGGGTGTTTCTCGCTCAATTCCTTGCATTGATGCGTTGTTTGGCTCTCATGTCCTATCCCTCTCAAGCTAAGCGGCTAGTTAAAGGCTTCTGATAGCAACGACAAGTGCAGCTAGCCGGCTACCATATTTTGTCCAAAAGCTAGCCTCTCAGCCACCAATGCAAGAGATTCACATCACATGACCAAGGAAAAAGATAAAAGGAGTGTAGTAGTATATTCGAGGAGAAGGAGCAAGCATGCAAACCAGCTTTTGGAAATAACATACACATTTTTGACCCCTTGTCGTATGCAGAGTAGACAGCAGTTTCTGCGACGTACATTTCATTGACTCGTGTGTTTTATGAGAAGAAAAACAGAGTATGCATCATCAGGGTGCGGTCCGTGCTATGAAGCTTCGTATAGCAAGCGATATCGCAGAAACAAAGCCCTGAAGCTGGTAGCACTTTGCCGCTCAATCGGGCAAGCACCTTCGATCTGTCATAGCCACTCCATACTTCGAAAAAGACCCTCGAATTATTAGCTACTTTGGTTCCAAAATAAAATTTATTTACTAATACATCCGTTTAGATCTAGAAAGAGTACGTGTCATTACAGGTTTATACCACCTCCAACTTTTTATAATTTAACCGAATCTAATACATGGATATCCAAACAAGAATTGACAATATAACCGAATTTTTTTCTCGAAAACGCAAAAGCTTTGTGTTTCTTTTTCATTAAGTAGGAGAATGCAGAATGCAAATGCAATACAAAGTAACCGGGGTGCAACAAGATTGGGACGATTAGAAGCTAGCCGAGGCACCTCCGGTAAAACTAACAAGAAGGAAAGAAAGAAGACCACCTCCCAACAACAAACATCCTGCGAAGCACAGCTCACACGAAACACTACCCTAGGGACCGAGCGTGCCGACGGCGCCGAAGAAGCATTGGGGCGATGGACGAGGTGGAAGCCCATGGCGGCCTCACTGGAGTCTTCAAAAAGGGAATGACGCCCTCAGGCGCCAACTCTGGAGGTGGTCCGCCGAACTTTCGTTCCTGAGCCTACCGTTCACCCCAGACGGGCGGAAAGCCGACGACGCCTTCAGGAAGGGGATGACGAGTACGCCACCGTCGCCGCTCCCGGGCACGCCCGAGGAGTCTTGGTTTTCACCATTGCCGCCGTCTGAGGGGTCAGCCGCCCGGAGAGAAGCCATGGCCGTCGTTGCCTAGGTAGTCGGGGCGGCGCGCCGCGGGGCGGCCCGACCTTAGCCCCACCACCCGGTGGAGAGGACGGGTCCCGTAGAAGGAGTTGGCGCGTGCGCTGGCCCGCCCGGCCGCCCAGCCACCACCAGGTGGGGCTGGCGCAGCGGCGCGTGTGGACCAAAGAGGGGCGGCGAACGTGAGTAGTCTGTTTAGTATTCCACACCTAGCTTGACGGTCTGTCAAACTAGGAGGTTGTTTTGCGCAGCTTGCGCATGTAATTCTCACTTCTCCTTATTAATATAAGCCGGAATTGCTCCGGATCATTCAAAAAAACAAGAATTGACAATATAACCTTACTTGATTATATTCTTGTTACAATTCTACCTTCGACCAAACAATAGATTTGTGAGTGAACCTATTTTGACCGTAAGGCTGAATTTTGTATTATATCGCCACCCAATTCAATTTCTTTGGGCCAATATCTTCATCCAAACGTAAGCTTTCTAAATCAGGAGCCCTTATCCTTCATTTTGGATCCACAATACAAAGTGTCTCATCCATATTGGTAATTCGTTTTGGACAACGATAGTGTCTCGAAAGCATAGCTTTAACTTCTTAATTATTTTTATAACAATATTTATTGAAAAGTGATATATGTATATTTCTATGAAAGTACTTTTCAAGGTAAGTCTATTCATATAGTTTTCACGTTTTCAAACTCAAATTAAAAGTTAATCGTGATTTATATTTTCAAATTTTGATCCTAGCCTTGTCCAAAACAGCTTGAGTACGCAAAATGATTCGCACCAACCATGAGTGAAGCCAATGCATTTAATTAAGCATAGTGATGACTTGGCCGGTGGACTCAAAACGTCAGCTTTGAATTCAGTTATCCGGGACTGCTCTTACTCTTCTTAAAACATTATTGTTATTTATTTTAGGTTAAAAAAGCCGTGAAAAATTAGGCATAGGTGGAAGACGCAGATACCTTGCGTAGCCGCTTGGCCTTCTCAATGGCTATTCGAATTCCTTTGAAAACCTTATCTTACATCTCTGTGAATTGTTCTACAAATCCACACTACACCGTGTCATAGTCTCATAGAGACATCCAATGCAAGTTGTAGCATAATACAGGTAGCAGGTTCTATCTGGTTCACAGATAACATGCATAGAGAACTTCGTTCTCCATTCTAGAAGAAGAAAGTATAAAAAAGACGAGGCCACGATCAAAAGAAACTAATTAAACTCACCCAGACGAGCACGGGACCAGATGAAAAAAGCTCGCAGCAGTGCACTTTGCACACGTGAGACGACGGTGAGTGAGTCAGAGAGCAAAGCGTTCTACAGACAGGACGTACGTGGTCGATCTGGCTCCCACAAACACAAAACCACGAAAACATGCGTTGTAACCAAGCGACGACTGCATTGCACGCCTGCTGGTCGATAGGCGATCCTCCTGATCTAGACGTCTGTCTGCGCCGGGCACTGAATATACGTGCATATGCTTCTCACATGCTGCTGCTGGCTGCACACAGGATGCTTTCCGATTGATCCTCTTGTGGACGACGACGACGATCTGGAATTGGAGAGAGACACACAGAGAGAAAAGGTGGCGCCACCACCTTTGTGGTCACTAAGCGGCAGACGATCCTGGGCAGGTTTGCATGGCCAGGGAGAGGTATCACACCAGTCACAAGTTGCTCACAGCCTACAACTCTCTCCAGCCTCAAACTCCCAACGGCGGTGACCCCACAAACCAACCAGCAGCCAAGGATGGATGCATCCCGACGACGTGGCGCGCGCGTGGCGGACAGGTCACGCGCACGAGCCAGTCCGGTATTGACACATCGGCAGATGGAACGCGCGGGTCCGGGGCCCAGGGATGAGCATGATTGTCCTCTCAGGAGCTGGAATATCCAATCATGTTTAATTATTATGTGAGATGGCCCGGGTTTAGTGGATGAGGTCTCATGCTGTCTGGCATCACATCGTTTGGATACTTGGATATATGGTGTGATGCAATGCAGGAAATGGAGCAGATCCATCCGTGCTGCCGGCCGGCATCAGCTTATGTGTTATGTGTCGGCCAGAAACCGCCTCCCTGATTGGACCCCCCTCCATCTGCACCAGCGATTTTCTCCATTCAGTCTTTCAGATCATATGGCCATCTTTGGAAAATTGTCACCTTTATTAATTTGTCAGAAGAAAATGACTTTTGTCTGCTTTGACATGCATGTATATGTGTTTGTTGTTGAGTTGGATTGTACATTTTGTCTTGCACTGCACCTAGTGCACTTCAAATACAGCATGGCTCTTTATTTCCTGATAGATGTTTAAATGTGCATTTCCCTAAAGGAAACATGCTATGCTTGTTTCAGTCTTGTATGCCCTGGACTTCTTTTGATTTGTCTCTCGCTTTTTTTTTTCTTCCCTCTCTTCTTGGTGAAAAAATGCTGGCCATTCATCTGCTGACCACCACTTATTAGGGAGCTGAGCCCACATAATCTTTTGTGGACAGTTGATTGGAGGCTTTGAGTTGACCCATCTCTATCATTATGTCCACAACAATTTCTCCAATAATTATATGGTCTAGTGAGAGAGAGAGAGAGAGAGAGAGAGAGAGAGAGAGAGAGAGAGAGAGAGACTAGTAACATGCATTAGTTGCTCAACTCCATCTCCACTATTTTCAAAAGCAATAAAATCTTGTGGCTTTAATTTGACTATTGACTTTTTTTAGAAAAAAAAAGACTATTGAGGTCATCTCTCGTGCATGTGCACTAAACAAAAATTGACGATCTGTTTAACTCAAAACTGCAACTGCAATTTTGGGAACTGCTACACAATATTTAGGGAGTATAGGATAAAAGATTCTATTTTATTCTTTTCTTTTATTATTGACTGATTGATTTACCACTCCTAGTAGAATTTAGTGGACCAGACTTGTTTTAACTCTTGAGCTCTTAGCTCCTAGGAGGTAATTGCGGTACCTGATCAGTGCCCCCAAGTTATAATAACATGACAGAATTGACATCCAGATATGCTATGTGTATACTATATCACTAGATGCCACTACCATTATCGAGCATTTCCATATGGATTCACGCCCTTCTCTTTCAGTGCTTGTTCTGTGGTAATTTGTTTGAAGAGGTAAGGTAACTGCAGTACCTTATAAGTTCCTCCAAATTATATTATAATAACATGACACATGACAGAATTGACATCCTGCAGATATGCTATTGTGTGTGTATATATACATATATATCACTACAGATGCCACCACCATCATCTAGCATTTACATATGCATTCACGCCCTTCTCTTTCAGTGCTTGTTCTGTGGTAATTACACAACCATAGTGCAAACATCCATCATGATGCACCCACCGTTGATGTGAACACAAAGTCTTTGGTAAAAGGAGTCAAATTTGTAATGGTGTTCGCTTAGAATATATCCTACTGCACAAAAGGTGAATCTGATAAACGGTGAAGCCTTTCAAGTTCCATTGTATATGTCATATCACAGCTCCTCCATGAGAGGCCTATAATTTGTTGAAATGGTTTGCTTTGTCAGCTAGTGCGAGGTGCAAGAGGATATTCCATAGTTTTGTCTAATTGTCGTTGAAGACAAAAAAAAAAAAAAGTTGTTTTCGTCGAACTCCATACATTTGTCAGGTATCCTGAGATCCAAGTGCAAGTTCCACAAATCATGTTTGATAAGCTTATGAGATTGACATGCACACTTTGTTCTTGAATGTATGCCATCTGAATTTGAAAAGAATTAGTTCTGCTGGAAACCAGGCTGAGGCTAGAAAAATAAAAACTATTATATCCTCCTAAAATGATGGAAACTAGGCGTCGGCTCCACGTGGAGAAAAATGTCGTCTCTGCTTATCATTATCCATGACAACTGCTAAATCATTTATATTATCGTCCAGAGTAACACATATACTATATTGTAGTCAGCTGAAGAGTGTTTTCAGCCGATTGTCATCTAAGACCTTGTGTTGGCTAAATAGGAAGGATGAGCACTTGCAATCAATCCTCATCTTAAGAACACACACATAAAAAAAAAAACACTTTCACGCCAAGACCCAAGAAGAATGCTCGTCCTCCCCTTACATTTATATTTCTCTTCAATACATATTTTTGAGAAACACTGGCATATGTCTATCACTAAATTCAAAATCCACTCAATTAAAATACACTAACGATAGCATGAAGACCACCCTTATAAGAACATGTTAAAGACCATTAGGTAAGATTACCCAAAAGAAAGGATGTCATGGCGCCAATTGTCATGGCCTCTTAGAAAAATATGAAGCCGCGATGCTTTGTCGTTGTAATATGCGTGCTATTTGGTGGAGGCGAGATGTGACAAATTTTGTCTTGCTCTTTTCCTGATCATACATGTCGACACTGCATGTGAATGTGATGGAGATTTCCTCTTAAACTTTGACTTCCAAAGTACCAAATATGTTTGTTAATTTCCATCTAGACAATGAGGCGATCTCGATCCCGACTCCGATCTACGCCGCCACTCCGGCGACCTTGATCAGCAACGCCGCTGGCCACTTGGCCACCGGTGTCCATGCCCCGGCTCTACCCATCCAGGGTGGTTCCGGCCAACGCCATATCGTCGGTTAGCCGGAAGGCGCCGTCGACGCACCAATACTGCTAGGGTTTTGCCGCTTAGGTTTGCCTAGTCGGGATCGAGTTCTCGTGGTTGTGCAATTCCTTGTGCAGCGCATGTAGTGTTTTTCTCCGGCCCGGTGATCAACATGTCGGGGTCGGGAGAAGGCGGTGCAGGAGGGAAGGGCGGTGTCCCAAACCCTAGCTTTGAAGATATGTTCCGGAAACTCCGCCTCCGTGAGGTGGAGGGGGCGGTGCTGGACCTCAGTGATGAGGAGGAGGAGAGTGCCATGGCGCCTGCTGAATGGGCGCTGGTGGGAAAAATTCTTTCACCGATGCCGATCCACGCTGAGACGATCCGTACGGCGATGAAGCCAGCCTGGGGGAACCCGGTGGGGCTAAAGATCAGGACAATTGGAGAAAAGACGGAGAACAAATTTGTGGCGGAGTTCGGTAGTGCTCGGGACATGAACCGCGTGCTGGCTGGAGCGCCATGGATGGTGAAGAGGTATGCGGTCCTGCTGCAAGATTATGATGGCTCCCTCAGTGCATCAAATATTGTTTTTGACAAGTTCGAGATGTGGGTGAGGATCTTGGACCTTCCTCTTGGATGAATGAATAGAGAGAAGGGCTCCCGGGTGATGGACATGCTGGGGAGGGTAATTGCTATGGATGTTGATGCAGATGGGAAGGCCAGTGGGGCTTTTCTTCGTGCAAGGGTAGCCATGGAGATTGACAAGCCAATTCGTCGGGGTATTCTGCTCCGGCTGAAAAAGGGAGAAGAACCGAAATGGTTTAAGGTGCAATATGAGAGACTTCCTTATATATGTTTCTCTTGTGGAAGATTGGGGCATTCTGATCTGGAGTGTCCGACACCGGCTGCACGAAACGAGGAGGGGAAGCTGCCTTATGATGTGCAGCTGAGAGCACCGGAGGAACGACGCTGCAAGATTCAATCTTTTGCTGGGGCTGCGGCTGAGACATTTGGTAGTGGATCATCGTCGGCTTCACGACCTCCGCGACACCAGAGTCGATCGCATGAGGGAGACTCAAAGTTGGGGTCCTGTGTTTCAGGAAGCAAGATGGGTGATTCTGAGGATCAAGAAGTCCTGTCATCGTTGAAATCTGCTGCGCAGAAGAAGACAGCCGAGGTAGCTGACAAAGACGTGGCAGCGAGTAGACGTCTAAATATGCAAGATGGTGATGATGATCAGCGCGTGCATGCGCGCAAGAGAAAGTCGAAAGTGGGCTCAAGAGCTGATCGGACCCCTGACCTGAACAAACCGGCGGGGGCCTCTAGTGCTCTGGTACCCGCCGGTTTGGTGACCTCCCGTGTCAATGAGTTTGATGCTGGCATAGAGAGCGGAGGGGAGAGCATGCTTGAGACTCTGAAGAAGCAAAAATGTGGCAACAACCAACCCTCAGGATCGGCGGCGGCTGCGAAGCGCAGTCCCCGTCGGGAGCAATGAATCTCTTAAGTGTGAACTGCCGGGGCTGCGGGCAATCCGAGGCAGTTCAAGAAATCCGCCAGCTGGTGGATGAAAAAAAAGCCCGAGGTGGTGTTCTTGATGGAGACGCGAATGAGTGAAGAACATGCTCTTGGCCTACGATGTGAGCTTGGTTTCCACAATGCCATTGTCGTTAAGGCCGAGGGTTTGAGTGGTGGTTTGGTCCTGCTATGGAGGCAGGGCATAGTGGTTGCCGAGATGTGTAAATCTCGATCGCATATTGACGTAATGCTGTCAAGTGATCGGTTGAGGATCTCACAATTGAGGGTGACTGGGTTCTATGGCGAACCTAGAAGGGAAAGGCGAGGAGGAAGTTGGTACCTCATGCGATTCCTGCGTGCACAGTCGGCTTCTCCATGGCTGTGTGTTGGGGATTTTAATGAGGTGTTGTCGGTTGATGAACAGATCGGAGGTAATGAGCGTGAAGCCTGGCAAGTTGCTGCATTTCAGGATGCAGTAAGCGACTGTAGGCTGTCGGACTTGGGCTACCACGGGCTACCGTACACGTGGGACAACCGTCGGGAAGCTGATCGGAATGCGAAGGTGAGGCTCGATCGGGCGCTGGGTGATGATGCATTCCTCTCGGCACTCGGAGGGACAGAGGTTTATCACATTCCCCTGACGGAATCCGATCACTGTGGGGTGCTGGTGGAGATGAGGGAAAAGACGGTGGCTAGGCAGCGGGGACGCCGCAAGGCGAAATCGTTCCGTTTTGAAAATATGTGGAAGAGCCATGGGGAATACATGGATTTTGTTACGAGAAGTTGGGACCCGGGACCGGGCGCCAATGATCTGATGGTGGTGTCCAATGCCCTCTATTCATTACAACGTTCTCTGAAAGTGTGGGATAGAGAGGTTTTTGGTTCTGTAAAGCAACAAGTGAAGAGCCTACGGGAGGAACTTGAGAAGGAGAGGAGTAGTACCTTGTACAGAGGGCCTACTGCCAAGGAACGATCACTGATGGCTCAACTCTCTGATGTACTATCGAGAGAGGAGACCATGGAGAAGCAAAGATCAAGGATCTCCTGGCTACGGGAGGGGGATAGAAATACTGAGTTTTTTCAGGCAAAGGCAAAGGCTCGACAGCGTACGAACCGAATCAAGATGCTCAAGGACAGTGAGGGAAATGCTGTGACTGAACAAGAAGATCTTGAGCGCTTGGCCTGTGAATTTTATCAAAATTTGTTCACAGCCCAAGAAAATCTGCAACCTGAATTGATTTGTCGGTATGTCCCTAAGAAGGTGACAGAGGAAATGTGCGAGATACTTCAGCGGCCTTTCACTGAAGAGGAAATAGAGGTGGCGTTGTTCCAAATGGCCCCTAATAAATCACCGGGGGTCGATGGCTTCAATGCGGGCTTTTTTCAGACACACTGGCAGCTAGTGAAACCATGTGTGGTGAAGGCAGTGTTAGGTTTTTTAAATGGAGGTGACATTCCTGAAGAGGTTAAAAAACACTTCTGGTTCTTATACCCAAGGTAAATAACCCTCAAGAATTGTCACAGTTTCGGCCTATCTCTCTTTGCAATGTTTTATATAAGCTTTGTTCAAAGACTATGGCTAACCGGATGAGATGTATTCTGGATGAGATTGTCTCGGAGGAGCAAAGTGCATTTGTTCCTGGTAGACTGATAACTGATAATGTGCTGATTGCCTATGAATGTATCCATTACCTGAGGAACAAGAAAGGCAAGGCAGGAGCATGTGCCATTAAGCTTGATATGGCAAAGGCGTACGACCGAGTTGAGTGGAATTATCTGAAGGAGATTATGCTCGCACTGGGATTTCCAACCTCCTGGTGTTCTTTGGTGATGAAGTGTATCTCTTCAGTTTCTTTCTCGGTGAGGATCAATGGGGTGTTTTCTGATGGTTTCAAACCGACAAGGGGGATCAGGCAAGGGGATCCGATATCGCCCTACCTTTTTCTCCTGTGTTCTGAAGGTCAATCGAGCATGATCAAGAATATCGGCCCACTCTATGTGTCCAGGGGCGTGCGGGTTAGTAGGAATGCCCCCTGGATTTCACATTTGCTTTTTGCGGACGATTGTTTGATTTTCACTGAAGCGTCCAAGAAAGGAGCTGATCGTATTGCTTAAATTCTGGAAGTCTATAACAAGGGGTCGGGCCAGCTTGTTAATAAGTCGAAGTCGGCAGTTTTTTTCAGTGCTAATTGCCTACAGAATGCCAAGACCGAGGTGCATAATGAGCTACAAATTCCGACAGAGGCATTGGGGGAGAAGTACCTCGGCCTTCCAACGTTGGCAGAAAGAGGCACAGCGGATGCCTTTAATTATATACAGACAAGGGTGAGGGGTTTTGTCAATGGTTGGGCAGAGAAGGACTTGAGTTGTGCAGCGAGAGAGGTACTCCTCAAGGCAAATGCTCAGTCAGTTCCTACCTATGCGATGTCATTTTTCAAGCTATCACCGGTGGTGTGTCGTAAACTCACTTCGGCGGTATCTAACTATTGGTGGGGGAGCTCGGTGGATAATCACAAGATCCATTGGCTCCGATGGGAGAAGTTAACAAGATCTAAAGAAGAGGGTGGCATGGGCTTTAGGGATTTCACTTTGTTTAACAAAGCCATGCTTGGAAAGCAAGGTTGGAGGCTGCTCACAAGGCCGGATTCGCTATGTGCTAGGGTTCTGAAAGGGAAGTATTTTCTATCTTCTGACTTCCTATCAGCGACCAAAAGAAAGCGAAGCTCGGCTACGTGGAAAGCTATTCTATATGGTCGGGACATGCCGAAATGAGGACTGATTCGTCGAGTTGGTCCAGGCGATTTTGATGCCTGGAATGAGAACTGGATACCTGGATCCCGGTCGCTCAAGCCGCTGGTCAGATTGAATACAGCGACTGTGGGAACAGTGAGCGACCTTTTTATTCCTGGAACTCGCGTCTGGGATGAGAACAAAGTGAGAAGGTCATTCATGGCGTTGGATGCGCATGAAGTTTTGAAGATTAGACCGAGCAGCCGGCTGCAGACGGATGTCTTGGCCTGGGCTTATGAGCGGCATGGGGGGTTTTCAGTAAGGTCGGCGTATAAACTGCTGAAAGATGAACAAATGGCAGAGGCTATGGCTACAACGGGGGAGACGAGGCCATCAGAGCCTGGGGGAGCTTGGAGAGCGGTGTGGAAGATGCAGGTTCCCCCCAAGGTGCGTGTCTTCTGGTGGCGGGTACTCCACGACTCGCTGCCTTCAAAGGCTGAACTGAAGAGACGCCATGTTGAAAAAGAATCCTTCTGTGAAGTGTGCGGAGACCCACATGAGTCCTTGTTCCATGTGGCCTTTTCATGTACTTTGGCAAGAAGGTTCTGGGAGCAAGTTAAGCAGCTCATGGGGATTGGGATTCCAGATCTTCACCCTGTCTCCTGGGCGACTGATGTCTTACACTCTGATGTCTGCTCGAAGGCGACAACGTCAGTAGTGATGTGCGGAGTTTGGGCGCTGTGGACTGGCCGCAATGGTTGGCGCCATGGAAGAAGAATATGGGAACCGGGAGCCATGGCCAGGTACATATCGAAACTGATTGAAGAGCTTGCGACTCTGAAAATGCCGGTGTCAACGACAGTGTCTAAAAGAAAAAGTTGTTGGCAAAGACCAGAGCCGGGCTGGATCAAGGTGAATACTGATGGAGTGTTTGATCCGCAAGCTGGGGAAGGGCGTGCTGGAGTGGTCATACGTGATCACCATGGCACGATACTGGCAGCAGCGGCACGCTTTTATGAAGATGTCTCTGATGCACTTATGGCAGAGGCTTTGGCTGCCAAAGAAGGCCTGGAATTAGCGTTGGAGAACGGCTACGACCGAATTGAACTGGAGGTTGATTGCCGGGTGCTCTGAGATCTCATACTTGACAAGGATGGCGTGAGGTCTATGATTGGCGGCTTTTGTTTCGACATCAACGAGCTTAGCAGGAGTTTTATTGATTTTAGAGTTAAGTGGGTTAATAGAGAGTCTAACTCGGTAGCTGATCACTGTGCCCATACGGTTTCGGCTACTGAGCGTTCGTTTTTCTGGCTTGACTATGTTCCTGATTGGTTATTGGGGCTAGCCAAAGCTGATTGTAATCCTGTTATTGATTAATGAAAGCTCTGTGATGCTCAAAAAAAAAAAAAAAATCCATCTAGACAATCACTCAGTAGGCAAATCATATACTAAACATTCTATCTGTAATGTGTTGGATAGGTTATTGACTTAATTGTACATCCTACACTAAAGGGGGAGAATACGAAGACTTATAAAGTGAATTTTTGAGAGTTCAAAACAGGGAGGTAGCTGCTGATATGATGGATGGCACACAATGCATTATTATCCTGAAAATCTTCAGAAGAAACCTAATCCTGAACACACACCAATCCAAACAGTATAAGAATTGTGAAATGCATTATTATCTTAAATGCTTTCTACACCGCCATTTGTATCTCTACTTGACACCTAGTAATTTACATTTTCAGAAGCCATGACACATCACAATGCAAGTCTGTACCAGAACAGCGAAATCTCCAAGAATGAGAACCAATCAAGTCTCCATCTCTTGATTTCTTATTTCTCCATGCAGTTTTAAGTGTCAAGCTCTGCCCATGCATTTAGTATATATATACCTGAAAATCTTCAGAAGAAACCTAATCCTGAACACATACCAATCCAAACAGTATAAGAAATTGTGATGGATACTCGCCACTAGCTCCTATATATAGTGACACATTTGACTGATTAGGACTTCATTTTTTTTTCTGAGACGGATCAGGCAGGAGATCGAGCTTCTGAGATTGAGACTTCCTTTGGAGAAGGTCGCAACACATATTTGTTTTAAGTATCACAAGGAACTCTAGCACTCGCTTGACGAGGTGTGAAAATGAGGTCTCAAAAGGTATTCATCAATGTCTGAAGTTTCAGTGTTAGCAAACAGTACTTGCCATTCACAAAATGTTCTACCAGACTACCACTATATACTTTTCACAAATGCTTGTACCTTTCATATCAGGTACGTGTCATGAGGACCAGTTCAATAATGCAGCATACCGATTGATATTGCCTGGCATCTAGGCAGGCTACTTAACCTTTTATCATTGTACAATTCTGATCGTCTGACCCTAGCTATCAAATAATGAAAAGGGATGGGAACGAGCGGTAGCTCGTTTGGCAGCTCGCTCCAGGTGTGAGCGGCGCCACCCGGGTTCGAAAGCGCTTTAAGCCTTCGTAAAGGCTGGGGGAGCAGCGCCCCCTTCGTCTAAAAAAAAAAATAAAAAAAATAATGAAAAGGGACAGCTCGCAAAAAAAAAAAGAGACAATAATGAAAAGGGACAACTTTGTAGCGCAATCTGACTTATGTAGCGTATAACTGTAATGCAGCAAAAGAGATGCAAAGGTGAGTTTTTCAACATGATGTCGATCAAGCTATCCAGATCGATGGGCACTTGTATGTGCAAATAAATCTGGAAAAATCCTTATCATCCATGTCTGAAAAAGATTGTTATGAACGATCCTCTGCTGTTTTCTGTTTCACTGAAAAAGGATTAAAAAAGTCACTAGTACCTGAGTTCAATAATGAAGACAATGACTGCGATTACAATTGCCTTGCAGCCAAGCCACTGAAATGGACAGCAACTTATACTGTGCTTTCTGAACCTTGTACCCCATCCTATAAGGTCAATTTCTTTCATTATTTGCAGCAGCAACAGCAAGCACAGATCACTTAAATGATTGCTTCTTATGTATTAGTATAATTGATTACTCCAAAAGTTTTGGTTTGCTTAACGCTTATAACTTCTAGAGATTAACTATAAGTATGATATCACCACTGGTCAATAAAGTGATAGACGGTTGTCTTTTGGCACAGATCACCATCAACAAAGTCAAAGGAGAGCTCAATAATGCAGCAGGAAATTAGCATTGCCCAACAAGTATGTCATTTAAATTGTGGCTAGCTCCCAACGTTTTTCGCACCTTCACGACACTACAACGTACAAAAGTATGACACCAATAAAGTGATAGACGGTTGCTTTTGGCACAGATCACCATCAAAGGAGACAACGCATTGCCCAACAAGTTTGTTACCCAGTTTCAATAATTGACGTCAAGGAGTACTTAATAATAATATACCTGTCATTCCATATGTTTCCGATATAAAATTTGCTCCTGAGATCAAATAGCATATAGATAAAAGATGACACACATCTTAATAATAATATACCTGTCATTCCATATGTTTCCATATAAAATTTGCTCCTGAGATCAAATAGCATATAGATAAAAGATGACACACATCAAGTGGGCATTGTCATTGAGCCTATACCATGTAGAGTGCCTGTACTACTGGCATTGTTAAATGCGGAATCTTGTCAATGTGTTTGTTCTGTAAATCTGTAGCAATATCCTTACTCCTGAAGGAATATTAAGATGGTGTGAGAAATTAAAGCAATTGTTTAGTGTCCATCTTAGTCCTGCAAGATGATTGTCCCATGCAATATGATCAGCTATTTTGGGCCTATTAGAGGGCATCTCCAGGTACTGTTTGTTGAGGTTAATGCTTCTCGTTTTTCTTGGGGAGCTGTCTATCATTGAGGCTTGATGTGTTTGGGTATATTCTGTAAATGTATGGTATTATTAGATAAAATTAAAGCAATTAATGACAGAGCACCTTAAGACCAGTTCCATATTACGGTCACTGTAAATTTGCAATATCCTTTGATTATTCATGATTGTCCCATGCAATATGAATAGGTTATGTAACTAACGGTCAGATTATTCATCGAATATATGTAACTGTGAATGTAGTCATATTCCTTGACCCAAAACTGATGCAAAGCAACGTTTCTGACAAGTGGTGACAGACAGCGGAAAAGGATATATATTTTCAGCCAAAAAAAGGTAGACTTCTATTTCAGATAGTAGCCCTTTTCTATTTAAAACAGCTTGTGCAAAAGATTTTTAATGCTAAACACTCAACTATTTCATTTAGTTGTTCTTTGCGCGCACAAAAAAAAAAAACATTTTATTGTTGGCTGACCTCCTCTAAAATATTATCATGGAATGGTTAAAACATATACTACGACTTCATGAGACTATGGAACTTTGCTTTGAAGATGCCATTGCAGCTGTGAGAGTCTATGATGAAACCATACCCTATCTAGGTTCCTGATCACTGATCACTAGCAGAATATGAAAATTGGTTTCCCAGCACAATATCATTCAATATATTCTGGGAAAAGAATATTTCCTAAATCTGCATACATAGACCATGTGTCCATGTAACAAAATTGTTCAAGTTTATTTACCGCTTTGGTTCATCTGCAGTAGCGCACTAGTTGTGTTGCGATATAGTCTGCACAAATAGTTTAATCAGCTCCATATTTCAAAAAGGAAAGGCCAAGAAAATGTCTTATATATTGATAGTTTTGAAGGGAAAATGTCCACATTACAATTTAAAAGGGGCAAATTCTCTGATAAAAAGAAACAAAAGGTGCCTGCCGACATTATATATTTTGGGAAAGAAAAGTACTTGCTAAAGATGGTTCTCTTCTAGTTTGTTTATGTCATATGTTGATGTTGATAAATGTACCACTTAAAGTCTAAAGCCAACAATTCTCTCCTATGCATATAGAGAATTAGGCATACAAATATATATAGTACACTTCGGAAGGCTCCGATTGCTCGTTGGAGCATCCAAAAGATTGTGCAGTTTAAAAACTTGCAAAGAAACAGACAAGATAAAGATATCATCCAGTAGGTTTTGAGCCTGGCATATATAAATGTTTGTTGTTTTGCATATATTTTCTCCCTATAAGAATAAAGAGAAAAGCAACATGCTTTAAAAAGCTGGCTTTTGGTGTTCCTTCTATATCTTAATCGTGGCCAAGTGTTGCAAAAGGGTAGCTGGAGAGAGAGAGAGAGAGAGAGAGATCCAGCTTTGTGATCAGTGTGCAAATGGAACAAATCGATGATCATTTGATCTGAAATACTTGCAGTTATATAAATACTAAACAATATCTTTGAGGAAAAAGGGCAAGTGTTATGTTCTTTTCCAAGGATAAATGCTACCACCTCTATTCGGAAATATTTAACACATTGCTTTGCATGGTATTCTAATGTCTTTTGTATTCATTCTCAAAATCCTTCAAATATAAGAAATTCCTAAATACTGTAAATACAAATTAACAGGTATAACTTGCACATTTTTTGGTACTCAATAATATAATAGTCATTGATGCTTTTTCAAAAGTTTGCCTCTAGTCTTATCCTAACAGACTTTTTTTTTCTTTTTTTGAACGAGAGAGTACAACATTTGTGGCGACAGGGATGATAAAATGATTCCAATAATGCATTAACAAGGACCGTACGTGTTGGTGATGGTGCATCTATGAACATGAGCACAAACAGTGGGCACCTTCAAATGAGCAAATACACACACGACCCGTACTTTATGAATTCATCTTCTTTATCACAAAAAGTAAGCTTTCTGATGTTTAACTACACAGTATCCATCTTCATCCTCATCAAAGAGGAATCAGACAAACTTAAAATAGATAAAGACATCATACATGCACGTACAAGATACGGGCTTATCGTCTGTCACAAAAAGAACAATACCGTTAAATTTTCAAATAGATGACAAATTAAAATACAAGCACCGGAGGACTTTAACTCAGATGTCATGTTTGACCACAAGGGCTTCAACCTTTCTGTTGTGTATCTACTGCCATATAATTTGATATATGTGTCCACTGTCCAACCAAATAATCACCTTTTCAAAATTGTCGAAAAAGAACAAACAAACTAATAAACGGTGTGTCCGCTTGTTCTCATATCATCGTCACGTATAACTTTCACCGGCCGTTTTTTTGTTTTGGAAAAAAGTGTGTACAGACTACAGAGACGAAAAAACAGTCCTTTAAAGCGTACGTGTAGAAGCACGCGTTCAAAGCGACAGGTAAAAAAGGAGAACGAGGACGACACAAGGGTTGCACAGATGCATATGTGTCATATGTGTGTGCACATTCTCACATAGGTCAACTCCAGATTGGACTTTCGGTGCAAGTGCAGATCATATCTTCTATATACGAATCTCGCAACATTCTCTGGCCAGCCAGCGTGGCCACGTCGCCCGCTTTTCGAGGCCGTTCGATCGAGCGAGTGGACGGCCCAGATCGGGCAATTCCCGGCCGTTTTGCAAAAGACCTCTCGAACTTTGGCGAAATACAAACCTCAGTCCCGCCGCCGCTGCCTCTAGCTTCCTTCTACGCCCGAGCCGACCGCGCCGCCTCCTCGCCGCCGCCGGCTGGACAGGCTGGCCCAGCAGTGCCGCTGCCAGGCGACGCCACCGGGCCGGGTGCCGCGTAGACTGCCCTCGTCGGCAGCCGCGCCCCGCTCGCACATGCGCCTCTGTGCCGCCACGGGAAGAGGAATAGGGACAGGGAGAAGGAGACAGAGCGCCGCGGCCACGCTCGCCCGCATCGCGCCGCCACGCCTGCGCCTGCGCCGCCACAGGGAGAGGGAGAGGGAGGGGGAGAAGAAGACACAGCGCCGGGGGCGGGCGTGCCGGGCTGCGAGCTGGCCGGGGCCGTGGGCGGGCGAGCGCGCGGCGCGGCTCTGCCCTCTCTTTCCCCTCGCTGCCCAGCGCACGCGGACGGCTGACGTTCGCAGTGCCCGCTGCTCCTCCATCTCAGCTCCGCCTCCTTCTCCCTCATCTTCCTCTCTCTCCGTCCCTGCTTTCTCTTCCCTCGCTCGCGCACGGATGGGCAGGGGAGAGACGACGAGCGCTCAGAGACGACCGTGAGGCAACGAAGGGATAAGCTGCCCCTGGCCATGTCAGTGTCCTCGAAGCTCTCCCCCTCTTCTCGGAGAAAGAGGATGCTCGAGAATGGAGAAGCCTCGCCGGAGTACCACCGCCGCCGTTCTGCCCCTCCCTCTCTGCCGTGCCCGCCAAAGCTTCTCACCACCCCTGCTCTCCTTGCCCTCTCTCTGCTCCGCCCAGCCCGCTTCGCAATCCACCGCGCCGTCGCATGCCACCACTTCGCCGCCGCCCAAGCTCGCCGCCCTTGCCTCGCCTACCACCACCGCGCTCCAATCCACCATCCTGCCACCACCGCGCCGCTCGCCGCAACTGCCAGCACCACCGCCACCTAGCTGCTCGCCGGCGGCCTACTTCCCCTCTCCCTTTCTTCTCTCTCTGCGATTGGGAACGAAGAGACAGACACCAGCACGCCGTGACCAACCAACGCATCACTACCTTATCCCTTCTCGCAGGCCCCACCGGTCATAGAAACATTCCCTTCATTCGTGAATACATGGACACGGTTCATGTGAAATAAAGATAGAAAGGGAGAGCAGCCCTAGATCGGCTCATGGGAAAAATAGACTGAGTCCACACGCATAGTAGCAGCTCAGCCCAACCGCGATGGGACCCCACGCGTCAGTCTTAAGAGCAGCAGGAAATTGCTATGGCCACCTAACGCAGCATACACAGGAGGGTACAAATCTATTTTCCATGCATACGAAAATTCCCAGAAAATTTGTAAATAAACTAGGTACACTCTAGATCCTACCCATGCATTTCCACATTCATACCATTTATCCAATTTCCATAATTAAATCCCAAGTTATATTCCACATATAATTCCTATTTTAAACTTCGATAATTTATATCTCCACCACCCCAACTCCGAATTACTCCGTTCCACTTCCTAAAATATTCTAAAATCATCCCCTACATTTTCATACTCTGTGAGCCCGGTTCTCAAGGAATAGAGAGAGAAGTGCAGCCAGTCCATAGATCGGTGTATGGGTGCATGGGAACAGTGTCGGTCAGCCTTGGCAGTGGACTGCACAGCGTCAACACAGGGGAAAAATGCTAGAAGCACCCGGGAAACCTACACAGGATATTAAAGCCAAGTTAATTAATTATATAAAAATTCCTAGAAAATTTATAAATAAACTAAAGGCACCCTATATCATACCTACATAATTGCCACTCATTTTCATTAGAATAAAATTGCAGAAATAATATATATATGGCATTCCATACACTCGCATATATGAGTACATCATGTCACGCATGTTAACAAACAAAATGAATACACTTAAAATATACGCCGTACAATGAAAAAAAACAAAAACACATAGATACACGTACGACGCATAGCTAACCACTGGCCGTAAGCGGCAACGCCGCGCACATTTCTAGTATATACA
Source organism: Themeda triandra (assembly GCA_018135685.1). Taxonomy (NCBI): domain Eukaryota; kingdom Viridiplantae; phylum Streptophyta; class Magnoliopsida; order Poales; family Poaceae; genus Themeda; species Themeda triandra. Next base: position 517,863 of record JAENPR010000139.1, read on the forward strand.
CAAAGTCAAAACTGACAAGTAAACTTTGGTGAATTTGCACTGGAATTTAATTATATATATAGTTATATATATACCCATAGCAGCTAGTAGCTAGTGTGGGAATGGCCTGCTGTCTCTTTCCATATCAGGTAATAATTTACCGAGTCGGCACATGGTCTTTCTTGTGGTCATCAACGTCGCCCCCCACATGCGCAAAGTAAATCAACGATCAGTAGTGCCGCGTTGACTGGATGTATATATATATATACCATGCGTGTACATTGTGTTGATGTAACATATTAAAGTAAGTGGTTGCAGATAACAATAATGCGACTTTAATCTATATTCTGACCATGTAGGAGGCAAAGGAAAAAAAACCTAAATAGCATGTGTTTAAGGAGTATAATTACACTGCTATAAAAAAAATACTAAAAAACATCTCATATTTATTGTCAGAGGTAGCCATAAGAAAATCGTGTCTTTGTCAATCCACAAGCACACCTTTTAAATTTGTTTGCAGAGGCAAACAACTTAGGAGGCATGCCTCTAAAAAATTAACATTTTTCAGAGAGGCATATCTATTAACTTGTTCACATATGAAAACATGTCCAAGCCCAATATTAGCCCGTCTCAGAAATATATATATATCGGCCTAAATAAGCTTTAGGGCTTTCTCCAACTTCCATACCCCTTAGGTAAGTCGTTTTGGTGGTTAATGACAATGACCTTGCTTTTGTGACTAATAATCCTAAAAGTAGAGTAACATGTGGCTCATAAATGTATCTAAAATTTAAGTTTGTTGTTGATAACCCTAATCCATTCTGCTTTGTTACAAATGTATGTAGTTAATCTAAGCTTCATGGGTTATATTATGTTATTATTATAATTTAATTCTATATACTATCTTCATCTCATAAAAGTGACACTAGCATTGAAAAAACTACCCCACAAAAAGTGCCACTGTAGCTTGTGAATTACCATCCAAATGGAGCCCATCTCATTGAACCCCACAAGCTCATGCATATGGCAATTAATTTGGCCTATTACTCAGGTAACATGGCCCTTGCAAATGGATATTGCAGCTAATAAATATGGACACCCAATTTCATTTCACATTTTATCTACTCCCTTGGTCCTAATGAAATACAAGGTAACCAAGCGATTTTAGAACTAAATAAGGTCCCTCACTAGTTAGTTAGTTTGGTTGTCAACATGCTTAATTTCCTAGTTATTCATAGTTTGAAAGGCATGTATGTTTGTCATTGATTTTGGAACCAATAATAGAAGTCATTTGGAGCAAGACTGTGTTTAAAAAACATGCATAGATAGGGTTTAAAAAACAGGCACACATGAATGTGGTTGAGTAATTCATCATAATACCTTATATTTACTTGGAACAAATTTTAAACCTCCAATACCCTGTATTTCAGGACTGAACTAGGGACTAATACTCCCTCTGTCATGAAATAGAGTACATTATTGCTATTTTGAGATAAAATAAGATAGAGAACAATATACGCATGTACCCCTCGCTTACCTTCCTAATATATTGAAATCTGATTTGATTCCCATAATTAAAGAATGAACTCTCGAGTTTCTCATACAAAAATAGGCAAGTAAATGAATTACTTTCTATATAGAAAATAATCATGTATTTTATTTAAGTAAACATTATCTTCTTGTTCTTGTTCTCTGGATGCAATATATTTCGGAAAATTTCAAAAGCTAGAATGCTCTATATTACAGGACGGAGGGAGTATGTTCATAGAGTGAGGGACACTCTTTATGGAATAGATGTACAGTAAAAATAGAGATTAGTTGAATGTTGCTGGACATAAGTTTTTTTTCTAGTATTCACTTACGTGAGCAATCTGAATTATGGTAGTGAACCGTGAGGAGAGAGAGAGAGAGAGAGACTTTCCTATATTGGAAATAGTATGCAAAAGCAATATTAGGAATAATTGTATCTCTCTCTCTCTCTATCTCTCTCTCGTACAACTATATATGTATGGACCCTACACAAGAAGAGAAAGGAATGGCTGTCAATTGTTGCTTGTAAAGAAGCAACACTACTTTTAATTTGTGTGTGCGTGGATCAAGTAAACCCTGATGGGATTCTCCAGTCTCATCTCCATTGTGGACCTATCCTAACCAGGAATTTGAGCTCAACTGTGCTATTATTCCTAGAGCCTAAAGACTATAAGATAGCTACCTATGATTAGTCTCACATCGATCGGCAGTAGAGGCAGGCCCAGGCGCTTTCAAATGCAGATGGGATTGGCTCGAATCTGAGTTCAATAGCTACAGCAGAAAATGACGCTCCATCTCATTCATATATGCTAATATGCATGCATCTACATGTAACGCCGAAACGAGGAATATATAACATACGTGTATAGTAGCAAGAACAAAGAAGAGATTGTCGATATATTGTGTGCCGCTACGACCATATTAACCACCACATATATAGCATATCTTACCACATCGTCAATGGTGTGAATGTGTGTTTCTGATTCACTTTCTCGTTGTCGATGAAAATATGAGGATACTCTAGTAGTGCCTAGTATATATGCCTCTATCCCAAGTGGTTGTGATGTACGCATTAATTCATCATGCATCGTACGTGATTCGAGTATCTATTTTACCTATGGAATTTGTCATCCTTGCATTGCTTCCATACGGATGCTATCAAGGGAACAAACACCCATACACACTATAACCCTGCACGGCACATATTTGATGGCCACATATATATTTCGCCTATTGATTTTCAAGGACATTTATGTGGGGAAAAAAAACTTTGCGTGTCAAATAAATATTGTGCATTGACAAGTTAAGGAATATATACATCAGTTCATTATGGGTTTTGACGATCTGGTTCTGAATTGAATTTTCCTGCTGTAACTGTGGAGCAATCATGCATTTTGACGACCTCTGTCGAAGCCATTAGTCTGCACGTATGTTCTACATGCAGACTCTGCCACACGCATGTATATATGGCCAAGCAAATAAACCCCCTTTGTCATATGATGCGTGTGTCTCCCCACAAGGAGGAAACTTTGTGTGGCCATAGTACGTTCAACCACCCTTTACCTACCACAGTTAGGTGAGGTAATCGTTTTTTTGTTTGCTTCACTGCGAGTTGAATTTGGGTCATGCATGACTACGTTTTGGGATGCATGGCTTGACTGTAACTTGTCGTGCCAAAAGACCAGTATCTCCTAGGAAAACTCCACCGCACACGTGCTCCCTTGCCACACGTTTTAATTTGCTGACATATGACCAAGATTCTACTTAGACTAACACTTCCGTCAAATTTTTTTCGAAAGCGTGCAAATTGCACGTACTGCTTTAAGAGAAGGGGAATAAGTTTGTTACAACTTCACATCCTCGCATCAGCGGCGAGATTCCAACCAATGCAAGATGTGAGAACACACTAAAACACAGGGCACCGGCTTGAACGGTGGCGCAATATAGATGTACTAAGTAAGAAACTATTCTGCTAAAAAGGCGACCAATCAGCGGCACTAGTGGGCAAAAGCCACAATCACCGCGAGGTCGCGGAAGCCGGCAGCGATCCAAGAGTCAGTCTCTTCCCTGATGTGCTGCAGGACCTGGGTCGTGGTAGCTGCGCAGCCGTCGAAAGTCCTGCGGTTGCGCTCCTTCCAGACCACCCAAGAAACGAGAAGGACAGCTGAGTCAAAACCTTTCCTTGCCAAGGCTGGGACGCTACCACGCGCGCGCAGCCACCAGTCCACAAGCGAGTCGTCGTGACCCGGCGCCAAGTGGAGAAGACCGGCGGAGTGCAGGAGTCTGGACCAGATCTCCCGGGTGAAGACGCAAGCGGCGAGGAGGTGGTCGTGTGTCTCATCGAGCTGGCAACACAAAACACACGTCGCCGACGGCTGTAGACCGTGCTTGGCCCTCCGCGCCGCCGTCCACAGCCTACCATGAAGCGCCAGCCAGAAGAAAAATTTGAACTTCCGTCAAATTCACCCTCTATAGGACACTGACACACGGCCTCTCTCTGGTAGTACTACTGTGTGTAGGAGTAGCATATTGACTAGTAATGGTGGTATCATGTAAACAAAAAATTAAAGATCAGAACATACGACCAGAGGAAGGTGAATGCAAGCCTTAAATTTCTCTCGTTGAGCAGATGAGCAATATGTTAACTATGTCCCAATAAAAATCGATCCATGAGCCGTTCGAGTAGCGCTAGCCAAGAAAACATAGTCACAGTGGTGCTACTGGTGACAGAAATGGGGCTAGAAAGATATTGTGGCAACTGGAGGTCAAAACGAGCGAGAAAGAGTGCTTGTGCCAATCATAACTCTTGTGCCAATCATTTATCACAACTGGATGCTACTCCAAGTTAGCCGTTAGCATAATCAAGCATATATGAAATATGACCTAACCAAGAAAATCTCAAACGTCATAACTCTTGTGCCAATCATTTATCACAACTGGATGCGACCAAGACACTTCTCAACTTGGTTTTTATTTTTGGATTTTCAGTAGAAAGGAGTTGACTCAGGTGCATGCATACGTAGACCTAAATAAATTCCAAGAATCTCTAACAAGTTTCCCTTTTGTCACCATGGTAATAAGGGTAAAAAAATTGTAGCAGCACGTGCTCTTTTACCAAAACAGGCATCCAACCATGCATGGGCAAAGGTTATGCATGTACAATGACAACACGGAGTGACTGACAGCAACCTCCTTCCTTCCCTCGTCCCTCATTCCCTGGCCCTGCAACTGCAATGGCCAATGGGCATCGAATCCGCTGCGCGTCTGCGTGGCGAGCTACTACAGGCAGCGCATCGCCGCGTGGGCGCCCGTCGCCCAATCCGCCATTGACAAGCCAGCACCGTCGCCGTCCGACGTGCCCGGTCCCAAGCAACGCAAAAGCCTCCGATCCCTCGATTCCCCAGTCGTCGCCAGAGATGCCGCGTGCCACTGACAGGGACGCCGACGATGCCATGTGCACGTGTCGTGGCTGCGGCGAGACGCAACCATGGTGGAGGGCATCGTCCGGCTGCCCCGCGGCCCACAGCATCCTACCTCCCTCCATTTGCATGGTGCATGCTTTCTCGATCGAAAGAGGAGGCCTTTTGGGAGCAGGCACCTGTGCTCCCGCGTGTTGACCTCCGGAATATTGTGATTTGTGATAGGCTGGAGGCCTTCCCAATAGGAGCATCTGTGTTTTCGGAATGGTTCATTCCTTCCTCCATCATCTCCTTATGCATCCCCCCATTATCTTTTGAATTGTGAACGTTATTAATGGGGCATCTCTGGATAACTACTTTTATTTTCTTTGGATAGAAAAATGCCGGTAGGAACTCTACCGTTCATATTAGAAGAAAAGAATATACTTTTTATTTTCAAAAAGAAAAACACAGTTCTAGCAGCACTAAGTGTGCCGGGAAGTTTATATAAAATCGCTATTAAACCGTCCTATGGATCCTTATGGTGTCTTATATATCTCCTTGTCTTCAATAAGTTTTGTGTATCTATGTCGATGTTAAAGGTTAGATGGGTCAGGTCATCCTAGGAGTCTTGCTATTGATGGACATATATATGTTATGTTCATTGAAACTCCATGTGTATTATGATGTGGAAGGAAAGTCGAAAATTTCAACAGTGTCAAGTTGAAACTCGCATCAAGTTGAGGACTTGTATCCCTAGGGCTTGTTTGGCTGTGCTACACATGTATTATGATGTATTAGGATGAAAATTAAACTTATTTACATCTCAATCTACTCCAACACATATGGATTGAGGTGGATACAAGTGTATCCAAACAAGCCGTGATGAGAAGGTTCCACCATAAGGATATTCAACTCACGTGTTGGTAATAAAGTTGAGATCAAAGTTAGGTAAATTAATGACCGTGGTTGAATTTTGCTAGAGATATATACTAATGGTTATTAAGTAAGTTAGGGTTGATCAACAAAACTAGCTCTTCGGCCCGCACTACTACCCGGGTAATTTTGATTTCCTAATATCAATTTCTACCCCTATTTGTAATAAAGCAACAATAGCATTTCTCGCTATCCATTTATGCGTGCTGATTGAGAAATTCTTTTTGATAACGAATATTTTGTTAAGATTCAAGTTCACACATTGAGTTGATATAACAGACTTGACAGCACTCTTGGCTTCTAATGACCTTTTTTAATGCGAAGATATGTGCTTGGGATAAAACACTTTATTCAACAGCACCAATAGCTATGACGCGCCACTACAAGCAAATCATGTGAAGTTTTCTTTGTAGGATTGCCCAAGTAACTAAGAAATCTATGGTGTGAAGTTAGGGTCAGGGTTAGGTGAAAGAATGACCACTAACCACAGATATATCAAATAATCCAACTTCTTTGCTATCCATTTCTACCTTTGTCGGTTGTTGTCAAACGATGGTAATTATACCACAAAGGAGAACCAGACTGAACAATACAACAGGTCAATAAAGACCCCTCTCTCAAGGGTTCAAGCAACCACAGCAAGAAAGCAACTAGCTACGTACAACATTAAGCTGCTAAAGTAACTATATAAATAAACGCCGAATTTTGCTATCATTTATACATGCGGTGAATTTTGCCTGAGATGTATAATTGGTTAATTGAGTTGGATCTTTGAATCCAACCCAAAGATGTTTAGAGCTAGACCAACTACAAAGCAACAACCCACCATGAAAGGACTTTGAGGGAGCTTCTACTTTGGAATTTAGCATGACCAAATACACCTGATTTCTCCAATGCTGCCATGGCATTGCCTAAAGGTGTATCTGGTGAGGTTACTAACCTTTGCAAGTAGTAGGAAGTAGCTCATGGAGCACTGACAGGCATGACAGCTACTGCCGTATGATATTCCGATCCAACATAAAAGAGCTATCACTCGGTCACATGTTGTCTGGAGAGAACCCAAAATGTATAGTGCAAGAGAATACTAGTAAAGTAGCTAGTAAGATATATGCCATTACAAGCTACAATTTCGATAACTTTGTGCCAAATTCTTTTAGTTAAATTAAAAAAAAGTGGTTATATTTCCTTTTAGCTGGTGGATATGAAATTGTATATTTTACAACAATGCATGCATATGCTACCATTCATTATAGCACATTCATCAGCGTCCTCTGCTGAGTCTGCTCGAATGTGAGGTAAGAACAATAGAGGTAATCGTAGCATACAAGCTATATTAATATGATACACTCTTTCACTCTCAACTTTTGTTGGAACAGAACTTTCACTCTCTCATGCTTGCATTCTCGCCTAGAGAATTTTAGGAGCGAACCCTAGAAAATGAAGAATAATTTAGACAGTGATTTTTCCAGTTTTCTGTAGTCCCTAAGCATATCGTCCTTAAAAATTCTTTTTATACAAAAGGTCAATTTTGTGTCGGTATGTTGATTAGTGATAGAGAACCAATGCAGTTACCACCAAGTATATATATGACGGCCTAGCTTTTTTACCCTTCCACGCTAGATACTCCAGATCTTGTTGCAGATTATATATTGCGTCATCGTAGTGGGTCTTTCGATAATGTAGGGCTAACTAACGTAAATATCAGTGATCTATTTCTACACAAGTTCTAAGTCGGTACACAGGACACTACGTCCATACACCATATATGGAATGCGCAATGGCGCACACATGAAAACAAAATTGGAATCTACAAACGTCCAGAGTGGGCGCACATTATTCTATCGCTGAGGCGCTGACACATGTTATTATTTTCAACTTTCTTTTTTTCGAGAACATGCGTTGCATGTATTTCATTAAGCAGAGGTGAACCGAAGTTCGAGTACAAGAGTAGTCGCAGGTAATCCCAGGATTACCAACGAATACCACAACACAAACACAAAGCAAGAAACGTAAAGGGGGGAACCCTCCACCTAACATCCCCAGCAAGCTGCACCTAATACAAAAACTCGACACCTAAGTAGCTAGTAGCGTGCGGAGTCGCAAAGAAAGACATGGCGGCAAAGCATCCGCCCGAACCCTGACGGCCAAGCATCCGTCCCCATTATTTTCAACTTTCTCCATTTCTAAAAATAAAATAAAAATATATATCTAAAAATCAAAACAACTTATAATTTAGAATGGAAGACATACCTCAAATTTCAATTTCAAGAGAAATGTGAGCACTCATGGCAATCCCAACTCATGCCAATGAAGTTTATTGATGCATAGTACTTTGCCTCGAAGGTTGTCTGAGAAGAACTACTAGCGGATTTCCTATGATTGTCCCTAGTACAAAACCTCTATTTACACTAGTTGTAGTCTTAAGACAACCGCAGGTGTAAATTAGATCTATATCAGTGGTTGACTCAAGGGACTACCATTGTAAATATAGGATTTGTATCGGCGACAATCTTAACAAAACTATCAGTATAGATATGTTTACATTATAGATATGTGGTTGATGATCTTTTCGTTTGATATCATTTAGTACTCGAAAATTCTGTTATAAGTTTTCATATTTTGAAATTTATTTTTTTGTTAATTTTCCAAATGGTCTTACTAGATTAAGAAAATGCCTAAACTAAAGTTGCAGTACTCGAATAAATCTAAAACCTTTTAGTTCAATTTTTTTCATTTAAATTTGTTCAAGGTCTCAAATATGTGTCGCGGGAAAATTGCAGAAGTGGGTTTCCCCACTCGAGGTTGGCTAACTTGCAAGTTTCTCCCATGTTAAACAAATGTTTTTACCTGATTTATGAATTCTATAAAACCATTTATACTAAAGTTTTGTGTAAAAGCATGCTGCCAATATAAATCAATTTACATTGACAACGGCTTTAAGTCAACACTACTGGAAACGCGTGCTTTGCCGAGGGCCGGACCTCAGGCACTCGGCAAAGGCACTCTTTGCCGAGGGCCAGCCCTAGGACCCATCGGCAAAGCCAGGCCACTGGTGTAAACATTAACAAGAGGGATTCTCAAGCTGACGTCGATATAATATCACCATTTTTTTATTAAGCTTTCACAATGGACTAAGTTCACACAACCACCAGTGAAAATCCAAAAAAAGTATCATTAGTGTAAACATTTTTAATGGATCTAGCAGAAGAGCTGACGATTATATTAAAAACGTCATTTTTTTTAACTAGTACTTTGTGTGGCAATGAATCAAGCAGAAGAGCTGACGATTATATATCCTAGCTAGAGTACTTTTGTTGTAAGGAGCTTAAAAATATGCATTAAAATAAATAAGAGAAAAACATGTGATGGAGAGAAAAACACATGTACACACTATCGTTACCACCCTCTACGTCAGTGGATAGTAGTATAAGATTCTTCTGTTTAAGAGCAGTGATATGGAGTATATATACGATTATGATATATATTGTAGTAAAAAGGAAATTAAACGGTACGCGTGAATCCTATTCACATCTTCTTGTTGTAGAAAGGTGGATCCTGTTTTTATGTTATTTTCGAGGGAGCGAAGGAATTTGCTGTCGTTACTTGATAATCACCGCGATTGAAACACCCCCAAGAGTGCGCGCGATCTATTTGTTATTCGATCCTATCCGGTAAACCCCATTCAGTACATCAAATCTTTATTGCTCTCATAAATACTTGGAAGATAGAATATTTATTTATTACTTTTAATTTTAAAAAAGAATAGACATGAAAGAATAAAAAGATATTTGAGCCTAATTATGAGAACTTATATGGAATGATGGAATTATAATGATCAATGCTTTCTTAAACAGGAACATATCTCGTGCAAACTAACTGCACGGAGATGTTGGTTTGCATTTGGTACGTTGCCTTCTTAAACACTAAACATTAAATATACTTATAATTTACTACTCCATTTGTCATTCAAAATTATAAGGCGGTTTAGCTATTGAGATATATATTGCTTTTAGAGCAACTCCAAAGGTTTTGCATTTGAGTTTGGCATTCATGTTTTTTAGAAGAAAAAAAAGCTTAAAAATATCTCTCCAACGGTTTGGCATATTTTGCGAGTTGGCATTTATGCCAGCGTGATCCAAACTTGGCATCCGTGTTTTCGCATGACGGAGGGACTCCTCCCGCGCGCGTACAGCTTCTCCCGCGCGTGTACTACTTCATTCGCGTGCCGCCGTCTCCGTTGCCGCGTGTGATTGAGATGTGATCTAGAAGCCCTCATCCGCCGCAGCAGAGAACAATTGCGTAGCTGAGAACATCCAACAAAATAAACAAGATCCGCCACAAGCTATTCATCTACGATACACAAACCTTGATGATCTGCCATGCACGCCGGGTTGGTGGAGTCTCCAGCGACCTGGAATCCAGGAAGGCCCGTATACGAGGACAGGACTCGAAGGCTGCCTAACGACGGCGCGAAGCAAGTGCCACGACAGTGGGAAATGGCGGTGCGCGTCCTGGAAGCCGCGACACTAGCAGGAACTGGCGGTGCGCGACCACGAGCAACACGCGAAGAAAAGCCACGTGTGATAGACTCTCCCGCAAAATGAAAACGCGGAGAAATAGTGTGGTTCCACAAATTTTTATTTTTGCCAAGTGAATAATTAATGGGGAACCGTTTGAGATTGACTCTTTTTACCTTTGGCATATTTACAATATTTGGAAGTTGGAAAACTCCATGTTTTACCAAACAAAATTTATCTTGACAAGTGTATATATCTAAATACATTAGCAAAGTTACGTATCAAAAATTCAAAATATCTTATAATTTGAAACGAAGGGAGTAGTAGTTGACATTATTCAAACAAACGACCAAAATATTAAACAGACGTCAAAGTAACTTTTTAAACAAGATGATTTTGTTATGAGAGGAAAACACTATACAATGGTTTTTTTTTTTTTGAGGAATACTATACAATGGTTGATAAGCTGGCTGATAAAGTTCAAGTGAATAAGGCTATATAAACGGCAGACCACCACCACATACTATACGTACCATTAACACCGTGTTTAAAAAGGCTAAACGACCATTTCGAGACTAACCATGGTCATAATCATGCATATCACTAACTACCACTGTTTTTTTTTCGAATCTAACTACCGCTGTTAAAATCTGAGACTTTTATTGGATGCTTATGTGGACCCTGTATAGGTTGCGACGACGTAGTGCTGTATTATTATGCTAAAAAGCGAGTGGCAGGTACAACAGTGGTAGCTCTGTCGCTAGCTTGTAGGACGTGCCATCTCCAGAGAATATGTACGTGATTTGATCTTTCAGTTCGTCATCGATCGCCACAAGATCGAATCCTCCCCGGTAAAGCAGGTCACATTTTTCCCAACTCCGATGTTGTAGTTTGTACGTGTTGTATGAGAGAGAGCATACGCATCTCGCATGCAGTGCACTTGGCTTTGCATCGATCGGTAGCCCGGCCCAAGTCGACAAGACTTCTCTTGTGGCTCACGACCACGCCACAATGATGCACTTGTACTATATATGGTGTTCCTATATGTCATCAGCCTATTATATATTTCTTGTGGCTAACGATTGTTTAATTCGGCGTTATTATCTAACAAGTACTGATAGTAGTCTGCATGAATTATTTCTGGTTGGCCATGTCAACTTATGTTTCGATCTTGTGGCTAGATAAAGGTCACGGCTCAATGTCATTAGGTACGTGTACCTGGCACACTTGGGTATTTTTCTCGATGTCAACAAAAGTGATCTCCACAGATGTCAACTACGGTTCTCAACTTCTCATGGCCAATATGATATCGCAGTTCATGCTTAGTACTTCCGAACTCGATCCTCACGAGCGTCAACTCTGCTAGCTAGTCTAGGATAGAAACCCAACTGTTGCCTTGACCAGCCGCAACACTATTGTTATGTTTCTTTTCAAAACACGTGGACGCTCACATACACTTGTCAGTCGTGACCACACAAATGCCATACCTCGATAAGCATCTTCAAAAGATTGAGCTGTCAGGTTTTGATATCGATCGACAAAGGCATGATATTATTGATGAAGACATCATAAGCATCTTGTTGTCGACCGGTCCATCACCTAGCTCCAGAAATTAAAACAACGATGCTAAATACTATTAATTATATTAACATCTGGAAAGAAATACAAGCACCATGTTAAGTCAAGAGATTTTAAACCCGGACATGCATGTTTCAAAGAAACATAACTAGTAAACCAGCTCGTTCATCATTATGTACCTTGTAGGTACTCGATCCTCTTGTAACCCAATGAGAAGTTAACTCTGTCCAAGAATTTTATGCTATGCACATGCTAAAGGCCTTGGACTTCAGATGGCTTTTACCCTCGTTCCAAAATAAGATGCGAGTGCACATCTCACACTTTGATATAAGATGTGATATAAGACGGCTTTTACCCAAGTTCTAATTCCAATAGGAGGGTGTAAAGAAGTACTCCACATATAGTAGGAAGCCCAATTCAAGATCGTTGCCTTTTATACCCTTCGTCCCAAAATAAGATGCGAGTGCACATCTCACACTTTGATATAAGATGTCTACTAGGAAAATATAAGGTGTGACCAATCTAATAGCGGTCATTTTATATTATAATTTTAGTATTTGTACATGTTTGGTCAAAAATTTAAATTAATCAATTCCTCGAAACGCAAGAGTCATACTCATTTTAGGACAGAGGGAGTAATTATATCTAAGAAACAACTTGTTTCCTCGAGAAAAAGAAAAAGGAATTAAAAGATACATCCTGAAATGTGGTTGTGAACAATGTGACGAGGTTTTCTATATGGTTAATTACCTACCCGTTTTGCTCGTGGGGTTGGTTCATATACAGTACTAGTATGTAGTAGGATCCAAAAGGCACGAGGCCGTGGAAAAGAGAGTCCCGCGGACACGGGGAAACAAGTCCGTGGCCGCCGCGTGTGGGACTACTGCAGGTGGTAGTAGTAGTTGTTTCCGTTTCTCCAAACTTATCAACGTATCCCTCTGTTCCGTTCCGTTCCGTTCTGTTAGGCAAAGGTCAAGTGCCCTTATCCCCGGCCTCGATCTGCTATTCTTATCTACCCTGCCCTTATCACGCCTTGCCTTGGCTGCCCCAAAATCGCATTCTTTTTATTTTTTTTTTGATCTCAAAGCGGCTGTCATGGCCTTATACTAAAGGACGCAAACTCAGCCAAATCGCGATATAACCGCAATATCTAACTGTAATGCATAAATAAATATGAAAGGGTGGGTCCATGTTACTATATGTTATCCACCATCTCTCCTGTAATTATCCACTGATCCTCGGGGCCCACCGAGCGGGGCGCGAGATTCTCCCTGAAATGCCCCCGGCGCGAACGGTTATATATAGCGGGCAACGCCCACCCGGCTGAGCACGGCAGTCCGCACCCACAGCGATCCATTCGCCCAATCTCCAATCCAACCCAGAGAGAGAGAGCAGCAGCCGGTGCCGGCCGGCAGGCAATCGCAGTTGGTCTCGTCTCTGGGTGTCTCTTGGGTCCCCGTCTGTCCTCCTCCCAAAGCCTTACACGTACGTAGCCCTGCCACCTCGCCGGCCGCCGGCAGCAGGGAAAAGAGAGAGGAGGGAGGCGAAGAGAAAAGAAAAGGCAAGATGGTGGGACTCCTCCCCGAGACCAATGCCGCGGGAGAGACCGACGTCCTCCTCGACGCCTGGGACTTCAAGGGCCGCCCCGCCCCGCGCGCCACCACCGGCCGCTGGGGCGCCGCCGCCATGATCCTAGGTACGTTTGTTGATCCCGAGTCCGGCCGCCGCTGGCCGGCCGGCTGGGATCCTCTCTCGTTCCATCCATTGTTCATTCCATCCCACCGGCCAGCGGCAGACAGATCTGGCCGGCCGTGGCCCGGTGGACGGGCGGTATGCATCGATCAAGATCGATGTCTGGCTCGCTCGCTGACGAGTCTGAACTCTGAACCATGAATGAAAAAATAAATAATGCATGGCCTATCTGTGGTGGTGCTGCAGTGGCGGAGCTGAACGAGCGGCTGACGACGCTGGGCATCGCGGTGAACCTGGTGACGTACCTGACGGGGACCATGCACCTGGGCAACGCCGAGTCCGCCAACGTCGTCACCAACTTCATGGGCACATCCTTCATGCTCTGCCTCCTCGGCGGCTTCGTCGCCGACTCCTTCCTCGGCCGGTACCTCACCATCGCCATCTTCACCGCCGTCCAGGCATCGGTAAGCAGTCGAATGAATCACCACTACTCACTCATCTCCTCCCTCCCACAAACTTGGGATTCCGTTTTCCATTTTTGTCCGGCCTCTTTTGAATGATTGGATAATCCATCCATTCAAGTCCATTGATGTCGCCGGCGTGCTCTCCTCTGCTCTGCAGCAGGACTCCATAGATGTCGGTCAGTTTGCTCTGTCAATGGGTCCGGCCAATCTCAATTCCCTCTGTCATTTATCGACAAAATATCTGCTTGGGCTTTTCATTATTATCAAATAATTCCCTTCCCTAGTAGGAGCAGGACTAGTTGTCAGTAAAAACCAAATAAAAATTGGAGCGTTGCATCCCGAAGATGCTCTCCTCCTCCTGTGAAAAAGGACGCGCACCCAATGAATAAAACAAACAAAAGGAGAGCCTATGTAATCAGCTTCAATTCAGTCATCATCGCCATCGTCATATCTCCCTTCCATGTGAAACATATTTACATATATGCATGGAGTGGTCCAAGTCACTCCAATTCACTTTCCATTATTGTCAGCAGAGCTAGATTCCATCCTTGCATCATTTGCCTGTCAATCCACCTCACCTCATGAAAAGCGTAAAACTGAACAGATTTCTAATCTTAATTCATTATTGTTACTGGACACACTGCAGGCTGGAAAAGAGTATTATTGGTAAATTTAAATTCAATCATAATCACCAAAAGATTTTAAAAGCTTGGATTTTGACAAATATTCTAAATACAGCTGCTAGCTGATTGATTGATGATACACACATACAAGTAGTATATAGTAAGTAATTTGTTTGTTGGCGTGTACGTACGTGATGGTTCGTGCAGGGCGTGACGATCCTGACCATCTCGACGGCGGCGCCGGGCCTTCGCCCAGCGCCGTGCTCCGCCAACGCCGGCGACAACTGCGCGCGGGCGACGGGCGCGCAGCTGGGCGTGATGTACCTGGCCCTGTACCTGACGGCGCTGGGCACCGGCGGCCTCAAGTCCAGCGTGTCCGGCTTCGGGTCGGACCAGTTCGACGAGTCGGACAAGGCGGAGAAGCACCAGATGATGCGCTTCTTCAACTGGTTCTTCTTCTTCATCTCGCTGGGGTCGCTGCTGGCCGTCACCGTGCTGGTGTACGTCCAGGACAACCTGGGCCGGCGCTGGGGGTACGGCGCGTGCGCGTGCGCCATCGCGGTGGGGCTCGTCGTCTTCCTCGCCGGGACCAGGAGGTACCGCTTCAAGAAGCTCGTGGGCAGCCCGCTCACGCAGATCGCCGCGGTGGTCGTGGCGGCGTGGAGGAAGAGGAAGCTCATGCTGCCGGCTGACCCCACCATGCTCTACGACATCGACGTCGGCAAGGTTGCTGCCGTCGAGGAAGGCTCCGGCAAGAAAAGCAAGCGCAAGGAACGCCTCCCCCACACCGACCAGTTCCGGTAAGCTCTCTCCATCTCTAGCTGGATTCTTGGCTACCTACCTTTTACTGCTCTACTACTTGCCAAAACATCTACTGTTCTTTACTTTTGTCCATCGTCGTCACCACCATGCTCATCAAGTAATTGGTTGGAATTACCTTACCTCATGAGTCGTGTTCCTGCTTAATTACCTTACTTATACTTGTCTCTTCAAAAAATAACCTTACTTATACTTGACTGGTAATACAAAGTATATGTATGTGATGGAATAATTACCTACTATAAGTGATGGCATCAGTCAACAAAGAGTCCAACTAAGATGGACTGGCAGCGGACCTATAGGGTCAGTTGCCTTACTCCTATTGGTAGACCTCATTTGTCAGTCTCACTTGTATTTAACCAAGAGAGAGGGACTTATTAGAGTGATAGTGAGAGAGACAGCCATTGCCAGACAAACAACAGAGAGGAAGGGGTGTATGTCATGTACTATCTATCTTCCAATAACAATCTACAATTTGCCAGCTAGGATAAGGTACCAAATCCAAACCAGTCCAAAAAAAAAAATCGCACCGTTGGTCCTCTGAATCTCCATATATCGTTTTCTCCCAACTTGCATCGGTCACTCACGTGCTGTACTATGTGTGAATTCATGGCGAATTCATTCATACCATAGCTGCCAATTGCCTTCATTCCCTACTAAAGTCCACAGATTCATTAACATCCGACGCCGTCCTTCCACCGTGGCCACCCAGCCAAAACCTTCCTGGATTCCTTCTGATAGCATGGTCACTAACAAAGTGGTCCTCTACACCCTCTCTTAGTGTCAACCATCGCCGCCGGGCGGGCCTGACCTCCCCGTCCGTCACCCATTTGCTTGACGCATGCACACGTGTAGCACCTCTCTTTCGCTTGACTTAGCCAGTTAGCCTTTCATGTAGCTTTAGCGAACAGCTTATGTTAAGTGATGTAGCTACGCAACGTATGATGTTTAGGGAAAGAAGAGGATAAGACCTCCGGGTGAGCGACAAATGTCTGGGTTTGGCACCTCCCAGGCCAATAATTGCGCTATTATAATGCTCCCTAGGGAGAGAAGAGAACGGTCACGGACTGTGCTGTGTGCCTGCCCTGTTGCTGTCTGTTCCCCCGGCCATGCCATCCTGGTGCACTGGCTGCTATCATCCCTTGTTGGCCTCCTCTGCCCGGTGCTCTGCACTGAATCTCTGAAACTGCTGCATCCAAACAAAGGCTGCTAGCAAATATCTGTCTGCACAGAAATTTCAGAGCAGAGTGTAGATATTGTGTACATAATATATATGTAGATATGGTCCAACTGAACACCTGCTAAAATTCAGGGACGCAGAATATACTATAGTAGTACAACAAAATTGGAAGATGTGAAGAAAAGGAGGGGGAGAGCGAGGTCGGCATGCGAGGCCAAAAGGGCTTGATCTCGATTCTCGCTTGTTGTGTAGTAGCAGCAGTCCTCAGTTTTGGTGGCATTTGGGAACTTTTTGGGAGTCTTGTGAGGAGCAAGAAAGCTCCCCCTCACCCCACTTGTAGGTAGCTTCCCTTTCGCAAGACTTGGACCGACCTATCGGTTTTCGGTGCTCAGACTTTTCTTGAGCGCTGGCATTGAAAATGTGAGTTTGCAAGGCGGCGTAACTCGGACGGTTTGAATTTAAATGTTGAATAGTAGTGTAGTTGAGTGAGTATAGCTCCAATGGGATGTAGACAGGACTGGAAGAGTGTATACATGGGATCTTGATATGGGGAGGTCATCAGATTCTGCATCCAGGAGGTGGCATGGAGTGAGTTTTTTAAGATGAATTATTGGGCATTAGCTCTGCATTCACCTAGTTCTAGAGAGAAGAACCGTGGAGAAGACCGGTTTCTTGTTGGCGATGTGATGATGACACGAGTAGAGGGGGGAATGACCAAGTTACAGCAAAAGCTAACCTAATTTACTCTACCGTAGAAGAAAACGCCAGACTCATCGGCATCACCTTTTCCCCTTTTTCAGTCGCATGGAATCCAAGTTGCTGTAGAACATTGACGGTCATGTCGATATGTGTAGCTAGCCAACAATAGTGGCCTTTAAAAATCTACTAGACTTTTGCTGTATCACATCAGGGAAGAAGAGAAAAAAAAAATGACACGGACATTGCTTGAGAACGAAACCAAAACAGGATTCAGCTAGCTAGGTGATGGGCGACGGCACAGCAAAGTTCCAGGTCCAAGGAATAATTAGAGGTTTATTTGCTGACTAACAGTGACCACTGACTGACAGACAAACTTGATCATACACGTGTGCACTGAAACTAAACATATTACTTCTTATAATTATAAATGATAATATATATGAACTCACAGCACAGTAGTGGGCCACTACATAACAGAACACTAGCTAGAAGTCTAGAAGGTTAGAAGGCTAATCTGAATCCCCAAAAGAGAGCCCTAGAGATACGAATTGCCTCAATTATTAGATCACTGTTGGCGAGTCTGACCGAGACGTGTGCACTGCACACACCGAAAGGCCTCTGGAAAGGCAGAGGAAAGGAGGGTGCATGATTGTTAGTTTCAGGGGCAAATGAAATGGAGATCGGCAGCATGATTCAGCGGTGGACGCGAAAGCCTCAAAGGCACAGACATGCCTGCCTGCCTGTGTTGTGGTGATCGTTCAGCAGCATGGTGTTGTGTGGGGAACCTTCCTGCTCCTCCCCTAGCTGCTATGGAGTATGGACCAACGGACGGACGGACGGGCGGACGACGAGTGGCCGCCATGGATGGGGACCGGCCAAATCTATCTAATCTAACAAATCGAAGAACCCTTTTGCATCCCTCTCACATGCTGCTGCCGTCTAGGCAGGTTGGCCGTCGTCTTTGGCATGGCTCCCTTGGCACTGCATCTCTTCTCTTTCTCTTGTGTGTTTGGTGTGGTGATGGAGTGGGCATGCGTGTCCTCCGGTCCCTGCAGCTGGAAAAGCTGTGGAGAAAGATCACTGGAGGGATCGAGATCGGCGAGACCATACCATGGACGCATGGACCATCACCATTCGCGGGGAGATAAAGCAGCCTGCACTGCAGCTGCAGGCATGTGATGGTGCCGTGCCGTTGCCATCCCATCCGTGCTCTCTTACGCCGGCCTGATCAAGATTAGTGGCTGCTAACTCTTGCTTACTTGCAGCCATCGAAACCGACTGTCCTTTTTCACGGCCCTTTTTCTGAACTTTTAGAAGACGGTGTGTTAGTGAGTGGCGTCCGGGACCTCAACACGTGATCTCGTCGGGGTTCGGGCAAATGGGCATGGCGATCGGCATCCATCGACACGGACATTGCCGGGACTCGTCACGGTGTTCTGAAGGGTTCGAGGCCCATGTCCTCCTGCTGGCAAATTCCCTGCCGTGAGTTCATCTCGGTCACACTGCTTTTGCACATGACTACATAGAGCATATGACAAAGACGGGGAAGGGGCATGGTATTCCTATTCCTTTTGCCGAGTGATCACATGACCAAAGCCTCAGATTAACGCCAGACACGGGAGGGATAGATGTGCCCACTACCACTAACCCTCCTTTGTTTGTTCTCTTATCGATACGGCATCGCCGCTGAGCTGATCCTGACCACAATGCTAGTTTAAGTCTCTTCAGAGTTCAGAGTTTGGACTTCAGAGTCGTCGTCGATGACGATGATGCTATATATCCTAATATGCTATATGCTACCCGGTCTATCTGGGGAAGGAAGGATGCCTTTGCTGACACCTGCATCATTCCATCATTTGCATATTTTGCATATATGCATAAACAGGTGTTTGATCCATGTTCCTGATTCGACCTCACCAGTCCACCATGTGGGGGGAAGATTGGGAAACATTATTGACACACCTGACGCACTGAATCTCTTCTTTCTTCAATTGAACTTAAAAATAAAAAACCAGCGTGTCTCATTCCATAGCATGACTCTGCCAGACTTATACTGATGACCTGTTTAAATGATAAGCTCTGACGACTCATTAGGGTGTCGACGACGATTCTATAATAAAAGTGTCTGATTGTCATTAAGATGGCGATTGCATCTTCTATAATAAAAGGAATACATATGTCCCCCTGCATGCTGGACGCATCGGTCGTATGTAGGCCGGCCGATCTGCTTAAACTAGCACTAGCTCTGAACAATTGTTTAGGTGTCTGATTGGGTTCCTGTCTCCATCTCGTGCAGAATCTCGCGCCTGTGTCCACTGCTTTAGCTCTGCATGCGCATGTCTTGTTTGGTGTTTTCCTCAGAGCCCAAAACCACTTTGCATTTCATTGCATGCCTCCCTGTTTCAGCCTAAAGTGGTCCACTGACAGCGACCTCAATGTCTGTCTGAAAAGAACAAATTTTTTTCAGAGAACATTTTAAGAATGAACTTTTTAATAAGCATCTCATATATAATATATATGTGTCAGTCTCACTGCTTGATTGAAAAAATAATCTTATATTTAACTTTACTGTATGTCTTTCATGAAGAAAGCATAATAAAGAAAAAAGAAGATTTACTCTGTCTGAACTCTAAATAGAAAGCTCCTGCTTGTTTATCCTTTCAGCTTTTGATTGAATGCTGTTGCTTGAATTTTCAATTATTTTTTTAAAAATCTAACAACATCTTACGGTTTGGTTTCCCGCGTTTAATTCGTTGCAGCTTCCTGGACCATGCCGCCATCAACGAGGAGCCGGCGGCGGAGCCGAGCAAGTGGCGTCTGGCGACGCTGACGGACGTGGAGGAGGTGAAGACGGTGGTGCGGATGCTGCCCATCTGGGCGACCACCATCATGTTCTGGACGGTGTACGCGCAGATGACCACCTTCTCGGTGTCTCAGGCCACCACCATGGACCGCCACATCGGCTCCTCCTTCCAGATCCCGGCCGGTTCGCTCACCGTCTTCTTCGTCGGCTCCATCCTGCTCACGGTCCCCGTCTACGACCGCATCGTGGTGCCCGTGGCGCGGCGCGTGACGGGCAACCCGCACGGGCTCACCCCGCTGCAGCGGATCGGCGTCGGGCTCGCCATGTCCGTGGTGGCCATGGCGGTCGCCGCGCTCACCGAGATCAAGCGGCTCCGCGTGGCGCACGACGCCGCCGTGCCGGCGGGGGGCGTCGTGCCCATGTCCGTGTTCTGGCTCATCCCGCAGTTCTTCCTCGTCGGCTCCGGCGAGGCGTTCACGTACATCGGCCAGCTCGACTTCTTCCTCCGCGAGTGCCCCAAGGGGATGAAGACCATGAGCACGGGGCTGTTCCTCAGCACGCTGTCGCTGGGGTTCTTCGTCAGCTCCGCGCTCGTCGCCGCCGTGCACAAGGTCACCGGCGACAAGCACCCGTGGATCGCCGACGACATGAACAAGGGCAGGCTCGACAACTTCTACTGGCTGCTCGCCGTCATCTGCCTCGCCAACCTCTTCATCTACCTCGTCGCGGCAAGGTGGTACAAGTACAAGGCCGGACGACCGGGAGCCGATGGTGCCGTCAACGGCGTCGAGATGTCCGACGAGCCCATGATGCACTGATCGGTGATCGACGAGGCACGCGACGGCGACGTACCCCCTGCTATAACCAACAAGCGTATCCGTCCGATCCGATCGTTGATCCAACGGCTCTGATTGATTGCTCCATCAGCGTGTTGTACCATCGTGTCATGTGTTACTCCGTCAGTCAGTGTATACAGTGTGTATCTTCTATCTATGTCAAAGTGTACAGCACGTGCCGTCACCATCCAGAGGCGCGTGCGTACGCGTGTAGTATAAAGATTAATAACTTTTTCTTAGAGGGGAGGAGGGGGAGAAGGGCGGAAATGTAAAACCGCACAAGGGTTTACTTAATTAGGCTAAAGGATGGTGGGGCCAGGGTGTCGGTGACAATAGTGTTACTGCATTTTGTATATCGTGGTGGGAAGAACAAAAATCCTCCACTGCAATCTTTAAATCATGCAAGAAGAGAGGAGCATAAAAAAGAAAAGGATGTCATGTGTGTTGTTTTTTTTTTTTTTGAAGGGAGAATGCGTGTGCTGCTTTTGGTTGATTGACCTTCAAAATCTAGGATAAGAAAACTATCCCAGCGTTTTCATGTGAACTTTGAGAAATTTGAGCACTGAAAACTCGAACTATCTTGTGTTTGCTAAATTTCTATTTATTATATACTTGATGCTTCCTCCGTCTTAAAATAAATCAACTCCTAAAATCACCCTAGGTCATCAAACTATCTTGAGTTTGGCTTAGTGAAGAATGGAAAAATTCATGACACCAAATAAGTGAACTATAAAATAATATTTCAAGATGAATCCAGTGATCCAAATTCCGTGTCACAAATATCGGTGCTATTTTTATAAATTTGGTTAGATTTAAAACAATATTACTTGATGTAACTCTAGAAGTCGATGTATTCTGGACTGACTGAGTATAATTAGAATTATAATGGTGTGCAAAGCTCTTATAGGTCAAGGTTAAGACCTACCTTTTGTCAATAAAACTAAGAAGTTTCATCGGTCCTTTGTTTTGACAATTGTTTTGCAAGAAAAGAAGAAAATGCATATACATAAGCTTATTGAGTGACTATTTGGTTGAGCTATGGCTTCTAAAAATGATGTTGTGAGCTATGTGGGTTGTGAAAGTGCTGTTTTTTAAGTAATGAAAAACGCAAACTAGTAAGACGGGATGTCTAAATCTCTCTAAATCAAAACTAACTTAAGTCTGACTAACTTTACCGTGAAAAATAACAACATTTATGGTAATTATATGTATGACAAATCTAGTTATCCAAATTTAATGTCACAAATATTATTGCTCTTTCTCAAAAAGTTTAGCAAAACCTACAATAATGTGACTTTGTATAACTGAAGAAGTTGATTTTTTGGGGAGGGGTGAAGCATGATTATAATTATAACTATAATGGTGTGGAAAGCTCTTCCAGGTTATGGTGTCTTCGAATTGTTCAAGAGGAGAAGAAAATACATATGATCCTACACAAGTTGAGAAGGTTCAACAGTCGAGCAGGAGTTAAGAAAGAACGTTGAAAGATACCAAAGCAGAGGAACCCATATATACTCATGCTTCCCCCAAGTTTCATGTGAATCTCGGCCAAAAATAAAAGCAGGTGCCATCACTTTCCTATATTAGCAACGAACGTTCCCATATGGTAATTTCGTGGTTCCACCAACGTAATCCGCATCCGTTGATCTGACGGCCCACATCGCGTCGCGCACGGAACGGACTCGATCCGACGGCGCGGAGCCGCCGCCGAACCGACGCGTCCGTAAAGGGCGAGCCGTATATGCATGTCAGCGTGCGGTTCGTGGACATCGCAACAAACAAGAACAACGAAAGCCTTTACGTACGAGGACAATAATGGAGAACGCAGCAACCGACGACACGTCCAGGCGCGACGACGCCGGCGAACACGGCCACGACTGCAAGGGCGGCGGCATTGGCCGGACGGCGGCGGCGCAGGACAGCGTCCAGAGCGCATCCGTCGTGACGGAGGTGGGCAGCAGCGGCAATGCGGCGGCGGCGGGGGAGGAGACGCTGCGGCCCTGGCTAGACGACGATGGCCACGGCGAGGACGGATGGCTGACGGTGTTGGAGAAAAACGCGGTGGACGACGACTACTACGGCCCGGTGGAAGCAGAGACGATGGCCGACGGCAGGGACGTGCCATCCTCTCCATTGAGGCTCGCTGCGTCGAGGTTTGGTTGCCTGCTGCTAGGGTTTCTCACCGGCGCAGCCGCCGCCATGCTCTTCCTGATGAGTGACGATGACTCGCCGGTGACAACATGCACGGTGGTTCCAACATGAATAATAACTACATATTCCTTCACTTCTTGATTGCAGAGTTGTTAGAACTCAAGAACAGAAGCGTGTACTATGATGTTGTAATCAGACCTGAAACTATTTTACTTACTAGTTGTTGCTCTCAGTGATTACATACTGTACATACCTAATGCTTCTCTGAGAATTCGGAATACTTCATCAGACTAAATGATTCGAATATCTGGCAAATTCATCAGACTGGCAACAGTTCAAACATTTTCACTTGATTGAGTAGAAACATCCCAGCAAAGTTGAGATCCACCAGAATCATAAAGAATAAAGGTTATGGTTTAGGGTAACAACGTTGCGGCAGTTAGGTTTAAAACAAGTCTACCAACTCTGAAAAAAATTCTGAAAGAAAAAGTATGAACCACCATAATGTACACAAACCGAAGGCTTCTAGGAGTGCTGCTGTTGCTACACGTTAGAACAGGGCGCTCCGATTGGGAGCACAAACACATTGGGAGGCATACCACGTCTGGGTATCCTTTCATAGGAGTATAGCTCTGCTGGAGACATCTTCCAACTATGTTCTCTTGAGGATGTAGCCGACGATGATGCCCAGAAGGCCCACGACAAACAAGAAGGTGATGGAGAAACCGCCACCTCCGCTGGTTTTGCTGCTCTCTTTCCGTAGAAGCTCCTGATTCAGAGAGGCAGGAATTTATGAGTCTGAAAACTCTTGAAACTCGTATATTTGAGTTAGCACACAAGTTATGATCAATTATGCTTGTTGAATTTATGCCATGTTAAAGCTTTTGATTTATTGGTGTACTACCTTTTACATTATGCAGCTACTAGGTATTCATTCAGATAGCATTAGGTGCAATTGCTTCAAAATTGGAGCAGGATAGTATTCTCACAACAGGTCCATCCAAAATTTCAGTCACTATCAAAGCACACAAACTAACAGACCTTTATACACGGACCTGTTTCTTGACTTGAAATTGATTAAACGTCTAACAGGATCAATCAGCTTATCTTGCATAAAAAGCTAATGAATTTTTGACAATTGCACAATTTGTAGAACAAGAAAATTTTCACTTCAGTAGCTTTCAATGTTCTTTTCCTTTGTAATGACAATGGTGATCAGAGAAGCAAATGAGAATCATACAATATTAGCATCAATGAACAATGTCACCAAAATAATATTTTTTATGTGAATGGAAACAATAAAAATGACATTTAAGAAACAAATGGTCACAAACTAAAGTACTGATTCAGAACTACCAAAATGTCTGGAGAACTTACCAGCTCTTGTCGTAACTTCTGGTTCTGCTGAACAGCAGACATTTTCTCCTCAGTTAGCTTGGAGATCACAGATGTTGCCTAGCAGTCACCAACCAGAGTGAATTAGTCAAAAACAAACAAACACACACATACATACACACACAAAACTTCATAAAGTATGTTACAACTTATACACAAACTAACAGCCAAATTAGGTCCTGTATTTTGGCTTTCTGCTGTCAAGGACTCAATAGATCAGACATGAAGAAGCAAAAACTGCAGAGATCATTCCAACTTGTTACTACTTATTGGGTGAAGTATATTCATGTCTAAGAGCTATATCAGCGTTCAAAGCAAGAAGGTTCATGTGAATAAGCAATCACGAAGACATCAAGTTTAGAAAACTAGCAAGGGATTTGTTCCCTAATCTACTAACATTCCATTTAGCTTGCCTCTCTTCCTAAAAGTACAGAGTTTAGTGATAATAAGGCACTGATATTTCTCAACTAATCAACATGGATAGTGGATCTGAACACAAAATGTCAGAAAACCAGAAATCCATTCTGGCCATCAATATATGTGATAGTAAACTTTATCTAAGAAGTTACCATGACAGTGGCTGGATTATTTGGGACCAAACCATAATCATATGTAAAAGATCTAAATATCAGAAAAAGCTATATCCATACAGCAAGATTTCTGATAGTAAAAAAAAAAAAAAAAAAAAAAAAAAAAACTTTTATTACTTCATGAATGGATATCACCACCAATGGATATTGCTTCCCATAAAACTTCTGTAATCACTAATCAGTTGCAATTTGCAAGCCAGTATATGCTTCCAACATTTTAAGGATTGTCAACTACTTTGAATTGTATGCATAACTGGTTAGTTAGGGCAAGTCTAGCAAGGGCATATCTCAAACATTGTTGATGTGCAATTCACAAGATGCTTTTGCAAGTTGCAAGCTTTTAAATTTAATAGCACTGATGTGTAATGAGGCAACAATAAAGGGCTACCTCAGAGGACTTCTCCTTTGTCGTTTCAGCAGACGATCTAGATACCTAAAATTTGCAAACTGATTAGAAATAGCAATTCACAAGACCATCAAATGAAAAACCCGCAGGTATTGGTCAAGAAAATAAAACTGAAACCCGCAGAAGCCTGAGTACAAATATATATATGAAACAAAAAAACTGAGATAGATCAGTGTCTTACAGATAGTGGCATTGTGGAATGGCTGATCCCATTTTCTTGTGAATATGAGGGAGTGGAACTCCCTAGCTCAGATTCTTCAGGGATCGGGTTGGGCGTAGTTGTTGGCACATAAACCACACGCAGCTTGAATTCATCAACAAGCTTCCCTGGCTCCTTATTGAACTGTTATCATGACAGCATATAAACACATCACACATGACATGGCATGACAAGCAAGAATGTATAGAACTCATCAAGAGAGGCAGGGTAGTTACCATTGCTGCATTAATATCTTGAGCTGCTGCACCATTCTCCGCCGCAACGCTTTGAACTAGGAACTTGTCCTTGCACTGCATGTCAGGTGGTGAAACCATCTGTGCTTGCATTGTCACTAACAGTACAAAAAGGTTAAGTAGGCATAAGTACAAATTTGAGTTACGGTAAGTGGATTTCCTAGCATCAAGCTATTGTTTCACGATGTTATGGATTTGGGTGCTACCTGTAACATCACAAGTTGACCCAGGTAATACAACGCCAATATTAGGACGCACGCAGTACTGCTTCGGGTTGGTTGTTTTGACCTGCAAGTCATAGATGAGATATAAGATTTGCATCAAACAGTGCAACCTATCAGAGCAAGTGAATATCTTGGAGCATGAAAAAAGTGGCATTGAACACTAGTTACCTTGAATGCTACATAATGGTCAGTCTTATTGGTCAGTTGCATGGAGCACGAACTCTGCCTCATTATCTCAACTGCATGCACAAAAAAGCAGTTCAGGGCTTCAGGCACATAGCAAGATAGTTTAATCCACTGTATAATAACCAATAGAAAGACCTAAGGCAAACGAACTCAACAAACAGAGAACATTTTTTGAAGAAACATTTAGGATAAGTGCTAGATAACACATTGCAGTTATTTCAAGCTAAGCAAGCAGACAATGACCACAATGTCAAGTCAAAAGCAGCGCCAAATATACAGACAAATTTCATTTCACGCTACCACATGAAAACAAACAGCACACACCAATACAGTTACAAAGCAATCTTTTCTACAAGATCCCAAAGCCCCGGAAAGTCCATGTGTAACTACCAAACCGATAACTACGACGCAATGGACACTGGAAGCATGCATCAAGAAACAAACAAATCTAGCCCACCCAAACCCCAGCAGACGGACAGATCGGTAAACAAATACTAGTACCCCAATCGCATGATGATCCAACTACTATACTACTACAAGACGACGACATGATTCTATAACCCATTCCACGAACCGAGCTGGTTAGGGTGTCGCAAATCCACCTAGGGAGGATCGCCACCCGCGTTTCCCCGCCAAGATCCCAGCTTTGACCAAGATCCGATAAAAAAGAAAGTAACAGCAGCACCCCACCACGATCCGAACAGACAGCTCGATCTGGACACGAGATCTGGGAGGGGGGACTTACAGGGGAATGCGAGCTCCGACGGCTGGATCTCGAGGAAACTCCCGCTCCCGCCGCTCATGGCTGCTGCTTCCTTTCTCGATCCCTGATCCAACAATCCGACCTCCTCCTCCTCCTCTCACGGAAACAGAGCGAATCAAGAACTCGCCCACATATCGGACCCGGAAGGAAAAAAGTTCCTTTTGAATCGAATGCGAGGGCCAACGGCACCGGGCCTGTGATCGATCGATGGGGAGGGGGAATCCGCAACGGAACGAGGAAAAGATGGGAAATTTCGGCCGCCCGGAGTCTCCTGCCTCGCTGGTGGTGGCTGCAGGCAGAGTCGGGCGCAGAAAAAGTTGCAGGAGAAAGGCGTTAAGACATGGGGGCCATGGAGGTCATTTCCCTCGGATGAACTGGTGCGCCAAATGACGGTTATGCCCTTTGGCTGGTGACAGTAGTCAGAGGGTATAGGGTGGAGAGGGGAGGTCATACTGGTAAAAATGTACTAGTGGAGCTGAGCTGGATGGATCCGTGACGTGGTAAAAATGCACTAGTGCGCAGCTGGCTGCCAGATGTTCAGGTACAGGGCAGAATATTGCATCACTGTGCAGCAGCCTTCAATCGCGTACGTATGCACCAACCATGATTTCGGTTCAATCTGTGTATAACGAACTAACGACATGTACGAGTTCAAAAAAAACTAACGATATATGCAAGATTAGGTTGGTCAAATTTGTGCTAAACCTTAGTTAAAACTAAATACATTTTTTCTTAAATTTGGTTGATTCGAAGAAACTTTGCCAAAGAAATCTAGATTCAAACAAATACACTTCTACCGAAGCAAGCTTGATAAAACCAAAATCTCCCTTGTCCTCACTTTTTTTTCGATTCACCTTATCCTCGAGGATTAATGAAACCAATGTCCATTTTACCTCAAAATCTAGTTAGGTTAAAAAGGGCATTAAACAATCGTAGCCTCAACAAATCCTTCAATATTGAGTGCCCACAGTTAATGGTCTGATGTACCAGCAAAAAATTGCATTAGCTCCACATTGACTATACATTTCACGCATGGAGAGTCTAACACTCTTGGTTTACATGTTGTGGTGAACAATTGACCTAAGTGTCGAACGGTATGCCATATCACAATGATATATGCTATGTGCAATGTACGGGGCGTCACACACAAATACGTTCTCCCTTAGCCCCGCATATTAGCCCCGTTACTCCACCACCAACAACCAACCCTTTCCCTAACTCCATTCTCACCTAAACAGGAAAAAAGGAGAGGGATATCAAAAGAGAAGAGGAGGGGCTCACCTCACCATAGTGTCGACGAACTACTTCACTTTATCCATGGCTCAACCTCGTGTGGACGGGAGATGGAGCGGCGAGTCACCTTTTCATTCTCAAGCCACCATAGGTGAACTCTTGCATAACTCCTTCCTTGAGCTACCCCCGAGGAGAGTTGCTACAAGTAGAGCACCTCCCAACGTCGTTCTTGTGAGTTCCATAGCCCTTTTCTCTTCTTCCCCGTCCCAATCAAGCTTCCCATAAGCTCCATGGTCCTTCAATATCACATACCGTAGCACACATCATCATTGTTGTGAGGACTCCCAAATACTCATGCCTATAAAATTCAACACCTAGAATTAGTCCTCCACGGTGCATGGAATTGTCCTCATCAGTCTTATTGGAGTTTTGGACATGTCATTGCAGATAGTCTGCAACCCAAGTGGATAGTTGCAGTGATTTGTTATTGTGTTGTCTTGACAATTCATATGCATGCCTTGTTATATTATAATTCCATAGCTAAATAAGTATAGCTTCAAAAACTGGGAAACAAGTTTCTCTTTTTTTTAGCTTCCTAATGTTGTTCTCTAGCTTTTTTTAAAAAAATGTGTTTGCACAACCATAAATGATGTTTATAAATTTTATATAATTGTGAACATACTTGATACTTTTGAGCACCGGTGAACTAAAAAGACGAGAGCAGTTTTTGTTAGCCTTTTTTTTTTGTTGGTTTGCTTTCTTTTAATTCCGTACTAGTTCTCCAATCAGTCCAATGTGGCGCAGGATGGTCCATCTGATGTATGACCCATTCTAAAATTTTATTTTTTGATCTCACATTTCTAAAAGTTTTAGCTGACTAGAAAAACTTTTTTTCTTGAGCACTAAATTTTGCATCCCCAAATTCTTTTTTTTTTCAGTCATGGAGACGCTCCTGAGTCCCTGACGCCCTCCTACCGAAGAGACAAACGGGCCCAGTCGTGGAAGCCCATACAGGCCCACATTCGTAGCTATAAGTGAGCAGCGCCAACCTCGCCGCCGCCGGCGCCGCCGCCGCGTACGCCGGAGAAGAATGAACCTGAGCTGCGAGGGTTTATCGCCTCCACCTCGATCACACGCCTAGTGGTCCTGCGCAAGCGGAGAGGAGAGGAGGCGGAGGAGGCGGGAAGCGAAGATGATACGGCGGCGTATGCGGGAGCGGCGGCAGTACCTGCACTCCAAGAGCGTCGAGGCCTCCGTGCGGGCGCGCTTCGAGAAGAAGCGCCGCATCCGGGCGGCGCTCGAGGAGGGCAAGCCCGTCCCCACCGAGCTCCGCGACGAGGAGCACGCGCTGCGGAGGCAGATCGACCTCGAGGACCAGGAGCCTCGAGGTGCGTGTTGCTCCCGTACCCGGTACCCCCGTCCATCCCATGGCTTCTTTTCGCTCGAGCGAGTGGAATGCAGTGTCCTTGCTCATTTGCATTTGTTTGTAGGGAGATTTCAGATTTGCGATCTGTTTTGTCTGTCTAATGATGTGTTGCTCTGTTGTTGTTGTTTGGATTGGTGAGTGGGCGCTACAGTTTCTAAGGGCATGGTCGATAACGAGTACGTTTCTAAGGGCATGGTCGATAACGAGTACGCTACTGCCTCAGTTCGGGAGCCGAAGATACTCTTGACCACATCTCGCAATCCCAGCGCTCCCCTAACTCAGTTTGTTAAGGTATTTCTGTTGTCCTGAAAACTCGTGGATCCTTTCGGTAGGTCCAAATGGTGCTTTGCATTCAGCTAACCGCCCGTTCTGGTCCTCTTCCTAGGAGCTGAAGGTCATCTTTCCCATGGCACAAAGAATGAACCGTGGTGGCCAGGTATATTGCGGCAGCAGTTACCATGCTGTTGTTCTTTTGTTTACATCCAGTACCTTCTTTGCATTCCTTGATAGAAATTAGAACTTGTTCATGATTTTTATATACGTGGTAAATAACTGAACATATTGCTGCACACCATTTCTTTGCTTTACTGCTTACTGCACTCTAGTATTTTGTTGTCATGGTGTTTGTTCTTCAGTCTTCACATTTTGCTGATCTGCAGGTTATATCACAAATTGTTGAGTCATGCCGGTCACATGGTATCACAAATCTTATTTTGGTCCATGAACATCGTGGTCAACCTGATGGTTTGATCGTCTCCCATCTACCGAATGGTCCAACCGCATACTTCAGGTTGCTCAATGTGGTAGGTGTGCTTAACCTTTTTCGAAGTGTATATATGCTGAGATGTTGTGTAGCACAAGTGTACAAAATGAGCACTCAAACTCGGTTGGATGATTGTATCCTTAGTTTTGGTTGTTGTGGTCAGGTGACACGGCATGATATTAAAGGCAGGAAGGCGATGGGGAAAATGTCAGAAGCATACCCCCATTTAGTACTTGACAACTTCTCAACCCAGGTAAATCATACACACATTGGTTTATGGAAATAGTTAACTGCTTTTGCCCTCATACCTTGTTATCGTTGTCATGGTGAGCTGTTCACTATGTGTGCTTGAAAAGTTACGTCTTTAATAGCAAGGTAAATAACTTCATACTTGCATGAAAATTCTCGTATGTTGGGGGGTTGGTGATAGTGGGGTGTGCTGGTGGCAGCGGTTACCATGGTGTTTTTTATTTGTTCTTATTTGTTTATTTATTCCTTACCGGCATGGAAATCCATGCAATCATTAGGAACTGGATGCTGCCATGATGATAGCCTTTTCAAGAACTCTGTGTGTATGTGCGCGCGCGTGTGTATACTCCCTCCATTCCAAATTATAAGTCATTTTGGTTTTTTCTAGATACATAGCTTTTTGCTATGCATCTAGATATACACATATCTACCAATCTATCCCTCCCTACCTCCCTCCTATTGAGTTAAGCATACACTGCTAGTATGATGATGATTATATTCATTTGAATAATAAGCTGCTGAGCACCTCCAGTTCCATAATCTCCTGCTGCTACTGTGTTGTTCCTTTCTACATTTTCTGCTTCTGCTGCTGTTTCCAAGCTAAGTTTCTTGTTTGGTTGATTTGCCTATGTTGCACGTTGGTTAATTTAACAATAGTTCCATTCCATGCTGGTCACATCAAACATCATGCTAAGTGCAAACAAATGTTTACATTGCAGTTTGTAGTTTGCTTACAGTTTGTGTGGCTGTCATGATGGACTTCTCGTTAACCTGATACACACTATAAGGATAGCATCTATCCATTCAGAAACTATAACTGAGAAGCATTGATAACAAGTTGAGAGCGTTGCACACTTTTGTAACCATCTTTTATTTTGCCTTTTGTGCCTTGCTGCATCCCAGCATGTACATGCCTATTTTACAATGTTGGAAGGTTGCGACGATGTCTTTCTCATTAACCTGATACACCTTTATTCCGTGAAAGACACCTAATCCATTCATAACTGAAGGCTGAGAACCTACACTCTCACTAGTTTGCTATGTTTTCCTTTTCTTGTTCTATGGTTTTTTGGTGTCTTCATTTAGTTCTGCAATCTCTGTTCAAAGGTTGCATGTGAATCCTAATATTTCTACAAAACACGGAGGTTGTGATGATATATGTCTCATTAATCTGTGATGTGCTTGCTACTCGTTCTTGTTTCAGTGTTGGAGGTTTTCAATGATGTCTTTCTCGTTAACCTGAGACGTTCTTTCCATGAAAGACACTTGAATCCATTCATATCTCAAAGACTGAGAATCTCCTTCACTTGGCCTTGATGTTAGCTTTTCCTTCTATTTTCATGTCTTTTCTCTTAGGTGGGGGTCTGGTTTGTTGGGTTCAAATTTTACAGGATTGTTTTGCCTTCATGCCTTATCATTGTTGTCATGGTGGCCTGTTCACTATGTGTGCTTGAAAAGTTACGCCTTTCCATAGCAATATAAACAACTTCATACTTAGGATGAAGTGTGTGGGGGCTGGTGATGGTGAGATGTGGTGGTGGCAGTGGTTACCATGGTGTTTTTGTTTATCTTGTTGCTTACTTGCATGGAATCCATGTCCATTAGGAGGATATCCATGCAATCATTGTGAACTGGAGGCTGCCGTGATGATATCTTTTTCAAGAACTCTCTCTCTCTCTCTCTCTCTAACACACTATCTGTGTGTGTGCGTGTGTATTATATATACGTATCGATCGATCCATTCATCCATCCATCCCTCCTTACCTCTCATTGAGAGCTTCTTGTTAAGCATACATTGCTTGTATGATGATGATGATGATATTCATTTGAATAATAAGATGCTGAGCACCTCCAGTTCCATAATCTGCTGCTGCTACTGTGTTGTTCCCTTCATTTTCTGCTTCCGCTGCTGTTTCCAAGCAAGTTCGTTGTTTCGTTGACTTGTCTATGTTGTATATTGGTTAATTCTCAATAGTTCTGTTCTAAATATATTGTTGGTCACATCAAACATCATGTTAACTTTAAATGCAAGCAAGTGTTCACATAGTTTGTAGTTTGCTTAGTTCTTTGTGTCGCTGCCATGATGGATTTCTCGTTAACCTGAGACATACTATGAGGATAGCATCTATCCATTCAAAAACTAAACTGAGCAGCATTGATATTGTTTGAAGATATAACAAGTTGGGGGTGTTACACTCTTTCGTAACCAGCTTTTGTATTCACCTTTTGTGCCTTGCTGCATCCCAGCATGTGCATGCCTATTTTACAATATTGGGAGGTTGCAATGATGGCTTTCTCGTTAACCTGATACATCTTTATTCCATGGAAGACACCTAAATCCATTCATAACTCAAGGCTGAGAACCTCCACTCTCACGTGTTTGCTATGTTTCCCTATTCTTTTTTTTGGCGTCTCCATTTAGTTCTGTTAATCTTTGTTCAAACTGAACAGAGTTTCATCTTGCATGTGAATCCTAATATATCAACAGAACTCCTAGTTGTGATGGTATTGGTCTCATTAACCTGTGAATGTGATGTGCCTGCTATTCATTCTTGTTTCATGTTGGGGGTTGCAGTGATGTCTTTCTTGTTAACCCGAGATATTCTTTCCATTGACGACACTTAAATCCATTCATCACTCAAAACACTGAGAATCTCCACTGTCACTTGGATTTGATATGTTTTGCTTTTGCTTTTATTTTCTTGTTTTTTTGTTAGGTTGTGGTTTGGTTTGTTGGGTTCTAAATTTGACAGGATTGCATGTAAATCCTAATATATGCGCAGAATTCAGGTTTTGATGATGTTTTTCTTGTTAACCGTTAACGTAACTACTGTGAAGACTACTCTTAGTCCATTCAAACCTTCTAAACTGAGCATCTCCACTTCCATTTTCTGCTTGATTTAGCTTAAACCCTTGACATCTGACCATCACTTCTGTCTGCTTGAGTTTGCATGCACAAATCTCAATTTGGATCTGACTACCACTTCCTTTCTGCTTGAGTTAGCATGCAGAAATCTCACATTTGGATGATGTTAGCAAGATTCGGTGGTTAGGTGGGGGTCTGGTTTGTTTTGCCTTCATGCCTTATCATTGTTGTCACAGTGACATGTTCACTATGTGTGCTTGAAAAGTTACGCCTTTCCATCGCAAGGTGAACAACTTCATACTTGCAATGAAAATTCTGAAGTGTGTGTGAGGCTGGTTATGGTGAGGGGTGGCGGTGGCGGTGGCAGTGGCTATTATGGTGTTTTTGTTATCTTGTTGCTTATTATTACTTGCATGGAATCCATGTTCATTAGGAGGATATCCATGCAGTCATTAGGAACTGGAGGCTGCTGTGATGATATCTTTTTCAAGAACTCTCTCCCTCACACAAACTATCTCTGTGTATATATGTATCTATCTATCTATCTATCTATCTATCTATCTATCTATCTATCGGTCCATCCATTCATGGTTCCTCCCTCCCTCCCTCCCATTGACAGCTTAACAGCATGCATTGGTAGTATGATGATGATGATATCCATTTGAATAATAAGATGCTGAGCACCTCCAGTTCCATAATCTGCTGCTGCTACTGCATTGTTCCCTTCATGCTCTGCTTCCGCTGCTGTTTCCAAGCAAGTTTGTTGTTTTGTTGACTTGTCTATGTTGTACATTGGTTAATTTAACAATAAAAATATATTGTTGGTCGCATCAAACATCATGTTAACTTTGTTTGTGCAAGCAAGTGTTCACATTGCAGATACAGTTTGCTTAGTGCTTTGTGTGGCTGCCATGATGGACTTCTCGTTAACCTGAGACATACTATGAGGATAGCATCTATCCATTTGGAAAACTATAACTGAGCAGCATTGATATTGTTTGAAGATATATCAAGTTGAGGGTGTTACACTCTTTTGTAACCATCATTTTCATTTGCCTTTTGTGCCTTGCATCCCAGCATGTGCATGCCTATTTTACAATATATCGGGAGGTTGCAATAATGACTTTCTCGTTAACCTGATACATCTTTATTCCATGGAAGACACTTAAATCCATTCATAATAACTCAAGGCTGAGAACCTCCACTCACTAGTTTGCTATGTTTCCCTATTCTTGTTCTAATGTGTTTTTGGCATCTCCATTACTTCTGTCAATCTTTGTTCATTGAACATAGTGACATCTTGCATGTGAATCCTAATATTTCCACAAGGTTGTGATGATATTTGTCTTAGTAACCTGTGAATGTGATGTGCTTGCTATTCATTTTTGTTTCAGTGTTGGGGGTTTCAGTGATGCCTTTCTTGTTAACCTGAGACATTCTTTCCATTGATGGCACTTAAATCCATTCATGATTCAAAGACAGAATCTCCACTACCACTTGTATTTGATATGTTTTGCTTTTCCTTTTATTTTCTTGTCCTTTTGTCAGGTGGGTTTCTGGTTTTTTGGGTTCTGAATTTGACAGGATTTCAAGTAAATCTTAATAAATGTGCAGAATTCAGGTTTTGATGATGTTTTTCTTGTTAACCTTTTATGTGAGATGTAGTTAGTTATTACTGTGAAGACTACTCCACTCAAACCTTCTAAACTGAGCATCTCCACTTCCATTTGCTGCTTGATTTAACTTGAAACACTTGACATCTCACCATCACTTCTTGTCTGCTTGAGTTAGCATGCAAAAATCTCAAATTTAGGTGATGTTGGTGAGGGGCATTCTGGGCTCTGGTTGATTGCTAGAGTACTTAGGTAGGATTGTAGGAACTTAAACACACTTTAGAGTTTTACTAGGGAGAGTAGCTTTTTTTTTCTTCCCTGCAGAGGTTAGCTACCCTTTTATTCTCTCTTTGTCCATGACAGTTTGTCAACTCCTTATTTGTATTCCAGATTGGTGAAACGACTGCCACTATTCTCAAGCACCTCTTTCCTATGCCAAAGCCAGATTCAATACGAATAATCACTTTTGCTAATAGAGACGACTACATATCTTTCAGGTACAATATTTCTGTCATGCACTAGTGTGTAGTAATTATGTATGTGCTCTGCTTGCTGAGAAGTTTTTTATGCATATGACTGACAGCTTCTTTTGTTTTGTGATATGCAAGGCATCATGTATATGACAAACCTGGCGGCCCCAGATCGATGGACTTGAAGGAGGTTGGCCCACGGTTTGAGATGCGGCTGTACCAGGTATAACTCGTATCAAGTCATTACTACATTGTATGATGCACATACACTATTTGCTGTTACTAAC
This sequence comes from Themeda triandra, assembly GCA_018135685.1. Classification (NCBI taxonomy): domain Eukaryota; kingdom Viridiplantae; phylum Streptophyta; class Magnoliopsida; order Poales; family Poaceae; genus Themeda; species Themeda triandra. The sequence continues at coordinate 553,992 of JAENPR010000139.1, forward strand.
ATGTTGCGTGCGCTTGCCTGACAGATCAAACTAGGAACCATGGAACAAAATGAAGCGCAAAGCGAGTTTGTTCTGCGGCCCTACATTAATACTGCCAAGAAGCAAAGACTGTTGGGGGCGTCAACTGATTTGAAAGAGCTGGTTGATGACCTGCACTTGCAGTACAGTTTTTTATTTACTTATTTTGTTGGTTCGTCACTATTTATACAATAGTTGTATCATTAATGCACAGGGTAGTTAGCGCCATGTCGATAAGGATGCATCTCAATTTATCCCCCAATTATCCAACTTGGACTTCAGAAAGGCAATTATATATAGCTACAGTGAATATTACAAGGTGTAAGAGACATTAGGATGATTAGAATGCTGTAAAATGTTTGTGTTCGGAGACCTGTCCATACTGTCCATTCAGTGGCGCCAGCGAACATAGTGAGCTGGGAGGTTGCTGCATCCGTGCTGCTTCTGCAGGTCAGATCCCCCCTGAGAGCTGGTTGCTGGCCAGGTTGAGTCGGATAAGCATTGGCGTGCTGTAGCCCAGATCTGCTGGTATTTGGCCGGAGAGCTGGTTGCTGTCTAGGAGTAGATACTTGAGAGAGGCACAACGAGCGAGGCCTAGTGGGATGGAGCCATTCAAGCGGTTGCTTGAGAGTTAGTAGCTGGCCTCCCGGTGCAGAGCCCCTCTGGGATGGCACCAGTCAGTTCGTTGTTGTGGACCTGAACATTATATAATACTGGTGAGTGCTTGCCGAGTTCTTCTGGCAGCGTACCAGTAAGCCTGTTATTGAAGAGCATCAACACCATCAGTGACGGCAACCGACCGATGCTCCTCGGGATCTCACCGACGAAGTTGTTGTAGTACATGTATAATTCAGTGAGGTTCTTCAAGTGACCGAAGATTTCAGGTATGGTACCAGTGAGGTTGTTTTCTAAGACTGAGATAATGATCAAGTTCATCGCCGCAAAGCCATCAACCACCACATGTCCTGTGAGGTTGTTAATCTCCACAACAAATGCTTCGAGCTTCCTGATGCTCCAAATCTCTGGAGGTATGGTTCCAGTCAGCGAGTTGTTCGCCAGCCACAATGCCCTTAGGTTTGTTAGCTCACTGAGCTCTGCTGGGATAGTGCCGGTGAGGCCGTTGTCTTCCAGGAAGATGTACTCGAGGCCTCGAAGCCTTTGATAGAGATGACGGGATAGTGCCGTTCAACTCATTGCCACCGAGGCACAGCATGCTCAAGTTTGTCGCAAGGCCGAGACCGATGTCATTGGGGATCTCCCCTCCTATGTGGTTGTTGGAGAGGTTGAGGTACTCAAGCGAGCGGCAGTGGTAGAGCGCCGTCGGGAACATGCCGGTGATGTTGTTGTCCCCGAGGTACAGCGCCTCCAACTCTGGCATGTTCGCCACACAGCTTGGGAAGTCGCCATTGAGGTTACAGTGGTCGGCGTTGAGGTTGACTAGGTTGGTCAGATTCTTGAACGACGCTGGTAGCTCACCTGCATCGAAAGGGTTGTATGCTAGCCACAGCTTGTGGAGGCTTTTTAGGTCGCCGAGCTCCGCCGGGATAGTGCCGGTGAGGCGGTTGTGGTCCATCAGGAGAGCGCGAAGGTTTCCAAGCCTTGACAGAGACGACGGGATATGCTGCCCTTGAACTCGTTGAAACCGAGGTCCAGAACACTGAGGTTCGCCCCAAGGCCCCAGCCGATGTCAACGGGGAGCTCTCCGCCGATGTAGTTGAAGGACAGGTTCACGTACCGGAGCGACCTGCAGTGGTAGAGCGCCGTCGGGAACACGCCAGTTATGACGTTGTCGGAGACGTCGAGGAGTGTGAGGCTGGAGAGACCGCCGATGGCGTCCGGGACAGGCCCCCTGAGGTCGATGCTGGCGAGGGCGAGCCCCGTGACGCGCCCGGCCGTGTCGCACTCCACGTATGGCCAGCGGCAGTGTGGGCCTGCCGCCGACGCAGAGCTCCATGCTACGAGCGTGGCCGGGTCACCCCAGTCGTGCTTGATCTGGAGGAGGAGCTCCCCATCGCTCACCGGCGATGAGGACTGCGCGGCCGCGCGGTGGTGCAGGAGGCATGCTGCTAGAAGCGCAACCACGAGGCAGCTGCTTGCACACACGCGGCGAGGTGTTGCCATGTCTTGGCTGCGGCGCGTGGAGTCGTCGGTGCCGGCGGTGGGAATTATTGACAGGGGGCACCGCTTGGTCCGTACCTGAATCGGTCGTATGGAGACTCGAGACCGGGCTCCTGGCCTCTGGTTTGGTGGTTGCCGCCGGTGCCGTCTGGGCAAGGTAAAATATTCAGTGAAAACGATATTTTTGGTGCAATCAGTGCCATATTAAAATTCTTTTTAGAAGCTTTTGAAAAATTTAAAACCATGTACACCATTAGTGCTTTTGTAAAACTTCATATAAAAATAAAAAAATCATTTGCATATGCACTAAAGGACATAATTTCTAGAATTTTATCCTCTAGTGCATATGCAACTGATTTTTTATTTCATATGAATTTTTACAAAACAAGTTTGAATCTCAAATTTTGCGACAATACGTATCTACAGACGTACTATTGGTGTGTATAGTTTTAAATTTTTTAGAAACTCGTAAGTATGGTTTTGCGGATGGTTTTCATGATTGCACCGAAGATGCTAGTTTGCACCGAATATTTTACCAATCTCCAAATGCAGTCACTGCCCTCAGTCGTAGGACCTACATCAACTGAAATTTGCGATCAGAACACCAATAACTTTTTCACCACTTCCATCTCTGCAGAAAAAAATAGATGGCTACATCAAATAGACTAACTTTTTCACCACTTCCATGTCTGCGGAAATTAAAAAAAAAATGTAGATGGCCACATCAAATATACTTATTTGCGTCCTGTGGGTCATAAAAATAAGAGTAAAATGCACGGCCCTGAACTTGCATGGCTGTGTCATATAGGTCCATAAACTTGAAAAATGCATATCCGGGCCACTAAACTTGTTAAGCGATGCACCGCAGGTCCACAGTTGCCATGTGGCATGAAAATATACAACCAGCACCCTGCAAAAAATATGGCCCTAAACAAATTAGGCCACCATGGAGACCGGCCGGTGGCGGCTTGACATGAACATGATGATCTTTCTTTAGAGCACATCCCATCAAATACGTATATAGATGCAATGGAGCTGGAGCCACCGGGCCGACCCCGCGCGCGGCAGAACCCCATATCCGCCGCGTGTGGCGTCTGCAGGTACCTCTCCTCGAGGTGGCAGAACGTGATGAGCACAAACCAGCCGGAGCTGGAGGTTGCACAGGCAGTTCTGCTGGAGTCGTCCACGGTGTCCACAGCCGCATCACCATCGTAGGAGGAGAAGCAGAGCGCAGCAGCGTCCACGGCGACGTGTCTTCTCCACGCCGGGCTGATTTGTTTAGGGACATTTTTTTTAGGGGGCTGGCTGTATATTTTCATGCCACGTGGCAACAATGGATCTGCGGTGCATCGCTTAACAAGTTTAGTGGCCCAGATATGTATTTTCCAAGTTCGTGGACCTATATGACAACCATACAAGTTCAAGGGCCCCTAGTGCATTTCACTCATAAAATTATATTCGACAATAGGCAGAGAAGTGAAAACCTATGGAAGGAGAGGTTCAGGGATGAGCTTGCCTTGGTGTGCATCAAGACCAAGCCACCCAGAGGAGATCGACTGAGATTGTGGAGATATAGTTATATGTAAACTTGTAAATCTTTTTCTTTTTGGGCTTGTAAGCCTTGTACAAACATTTATGTAGCTCCCATTCATTCATTTAATTAAAAAAAAGGGGGCCGGGGATCGGTCAAAAGAAAAAAATGTGAAGGCTGGAACCTTTTATTCCTTAATCTAAAAAAATGACAATTAGTTTATCGCACATACATCATTTTCCTTCAGCAGCTCATAACTACCTATATCCTATTCCCAAAAGAAGCTAGGTTGGGCTTAACATTCTGATGAGCTATTTCTTGACGCGAATGAAACACTACCTGTTGTTGTCGGCCTCTTATTACCTACGTTACACTGCAGCAAAGTCTTCTCCATTTGTTTTTGTTCTTTGTTGCAGTAATATGTTTCCATAACTCATATGCCTTCTGAAACATGATTCCTTGCCACTAAAACCATAACAGTACAGCAGCTTCTGGCAACAAACATGTTCACTCAATTTATGGCTTGATTCATTTCTTCCTTAATTTTTTGGTTGCCAATAAGTCTCTATTTCGTGTCCACAGCATCAGGGACTCATAGACCTATTTTCAAGTTGTTGACAAGGCTTTTGGCTTCATGTTACAGCTGAGGCTTCGACAATAATTGGAGTGCAAGCTATGGCAACTACATAGCACTCTGAAGCTCCAGCCGTGCTGCCCTGTTCAGCTGCTATTTGGTGCTCTGTTCAGCTGCAATATTAGGGTGAAGCTCCAATGCTCCATCCTCAATTCAGAGAGGCATCCCCGCATGATCCAGACTTATGATGCGGCGTATATTATATAGTTTGTAAAGTTACTTTGGTGCTCTTCTTCTTCATGAAAAATTAGTTATATCATAGTTTCTTGCCGCGCAGCGTTACTGTCTAGTTTACTGAATGCGATTTATGCAGTTATTGAACAGTAGTTCGCTGAGAAGTCCTTATGCTGTCCTGGACTTGTTTAAACTGATTAGGATCTTGTCATGAACCCACTGCATTCTGGACGAACTTTACTCTTTCTACTAAAACTGCTAGGGGTGTTTCTATTGTATAGAAGAGGATCTGAGTTTGTTGTTTATATCCAGGTAGAGAAGGCTGTCTCCGGAACAAGCTGTGTCAATAAATCTACCACAGAAGTATGTTTCTTCAGCGTCTGTTATGGCATTACTGCATACACAGAAATTCTCGGAGCAACAACAGGGAAGCATGGGAGGGCAAGAAGTATTCCTATGTGGAGAAACATACATGGAGTTCCCTTGCAACAACTTAACAAATGGATCTGACTTTCGTTGTAAAAAAATGGATCTGACTTTTCTTGCCTCCATTATAACCAACTGTAGTTTTCCATTGTAAAGACTAAAGAGTAACATTTGCAGATCTTTCTCTTATAATAACCTTTGAAAATTAAAGCGTGAAATACAGGTTCATCAGTACTATTCTCCTAACAAATAACTTCTACTCTCAGTTCATGTTAGGCTATAGCATTCTCTACTTCCGTGTCTCTCAAAAACTCTGCAAACGACGCTTGAGAAGACCCGCCTTCGTGGATGGCCTCCAAGGCCTTCTCCTTGGCGACCATGAGCCTCTCCCTCAGCATCTTCCCTTGGTCGGTATCCATCACCATCCTCACCTTAGCTTCCACCTCCTCCGCCTTGACGAACTCCTCGTATCCCTCCATCTCGACCGCGATCTTCATCTCCTCCACCATGAACACCTTATTCATGCGCTGCTCGTTGTACAATGGCCAACAAATCATCGGCAGACCGGCCATGATCGCCTCCAGCGCGGAGTTCCACCCGCCATGCGTCACGAACACGGCGACGGCCTCGTGCTGCAACACCTCTGACTGCGGCGCCCAGTTCTTCACCACCATGCCCTTGCTCCTCGTCCTCTCCAAGAACCCCGCTGGAAGCAGCCGCTCCAAGTCCGGCTCCGGGAACTGGCTCTGTTCCACCGGCGGGCTCCGCACCGCCCACAGGAACCGGTGGCCGGAGCTCTCGAGCCCGTGGGCCAGCTCCCGCAGCTGGGCCGCCGAGAAGGTGCCCATGCTGCCGAAGCAGAGGAACACGACGCTCCGTCTTGGCTGCGTGTCCAGCCACGCCAGGCACTCGTGCCTCTCATCACGGCCCTTCGTCTCTGCACCGTCGTTGACCAGTGGCCCGATGCAGTAGACTCTCGGCGTCGGTCGGCCGGGGACGACGCAGACGCCGTCGTGGAGCGCTCTCAAGGCCCATGGCTCCAGCCAGTCGTAGCTGTTAACCAGCACGCCCCTCCCCTCCGCCATGCGCTTGAACTGGTAGAGCCGGACGTCGATCGCTTCGCTGTCCTTGCCCCGGAACGTCTGGGGCATGTCCATGGCGCGGATCGGCGGCATGCCCGGGAAGCAGCGCACGAGCCTCGTTCCACCAGTCTCATGGAACGGCGGCACGGTGGGGTAGTAGGAGGGGAGGCTGAGGTGCACGGCGAGGCCGCTGGCCGGGGAGGTGAAGAAGAAGTAGGCGGGGACGCCGAGCTCGGCCGCGACGTCGAGCGCGTCGACGCAGAACATGTCGAGCACCAGCGCGTCGACGGCGGCGTCGGGGTCGGGCGGCGTCGAGCGGAGCAGGAGCAGCAGGTCCCGGAGCGCGGGGTTGGCGCGCCGGAGCGTGTCGAGGCTGCGCTTCACCGGGTGCGCGTGCGCCGCGAGGTCGGGGCTAGCCGGGACCGGCAGGAGGCGGAACGTGATGGCCGGGTTGGCGGCCGCGAGGCGCGCGACTGCGGCGGTCGACACGGCGTCGGTGTCGGGGGCGTCGACGACGGCGATGGTGACGCTGAGGCTGTGGCGCAGAAGGGTCTTGGCTAGCTCCACCATCGGGTTGAGGTGGCCCACGCCCAGCGATGGAAACAGCACCAGCGTCTTCTTCTTCGCCATGGGTCGTCTTCTTTTTCCCCTGGTGTTCGAGCTGAGTTCCGATCTGCAACTGCACGCTCAATGCTTGGCCAGAAGCTTTTGGATCCGTGATAATTGTTGTTGGCGAGGACCTTTCGAAATCTCAGCAGCCATTGTCTAACGTTGCTTGCCCGCCTCGCGGTGCTTTGTTTATTTAATTAACAAAAAAATAACATGACAATTTGGATCCGAGGGCATCCGCAGTCGTGAGTCAATGCATCCGGAAAAGGACAGCCATGTCAGGTCCATGAGTCGATTTATGCACTAAACAAACTGAGCCATGTGGATCCCATTATAAACAAACAAAATTATGGTTGCCAAATCACTTTCCTTCGCTATTGCTCATCTCACAAGCAGAGGCTCTCTCATCAAACTTTCCTTTGCTATTGCTCATCTCACTTTCCTTTGTCTATTCCATTGGTGATGGGGTTCATCAGCTCCACGGAGATGATACTAGGTCGGCTAGTGGAGAAGCCAGTCCTGTGGCTGCCGCCCTCTATTAGCTCCCCTGCGTATTCATGAGAAGGGGAAAAAAATGATGCGGTGCAAATTGCATTATTTGTAAAGATACTTTAGTGCTTTGCTTCATGAAAAAAAAAAGTTGTATCATGTACTCCCTCCGTCTCACAAATAATTGCACATTTTGACTTTTTTCGTTCGTCTTATTCAAAAAAAATTAATAAATATTAAATATTATTTATTTTGTTATGACTTATTTTATCATTAGAGATACTTTTATTATGATTTATTTATTTTTGTATTTGCATAAAAAATTTAAATAAGACAAGCGGTCAAACAGAAAGTACAAAAGTCAAAATGTGCGATTATTTGTGAGACGGAGGGAGTAGTTTCGGCTAGTTATTATAAAGTAGAATGTTGTTTGTCTCCGTTTGCAAGCGGCAGATACTACCATAATCATGTACTCCCTCAAGTTCTAAATTATAGTTCAATTTGACTTTTTAGATATAGTATACATTTTGCTATGTATCTAGACGTATTATTTATCTAGGTACATAGCAAAATACATGCATCAATAAAGTCAACGTGAACTACAATTTGAAACGGAGAGGGATAAAATACAATCTAGAGACAGAAATGACACAAGTATGATATCAAAACAGCTAAACTGGTACCTAACGCACGCTGTAATCAAGATGTTCATCAAACACAGTTTCTCTTTCTGTACAAAATCGGTGCTTAAAAAAAGAAGAGGGGGCAACATTAGATGCAACGATGTTTTCTCATCAAAAGGCAAAAGGCCATCCCAAAACAATACTAACCATTTTACATCTTCCATAGCAACTGCATTGTTGCTGAAGAACTAAACTGACTCATGGACGTGTTGTGGCTATCCTGACTTCCACATCTTGAGGCCAAGGCAACTACTCCTTGACAAGAACCACCTTGAAGAGCAATTAAACAGTGTCTTCAAGTAAAAGCTACGTACAGACCAATTGGTGTTTCCTCTTAAGAGCAACAGACCCACAGGAAACAATTTTGCAACAACCAACACAGGTATTGGCAAAAATAGATGCAGGGCTACCTACAAAAGTAATCAATACAGACATGTTTGAGTGCCACAAAATTTTAAGCTGTGTATTACCACTGATGCTCCACAGCCATCTTGACGCCTATTTCTTGATATTCATAGTACTAGTGACATGTTAAACCTTCTCTCCTTTCAGGGGAAAATGACAAGTTTAACCTTCTCTTCTTTCAAGGGAAAGAGCCACTTTTAGTGAGTACTCATTACTAATAAGAACTCAATGCTTCCACTCATTTCTTCTGAGAATCTTATGTCATGGGTCCACTACCAGACCCATGAGAACTATGGGTGCCAACAGGCACATTGCGTTGAGCAAAACTGAGCAATTGCCTGCGTTGATCCTCATTGGTATGGGGGAGGCTGGCACGCAGAAGCTCTACTGGCATTTCCCTGGTTATAACTGCTGCTGCAGCAGGTTGCAATTGAGCAGTATGAACCACACTATCAAACTTACTCATGCAGTACTGTGTAAGCAGCCCGAAAAAGGCATCAAATGATGCCTGCCATAGAGCTCGATTCTGCATACTGTAGTTAGAAGCCACGTGCTGATCAGTGAGTAGAACTGTTGCTCTGTCCAGTACAGACTTTATGATGACAGAAGCCCAATCACCTGCTGGGGATCCAAGGGGTCGAAGAGGTGGTTGCAATGTTGAACACACAATAGCAGCAAGGCAAGCACTAAGATCATTCAACTCCATCCGAACAATACGTGTGGATACAGCTCTTGCAAGTCTAGTCATTGTCTCCGCTGCACTGATATCAGAGGGCATATTTCCAAATATGGATCTTAGATGCCGAAAGACTGCCATGCAAGCTATCCTTGCAAGCTCACTGCCTGATGTCACAAGTTCAAGGTAACGGGAAAGTAGTTTCCGGCCCTTTGGTAGAGTGACTATGCGAAGAAACACCATATCATCAAATGGAGACAGAGGTGAATTCTTAGTTGGTGCAAGGGGGTCAACTAACTGCAGTGATTCTGCAAGCTGCTCGAGGAGTCTCTGTCTTCTGTTCTTCAGTTGCAAACCACCATCTTGCTGCTGGCTGAATTGCAGCAGACGATCAATATCATCAACATCAAGCAGTAGGCAAAGTCCGTCTTCAATTGTGACCCTAGCAGCAAGCATGGGTTCTTGGTCAAGAGGCTTCGACACAGATTTTTCAGCATTATCACTTGGTGCAGAGGCTTGTTCAACATCAAGAAGCGGACGAGGCCTACGGATTGAAGAAAACGGAAGCCTCCCAAGAGCTTCAACCTGTAGATATGCATGTGGCTCATCCTTATTGCGTGCACGCGAAGATGGATCTCTAATCATGGTTGGACAAAAGTGGTGCTTTAGTTGAGCACCTGCTGATTTTTTTGCTAAACAAGCTTGATGGTAGTAATCATCAATATATGGGTCAATGATGTGTGTGGCGGCTTGCTGCATCCTTGCAATGTTCTCGATTTCTTCAGCAGACATGTACTTGGATCTGAACCGTGGCCATCCATTATCCATCCTAATATTATTGAGCTCATATCCTTGGTGAGGATATCGTTGTCCCAGCCTTCCATGTTGCAACATTGATCTTGCTCTTGGATCACTCAAGTCAGGCATAGCAAAGTTCGCATCAAATCTACTCATCACATGTGAAGGATGCTGAGGACCAAACATCTGCATGCTTTGTGGTGGGGAATGATGGGGACCAATCATCTGTGCATGTAGTTGTGAGAACTGTGGTGGGGATTGTTGTATTGGCAGCATTCCATGTTGACGAGGTGGCTGTATTTGAGGTGGCATCAGTCCATTGGGACGTTGCAAATGATGAGGCATCAAACCTGGCATAAACCTGGGACCATTCCCATGCATTGATCCGCTATTTAAAACATGATTCTGTCTACCAAATGGAGGTCCTGGAGGCGTACCTCCATGATGGAACTGGGGAAGGGGTAGATCATTTTGTGCAGAAGACATAGGCAACTGGAATGCAGTGGGAGGAGATGGCATGTTCACATGATGTGGCTGACTAGGTGAAGAATGAGATGCTGCACCAGATGGTGGGTACGAAATGAATGATGACTTGGGCACAGGAATTGGTTCAGTATTACTGTACTGAGGCTCTTGTTGTGGGTACGATGATGTTCTATGTAAAGGAGATGGCTTTGCTCCAAGAATAGGTTCAACAGGATTGTACTGAGCATCTTGCTGTGGGGACGACGATGTTCTCTGCAGTCTCTCAATGAAGTTGACTTGGGGTTGTTCAGACCACCAATTCTTCTTACCCAACCCGTGATCAGTGTCCAATACAGGCTGTGTAGGCCAATACGAAGGTCCAGACTCTTGCGCCCACTCTGCATTAGAACCTATATATTGCAGAATAAGAATAAATATTAATTAGAGAAGAAGATGCAGAGCATTGCCTACTGACAAAACAGAGAAGAGAACAAAGATTATCATGATCACTGGTTAACTGAAATTGTCATTCTAGCAATAGAAGATTAGAATCATATAAGCACTCCCTCCATTCCTTTTTATAACAAATTCTGGTTCAGCAGGAGGATTAACGTATGATACTGGTTCAGCAGGAGGATTAAATAACCATAGGATTCAGGGGTTTATTGTCTTCAGAACATGAGAGGATATAGTTGTGTAGGCGTTCACTATAATTGGAGAGAAGATTAATGAGGAAAACAACACTCAAACTATACGCATGCCTTATAATTTGAAGAAAAAAGAAACAAGATGGCGGCTGTTGTAGAAGTTGCAAGGTATTCACATAAATCAACCAAGCATGTAATGTTGGTTTACTTTTGAACAAATTATCTACACATTAATTGTTGAAACACATTTACAATTTCATAATACATGGACAAAGCATATCCACAAATGATGATAAGGAAAAATGAAGCCTGAAGCATATGGACTGAGGTACCATATCAGCAACAACTTATTAAGAATTTAAAGGCAATCCAACTATACAGACAGCTACTTACTTTGTCTAGAAATAGATCCCCTATGACTAACTACTCCTGGTTGCTTTGGTTCATTGACTACTCTGGTCAGCTGAAAATGGAGAAGCATGAATGAAATAAGCAAATCATCTATATAACAATAAAAATGAGTAAATGCAACAAGGTAAACATATGAATTTGGTAAACTCTGGACACTTGTTGAGGTACAGGTTAAAAAAAATTAGCTCATGTGATGGCTTATAAATATTTGATCCATGTTCTATAATATTTTCAAAAGAACTCAGTTGCATCATTATTCTAAGGCCAGTCGCAATGGGAGTTTCATGTCCCAGTTTCCAACACACCCATATTTTGGAAACAGTGCAAAACAGTTTCATCCCCTCTCTACTCCCATGAAAACTCTTATCATCTTTCTTCATTAATGTGGTGCCGTATCAGCATTTAATTCCCAAAAAACTCCATGAAATCCCCATTGATATTGGCCTAAGGAATAAATTTCAAGACCTACACATATTTACTTATGTACATATTTAACAAATAAGGCACACCTTCGAGAAAGTTCCAGCAAAATCATCAATGTCAGTAAATGAACCTACACCCTCCTGCAAAAACGAATTTCATCAACATGAGTAGTGATGCATTCAAGTGTTGACATAAAGAAATTATGCTGCAGGCCTGCAGCATGAAATCTAAAAAAAGAAGTACACCATGCCTAAAACATTACTGGATGAAACTGAGGTTCCATGGGTAATAAACAAAAGCAGATTCGCTTCGTGACAAAATATACAGCTAAAAGTTGCTTAGTGTGCAAGTGGAACTATAGCTCCAGTACAAGAAAAGCAACACCATCATTAGCTTTGTAATTCTAGGTTATGTACACAGGATTTAGCTGCCTGCATCATATAACGGTTAGCAACTGTATTATTGCAAAAGCCACAATGCCATCCTCCTAAATTTCAAGGAGATATATTCTTGGTAATGTCATACCAACCCCAAAAATATGACTGTTATTTTCCAGGCTGTCAGCTGTATACCAGTTGAAATGTTTTCAGAATCACAAAACATGACAATGCCAGCATGTATGAACTTTCGTAACACAAAATTTGTTGGTATCCTCTACCAGGCTCCAGATGACACAAAACAAAATGATAATAGAGAACAAGCATAGAATGGTCAAATTAACTCCTTAAAGTCTCGTCCCTCAAGTTCTAAATTGAAAAGTGAGCATGCTACCTTCTCATGTAAAACAAAGATTCATAATATCTAACATTTCTTTGACTTATAAAGTCACAAATATAGAACTTATTCACTGTGTCATCTTTGTTTTCAACAAAAAAAAAACATTTATCACTTCAAACATATGTGATATCCGTCAAGCACAGAAAAACAATCATCTACACTACCTCCAACATATTATCCCTCCCATAAAGAGGGTTTTCTTCATCTTCGTGCTCAATAAATGCAGCATCACCACCATCATCATCATCCAATCCACCTAGCTCAACCTCCTCCACAGCATTGTTGCCGAAGAAAGCATACTGTGATGCATCAAATTTGGTATCGCCTATAAGGGGATATCAATAATCTAGCAGTCAGTATCAAATGCCATATGGAAAATATAGCAAAAAACAAGACTAGATATAGCAGAGCAACAACTTCAAATCGGTTCCCAACAGTAAGGCAGGTTAAAATGACCTCACAACAGAACACTACATCAGGAGATACACAACCTTTACTGATTCCCTCACTAAGATGGTATCTTGTACCTCTGTAGGAGGCCAAGAAACCAGGCCTGACAAGAAGAAACAAGAATTGCATTACTATGGGTTCAAGAATCTTTGGAGATCATAACCAAACATTTGGTCTAATGTACCTTCTGGTACCCTTAGGCCATCTTCTCGCTGAAGAGCATCTGCTAGTATTAAGGCGTCATGGGCAGACCCCTCCCACCCAGCAATGACATAGGTGAATCTGAGGTCGAAGTCTACCGCTGCCAAGACATTTTGGGGTGTGCACTGCTTCCTACCCATGAAAGCCGGTTTCTGGTGGCTGGGCATCCTAGCTAAAACATGAGTGCCATCAATTGCCTCTATGCGGTCCTACAATATACATCAAGGATGAGAAATTTTTTATTACGAGTTAGATCAAGTGCAGAAGGCTGTGTAGGGATGAGACATTGCACACCTTGAAGTATGGATTCCACTTGTGGCTGTGTAGGATTTTTGTTGGGGTAGGTAGCAGTGGAAGGAGGAAGAATCATTTGAGCCCTTAATTCACCAACAGCATGCAAACCCTGCCTACTTATGGTCTCCACTTATTTAAGAAAGGACAGTTTGATCACCCTGAACCTTGTGTTGTGACCTACAACTAAAAGGAACATGACAACCTGTCCCTCTACGGTGCAATGGTAGGTATCTTTGAGAAGTTGGCGGGTTCGAAAAAAGTCACAAAGCTGGGAGAATGGGGCTATTTTCATCCTTATGAGGTCTATATCCTACGAAGGTTTGTCATCCTTCCTCCCCTCTCTGCCATTAAGCACATGTAATCCTAGGCCTCTCAAGCAAGGACTGCCACTGATTAAAATAAGCCAATGCAGCAGCAGCAAGGGCAGCGCCTCGAACAATCTTCGCACGGCGACACCTTTTATGTTCCAGGACTATTGATAACCAATGACACAAAATTAACACTTGTAGAATATAAACAAAAACAAGGCGGATTTGGCACTCGGAACCTTGTGGACAAGACCAAGAGTGGACCTAACAATAGTGCTCAGTCGGATAAAAATTCATATATCATTGAATTGACTATTCTATTCAATCTCAGCATTTATAGACAAGTAATAATGTGTCCTTAATAAAAATGAACGTATTAATCATTGGCCAACTGTGACAGCTCAAGATTAAATAAAGGCCACAACGCATCACAACTCATCAGTTAGTTGCCCTCAGAGATCAATTTCATCGACTCAGTACCAAAAAAAAAAAAAAAAAAAAATCACAGACTTATCATTTATGATTAGCAAACCAGACCACAGACAAACAGCTCAAGTGCTTCAGCGCTGACAGTGTTACCAGGAGAAATAACTAATCTGAACAAATCGAGTCATAAACCCGAGCAACCACAACAGGGCAAAACAAACATGGGGTGGGATGCAGGGGAGTGAGCTGCGGATCCGTGGCTAGGGTCTGAGACTTGCAAGTCGAATTCACAGACCGTACAAGCATCGTCACGGGGATTCGCAGATCATACAAGCAAATCGAACCCCGTACTGCAAAATGTAGACGTAGCCAAGGGAGGTTACCATGGTTACCAGCCGCAGCATCCATGGCGACCGAAGCCGCAAGGGCGCGGGCGCGGGCTCGGGCTCGGGAGGGAGAAGAGCAGAGGGCCCCGCTGCAGATCCGCCGCCGGGACCGGGACAGCGACAGCGAGCTCGCGGCAGGTGTTGGAACCCTAGCCGCCACCGACTTGGGGACGAAGAAGAAGGGGAGGGAGACGCGGGCGGGTTATCCCGGGAGCCGCTGCAGCAGACCGGGTGACGTCATGTTTTGCAATATCCCATCCTGTGTTGCCATCAGACGGGCAGTTCCCTTCAGTTTTTTTTTTTTTTATGACAACATTTTTTTTCTTTTTTAACAACAGATCCTTCAGTTTATTGAACTACTACTAGGCGGGAAATTATGCCCAACATCTGCCAGAAGAAACGGTACTTTGGACATCACCATCCGGTGACAATCATCAGTGGGATCGTTGTTTCATTTTCATAATTCCCTACACAGAGAACCTTGTTCCATTACCAAGGCCCAGATGACATTCAGGCCTCTTCACTGAACTTGCACAAGACTACACAGTTTGTATTTGAATTTTTAATTTCCTGTGCTTTCTAGCTATATGTATTCACTGAACAACGTTTTCGGACAGGCTTTGTTCTTTCGTTGTAGTAACCTACTGTATTTTATTTTGTGCACCTGCTGACTCTCAATTGTCGATAGTTTAGCTAGCGTGCATTGCATTGCGTGCAAGCAAAATATGATTAGTGCCCTGTTACACGATGGAAGCAGTTAAAACTGTTAGCCTGATCTCATCAAAGTCATTACACCCTATTTGAGCCTCCCGGCGCCCTCGTCAGCATAGCAATGTTGCTACCAACGTGCTGCTCTTGTCCGACAGATGAAACTAGGAACCATGGAACAGAAACGATGCGCAAAGCAAGTTTATATTGCGACCCTGCATCAATACTGCTGCCAAGAGGCAAAAGACTCTTTGGGGGCAGTATATTGATTTGAATGGAGTTTGGTTGACGATCTGCACTGCAGTACAACATTAATGCACATGGTGATTACCTCTGTATCGTGTTTGTAAGAATATTAAATCTTACACTAATTTGGGAGCCCAGATCCAGGAAATGAAAGGCAATCATAAACTGAGCTGAAGTTTATAATATGCTTCAAGAGACATTACAACAAGGAATTTAAACTTTTCTAAGTTTCCTCTTGAAAGGAAGCCATTTTTATGCTTGGGCTATGACAGGCATTTAAAACATTTGTGTTGGGCGGACTGCCCATTCAATTGCTGGCTTGCTGCAGCCTACATCATCACATCGAAAGTTTCCGGGTCGCTTCAGGTTGAGTCATGTAGATTAACTTAACTGATCCATCCAGATAGTTTGTTGTTCGCCAGCTTCAGTCTCTGTAGCTTCGGTGTGCCATAGCCGAAATTTGTTGGTATCTTACCAGAGAGCTGGTTATTACTTAGGTCAAGTATTTTCAGAGTGGTACAACCGACAAGGTCAATTGGGATGGACCCGTTCATGCTATTGCTGGAGACGTTGAGATACCTGAGGTTGTCTCCAACACATAACCCCTTTGGGATCTCTCCAGAAAGCTGGTTATCACCAAGGTCTAAATATAACAGGCTGGCACAATTGCTAAGGCCTACGGGGATGGAGCCGTTCAAGTGGTTGCCCCAGACTCTGAGGCCATGTAAATTACCTCCCGCGCATAACCCCTCCGGGATCCTGCCCGAGAAGTTGTTGCCACCAACCACAACTTCAGCTAGGCCCAACGCATGTTTTCCGAGCTCCGGTGGGAGCTCGCCGATAAGCATGTTATTGAACAACCACAAGTACTCTAGTGATGGCAACCGTCCGAAGACCTCTGGGACAGTTCCAGTTAGCTTGTTTTGTGACAAGTCGATGAAAGTCAAGCTAAAGGCAGCAAAGCCATCAACCACCACGTTGCCAGTGAAGCTGTTGTTGTACACATCCAATTCCTGCAGGTTCTTGAGACCCCAGATCCCAGCAGGTATGGCTCCAATCAACATGTTGTCTCCGAGAGACAGTGTCTCCAACTGCGTCATCTTTGTCAAGTAAGTTGGGAAGACACCTACGAGGTTGCAGCCGGTTACGTCAAGTTTGATTAACTGGGTCAAATTCTTGAATGATGCCGGCAGCTCGCCTTGCTTGAACGGGTTTCCCCACAACCACAAAGTACGAAGGCTTATTAGCTCGGCCGGCGCTGCCGGGATAGCACCACTGAGCCTGTTGTTGTGCAAGGCTAGGTAACGGAGGTTGTGGAGCCTAGACAAAGAAGCTGGGATACTGCCGTTGAACATGTTGAAGCCAAGATTTAGTTTGCTGAAGTTTGCTCCGAGGCCATAGCCGATGTCATTAGGGAGCTCCCCTTCGAGGTAGTTGTAGGACAGGTCAAGGTACCGGAGCGATCTGCAGCGGTAGAGCACCCTTGGAAACATGCCGGTGATTTGGTTGTTGGAGAGGTCGAGGTCTGTTAGGCTGGAGAGACCGCCGATGGCGTCTGGAACAGACCCCGTGATGCCAATGTTGGTGAGGGCGAGGCCGGTAACACGTCCACCTGCGTCGCACTGCACATATGGCCAGCGGCAGTGCGCGCCAACGGCGGTCGAAGTGGTGGCGCTCCAATTCCATGCCGCGAGCATGGGCGGGTCGCCCCACGCGCTCTTCATCTCGAGGAGCAGCTCCGCCTCATCCACCGGTTTGGACTGCGCCGCTGCGCATGGCAGGAAGTAGTAGGCTAGCATAGAGAGGAGGAGGTGGGAAGCGTACACGCAGGCTCGGCTGCGGCCTGGAGTTGCCATCTCTTCTTGCTTACTGCGGTGGAGTGGAGGTAGGGAAACGGGTGCTTTGAGCTTGATCATTTTCAGGCCATGATAAAATAATCCATCTCTCTAACAACCACCGGAGACTTGGAGACGACCGGAGTCGGTCGCCGGAGACTTGGAGACTAATAAGTCGGTCACCACTTTACAGAGACTCGGACACTAGTAGTCGGTCACCGACGGCTAAAACACGAATCCTTGAATCCTCCCTGCTGCACCTGATCTGCCTTTACTGAGAACAGGAGAACGACAGCGACAACGTGCGACCAAACAAGATGCAAAGAAATAAACACACGAATGAATGACAGGGTGCTTTGGACTTGAAGAAATAAAATTTCTGAGAGAAAACAAGTTACAAACATTTGTCTGCTCAAGTTTTGTTCAAGATTTATTTTCTTGCAGAAAAGGCAATAGTTGCAGAGGACTTCTGTTAGAAATCGACTCTCTGAAATTAAAGGGTGGCTTTCTGAAATTAAAGGGTTTTTCAGCCATTGTATGCTTAATACTGGCAAGAAGCAAAAGACTAGTGGGGGATACCCTCGGTTAAAAAAAGAAGAAGAAGCAAAATATCCACTTTAGTATAGCAATTTAGAATTACAACATGCGCCATGAGGTGTCTTAGGAAACCTGAGTTTCTCTAGAATGCAAGATATTGCTTATGGTTGACCTTTGAAACGCATGCAAAATATATGTGCTAGACGGAAAGACACTAAATAAATATAGTACTAAGTTTAGTCCCTGCATATTAACTTAACAAATCCTTCCAGAGAGTTTGTTGTTTGCCAGATTCAGTCTCTGCAGCAGTGGCGCGCCGTAGATCAAATTTGATGGTATCTCACCTGAGAGTTGGTTATTGCCAAGGTCCAGAACTTGCAGTCGTGGCGTACCGTAGCCCAAATTCACTGGTATCTCTCCAAAGAGTTTGTTACTATTCAGGTCCAGACTGTCGAGAGTGGCACATCGCGCGAGACCTTTTTTTTTTTTATTTTAAAGAAACATGTATTCATCTTAGTGCCTTACACCGGCCTTTTTACGTTGGACTCCAAAGAAAAGGAAAATTACATAGAAGTTTACAACTTGTTCATCTTCCTCGAAGCCTTCGAGAGATCCATCCATCACCGCCATCGAAGCCGCGTACCAATCGTCGTCAAGCACCGAGCCAAACTCCACGGGGTAGAGGCCGCAGAGGAGGACTTACTTACGGGCGAATCGGCCCGATGTTGCCTCCCGGGCGCATCGGCCAACTCCCGTACCCACAACGCATCCTTCGATTCCATCGCCGGCAACCCGAGCAGTGCTCAGGTTTTCACCAAACATGTTCCTCGAGATTAACAGGGTCAACAGCATCATCACCTGACGAAGACAACGATGCGCCGGCCCTCGACTCCAAGAGAGTTCTCCCCAGCCTCTCCGTTGACGTCGGAGTAGATCGCCATCGGAGAACGGAAGAGACTGGGAGAAATTATTCCTCTGCGCCGCCGCCGCTTCCGCATCGCCGACGTCGCCAGGAAGACCAAGTCGCAGAGGAGCCACGCTCCTCCAACCAAACCTAACTCCGTCGCCGAACATCGACGGCGAGCAAACCCTAGACCTAGGACTCAATTAAGACCCTATGAAAAACAGGAAAAACTGGAAATCGAGGCGGACCCCCGCTCCACGTCACCGCCGGCAGCGAGGCCGGAGGCAAGGGAACGGGGGCCGCAGGCGGTGGTGGCGGCGGCGGCGCCCCTCGGTGGTGGTGGCGGCGGCGACGGCCCCAAACCCTAACTTCCCTTTCCCTAGAATCCACGATATCGCGCGAGACCTTCTGGGATGGTGCTGTTCAATTGATTGTTTGAGGCACTGAAATACTGAAGATTGCCTTGAGCACACAGCCACTCTGGGATGCCACCGGTGAGCATGTTGTCATCAACCGAAACCTCAGATAAGCCTAGCGAGTGCTTCCCGAGCTCCGGCGGGAGTGTGCCAGTAAGCCTGTTTGTGTACAAGGACAACATCATCAGTGATGGCAACCGGCTGATACTTGCTGGTATTTCAGCAGAGAAGCGGTTGACATTGAGCGCTAATTCTGTGAGGTTCTCCAAGCGCCCAAAAACTTCAGGGATGGCTCCAGCAAGCTTGTTGTTGGTTAAGCTGATGACCTTCAACCCCCTTGCAGCAAAACCATCAACCACTATGTGTCCGGTGAGGTTGTTCATGGCAAAAGATAACAATTGAAGCTTCTCGAGGCCCCAAATCTTGGGAGGTAAGCTTCGATCGGCGAGTTGTTCGCAAGGTCGAGAAGCTCCAACTCTGTCATATTCACCACGTAGCTCGGGAAGTTGCCGATGAGGGCACATCGTGCAGCCCATAGGCTTACTAGCTTTGTCATATTCTTGAACGATGTTGGTAGCTTCCCTTGGTCGAATGGGTTGTACGCCAACCACAATGTCTGGAGACCCCTCATCTCGCCAAGCTCTGTCGGGAACTCGGGATAGTGCCTGTGAGGATGTTGAAGTCCAGCTCGAGATGCAGGAGGTTTCGGAGCCTGGATAGAGATGCCGGGATGCTGCCACTGGACTTGTTGGAACTAATTAAGGACCAGTGTTCTCACGTTCCATGCAAGGCCGTGGCCGATGTCATGGGGTAGCTCCCCACCGATGTTGTTGTAGGACAGGTCTAGGTATTGGAGTGAGCCACAGAGGTAGAGCGCTGTCTGGAACGTGCCAGTGATTCTATTGTTGGAGATCGGTCGTGGTGTTCCAGGGCAGAGAGTCCGCCAACAGCATCCGGGATAGGGCCCGTGACATTGATGCTAGCGAGGGCGAGCCTCCTGACGCGGCCGGCCGAGTCACACCCCAGTACCCCACGTATGGCCAACGGCAGTGTGCGTCCGCAGGCGAGGGGTGCTCCATCTCCATGACGAGAGCACGGACGGGTCGCCCCAGGCACGCTTGATTTGGAGGAGCATCTCTGCCTCGCCAGGCGGTCTGGACAGCGTCGCCGCCGTAGACTGGAGGAGGCAG
Organism: Themeda triandra; assembly: GCA_018135685.1. Classification (NCBI taxonomy): domain Eukaryota; kingdom Viridiplantae; phylum Streptophyta; class Magnoliopsida; order Poales; family Poaceae; genus Themeda; species Themeda triandra. The sequence continues at coordinate 574,259 of JAENPR010000139.1, forward strand.
CAGTGCAGCACAAGCAGGAGGGAATAGGGGTGGCGCAGTGTTTGTTAGCATAAACCACGCCATGTTCGTGCATGGTGTGTTGAGTACATCGTGTAGGAGTAGGAGACGTGTGGACGCATGCAAGGCAGTTTTGTGGGCAATGTGTGAACGCATGATAGGTAGAGTGCGTGTGTGTGCGGCATTCTATTTTAGGATTTGCATGACAATCGTGAAGCAGGCGTGTAGTCGCATGGCACAAAGGACCGCTTCTTAGCGATGCTATGCGTGGTGGCGCGAAGGTCTCTCGAGTTTGTGGCTCATGGAGAAGTGGAGGTATGTGCATGCTCGCTGGTGTGCATTGCGGGCTATAAATTGTCATGTGTATGCGTTGTGTGAGTTGAGCCGAGAGAAAACAGAGAGAGTGTCGGTTTGTTGCCGCTACGGCGTTTGTTGCCTAGCAGGCATGGGTCGCCCGACGAGTCTCCTCGGCGTTTGTCGCCACGGCGTTCGTCGCCGATTTTCCTTGTCTATTATTCGTGTTACTATAATCGTTCGTCGATCCTCGGTTTTCCAACAGTGTTGCCATATCTGTCGCTTTTCTCTTGACGGCTATGAATTGGACGGTCCAAGCGTGCGTTTGGTCCCTACTAAGGCCTTGTTTAGATCCCAAAATTGGGAGCCTGAATTCAGGCGTTCACACACCGGGTATAAGCCGTAGCGATTTCGTTTGTATTTGTGAAATATTATCCAAATATTGATAAATTATACTCAAAAGATTCGTCTCATAAAGTAGAACAAAACTGTGCAATTAGTTTTTAATTTCATCTACATTTAATACTCCATGCATGTATCACAAGTTTGATGTGACGGGGAATAGGAATTCTGCATAGTGGAATTTGGGGGTGAAATCTAGAATCTAAACAAGGCCTAAGTATACGGTGCTTTATAATCTCATCACTTCATTGATACGATGACGCTAGCTAATAAAGTAGGAAGTTTGGCAACGGTCATTTTCAATCACCTGGCCAAAGGGAGCTTGACTCCAATAGTCGGTCATTGGAGGGACCAACGCTAGGACTTGTGCCGTGCCTTTTGAGAGTGTGGATCATAACGTCACGGTCTTTTGGCATGGACTAGATGACATGACACCAGATATTTTGAATCGTGCTGGCAGTGCACAAATACAAGGGTTACAATCTCAGTAAGATGGGTTGCACACAGTCCTGCCTGTATTTTGGCCCATACTTGGACCGGCATGGCACGAATAAGCACATCAATACCACAGTGATATATAAGTCCATGGTCGTAGAAGCAATTGTTGGTTTCTATTATAAGGTAGAATACAACAAAGGATCAAAAAGTATTTATACATTGTTTCATTTGGAGAATCAATCCAATCCACTGGAGATGAGAAAATACATCATGAGTCTACCATTCAAATTTAGTAGAATTACTTTATTCTTCATATATATTAGTACTAATCATTAGAGAAATGAAATGGTAATGCATTAGCTCATTCTATTAACCAAATAAAAAAAGTAAGATGATAATAGACTGCCTCAGTTTCAGTAAAGCATGCCAACTCTTCTTGAACCTAATAAAGCGAAGTTGACTTGGCGTGACTTTGACTTGCTTGTGTTTTAGTGAATCCACACCAGGGTTCTTCATATAATCTTTACCTTTACGGAGCCTCCGAATTTGGATCCGGCAAAGCTCCATTTTATACCGTACACCGCACGGCCGGAGCAGAGCAGATATTGACCAGGCAGAGGTGTGCACTCCCGACTTTTTGAACCTATAAATGGGCACTAGTGACTTATGCACAGACTTTTCAGATTTCTCAGCTTACTAATACCGTTTCCATTGAGAGGCAGATTTTTTTTGGGGGGAATAAACTCAAGCGTACGAACGGACGGGTTTTTCTTCTTTTTATTTAAAATAAAAAAATGTGTGCGGAGCGTTTTCATCAAACGCTCTTTTTCTTCTTTTTCTATTACCAAACACTACCTTGAAGCATCAATCACAGGCGACCGGTCAAGAAATAATAACCAATTTTTTTAATTATAAAACACTATCTTGGAGAAAAACGCGCCTAGACGTGATCGCAATAATAATAATAATAATAATAATAATAATAAAACACTACCTTGGATAAACTGCAACTTATCGATGCATGCACACATGCTGCTGCTATTTAATTTTACATATTCCGCTCGGGGAGTATATTACACACCGGCCAAGTTCAGTCCCTACACAGTGGCTTAACTGATCCTGCCGGAGAGTTTGTTATTCCTAAGGTTCAGCTTCTGCAGCATTGGCATACCATAGCTCAAATTCGCTGGTACGTAGCCAGAAAATTGGTTATTGTCGGCAGTGAAGTACTCGAGACCAGTAGCTACTGATGGGATTCTACCAACAACTGATTGTTTCCTATGTCTAGCCACATAAGGTTGCTGGAAATCATGTCAGGGAGACTCCCAGTGAGTCAGTTATTTCGTAAGTTCACATCATTAGGTTGCATCACTGTCCACATAGCCTCCGGCACCTCGCCGGAGAGATGGTTACTGCTTAGGTCCAGGTACTGCATAGTGGCACAGTGAGCGAGACCTATTGGAATGGAACCACTCAAGTTGTTGCTGCTAGCGTTAAATTCTTAGAGCTGGCCTCCGGCGCACAACCACTCTGGGATGCCACCAGTGAGCTTGTTGTCATCAACCCGAACATCAAATAAGCTTGGCGAGTGCTTCCCGAGCTCTGGCGGGATTGTACCAGTGAGCCTGTTGCTGTTCAAGAATAACACCATCAGCGATGGCAACCGACTGATACTTGCTGGTATCTTACCAGAGAAGCTGTTGTTATCGAGTAATAAATATGTGAGGTTCTCCAAGCGGCCAAAAACTTCAGGGATGGCTCCAGCAAGCTTGTTGTTGGTTAAGCTGATGACCTTCAACCCCCTTGTAGCAAAACCATCAACCACTATGTGTCCGGTGAGGTTGTTCATGGCAACAGATAACAATTGAAGCTTCTCGAGGCTCCAAATCTTGGGAGGTAAGCTTCCAGTCAGCGAGTTGTATCGAAGGTTCAGAAGCTCCAACTCTGTCATATTCACCACGTAGCTCGGGAAGTTGCCGATGAAGCCACATTGTGCAGCCCCTAGGGTGACTAGCTTGGTCATATTCTTGAACGATGTTGGTAGCTTCCCTGGGTCGAACGAGTTGTTCGTCAACAACAATGTCTCGAGAAGACTCAGCTCGCCAAGCTCTGTCGGGATAGTGCCTGTGAAGCCGTTGTGGCCCAGCTCGAGATGCAGGAGGTTTCGGAGCCTGGACAGAGATGCCGGTATGCTGCCATTGAACTTGTTGGAACTAAGGTCCAGTATGCTCAAGTTCGCTGCAAGGCCATGGCCGATGTCATGTGGGAGCTCTCCACCGATGTTGTTCTCGGACAAGTCGAGGTACTGGAGCGAGCCGCACCGGTAGAGCGCTGTCGGGAACACGCCGGCAATGCTGTTGTCGGAGAGGTCGAGCCTTGCAAGGCTGGAGAAGCCCCCAACGGCGTCGGGGACATCGCCCGTGAGGTTGAGGCTGACGAGGGTGAGGCTGATGACCCGTCCAGCAGCGTCGCACCTCACGTATGACCAGCGGCAGTGCGCGCCCGCGGCCGAGGTGGCGCTGCTCCGATTCCATGCCGCGAGCACGGGCGGGTCGCCCCACGCTAGCTTCATCTGGAGGAGGAACTCTGCCTCCTCCCCTGACGGTTGGGACTGGGACGGCACCGCCGTGCACAGCAGGAGGCAGGAGGCCATCAATGGCGGCAGCATGAGGTGGTAAGCGTGCAGGTAGCCTCGGCGTTGGCGCGGTGTTGCCATCTCTATCTCTTGGCGAGGTGGACGCACAAGGGAAGGCAGTGGGGTGCGCGAGTAGTTGGATTGATATAATAATCTTTCCAACGAGTATTAGCTAAATTACTGCCATCTGTACAGAAGGTGCTTTTCCAGTCACCGGCAAAAAGCATTACGTGGGCAGCCTACCCAAGCAAGCATATCTTTCTCTTCCACAACACGTAGCTTGAATGAGTGAGAGAGCACTAAAACATGTCAGTGTTTGACTCAGGTATGACTAAAAATTTAGGCTTGTAGTCTCTTCGGAGTCTAACTTTATTAGTCAGCTGAAAAGTCAGAAAACTACAGCTATGACCAGAGACTCTCAAACACAATAATTGGTCCGGTCATAGAGACAATAAGAGGGAGATGGTTGATGGAGATGGAACCAGTGGAAGAAGCGTGCGAGTGTCCAATGACTTATGGAGAGCGATACTCCTAGCTTGCAAAAATATTCTACATGCAGATTGGCGCGAGACTGTTAATATTCTCAAGCGGCACGTGCCAAAGTAAAATTCAAAGCCATAACTACCTTTGTTAACAGAGACCGCCACAGTTTTCACTATTTCTGTCATTCAGTGACTGATGCTGTGATGTAGAACACTGCTTTACCTATACACAAGACATCCCGTGCATGAAAATAAAGTAGCCCCTGATTCTGAGTTTTGCGGCGGTACAATATTGGGCTGAAGCTCACGGTTTGAGCCTCTCGTGTTTGACAGATCAAACTAAGGACCACTGAACAAAGATAAGCGCAAAGCAAGTTTGTATTGCGGCCCTACATCAACATTGGGGGCGTGAATTAATTTGAATGGATTTTGGTTGATGCCACCAGCATTTCGGTACAACGTTAATGCACGTGGTGAATGCTAATTACTATACCCCCCATATCGTGTTTGTATGCAACAATACATATTACATCTTACACTAATTTGGGAGCCCGGGTCCGGGAAATAAAAGGCAATCATAGCCTGAAGTTTTTTTTTCTCAATCACGCAAAAGATTTGCGCGTTTTTGTATTAAGGAGAAAAAGTTTGGTTTTACAAGCGGGGCGGCTTAAGATTGTAATGCTCGTCCTTCCCCGCTGTGATCGTTGTTTAACCTATTACATGCTGGAATAAACTCCCTAGGCGCTTTGCACCGGCCCTCACCCAAAGGTCTGCTTGATGCTTGATCATCCCCTTGAGCGCGACGAGTTGGGTGGCCGCTCCGCGAAAGCATCTTGCATTGCGTTCCTTCCATAGCTCCCACGCGATAAGCGCAAACATGGTGTCGGCTCCTCGAGCGTGTCCCGGCCAGAGCCCTCTCCAACGATCCCACCAGTCCAGGATGTCGCCGTCCGGCTGCTGCAGCACATGTCCTTGCAGCGCCGCCGCCGCCTCGACCCACAGCTGCCGGGCGAACGGGCACTGCACTAGGATGTGGTCGATTGTCTCCGATTGCTGATCACAGAAGAAGCACGCAGCTGGAGCTTGCAGACCATGTCGCCTTCTCCGGTCAGCTGTCCAATGCCTCCTACGAATCGCCAGCCAGAGGAAAAGCTTGACGCGAAGCGGTGCCCAAACTTCCCAAACCCGAATGCAGCCCGGGATGGGGTGAGATCCAAACTGTAGCGCCTGGTAAGCCGACTGAATGGAGAATTTCCCATCAGAGCTCCAGCGCCACAGAAGCCTGTCTGGTTCCTCGCTGAGTGTTATCCCCCTGACCGCATGCCATACTCTCAAGTACTCAGCGGCTGCATAGCCTGAAGTTTATAATATACATTACAAAGAGGAATTTAAACTTTTCTGATTTTTTTTCCTTGATTGGAAGCCACTATTTTTTGAAACAAATAGAAGTCATTATCATGCGCTTGGGCTATGTCAGGCACGTAAAACATTTGTGCTGGGCACACTACAGCATGACTGTTTATAGAAGGCATTTAAAAATGCCTTCAAAAGTGGCAAAAATGCCTTCAAATGTCATTTTAGGCATATTTGAAAATGCCTTCTATAAACAGGACTTAAAAGATCTTTTGAGGCATTTTTTCAAAATGCCTTCAAATACTAGCATATAAAGGCATTTTCTAAATGCCTAAAAAGATCTTTGAAGGCATTTTGTATAAGCCTTCAAATATTTATGAAGGCGTTTCTTAAAATGCCTCCAAAACCAAGTCATACATGTAGAACTTTGCTACCAATTAGTATCAAAAGAGCACAATCCGTCGAGAAATTAACCAATCAAAGCACACGTTAATATCACAATCCAAACATTTAAAGCTTAGGCATACAAAATTATATTTGTCCAAACACAATCAATAAGATTCTTCCTCCCTTTCTATGAGTGTCCACATCATAGCTTTGCAAATGCAATTGAAAATCATCTAAATATACTATACTGCTGCAGTACCAGCATTCATCAATGTTCAGAAACTAAACACATGTTACTCTGCTTCAAACTTGAAATAAAACTGTCCACATCTGGCTATACACCTTTATGTCGTCCTCACTTGACAATTGCTCCTGCTAAAACCAAACAAGTCCCAATGAGTGAAGTATATATACACACTAGTCTGCTATAAGAGATAGTTCACAACTCATTTTCAGATTTGCAGTATCGGTCATCAATCTAGGTCCATACTCATATTAGAGATGTAGTACAGTTCATACTAATTAAGAATACCATGTTGGATTTAGAGCTGAACTAATTGGACAGAAATAAAACAATTGGTGGGATTAACCAGAAGTGTCATGCACGTCACTGCAACTTCATACGAGCAGATCTGCAGAATTCTGAACAAGAACTTCAGAGGCTGAGCAATGACACTAGCAGCAATAGCATTCCTAATCCAGTTTTCATCATCATCATGCTGACTAGGTATATCATTGCTCAAACTTCATCATCATGCTGATCTAGCAAAGGCAAAGTCTATGAAGTTACGGAGGCCTTCATCATACTCAGCTGACCACCTAATACGCAATAACGAAAATTCAGCTTGCTATGGAATAGTACTTGACATAGGAAAAACAGGAGCAGTTTCTAACTAGTGTTACCTAGGCGCTCTCATCCATTCCCTGGCCATGTTGGCTGCAATGATGGTCTTGATGAACAATGTGGGGTTTCTGTCAAACGATGGCCAATGCCAAACTGAAGGTGAACTTACTCTTAGTGTGGACTACAGAAAATGAAAGGATCAAGCATTAATTCTGTAGCATCTGACCCTATGTCTCACCTATAAATGTTGTGATAATGCATTTTCCAAAAATAAGGATGCACCAATGCGGCAAGTATATATGAATCTACTATGAATTTGCTTTATTAATTCAAACATTTAGTAAGTAATAGGCCAATACAAGTGCACAGAAAGCAAATCTGAAACAAATCAGTACAAGCGTATGGATGGAGGCAACAGGAACGCTCAACTTGGATAACTGGTCTGACACGAATTGACTCTATACTACTCACTCTTATCATCAAACTCAGTCATGGATGGATGGATACAACAGGAACACATCAGGGTCTCGGGCATGTGTCAGATACTCACCGATGCCTGATGCTTGTGGAGGGGCCCCTCAGGATCGTCTCGGCGGAGCAGTTGTAGTGGCAGACCTCGTCGTGGGCGAGCTCGCGAGTGCTTCAGGTTAGGGAGTAGTCGAGGTCGCTGCGCCGCGCCGCACCGCCCAACAAAGCCGCACCGCCACGCGCCGCCCGATGAAGCCGTGCCGCCTCCTCGCAACCCAGCTTCCTCCCCGTAGTCGCGCCGCCTCGTCGCTTCTCTGCAGCCGCGCCGTCCTCCCTGCGCCGAAGCAGGAGGCCCGGAGTCCGCCGCCGCCGCCGCCGCCGCCGCTGGATCGGAGCAGGACGCCGCCCGCGTCGCCCTGGATGGGAGCGACCTTTTTCTATTTTTTAATAAAGCGAAGCCAGGCGATGCGGGGAATTATCCAGGCCATGCGAAGCCAAGCGATGCCAAGCTGCGTACAGGAGTGGTGCTGCGTACACGAGGCCCAAGTGCCTAATAATTATCCTGTGCGGCGTACTGGAGGCCCAAGTGCCCAAATTGCCGGTCAAGCAAATCCTATACAAGACTTTAGAAGGCATTTTTTTAAAAATGCCTCTAATGCTATAGCTTTTTAAGGCATTTTTAAAATTTGCCTCCAAAAATAGTAGTTTCAAAGGCATTTTTACAATAATGCCTTTAAGTAAAATGAAATTAAGGCAAATTTTTAAAAATGCCTTTAACATAATGCCTTTAATTGTAAGACGTGTTGTAGTGGCAGCCTGCGCATTTAGTTGCAGGCTTGCTGCAGCATACATCATTGTGTGGAAAGTTGCCAGGGCACTTCTGGTCGAGTCCTGCAGATTAACCTAACTGATCCATCCGAAAGAATGTTATTCTCTAGTTTCAGCGTACGCTGTAGCTGTGGTGTGCCATAGCCAAAATTTTCGGTATCTCACCGAGAGCCGGTTATTGCTGAGGTCAAGTATTTGCAGAGTGGCACAACTAGCGAGGTCAATTGGGATGGAGCCGTTCATGCTATTGCTCGAGATGTTCAGATAAAACAGGTAGTTTCCAACGCATAACCCCTCCGGAATCTCTCCGAGAAAGTTGGTTATCGCCAAGTTCTAAATCCGACATGGAGGCACAATTGGCAAGGCCTATCGGGATGGAGCCGCTCAAGCGATTGCCTGAGGCTGCGAGGTGCATTAATTTACCACCCGCGCATATCCCGTTTGGGATCCTGCTGGTGAGCAAATTGTGATCAACCACAACCTCAGATAAGCTTAGCGCATGCTTCCCAAGCTCCGGTGGCAGCTCGCCGGTAAGCATGTTATTGTCCAGATACAAGGTCCATAGCGACGGCAACCGGCCGATGCTCATAGGTATCTCACCTGAGAAGTCGTTGCTGCTGAGCATCAAATTTGTGAGGTTCTTCAAGCGCCCAAAGACTTTCGGGATGGTTCCCGTTAGCTTGTTATCTGACAAGTCGATCACTGTTAAGCCGATGGCAGCGAGGCCATCAATCACCACGTTGCCACTGAGGTTATTACTGTGCAAATCCAAGAACTGCAGGTTCTTGAGGCCCCAGATTCCTGGAGGTATGGCTCCTAGGAACGAGTTGTTTCCGAGAAGCAGTTCCTCCAACTGCATCATCTTTGTCAGGTAACTCGGGAACACACCTACAAGATTGCAGCTTCCGGCATCAAGGCTGACTAGGTGGGTCAAGTTCATGAACGATGCCGGCAGCTCGCCTAGGTTGAATGGGTTATTAGCAAGGCTCAACATCTGTAGGCTTGTTAGCTCGCCAAGCGCTATTGGGATGCTGCCGTTGAACCCGTTGGAATCGAGATACAACGTGCTCAGGTTTGTTCCAAGGCCTTGGCCGATGTCATCAGGAAGCTCCCCTTGGAGGAAGTTGTAGGATAAGTTGAGGTATTGAAGCGATCTGCAGCGGTAAAGCGCCGTCGGGAACATACCGGTGATACTGTTGTAAGAGAGGTTGAGGTGTTCGAGGCCGGAGAGACCACCAACGGCATCCGGAACAGGCCCCGTGACGTTGATGCCGCCGATGGCGAGGCTGGTGACGCGGCCGGTCGCGTTGCAACTCACGTCTAGCCAGCGGCAGTGCGCCCCTTCGGCCGTTGTGGCGGCGCTCCAATTCTATGCCGCGAGCACGGGCAGGTCTCCCCACGCGCGCTTCATCTGGAGGAGCAGCTCCGCATCGCCTACGGGTAAGGATGAAAACGGTCGGAAACGGTCGAAAAACTCCTCTATTGTTTTCTACATTTATATTTGAATACGAACGCGAAAACGAAAACGATATAGTCAGAAACAAAATGAAAACGAACTTTCGGTATTTCGAAAATGAACCAATTCGAGCGGAATTATGTCGAAAATGGTCGGCGTACGAAAGTTCAAGTACGAAATACCAACCTACTTTAAAGATGTGCATGACCAAACTAACAAGTGCATGATTTAGTTCAAGTGCACATAATAGAATAAGGGGTGCATGACGTAGTCGCAGAGACATAAATACAAGTCTAGAACAAGAAATTAATAGGACATGAACATCTATAGTTCATCGGCATCATCCATGATGTCAGGATCACTTTCCATATGATTTGCTTCCTCGTGGCTACGCAATACAGAGTGGAGGACGGAGTCACTGACTCACGACCGTGCGGCGTCGCAATACGGGAGTGAAAGGAAGGCGATACGGGAGTGGTGGTGGGATACGGGAGTGGTGGTGTATAGGGTTGTTGTTGTTGGCGCTCCTTATTGCAAATAATTTGACCGCAAAAGTAATCTAAAACGACCAAATCTATGGTGCACAAATATATTATTTATCTAACAAGTTCCACGAGTTTTGGTTTTCAAACTTGTTTCGCAGGAAATATAATATTTTATGAAATAAAAATATCCCAAACAATGAAATAGACTGCATCATTGCGAAGCTCGTCGCGCTGATCAAAATACATATATTATTTGCTATATTTGAAGCTATAAATAAAAAGATATGGGAATAAAAAATATATTTTTATCGCCCTACCGAATTTCGAATACGGTTACATACCGAATATAATGTAGAAAAGTAGAAATCGGTCGAAATAAGCCCATTTCGAATTCCACTCCGTTTTCGAATTGTCTGTCCGAATTTCGTACCGTTTTCGCATTTTTCGGAAAAAAATGAAAATGGTCGGATCAAATGTAGAAAACGATTCGATTTGGTCGGGAATTTTCATTTCCGTTTTGAAGCTTACCTACGGGTACAGGATGATGGGACTGTGCCGCCGTCCACTGCAGGAGGCAGAAGGCTACCATGGACAGAATTTGGTGGTGGTTAGCGTGGCGTAGAGTTGCCATCTCTTCTATCTCCGTGGTGGAGGGAGGGAATGGGGTGCTTTCAGCTGCTGGGTCATTTGGTCTCATTTTCAGGCCATGATATAATAATGTTTCTAACCACCACCGGAGTCAGTCGCCGGAGCGGAGAGGTCTAATAAATCGGCCACCGCCTCACCGGAGACTTGGAAAATGGTCACCGAAAGGTGGTACGGGAGTTTGTGGCGCAGCACCGCGTCTCACTTGTATGCCTCCAAGAGACCAAGCTGGTAGATGTCCCAGCGGCTCTAGTTTCTGAACTCTTAGGCTCCGTGTTCGCTTATGATTTTGTGCCATCGGTGGGCCTGGCTGGGGGCTTCATGTTGGGCTGGAACGCGGACGTTTGGAACGTCTCCGTGGTGGTTAAGGGCCGTTTCTTCCTGGCTGTCAAGTTGAGGCCGGTTGAGGGAACACCCGAATGGTGGTTAACGGTGGTATATGGGCCGCAGTCTGATGCTGACAAAGTTGAGTTTCTCCAAGAGCTTCTTTCTTTCAGGACGGCAAATGATGGACCGTGGGTCGTCTGTGGGGACTTCAATTTGATTTTGGAGGCTGCGGACAAAAATAATGGAAGGTTGGATCGCAGGAACATGAGGAGGTTCCGGAATTTTGTCGACTCCGCACACCTACAGGATATCCCTCTCATCGGTAGGAGGTATACGTGGTCCAATGGCCAGGACCCCCCTACGCTTGAGCGGCTTGATCGAGCGCTCGCGTCGGCGGATTGGCTTCTCAGGTTCCCCTATCACAGTCTGCGTGCATTGTCGTCCGACTGCTCTGATCATTGCCCGCTTCTTCTTTTGCTGGACACCAATCCTGGGATAAAGCGATGCTTCAGATTTGAGTCGTTCTGGACTAAGTTCCCGGATTTTCTCGGAGTCGTCGAGGCGGTCTGGTCACTCCCAATTGAGTACGCCGATCCATTTCGTGTCTTGGATTTTAAATTCAGGAATGTTGCGTGAGCACTGCAGAGCTGGAGCGCCACCAGGATTGGCAGCGTTCGCTTGCAGCTCGAGCTGGCGAGAGAGATTGTTTTGCGCCTTGACGAGGCTGAGGAGGATCGTGTGTTGCAGCCACGAGAACTGCAGCTCCGGAAGGACCTCAAAGTCAGGATCTTGGGTCTCGCCTCCCTCTCTCGAACCATTGCCAGGCAGCGGTCGAGAATGATTTTCTTGGCCGAGGGAGATGCGAACACACAGTTCTTCCACCTTTAGGCTTGCCATCGGAGGAGGAAAAATAAAATTACCTCACTTCATGTCGATGGACAGGAGATAGTGGACGATCAGCAACTCCACCAGGCTGTGTTCGACCATTACAATTCTCTGATAGGCACGGACTTTGAGCACTCCAGGAGGATTAACCTGGAGGCGATCGGTCTGCCACGTGCTGACTTACAGAGCTTGGAGCACGTTTTCACGGAGGAGGAGGTCCGGAAGGTGGTGATGGGCCTGCCTAGTGAGAAGGCACCCGGCCCTGACGGCTTCACGGGCATGTTTTACAAGAAGGCCTGGGACATAATCAAGGTGGACGTGATGAGGGCGATCCATGCATTTTGGGCCAGAGACTCCAGGAGTCTATACCTCCTTAATGATGCGTACATGGTCCTACTCAAGAAGAAGCAGCTGCCTGAGACGGTTCGTGATTATAGACTGATCAGTCTGATCCACAGCTTTAGCAAGCTAATCACCAAATGTCTTGCCAATTGCCTGGCAAAGGTCCTGGGAGACTTGGTGTGCATCAACCAGAGCGCATTTATCAAAGGAAGAAGCATCCATGATAACTTCAGGGCTGTGCGGTTATTCTGCAAGGCCTTGCACAAGAGGAGGACACCGAGTATACTTCTAAAAATTAACATTGCCAAGGCCTTCGACTCCGTGTGCTGGACTTTTTGTTGGAAGTCCTCAGGCATATGGGTTTTGGAGAGCGATGGAGGGACTGGATGTCGGCGATCCTGTGCACGGCAAGCACCAAGATTCTGCTGAATGGTGCACCTGGGAGGCGGATCTGTCACGCGCGCGGCCTGCAGCAGGGCGATCCCCTCTCACCCATGCTGTTTGTGCTAGTCATGGAGGCCATCAACCGCACGTTCCAATTGCTAGACTCGCAAGGGATGCTCACACAGCTCGGCCATGGTGATCTTGTGCAGCGGGTCAGTCTTTACGCGGATGACGTTGTGCTGTTTCTGGCGCCGTATGAGCAGGATTTGCAGCACATGAGGCTTGTGCTGCAGCTCTTGGGCCACGCGTCAGGCCTTTTTGCAAATCTGGACAAGAGTGTCGCTACGCCTATTCACTGCAATGACGACGACATTCACAGGGTACAACAGGTTCTCTCCTGTCAGATTGAGGACTTCCCCTGCAGATACCTCGGCGTCCCGCTCTCTATCTTCAGGCTCAAAAGAAGCGATGAGCAGCCTCTCATTGATGCAGTGGCCTCGAGGATCCCGGGCTGGAAAGGAAATCTCCTGAACATGGCTGGCAGAACGACACTCGTGCGGGCGACTATGTCAGTGGTACCGGTCCATATGGCGACAGCAGTCTGCTTGTCCCCGTGGGCGATTGATCGCATTGACAAGCTGCGCCGCGCGTTCCTCTGGGGTGGCACTTCGGAAGTGGCTGGAGGTCGTTGCAGGGTGGCATGGGAGGTGGTCTCCAGGCCCACCTACCTTGGAGGCCTTGGTGTCGCTGACCTAAGATCGCGGGAGTCGCACTCAGGCTGCGGTGGCCTTGGCTACAGCGCACGGATCCGAACCGCATGTGGCATGGTCTGGGGAACTCCGAGGAGAAGGTCGCCGCTGCGTTCTTCGGGAACGCCATCGTCTCGACTGTGGGGGACGGCCGGTCCACGATGTTCTGGACGGACCGTTGGCTGGATGGCAACTGCATCCGCGACCTTGCTCCTATCGTCTTTGCGACAGTTTCTAGGAGACGTCACACGTGCATGGTGGCTGAGGCTCTGGTTGGCGCGGCTTGGGTCCACCACATTTCGGGGCCGCGAACGGTGCGGTTGATTGCGGAGTTCATCCTTTTGTCGTAGCGCCTGGAACACGTTCAGCTCACACAGGGGGTCCCGGATACCTTCGTCTGGCGGCTAAGTGCGGACGGCTCCTACTCGGCGGCGTCAGCTTATGGGGCAATGTTCCGAGGCTGTTCTCGACCGCGGGGTTGCCAAGGTGCTTTCGAAGACCTCGGCTCCTTCACGCGTCAAATTCTTCTTCTGGCTGGTGATGCACGGGCGCTGCTGGACGGCACATCGTCGTTGGCGCCATGGCCTCCAGGCTGATTGCGCCTGCGTCCTATGCGACCAAGAAGACGAGACGATTGAACACATTATTCTTGGATGCGTCTACAGTAGGGAGGTCTGATCTCTTTGCCTCTCGACCTTCTATTTACAGGGGCTAGTTGCAGTACGCCAACAGAACGTCTTCGATTGGTGGATGGAGTCCCGACGGCAGCTGCCGAGGACTTTGAGACGGGCTTTTGACACACTTCTACTGCTAGTGGGTTGGACGCTGTGGAAGGAGCGAAACGCCTGCACATTTGGAGGTTCCTCGAGGTTGCCATCGGAGGTGAGAGACGCCGTACTGGAAGAAGCCGGTCTATGGATTTCAGCAGGGTTCAAGCATCTCAGTGCTTTGGAGGCTAGGAGGCGTGGTGCCTAGGGAGATGTTTACTTTTCTAAGGAGCAAAATGTATTCATGTAATCTACAACCACGTGCAATCTAGTGGAGGCGTTGTGTGTGTTGGGGTCGGTAAGCAGGCTTACTGTGTAAGGGCTAAACTACTGCTTAATGAAATACATGCGATAGCATGTTCTCGAAAAAAAAAGTGGTCACCGAAGCCTGAAACACATGTCACCAAAGCCTCGTTTCACAAACCAAGCATCACATTATTCAGTTTCAGTAAAGCACGCCAATCCTCCTTCGAGAACCTAATAAAGCGAAGTTGACTTGGCTTGACTTTGACTTGCTCCTCTAAAGCTTCAGAGTCAGTGCGCTCTCTTTTGCACTTTGTTTGAGCCGCTGTTTTAGTGAATCCACGCCTGCTTCATACAACCTTTAACAGTATACCCCACGCCAGACCCCGGGCAGAGGTAGGCACTTGTGTGACTGGGTTTCAGCTTTTTTTTTGTTTTCCACAATCGTGTCTTTATCTCATTTTTCATTAAGAGGAATGGCCAAAAGAAGGACTTTCCATACCGTTTTTGTTGAGGCGGAATTTGAGAATAAACTCAAGCGCACGAATGGATTTTTTTTTTAAACTTTTGGCTTAATGTAGATAGATGAATTGGTCCGGCCCATGTAACCTGCTGCCAAAACCGAATGACCTGAGGCTGAAAGCCTGAAACCAAAGTTCTAACATTCTGTCAAAGACACCTGTCGCGACTGTTCACCCACGCGGTGGCGCAGCAGGACGAGGCATGCTACTAGTAATAGCACGGGCACGAGGCAACAAGCAAGGTCGCGGCGAGGTGTTGCCATGTCTTTGGAGTTCGGCCGCTGAGCTCGGCTGCTGTGGTGGAGACGGCGTGTGTTGGGTTAATACATTATAATGGGTGAGGAGCACTGAAAAACATCCTTGACTCGGCGTATGGCCAGAAATTTGGGATCGTTGTAGACTTCTCCGGTCCGTGATAAATTCTATTGCTGTCACCGAGACTGAAACACAGTAACTAGCCCGGTCCAAATACGGCAATTCGCAACGTTAACTGTTCCTGGCCCGGAGAGGACGATGGGCGATGGACATGGCCGGAACCAGCGTAAGCTGCACGCGGCTGCGTCCTGTGGCTGAGTCATTAGCGAGGGGCAACACTGTGAGGTGAGTAGTTTCATATTGGCGTAGGAATGGACGACTGGTATACTATTCTCATGCATATATTGCTGGTACAATGGGACTTACCCTAAACTCTAAACCTTAAACTCTAGATCATGCATGTTGCTCGTACGATGAGACATGCTCTTGTTTAACAGAGATCAAACTTGCAACCATGGGACAAAATGAAGTGCACGGTAAGTGAATTGAGTTGATTGAATTGGTTGATGACCTTCGACACTGCAGTACAACATTTTTGATTGCCTCCACATCCACTTTGTATGCAACTCAAATCTTACCCTAATTAGGGGCCCGGACTCTTGATAGGCAAAGTCATAGACTGCAGTGAAAGTTTATATTATTTTATAATATGCTTCAAGACTGCAACTTAAATCTTACCCCAATATATTATTTTTAGTATCCTACAGTCATAGATCGGCATAGCCATCGGCTAGTCTATGTGGCTGGCAGTTGGCATGTGTGATGTGAAGAGTTGGGGTGGATGTCTGACAAGAAAGATTCTTAGATTTAGTCTCACATCGGTAGTTGATGGTGTGAGAGCATTATATGTAAGGGAAGCTAGGCTAGTCACCTAATATGTGCGGATTTAGTGGACCTGGGCTTCAGGGGGTGCTAGGGCATAGCAAGCCAGGTCGGGATCCGCCGCGCACTCTAACATTTTTGGCCCCCTAGATAGAAATAAAATGAGTTCCGAAGATTGACCGCTCAAGTTTTGTTAATTTTTTTTCTTTTTTGATAGAAATGACAGTTGTGGATCAAGGATTGTGTTAGAAATCCACTCTCTGAAATAAAAGGGTGGCTTTCCGGATGGATGACAAACTGTCAGTCCCACTGATGTGAAGAGTTATGAAGGTTTTCTTTGCCTACAATCGAGTTATGAAGCAAAGGGTCAGTTGTAGTTGAGACGGTTGAGCCAACAGTGTCGCCGTACGCCGACGATCGAAGAATGAAATTGGAGCCGTTGCCGGAGGACGAAGGTGATGCTCGAACCAGGATCCCAGGTGATGGCAGCGTAGTCGAACCAACACCAAAGGAGGAGCTTCCTAACTGAAAAAAGCTCAAGGACCAAATTATTCAAAAAAGCACAAGGACCAAAGGCTGTTGTTTGGAGGAGGAAGCGGGCGGTGGCGATGGAAGTGAGGCGGGGAAGGAAGCAGAGGACACAATCGAGATGGGGAAGAGCTAAAAGACGACACTTGGACCGGATCCATCGAGCAGGAGACTGAATCCACACACGCAGCCAACAGGTCGACAACAATCCCGGATGGACCAATGGCGGCATCTGGGGAGCTCAAGCATCAATGGATGCTGGAGGGCGGTGATGGAGTTGCTTGAGATGATGAGTTTATTTTATTTCGACTGACCTTGATAGCAGCGTCGGCGACGAGGAAGACCACGGCGGCGGCGCCAACGGCAACAAACTAAGACCATCCCATAGGGGAGCAAGCCATATAGGCACAACTACTACTCCTACTAGACACAGGGTGGGGGCCCCACTCCCAGCCTTCTTTGGTGACGTCGCCAGTGGCGGGTGGGGGGGACCTCCGATTCGATCTGGGTGGAGAACGGGAGGAGGAAGATGGGAAGGCTACGGCACCTCCGAAACAAATGAGCCCCTCCCCCCCAAGCCCCCCCCCCCCCCCCCCAAAACACACACCTCTCGATTTTGATTGAAGGGGCAGAGACATCCACCAGAGATCAGAAAGAATGTAGCAATTGTTTGCTGAATTTTGTCAGGATCATGCAAGTTTACTGCCTCTTCTTCACTACACAAGGTGCTTTTCCAGCCATGGCTGCAATCCAGTAGCAGGCAGACTTTTGTGCCTAGCTGCACAAGCAAATCTTCGCCACAACTGGTAGCCTAGTCAGGAACAACAGATCCATGTTCAACAGAAGGAATTAAGGAATGAGTAGCAGCATTTTATTTGCATTAGAACTATGCTATACTAACACGATGGACACATGAAATACATGTAAAACATTCATGCCGTGTGGGAAGACGCTTTATATATAGCCGCAGGTTTAGTAGTCCCTACAGATTAATTAACCTAGCAGATTCTTCCAGAGAGTTTATTGTTTGCTAGGTTCAGTTTCTGCAGCAGTTTCACGCCATAGATTAAATTTGCTGGTACCTCACCTAAGAGTTGATTGCTGCCTAGGTCCAATTCTAGCAGTTGTGGCGTACCGTAGCCAAAATTCCTTGATATCTCACCGGAGAGTTGGTTACGAAAGGTATATTCTCTTGAGCGTGGCACATAGCGCGAGGCCTTCTGGGATGGTGCCGTTCAAGTGATTTTTTGAGGCACCGAAAAACTTAAGCTTGCCTTGAGCACACAGCCACTTTGGGATGCCACCACCGATGATCTTGTTGTCGTCGACAAAAACTTGAGACAAGCCTGGTGAGTACTTTCCGAGCTCTGGCGGGAGTGTTCCAGTAAGCCTATTGCTATCCAAGTGCAACATCGTCAACGATGGCAACCGGCTAATAGTTGTTGGTATTTCACCAGAGAAGCTGTTGTTATCGAGCATTAAGTATGTAAGGTTCTCCAAGCGCCCAAAGACTTCAGGGGCCCAGAAAGCTTGTTGCCTCCTAAGTCGATTAGTGTCAAGCTGATGGCAGCAAAGCCATCAATCACCACGTTGCCAGTGAGGTGGTTATTATCCACATCAAGATCTGAAGGTTCTTGAGGCCCCAGATCTGTTATAAATTAGCCTCACAGCAACGAGCTATCCGCTAATCTCTAAGCGCGGAAGCGTCGATTGAATCTACTGAGACGAACATGCAAGATCACAGACGACACTAGAGGCATGATATTTGTTAACGAGGTCCGGTGAAGCCTACTCCCCGGGACACGATTATGGGCGCTCCTCCCCAATCCAGCAACACCGGCCACTCTCTAGGATCCCGGCGACGAGCCGCCGCCCTCCCGCGAACCTGTCGCTATGTCATCATGGTTACAATAGCAGCCCTCCTCTCTTATTTATGAGAAGACCGGGTTACAGAGTCCGACTACAACTCCACCCTTCACTACCTAATACAACTCAGAGTCCTAGCGTAACTAAACTCGTACATAATATTCGACACATATCTAACAAACTCCACCTTGGCGAATATTCTACCATCCTGAAGTCGTCCATGCGCGAACCTCCATGTACTCCTAACTTGAGTTGTCTGCCGCTCTATAAGAGCTGCCCGATGAGTCTCATTACAGATCCACCGTAATCAAGAGTCTCCGCTATCTCCGCAATTTTATACTCCATGACTCCACCTGTAGCTGTGCACCCTTCTCTTTATCACCACAATCTCCATCAAGTAAAACTCAGATTCCTCTCTAGCTTCGACACGTGCCTGACTCTCCGAGCACGTCTGCTCCATGCTAGGCACCACACAAGCTAACTGAATCCAATACCAAACTTGAACCGATTGTACTCGTGACACTGAGAACCTCATAGCTGCTTGAATCACGTGTAGAAATTGCCTCATTAGCGCTCTTCCGTTTTCACTGCAATGCTACGTTCGACGTCTTACACCGTAGGCTCCTGCAGCACTGACCAACTAGATTACTCCAGTTGCGAGTACAGACAATCACCGTCTATACTTTCTTCCAGCTCAGCCCTTGAAGCTTCTTTGCGTTATTCGATCCACACTTCAGAACACTGCACGTGCAATTTGAATCGATCCACGCCCTTGCTGATTTGGAAGCACGCGAACTCCTCCAATGCAAACCTGCATCGAGCTCGCACCACGTGTTTCCATGCCACAGAGAATGAGAACCCCATTAGCCGCCACGCTCCTATGTCGTCGTCGCTGATCCTCTTGCCATCTCTGCCCCACGGTATAACTAGCCTGTTGCCGCTAGCCTTTCCGCCATGCACCACGGTATGTTCACCATCCAAGCAAACTATCCGCCAGCCATCTGAACCGTTCGCCTTGTGCCCGCGAACTGTTCGGCTCCGATCCATCAATCACAGACAGATCACCAACGAGCTGCTCTTCCTCGACCCTGTCAATCTGCATTGACTCCGTCGCTTCCAAGAACACCCGCTGAAAATACCACTGTCGAATTCCCATCAGTCGCCATGTGCACCACGACCGAACACTGTCGACAGCCTCCGCTCGCCGCCAACGAGCACTACAACACCGGTTCCGAGGTCTGGTCAGCTGAACGCTACCTCTCCTCCATCGCCTGTTGTAAAATTTCATCAGCATCCACAACACCTGTCACACTTGTAGCTCCGCTGTGCGCACAGCCCTACCACAATTCCCGCAACATATTGTCTCGCCAATCCGACCGACACGTCGTGCCGATGGCGATCACCAGACTATCCGCTCTAACCTCATATGTCTGTCAGGTTTATTACCAAAACCCACTGTCGTCAAAACATCAAAGTCTCATAACGTTGGTCTGAGCTTCACCGATAAGTTCTTGACTCCTACACGGCCACGTACGAACGCCAAGCAAAGCTTGCCATATCCACGCACGTCCCTTCCATGTAGGTACCTAGTCAAAAGAAAATTCTCCTTTTAACGGAATTCTAGCTCCACCTTTAACCAAGCACATGTATGGCTTGCCTCGCAATCTCGAAGAGTTCCTGTTGACCTGTAGTCCACTAGTAGCAATACGAATAAAACGACCCTGGCCAAATTCCGTACATGCGAAGACAGCAACATGAAACATCAGAACATGTGTAAGACACATGCACCGTACCATGCTTCTTTCTTGCCACGTCACAATCTTGGACCTCCTGACCAACACGTAATTACTTCAGTATGCTTCACCCTGGACTCTTGATTGCCAACAACTCCTCCTTGCACGCAACTTATAAACATATGCCTCGCTGGTTTGGTTCGCAGGCCCGCACACGACACATCAAGCCAACATGTATCTCTGCCGCATATGGACTCCAGTTGAATCCAAATTTGCCACGATACAACCAAGCTAGACTCCTTGTCAAGCAGAAACACCGAACCTCTCCAACAACCAACGCACCGACGACTGAACCTGTTTTCGACGATAGCATCCAGCTAGAAAAAACTAGCTGCCGTCGACGCTTCCGTCGACCCGTCGTAGCTGTACGTGCACGCACATGCCGACCACAACGACCATGCTCCACCTTGCTTCGTATCTGCTTCGTATCCTCCATACGTTGCACGACGCCTTGTAGATGCATATATAACCCTCGAACCTCTAGATGATCTTCCGCATAGCCTCAAGATCCAATCCAATCAGGGAGCTGGTACCACTTGTTATGAAATTAGCCCCACAGCGGCAAGCTGTCCGCTAATCTCCAAGCGCGGAAGTGTAGATTGAATCTACTGAGGCGAACATGCAAGATCACAGACGAGACCAGAGGCACGATATTTGTTAACGAGGTTCGGTGAAGCCTACTCCCCGGGGCACGATTATGGGTGCTCCTCCCCAATCTAGCAACACCGGCCGCTCTCCAGGATCCCGGCGACGAGCCGCCGCCCTCCCGCGAACCTATCGCTATGTCGTCATGGTTACAACAGCAGCCCTCCTCTCTTATTTATGAGGAGACCAGGCTATAGAGTCTGACTACAACTCCACCCTTTACTACAGAGCCCTCCTCTCTCATTTAGTTGTTTCTGGATAGGTCGAGGTATCGGAGCGATGTGCAGTGGTACAGCGCCTTCGGGAACATGCCAGTGACACTGTTGTTGAAGAGGTCGAGGTGCACGAGGCCAGAAAGGCCGCCAACGGCGTCTGGGACATGGCCCGAGACGTTGATGTTGGCGAGGGTGAGGCTGGTAACTCGGCCGGCCAAGTCACACCCCACGTATGGCCAGCTGCAGTGCGCAACCACGGCCGAGCTGGTGACGCTCCACTTCCATTCCGCGAGCGCAGGCGGGTCGCCCCACGCGTGCTTCATCTGGAGGAGCAACTCTGCTTCGCTCAACGTTTGTGGGTTCGCGGACATGCGGTGGTGCTGGAGACATGCTACTAGTAGCACAAGCAAGAGGCAACAGGCAAATACGCCGTGAGGCGTTGCCATGTTTTTGGGCTCGTATTGAACTGGTGACACAGGAAGTTCTATTGAACTGGTGACACAGGAAGTTCTTGAGGGTTTTTTTCACTCCGCGTCTCGGTGCAGGTCGTTTTATATACCAAGGAAATTTTTTATTGAGGATGCCTTTCGGGCCGTGATAAAATTTCAAAACTGTCACTATGAGCCTAATAAAATTCAAATTGCTCCGGTCAAACACGTGACGAGACATGCTGCTAGCCTAGCAAGAGGCAACTGCGGAAGGCCACTGCTGCGGCGGGTGTCCGGTTCGTACTAAACGAGTGAACCGAGGCACAACACTGAAAAATGAAAAATCTCAGCCCTTGACTCACGTATAGCCAGAGATTTGACCTTGCAGTGTTTTCCGAGCCGTGATAAATTCTGCCGTTGTCTCTGTTCCAGCCTTGCAGGTAAGTCGTAATAAACTTCATTACTGCCACATCGCCTCACCAGCATAGTAGCGTTGCTTATATATACGAACATGTTGCTGTATCTGACAGATAAAACCAGGAACCATGGAAGTATGGAACAAAAAATCAAGATCAGATCCTTCAGCACAAGGAACCAAAGAATGAACACCATCATTCTTATTTGCATTGAAACTATACTAACACGCTCGAGATTGCTTTTGGGGGGCCGGCGTAGATTGCCTGCCCTGTATTTAATTATGATATATGCTTATCTACCTTCTAGTATAAAAAGGCAGGGGAAGACCTTTCCCTAAAAGAAAGAGAGAATGAATACTAATTCATTCAAAAGGAAAAAGAATGAATACTATCATTTTATTTTCAGCAGCTATAACTTTTAACACTAGTGAATCTAAATAGGTCTTAACAAATTGCATGCTCTTGCCTGACAGATTAATTATACTAGGAACCGTGGAACAAAGAAGCGCACAACGAGTTTGTGCTGCGGCCCTACATTAATACAAACAAGAAGCAAAACACTAGTTGAACTTATTTGAATTGGTTGACGACATGCACTGCAGTACAACATTTTAGAATTTTTGGTTTCTCACCATTTATACTGTAGTAGTAACACTAATGCATGATTAGTGCAATGTCTTGGCGGATGTATCTTCAACCTTCCTCCAATTGCTGGCTCTGAACGCCTGGCTGATTACCACGAGGTGTTGTTTATAGTATGCTTCAGAGTTTAAAAGCTAATTAGAGCATGTGCCATGAGGTGTCCCGGTTCGAGAAGATGGCTAAGCCCACTCTAGACTTTGAATGGACCACACATGCTAATTAACTCCCGGGAAGATGGCTAAGCCCACTCAACACATTGCAAAACGAAGTGACGACGTGCACGGGAGATGGGGGCAACGGCTAGGGCAGCGCCCTGACGTCCCCACCCTCGCCGCCGCCGGCAGCGCTGGCCGCCGCCATGTGGCTGGCGCTCCCGCCATAGCATCCCCTCCTCCCCCTGCCCTCTTCCCTCTCCACGTCCCCCCTAGTTCTGCTTGCGTGGAACCGCCGCCACCGCTGACGCTGGTCCTCCCTGCCGGCGCCGCCTCGGCCTTTGCGCCGCCGCCGTGCAGGTTGAGGACCGCCGAATCCGGCGCCTGCTCTCCCCAGTCTGGTGGATCCGTGGCCGCCGGCGGTGTGCCCGAACCGGCCCACTTCACCGCCCCCGACGGGGCATGCGGTGAGGGCTCGCCGCCGTGCAGGGCGGGAACGCTGCACATGTCAGCTCGATGGCCGTGGGGCCAAACCGTTGGACAGCTTGCGTGTGCCTGTGCACCGACGCCTTGGTCCGCTGCCTGAGAGGCGCGCCCCGCGCACCAACACCTTCGGCCGCGACTTTGGGCAACTCACGACGCTGCGTCGCGCGCACCCTTCAAACGGGCAACCTCGGCACCACGTCCCTCATGCCGCCGCACCTACCGACGCCAACGGCTTCACCCTTGTCCAGAGCCGGTGGCGGCACCGCCTGTTGGTGGTCCTTAACTCCGATTTTTACCCGCCAATTATAGATCGTTTTGGGGGAAATAAATATTTTATTGCATATATCTTTACTATTGACCTAGTTCCACCTGTGCTTGGAGAAAATATTGTTTTGCAGAATATACACCAAGTGCAGAAATTTCCAGAATAAAAAGGCGCTTTTCGGAAGGCGTAAAAAGGCAAAGAAAATAAGGCAGCCCACCTCGGGGTCGAAGTGGGCCAAAACACCAGCAAAGGCGCGACCCAGAGGACGGCCCAGGCCCATACGCCAAAGGCGGTCAGGGGGCGGCGCCACCCAGGCTCGCGTGCGCCTAGGGCGCGCGCGCCAGCCCTGCCGCCAGGTGGGCTCGGCCAAGGCGGTTTGCCTCCTTCCATCTGGGGCATGACGGTTTCGCTGGTGCTTTTACCTCACTACCCCCGAACCGCCTCCAGCGCCCTATAAAAGAAGAGGAGAGGCCCCCCACCAACACACACGCCATTTTGGAGCCATCTCTACACCTCTCACTTGTTCTTTTAGCATTAGTGTTAGTCCTTTGGAGCTAGGCAAAGCTACTTGGAGAGCTTGTCTCCAGGAAGAAAAGCTACACTCTTGGTATAAATCTATGGAGCGTTCTTCCTTAGTCAAGTCCTCATCATATTTATATAGTCATGCATATGAACTAGAGTATAGTCTAGTACACGATATATTCGATGATCAAGAACTAGGCCATAGTTCTTGTGAGAGTTGTTCATCGTGTTCTACATTGTTCTTCATCGTTCATATGTTTTACTTGTTTAGATTAGATTGTAGGAGAGAAATAGCGGTTCGATGTACCTTCGGGTTTGCCTATGTCTTAGCTCGTCCATCCGTAGGGTGGGAGTCCTATGGGGACGTAGGTAGCTCCTTAGTATGCGGGCGTGGTGCCCGGGTGCGAGGGAACCTTCGGATATGTCGGCATGCCACGGTTGAGGTGGTAGGCGGCAGGTGGTGACAGCCCTGTCCGTCCCTTATAATCTTCCACGTTCGTATGTCGAGTTGGAGTTCGTAAATGCCGCCATCGACTGGCAGACCAGTTGCCGCGGTCTCCCCATATTCCTAGTCTATAGTTGAGTCTTGACTTGTATAACATGCGGAATTAGCTGTTCTAGCATTGACTATATAGGACCTGCCTGCTCCGCGTAGATTATTCTTTATTCTTTATTTTACCTTTATTCCTTTGAGGTTGCCCTAAGTGTGTGTCCACTATCCAAACTACCGTATGCTTACCCCCTGTATAGCACATTGGTCAGTTTCTCCTCATGCTAGATATTGTATTCATACCCATGCTAGATTACTTAACTACTCCATGCCTTCCTTTGGGAAATTATAAATAACGATACCCTGAATACTTCTGGGTGAAATGCTGCAACGATAGATCCATGCGCTTGCGGATATTTATTCTAATAGGATGTGATCTATCTCTTGGCAACATTCGCATAGTTGCTAGAACCAGTTTCTAGTAAATATGTCGAGTAAAGCCATTTAGCGTTTCTGGCGCTGTTATCAGGATTAGGCTCTAAGTCTATTTTTGGTAATCGCGCTAAGAAATGCCAACAAGTATTTCTGGCGCCGTTGCCGGGGAAGGCATGGAAGTTAAGGATCTAGCAGCATGGATATGCATATGATATATAAAATGAGAAACGACAATGTCTATACAGGCTAGCTTTTATGTTTTCTCTTGTTGTGGATGAAAACAGGATATAGTGCATGACCGGTTTCTCTCTGCCGGAAAATTTCAACTCAAATTCGGAGGCACTCCTAAGGAGGAAGAGGACTCGTGCCCTTTCCTCTTCTGCTACTCCGCCGACAAATAAACCAGTCACCGTTGCACCTACCACGCCGCACTCCATGGCCAAGTCCCTGCGCGAGTTCTCCGTCCCCAATGTTGCCAACGTGCCCACTGGGCCTGCTGTCGACTTGGGAGACAAGAACTTCGAGCTCCGGACTGGGCTCATTACCATGGTGCAGGCAAGTTCATTCTGTGGACTGCCTAGTGAGGACGCCAACGCCCATCTTCAGCATTTCTTGGAGATATGCAACACCATCGTCATCAAGGATGTCACACCTGATGCAATCAGGCTCAGGCTCTTCCCTTTCTCCCTTGTGGGAAAGGCGAAGACCTGGTTCTACAAGGACAAGGCCGCTGTTGACACATGGAGCAAGTGCTCCACTGCGTTCCTCGCTAAATTCTTTCCCATGGGCA